>JAWZYU010000004.1:84891415-85491415 GCA_038380435.1 Ryuthela nishihirai | reverse complement strand
AATATTAGCATGTAATAGCAATATAATAAGATAAGAACTTTTTCTATTTGAGGTTACCTTACTTCTCAACTAAAGCAGAAAAAAATATAGTTTAACAGATTTACGCATAGTAATAATATAAGTTTTATATGAATGCTACCAATCTTTTATGAAAATTTTCATATGTTAAACATTTTAACTAAGTGTAATTTTAACTATGTTAAACAGTTTAACTAAGTTCTAATGTTAAAGAAAATTCAGTGAAGGATTATTTCTACAGCATTAGAATTAGTCATATAATATTTGCAAATGGTCAAGTCTCTTACCTACAATAAGTTAACCACGTTTCATAATTTTTATGTAAATAATAATATCCATGAATAGCAAATCCATAATCAGCATAGAGCCTACTTTATTTCTAAAGCAAATTTCAAACTGAACAAAAACAACAATAAACAAATCCATAGTCAAGGAAAAGTGATGAATAAATAATCAGTGGAATAAAAATTACTTTTTAATTTTAAATAATTCATTATAATTATTAACAAGCAATGGAAGTATTTAAGAGCTAAAATAAGGTGTGCATGTTAAGTAGTCAAAGAAGTTATACCAAGAATAAGGAGAAGAAGGCAAGCTTTGATTAAGTGTAAGTGGCACTGCCTCTCAGACTTTTGCCAAAGCTGATTGTGACAAATTGGTGTGTAACCAAAAAATAACTGTAAGGTATGATCTGTGCCTGCACAGTGCAATCATTTTAGCATGCTGCAACTATGGTTTGTGTTACTATTCACAAATTTAATATAATTTAATTAGTGTTTGAACCATGGCTATTTGTCTTGTGTGATAGATTAGCCTAAAGTTATTCGATGAGTATTTTTTATCCTGCTCAGGAGTGCATTTTCTGATAGTAAGAAAAGCAGTGGTAGTTTTTTTTTTCAGAATATTTTTTCAGATTTTTTTAATTTAATAATAGTATATTAATGTTTTTAATTCTTTTGCAAATACATAAGCCAATATATGTTCTAGTTTTGTGCTCAATGGAACATTTTTACTTTGTTCTAATAGTGTATTTACTTTTCGTGGTTGATACAAGAAGTACCTAGTGCCTTCTATTGACTGTTCATACTAAAAAACTTGATACGATATTGATTGAAAATGTGTTCCATTGTATAATACTTAATAATAAAAAATTTCTTATCGTGTATTGAAACATACACAGTCGTATCAGAATAATAAGACCACCTACCTAATAATGGGAATAACCACCCTTGGCCCAGATGACAGCGGTGAGATGGAGTGGCATGGATGCAATGAGGCCCTGGAAGGTTGCCAGAGGCACACATGCCCATTCAGACTCCAGCAGAGCATGGAGGTTCCAGAGATGACATGGTTGAGGGTCTGTACGCTGAACCTGTTGATTCAAATGGTCCCACAAGTGCTCTATGGGATTGAAGTCAGAAGATTTCACCGGCCAAGGGAGAATGGAGACATCGCTGTCATGTTCCTGGAACCAATCATACACCACCTTAGCAACATGGCAGGGCACATTGTCCTGTTTGTTGGTAGACACCATCACCACCAGGTAAACATCCAACATGATGGGATGCATGTGGTCAACAAGGATAGACAGGTAGTCATTGGTATTCAGGGACTCATCCAATGGTACCAGAGCTCCCAGGTCATACCAGGAAAACATCCCCCAGACATGTACACTGCCACTGCTGGCCTGTACTTGACCAACAAGCATGTCCGGGTGTTGGTTCTCATGTTTCTGACACTGTATCCGCCACCACCTGTCACTTCTGTGGAGTAGAAACCTCGATTCGTCAAAAAAGGTAACCTTTTTCCACTCTTCCACTGTCCAGTGACGGTAGTCCCTTGCGAACTGCAGGTGTCATTGCCAATGGACCTTGGTTAACATGGGCACCTTTACACAGTGTTGACTCTGGAGACCCATGCGTAACAGGGTTTGCTCTACTGTTATCAGGGAAATGTGCATGGGTCCCCAGCGTTCATTTGAGTGGTCAATTGCTGCACTGTTGTGTGTCAATTGCCCTTTACCAGTTGATTGAGGCAACGTTCTCCTCTGGGGTCGATGGCCTTTGGGGCTCTACAGTTATGACGTCTGGAGGTACTCGGTGTGCCAGAGGTCCATTCTTGGTACACCCTTATTACAGCACCTCGCGAACAGCCCATGAAGTCTGCAGTTTCCGAGATGCTTCCACCCTTGGCACAGTAGCCAATGATAATT
This sequence comes from Ryuthela nishihirai, assembly GCA_038380435.1. NCBI lineage: Eukaryota > Metazoa > Arthropoda > Arachnida > Araneae > Heptathelidae > Ryuthela > Ryuthela nishihirai. The sequence goes on along the minus strand of JAWZYU010000004.1, from coordinate 85,489,185 downwards.
TCTTTTTGAACATCCCTCAAATCACTACCTCTGCCCATTGTGCTCACATTACACACTATGGCTCATCTGTCCTGGCTAGCCACTTATATCTCCGTGTGGTTGACCTTGTCATGTACACTCTGTACACATACACTGTGATTCTGGGAGTGGTCATATTACTCTGATGTGACTGTGTAAATCTGAATTTGTTATAATGTAGTGAATATTGTAGAGTGTTCAGAAAATTAACATTTTCTTGTTGAGCAAAGCTACTACCAATTTTACAAACTTGGATTTTGTTACAAAAAATAATTTGACTATCTATTATTTTCTTTCCAAATGAAAAGAAAATTTTCATGGTGCCTCATGAATGAGACATTTTGGAACTGAACATTTTTCAGAGTTAAAGTGCATGTACAATTAGTTACATGGTGTAAACAATTGAAAAGCTTGCTTGGCAGTGAAAGAATAACACAGAGAACTAGCTACTCTTCCTGGCTAAGTGGATTCGCTGCAATGCATGAATATGATACGTTTAGATTTTTCTGCAATTGCAGAGTTTACATTAAGCCTATGAAAGCTTGCTCTCTTCTCCTTTAGACACTCCTTGGTTATACCACAAGCCTAATCTTCACCAGCCTTATGAAGATAATAATTATAATGTGTAATTTACATCTGACTGAGACTGCCTATCATTAATTTTCAAATTAATTTATCTATGCCTATTATGGACTCATAAGAGTATATATTTTAAATATTATTTTACTAAAAAAGACTTAGTGACAGTAACACAATGAAAACATACCACTGGTGCTATAAGAGATGACACTTTTTCTAATATTATATTTGTTCTTTCTTCTTCTGTTCTCAACAAAAGGGTAGGTATTGGTTTGTCACTATGACAAAATGTTAAAATTATCAGAAAAAATTATTTAACACAAATTATGCATATTTTTTAAATATTTGAATGAAAATACAACATCATACGAGTATTTTTCACTAGAGTAATGTTGTCAGATTCTAGACTGCATAATAGTACACAACACACATCAGATTTAAAGTAATGGCAAATTCATCTTTACATGATATGAACTATGTAAGAATAAACACTGAATCCAATAAAAAATTATCAATGCACATAAAGCATGAGTCATGTGAAACAACTGTGCTAACAGTGGCATGAAAAGATTCCATGACTGGAATCTTTGATGCCATCTATTGATTGAAAATATAACGTATCTGGTGTCCTTAGAAAAAAATTTACTTTTATGGTTAAGAATGCTGATTTAAAATTATTGTGTGATATCAATTACTGTATAATTATAGTGAGTGATGTCCCCACTGATGATGCACAGAACCAGCCAGGTCTAGCACCTAATGTCTGACCCTACTTCTCTTGGTGCAGGCCATTAGTACCTATCAAAAGAGATATTCTCTTTTGGAAGGAAATGGAAGCGGAGGGCTGAAAGATCAGTGTGGCGTGCTGATCTGACATTATCACTTGATGGAATGCACAGGAATATGATAGGCACTTTTTATACAGCCACTTTTTCCTTTTTTTTTCCTGCCCTGCTGAGGAGCAGTCAACTTCACAGGGTCCTGGTGCTAACCATTTATACCTATTACACTGGACTGATTTATGGCTTAGAGCTTGATTATGGATCGTGGACTTGCTGCACTGGTCAGCTACTATTGAGGAAAAATCTGCTGCTGTGTTTTCTGTTCATTTGTGGGTTGCCAGCTTTAAGTAAACAGAGGTACAGGATATCTTACATTAGCTGGTGGATAATCCTGAGTAAAAGCCATCGCAGGTATCTGAAATTTCACTTAGCTAGTTGGGCTCTTGAATATGGCTCTTGAAAAGGTGGTGTTGGTTGGTTGGTTAGTTGTTTGGGGTTTAATGGTGCAACAGCAACTAAGGCCATAATGCACAAGACAAGACAAATGGCAAAAAACATAAAAATTATGAAAACCCACAACCAAAGCTAAAAGCAACATGTAAAGTGATAAAATACAACACAAAAGCCAATAAAAATAGAAAATGTAAAAGGTCAACAAGTATAAAACTGGGAAAATAACAATGGGTGTAGAAAGCCCATGTGAAAATAACAAGTAAAAAAGATTAGAACCAGTTAAAAAAGCCACAATAATGTAAAAACTCAAAGACAGGAGTTAAAAGTGATTCATCCAATAAAAGATGTCTGAGTGTAAGAGGCTTGGATGCAAAATCATGCAAAGTAAAAAATAAATCTCAATGTCAAAAGTGGGACAATGGATTAAAATGTGTTTATAGTTAAAATGGTGTCACAAAACTCGCACTTAGGTTCATCATCTGCCCGAAGAAGAAATGAATGACCTAAACGAAGCCAAACAAGTACAACTTCCTTCTTGTGATTACTGCGGTAAAATGACTGCCATGGTTTGATGATGTTTGATCTCAAAGAGTTTGTTCATAAGCTGTTCTGACCAAGATCTCTGCCACTGTGCCTGTGGCTCAATGGTAAAATGCTGCTGGAGATCCAGATATGGAACTGGTAACGGAGAACCAAACAGGGGCGTGGCTGACTTGGCAGCAGCATCTGCCTTCCCCATCCTGCACAGGGAAAAATCACAGTAAAGGAAAATGAGCCACGGTGCGAGTGACTTGACTGTTGACTGTGTGAGGCTGTCGAGACTGGTATTGATGTCTCTGAGGTAGGGTCAGACTCGCAAACCAAAAGGGCAAATGGCAGTCGGTGATTAATGTAAAGCATTTCCCACTTTGGACTGAAAACACAGTCCCATGTGGGATGGTGAGGCAGGGATCGCAATTTAGATGTAGTATTGTAGGAACAATTGCTGATGGCGAAGAGATAAAGATTGTTTGTTGGTCTTAACGTAAAGACTCTGCACAGGTGAGGTGTGGAATGCTCCCGTGCAAACACGGAGGGCCTGATGATGGAGGGGGTCCAGAATCTTCACCACTAAATCCCGGGCAGTCATACACCTGGGATCCGTAGTCCACTTTTGACCAGACAAGCACACGGTACAGGCAGAGCAGAGAACATCAGTCAGCTCCCCAGGAGAGAGAGAGAAGAGGATCTTGATGATGTTCAATGCCAGATGTGTGGTTAAAAATGGTGTCACAAAACTCGCACTTAGGTTCATCATCTGCCCGAAGAAGAAATGAATGACCTAAACGAAGCCAAACAAGTACAACTTCCTTCTTATGTTTACTGCGGTAACATGACTGCCATGGTTTGATGATGTTTGATCTCAAAGAGTTTGTTCATAAGCTGTTCTGACCAAGATCTTTGCCACTGTGCCTGTGGCTCAATGGTAAAATGCTGCTGGAGATCCAGATATGGAACTGGTAACGTAGAACCAAACAGGGGCGTGGCTGACTTGGCAGCAGCATCTGCCTTCCCCATCCTGCACAGGGAAAAATCACAGTAAAGGAAAATGAGCCACGGTGTGAGTGACTTGACTGTCGACTGTGTGAGGCTGTCGAGACTGGTATTGATGTCTCTGAGGTAGGGTCAGACTCGCAAACCAAAAGGGCAAATGGCAGTCGGCGATTAATGTAAAGCATTTCCCACTTTGGACTGAAAACACAGTCCCATGTGGGATGGTGAGGCAGGGATCGCAATTTAGATGTGTATTGTAGGAACAACTGCTGATGGCGAAGAGATAAAGATTGTTTGTTGGTCTCAATGTAAAGACTCTGCACAGGTGAGGTGTGGAATGCTCCCCGTGCAAACACGGAGGGCCTGATGATGGAGGGGGTCCAGAATCTTCAACCACCAAATCCCGGGCATCAAAAGTGGCTGGGATCCGTAGTCCACTTTTGACCAGACAAGCGCACAGTACAGGCAGAGCAGAGAACATCAGTCAGCTCCCCAGGAGAGAGAGAGAGAAGAGGATCTTGATGATGTTCAATGCCAGTGTGCACTTGGACCTGAGATGACATATGTGTGGTTAAAAGGTCAATTTCTATTGAAGATAGACCGAGAAACTTGGTCTCTGCCACAACTGAAATAATGTTACCACTGAGCCACAGCTCAGGATCCAGATGAAGATTATGCTTGTGACAAAAGTGCATGCAAGAGGTCTTCTGTGGGGAGAACTGAAACCATTGGAGAACTGAAATCATTCGCCATTGCCCAAACTAAAAGATAGTTCAGGGCAATTTGCAGTTGTCTTTCAATGACCCTCATGCTGGATGAAGAGCAAAAGATGCTAAAATTGTCAACGTAGAGGGCATTGCTTACAGATGAAGTAGTTTAGCAATAGAATTAATTTTGACAGCAAAAAGCATCACTCAGAACACAGCCTTGTGCCCCCCCCCCCCCCCCCCCCCCCCCCCCCCCCCCGGTTTTGGGGTTACGGCTGTGACAGAGGACACAAAAAGAACGTGATGATAAGAAGTTGGAGATGAAGATCAGCATGTGAGCTCTCAAGTCAAAGCTATGGAGGTCATCCAAGCCATGTCGTATGCTTTTTTGATGTCGCAGAAAATTGAAACAGGTGCTCTCTATGTAAAAATGAATTTCTGATAGCCGATTTGAGGTGTATGAGATGGTCAAGAGTTGACCGTTGCCTGCAAAAGCAATACTGGGTGTTGGAAAGAAGGTCATTGTGTTCTAAATGCCAGATGAGTTTGGCATTTATCATTCTTTCCAACACCTTGCACACACAGCTTGTCAACGCAATGGGACAATAATTAGTAGGAATCTTGGAATCCTTTCCTGGCTTCGGGAAGGCCAAGACAATGGCCTCCTGCCAGGGGTCCGGAAACTGCTCCTCAAGAAAAATGCAATCGAAAAGATGGAGCAGCTGATCCTTACTCAATGGTGAAAGATGTTGGAGCATGGCATAATGGATATTGTCTGGCCCAATAGCAGATGCACAATAGGTGTGCAGAGCAAGGAGAAGCTTCTCCACTGTGAATGGCCTGTTGTAAGGCTCCAGGCCATTCGAGTGGAAGGACAGCGGAGAGCATTCAGCTTTGCACTTCTGGGCCAGAAACTCGGGGCAGTAAGAAGATGAAGAAGAGATGGAGGAGAATGACTTCCCCAGAGTGTCGGCAATTGCTTTGGGATCAGCAATTGCCTGTCCATTGTGCTCCAGGACAGATAATGAGTGGGATGTGTAGTTCCCACTCATCTTCTGGACCAGAGAACCTGCACGACCTTAGAACTGGTCGTGCAGGTGTTAGAAGACGCATATTTGATCCAAGATTCCTTCTGGCTCTGGTGCTAGACAAAACGAGCTTTCGCCCTGGCGTGTTTGAATGCTTCTAGGTTGGGAAACACCCCCAAGCATTGTTCTGAGCCTTATGAGCTGTGGTGCAATCTGGATTCCACCACGATTTTGAAAAATGGGGAAACCATGTCGAAGTGTGAGGAATTGTGGATGCAGCTGCATCTATGATACAATCCATGATCTCTGCTACTGCCACATTGATGGGCTCCTGGCTGACAGAGTTGTAATCGAGCTCAGAGAGGAGCTCAAAGCCACTACAGTCAGCTCGATCAAGCCTTCATTGTGAGATGTGTGAAGGACTGAAAGGCCCTCCCATGGGAGATAGTGCATACCATGGAGAGGTGATCACTTCCATAAGAATTGTCCTTGACCTCCCATGTATGCATTGTGTGTAGTGGAAGGATTGAGGAGGAGCAGATAGTGATATCAATGGCAGTGAATGTGAGGGTCGGGGAGTGGAAGTAGGTGCTGACACCAGTGTTCAAGAGGGAAAGCAAAAGATCCAGGAGCCACTGTTCCAGAACCCAATCCCTCCTGTTGGTGTCAGCACTGCCCCAAAGTGGACTGTGTCCATTGAAGTCCCCCATGATGAAGAAGGGGACAAAGCTGCGAGACGAGGTCATCGAGGTCTTCCTGGAAGATGATGATTCCAGGTGGAATATATACTGAAAAGACAGTCAGTGAGAACTCCAGGGAGAGGCTACCACCTCTAAGTTGGTGGTGAGAGGTACGACCTGGAATGGAGAATGGTTGCTAATGAGGATGGCGACATCCCCACTAGCAGGACCATCTCCATTCTGGTCCCGGTGAACTAGTGAAAAGTGCTGGATTATGGAATCTGTGACTGGCTGCAAGCACGTCTCCTGCAGGCACACACAGATGGGCTAGTGTGCCTGAGAAGGGCCTTGATGTCATTAAGATTCCTCTGGAATCCACAACAATTCCATTCTAGGAGTGTGGCCATCTCAGGACTTAGAAGAGTGGGCAGATGACGAATTCTTATTACACTTAACCGCCACAGAGGATGGTTTAGTGAATAGGGGGCAGTCTGTATCCTAGCTGTGGATCCTTAGCTGGTGGATAATCCCAGTCAGGCACCAGGGCTCAGAATCATCCAAGGAACATGGATTGGTGACCACTCTTTGTTGAGGAGTGATTGTTTTCTTTTTTGGTCCTGGTGGGGGCCCCCTTCAGTTTGGAAGGTCTACTAGCTGTCTGAGGATGGGAAGGAGAAGGTCTTCCAGTTGAGGTGGAGGAGGTCTTCCAGTGGAAGACTGAGTTGCAGGAATGAAAACTGAGGTAACTGTCAAAGTCGACACCAACCTTGGTTTTGCCTGTATGAGGAGGTATTTAGCCACAGGCGAGAAAGACTCAGTAGGTGGTACACTGATGTCAGTGTGCACCACCACCAAAGTCATTGGAATGATGGCTTTCCAATGACTGAACTGGCATAAGAAACTTTGCCAGGTGGGGCAGGAGGTGTAGCGAGTTTTCTTGCCTCTGTGTAAAAGATGATTATTTTCAAGCGTTGAACCTCCTTTTCCACCTTCCACTTGGGACAGTCACGGGAATAATCTGGATGCTCACCACTACAGTTCACACGACTTGCCTTTTCTGCTGTGCAGTCAGGATGAAGGTTATCCTTGCTGCCACAGAGAGCACAGGTGAGTTTGCCCCAGCAAGCTGTGCGGGCATGACTGGATATCTGGCACTGAAAGTTGTACAGGGGGTGGATGTAATTGGGGGATATGTCCCCAATTACATCCACCCCCTGTACAACTTTCTCCAACTGTTCCAATTATCTGATCACCCAAGGAGTGGATGATTAGGAATCTAGGGGATGAAGACACAGACAAAGACAACAGCGTAGATGACAAAGACAATGAAGAATATTGGGGCTCATGTTGAGTTTTCTTAATGGCATTGATATATGGCCGTACCTCACAATGCAAATAACCTGCCTTGATGGAAAAAGGCAGGTGTGGCATGTTGAAGGTTATAATCAGTACCAAGATAGGTAACAATTTACCATCACAATGCATCGAAACCTGGTGGACCGCTGTTACTCCTTGGGGAGTGAGCTCTGAGAGGATTTCCTCCTTGGTGACTTTGAGAAGGCCCCACTCAGTGATCACACCTGAGAGGAATTCAAGGTTTGTGGGGAGTGACTGCAACAGCCACCCCACCAATTTCTGTAACCTTCAGGAGTAGTTCCAAATGTTTGGAACAAGAGGTCTCCAGGTCATAAGCGCTTGATGGATTTCGGTTCTCCCGCAAGACTCTTCAAACCTTTGTTGACAAAAAATGGGGATATGTCCTCAATTACCTGATCACCCAAGGAGTGGATGATTAGGAATCTAGGGGATGAAGACACAGACAAAGACAACAGTGTAGATGACAAAGACAATGAAGAATATGGGGGCTAATGTTGAGTGTTCTTAATGGCATTGATCGAGTTAATTGTATTATCAACTCTTGTGATTGTTGTGTGATTCAGTGCCCACTATCCCCACCCTCCACGTAGCCCAACAAGAGTATGCACAGTCAGATGCCAGGGCTACACAGGCAGTAAGCCGAGTCCTCATAAATAAATAAAAGAAAAATGAAAAGAGAAATGTGCAGAAATAAACTTTCTTCACATAAGAAACTAAGCAAAAAATAACAAAATTGTGAACAACCAAACTGGCTTCACAAAGAAAGGATAACTACAAAAGGAAAATAAGTTGTGGGGAAACTTGCAAACCTGTACCCGGATGTGGGCAAGATTATTCACCACTCTGCATAGTTGACCTTAGCAGGTTGCTCCTGGGGGGGGGGGGGGACTCCCCTTTACCAGAAGCCAAAGCAGTATGTAGCAGCAGCCCCGGAATTCGCTGCCCAGCCCTCGATGAACAGACTTCCCAGTGGCAAGGCGGCCAAAGGGAACCTGCCAGTCATGAGCTGAGGAGAGAAGACTGGGACCCCCAAGCAACTACCAGGATACTCCTTTCCTGGGACATGGGTCTCCATGCATGGCAAACATGTGGGTGAGCATTCAGGACCCTGTGAAGGTACATGAGCCAGCAGAACCTTCAGAGGGTGGTCCCCTCACCGCGTTACAGGAGTTTGCACCGAGGGGAAAAAGGTTGTGACTGAAGTTTCTACCAGCATGGGTGACGTCAGCTTGTAGTGGTGGGGGAACAGATCTTTGCCCCATGCCTACGATCATTAGGTGACTGTTTGATATTGTTGGCCTTACCTCTCTCAAAAATCCTCAATAATCGGGATACCTTTAGCTGGTGGTTAATCCTGATCAGAGGCCACTGCAGGTACCTGAACTCTTACTTAGCTAGTTGGGCTCTTGAAAAGGAGGTGATTGAAGTTCCTACCATGATGGGTGGCTCCAACTTGTAGTGGTGGGGGAACAGGTCTTTGCCCCATGCCTGTGATCAGGGGGTTGTTTGATATTGTTGGCCAAGCTCTCTCAATAATCCTAGTTTCTTTAAAAATCCTAACAATTTTCTCTCAGCAGATACATGGAATGTGAGTACATTACAGAGATTATTCTATTGATGTCCTCACACAGGAAGTCCAGCATTATAATCTAGATATTCTAGGCTTGCAAGAGCCTAGATGGACAAGTAAAGGCGAAATACTTAAAAATAACTTTAAATTTCTCTTTTCGGGGAGGGAAGATGTAAAGCATCTTCAAGGTGTAGGTTTGGTTCTCAACAGACATTCAGTGATGCTCTTCTAAAATATGACTGCATTAATGAAAGATTTCTAACAGCAAAATTTAAAACAAAAATTAAAGACTTGAATGTCATCTGTTGTTACATTTCCACAAAGGACTGATGAGAACAAGAAGGATAAGTTTGAACAGGCTGGAGAAGAAAAGAAGGAAGTTTCAACAGCTTCAAGATATTTCAAATTCTGTGAAGGAGATATTTCTCTAATGCTAGGTGACTTCATTACTAAAGTTGGTACCTCTGACCTTTGGGCAGGAGTTTTAGGTCCTTTTGGCATTGGTAGTTCCAATAGTATCGGTGCCTGCACAGCCAAATACAGCACTACAGGCTATTTTGTACATTCTCGGTTCGTTTTCTGAAGCTCCCCCCCCCCCCCCGAGTCAGTTAGAAAAACACCATCATCCCTCTTCCTTGAACATTTTTATTAAAAACTATTTACAATATACAATATATACAAGGGTGCTCACTGGCACCCTTTACAAACAAAACTAAAAAAATAAATACCCCCTTCAAGCAGCTGCTTGCCACAGAGGTCTGACAGTAGCCTGTCATAGTAGAGGGTCTGTGAGATGGCAGGACCTCAGCAGAAAAACAACACACACAACCATGCCTTACCTGGGGCTTGAACCCAGGTCCCTTAAATCAGTAGCCAAGCGTGCTAACCACTCAGCCATGGGATGGCAAAAACAAAACTAAAGAAACAAAAATGCATTTCATCCTTATTAGCCAATTGATGTATACTGGCATGGACCATACCATTATCAACATCTGTCCACCATTATCAATGGGAGCCAAAGTCATCAAAAGGAGAAGTACTTCATACTCTGAAACATGAGGCACAACAAAATCCTGTTCATGAACACATGCATGTATCATGAGGGCCCTAAGCTGGTACCTCAAGGTCTCATGCTCCCATAATTTATACACACTATTCTGCCCTACATACGCTAAGCTATTTCCTCTAACTATCTGTAGGAGGGGACAGTCAAAGATGTAATGCAGCTCCCCAGCACTCTTCTCTCCACATCCACAGATGCTGTTTTTAAAGTTAAATTGATTAAAATATCAATACTAATGAATCAATACTAATGAAAAAAAGCTTCGATATATGGCAAAAAAGATAGGATCATCATAATGCCAAGGGGCACCATGCAAATGTTTATTAAGAATGTCTCAATTGTAAAAACTTCAACACACTTTTATATTAATCAGATGTTGACAGATCATGGGAATTTCCTGCAATATTTCAATCCTACAGGTAAGTAAATTTAATGGTTTGTGAATAACTAACACAGGAGCATTTATAAATTTGCTGTTAAAATATACATGGGTTTCACCTGATGGGATGCACAGGATATATGATAGGTTATCTAAATAATGATAAACACAGCCAACAAGATAAAAGTTTAGCAAAATCACAATAAAAGCTGTACAATAAATTGTATAAAATTACCTATCCTCAAACACAAGTGCTTATAAAATATCCTTGTAATACATATATTACAACTATATTTGATCCAAAATTTGTCATTCAATCTAAGTAATTCCTTATATTTACATAAAGTAAACTAGGTTAGTTGACAAATATTGATATTTACCAGTGATAGTGGCTGGTGAATCTACTTGCAGAGGCACATTAAATGTCTAACATGACATAAAATTGCTGTATCAGACTTTGTGAACAATCTTTAAGAAAGCAATTAAGATGCCGTTAACAAGAAACCAATCCTCAAGGGCTTGATGTTATAGATGTCGTCTCATAATAATGTAGTACAGTCGTATTGCAGCTAAGTTATTACTCCATATGCATAGTCCTTCAGATGTGCCAGTATTTTCCCAATGAAACCATGCGTCATCTATATTACTTGCAACAATAGTGTACTTAAAGCTGTAGTTGTACCAATAATTAGTTATTCTGATGGAAATTTCTTATTTGATTTGCAGCACTTGCTTCTATATCACTGGTGTATATCACAGGTGGATCCACAAAATGCACTGTCATTACTGTTTGACACATAGATGTGTACTTTTAAACATTTTAAAAACCAATAACACAAGTATAAAAACAGGATAAAACTACTTTCGTACCCCTGCCTCCGATGTTAAGACAGTGAACATTTTAGCGGCGCTCCAACAGTTCATTTGAGCTATGCGCGTTTCTCCGTAGTTACATATTACGTCGTCATCAGGCTCTGATGACTCCGTAAAAAACAAAACAAAACGCATTTATGTGTCAAACAGTAATGACAGTGCATTTTGTGAACCCACCTGTGATATACACCAGTGATATAGAAGCAAGTGCTGCAAATCAAATAAGAAATTTCCATCAGAATAACTAATTATTGGTACAGCTTTAAGTACTCTATTGTTGCAAGTAATATAGATGACGCATGGTTTCATTGGAAAATACCGGCACATCTGAAGGACTATGCATACGGAGTAATAACTTAGCTGCAATACGGCTGTACTACATTATTATGAGACGACATCTATAACATCAAGCCCTTGAGGATTGGTTTCTTGTTAACGGCATCTTAATTGCTTTCTTTATCATCAAAGACTGTTCACAAAGTCTGATATAGCAATTTTATGTCATGTTAGAATTTAATGTGCCTCTGCAAGTAGATTCACCAGTCACTATCACTGGTAAATATCAATATTTGTCAACTAACCTAGTTTACTTTATGTAAATATAAGGAATTACTTAGTTTGAATGACAAATTTTGGATCAAATATAGTTGTAATATATGTATTACAAGGATATTTTATAAGCACTTCTTGTGTTTGAGGATATGTAATTTTATACAATTTTTGTACAGCTTTTATTATGATAGGTTATATTTTAACAGCAAATCGGCTAGCTCAGTTAGGAATACCAGATCATATTAGGGGAGCTGAAATTGGGTCTGACCATTATCTGGCCAAAAGTGTCTTACAACTGAAGCCTAAGAAATGTTGTGCAAAAGAGAATACCTTTAACACTGAAGGTCAGAAATATCCAGATATAACCAAGGCATACCACAATAGTCTACTCATTCATTACGACAATTATGATTTGTTAATTGCTGAAGTTGAGAAAGAATGGGATCAGTTTAAACAGGCTTTTCTTGAGACCAACAGTATTCTTTTGGTTAAAAAGGAACAAAATTATTTGAGTGATAAGAATATGGAACTTATTTCTGAAAGAAAAAAGAGAAAAAGAGGGGGAGATGTAGGATGCAGTGGGCAGACAATGTCAAACAGGACCTTGTTAGAATTGGTGTGCAGTGACTGGATGCAGCAGATGTAGCTCAGGACTTACATGTTTGGAGAACTAAATTGCATGGTCTGGTTGGACCTTAATAGCTACTTGAGGATGATGTTGATGATTATATAGTAAATTGGCTGGGATTGGAAAATACTTTGTTATACTGAAAAAAAAAAAAATAAAACACTCAACATTTTAGTGTACTTACTAGTTAATTTTCTTTTTCCTTGATTTTACTCCCACAGGAAAATTATTTGCTGTAGGTGGTCTAAGTATTAGATTAATTTGTGAATGATGATTGTCCACATTATTTGATGCAATGATGTCATTTGAGTCAAGAAGTAGTTCAAATTCTTCTTGCTTCCTCCTTTCTTCCTCTTTCAATGATAAGGATAATGCTAGAGCCATTTGCATATCTGACTCTGTCTCACTGAGAAAGATTAGATAAGTTTGAGTTAACATTTATATAAAATGCAGATCAATTATGATACTGCTGTAAAATCTAAATACAGTGGACCCCCGATATAACGCGCATGTCGGGCGGGAAACAACACCCGCGTTATAAGGTGAACCGCGTTATACCGAGCGGCGCGGTGGCGACACAATAAATTTCACACTGTAAGCTTTTCTTTTACTCATCATGCATACAATAATTAAACACTATTCAAAATACATGCAGGAACTCAATACATACACAATTACTCAATACGCAGTAACAATAAAATGCGATACTCACTAACGCCGCATGGACCTGTATAAACATGTTTGAACTTATCGCGAACATCGCCCGCGCTATAACCGAGTGCGCGGTATAGCGAGCAGCACTATAACGAAGGTCCACTGTATAACTGTAAAATCTAAATAGTTCTTAAATCTTTCAATTTTGAATTAATATGAATAATTTGGAAACATTTTAACACTCTACTGCTATTAGTTAGACCTAATTAAGCTTCATTTGCACCCCCCCCCCTCCTAAAAAAATTCAGCAAACTTTTATTTAATCAAATAAAGTACAAAAGAAATAAAAAAAATGAAAAACATAGTACAAATTATGGTATAAAGGAACATAAAGAACACTGGAAAACAACAACAACAACAAATATTGAATGAACAGAAAAAAAAAAACACCTTGCAATATATATAGTAAAAAATAAGGAGAAAAAACATAGTACAAATTATAGTATAAAGAAACAAAAAGAACACTGGGAAACAACAACAACAAATGTTGAATGAACAGAAAAAAAAAACCTTGCAATATTTATAGTAAAAAATAAGGAGAAAAAATATTATACACTACAGTCTTAACTCAAAACATAATATGCCCATCCAGGTTTTATAACCTTATTAGCACCTAAAAATGTCTTCTGGGTTGGGTTGTTTTACCTCTGAGCAGCACTTTTTGCACACAATGGGCTAAATGGTCAGGTCACAAGGACCCCGATGGCTCAGAGAAGGTTGAGGGAGGGAACCAACTGGAACAGCTGTTGGGAGACAGATGGTAGCCTCCCGTCAAGGCCATCCAGCATGTTCTTTATACCCTGTGCACATTAAAGAACACGCTGGATGGTCTTGATGGGAGGCTACCATCTGTCTTCCAACAGTTGTTCCAGTGGGTCCCCTCCCCCAACCTTCTCTGAGCCCTCTGGGTCCTTGTGACCTGGCCATTTAGCCCATGGTGTGCAAAAAAAGTGCTGCTCAGAGGAAAATCAACCCAAACCACACACAGGGTCATGGATTAATGTCCTAACTGAGGGATGGCAGCCATTCCAAGTCCAGCTGTGTTCCCTACTGACCGTGGGCAGGGTGGGGAATTTGGCGAAGATAAATCTCAACACTGACCAGCTGGGACTAGAACCTGGGAATTGCAAATTACAAGCCTGGTATGCTACTGACTGAGCCACCTCCACCCCTTCTAAAAATGTCAATATACTGATTTGATATTAAGCATATAGGACAGAGAAGGATCCTAGAAATTAGTCCAATTTGTACAGGCCTTCTCATACAAGTATATGCTCTACTACAATGGAAGCCACTACTGACCACTGTCTCAGTCCGAGTGAATACAATACACAAAGTTTGCCTGCTGAAAAAGTATCTAACTCCCTAATCACTACACATTAAGCTTGTTGGCAGCACTTTATAAAGTTCAAACTACACTGCTCAACAAAAGTTAAGCATGGATCACCAAAATGTGAATTAAAAATCATTAGAGACAAAATCAAAAAGGCAATAATCTTAGTTTATAAATAACAATTATATAAATACTACCAATAACACTGATATATACAATAGTTTTACAAATATTACAGATATGATATGCTTTATGGCAAACCCTGGAGCAATAAAGATGCTAACAGATGTATGATAATATGTGCAAAAGCATCAAATCAGAGTATATTATAGTTCCATTTATTTCAGTATCATAAATGGTTAATACTTACAGTTCATATAGATGGAGAAAAAGGATAATACTTGATAACTCCATGAAAAGTGAACTAATTTACAATAAGGTAGTATTGATAAATGAGCACAAATCAAAGTAAACACACACAAATCAAAGGATCTAGATTTCAGATAAGCACTATATCCTTCACATCAAAGATAGTAACGTATTGAAAAAAAAAAATAATCAACAGGAGGCTAGATTTGAATAAATACTTTTGAAAGGCAATGAATGGCATGCAAAAGAATGTGCAGATGAAATGAACTGTTTGTGAGGTTGCTTCGTCATATTTTTATTGTTGGTGTATGATACAATGATTTTTGGTAGTACTTTGTATTACAGGTGCTCCCCTACTTGTGAACGTTCAACTTACGAAATTTCAAACTTATAAACAATTTGACCGTACACCTAAAATTTTAATTTCGCGCAGATTCATGGCGTTGAAGTCAATAGCGTGGTCTAATTTTCCTTTTTTTTGTTATTTATAATACATATTATATTATTTATGTACAAACATATATATTAACAGTATAAGTTGTTTTATTTATAACATTGACTTTACTGTATGTTACCATATACCACAGCAGATTTTTACTGCATTTGAAACACCTGCTAGTAAGCAGTAAGGAGTGTAATGCATTCTAGTAAGTACATTGAAGGATCAAACATTAAAAATAAGTGGTTATTCTGTGTATAAATGTACTTTTTAGGTTAGTTTTCAACTTACGAACATTTCATCATCATCATCCTCAAGCAGCTATGGGCTACGGAGGTCCAACCAGACCACGCAGTTTAATTCTCCAAGCATATCTGTCCTGAGCTACATCTGCTGCATCCGGCCACTGTACACCAATTCTAACAAGGTCCTGTTTGACATTGTCAGCCCACCGCATCCTAGGTCTCCCCTCCTTCTGAGGCCTCTAGGCACACTGTTCATAACCCTATTCGCCAATCTATAATTATCCATACGGGCAACATGGCCAAACCAGCGGAGTCTCTCTCTGCACAATATGCTACTTAAAGGAGGTTGCAGACTCCTTTGCCTAACCTCATCATTAATTACAAAGTTAAACCACCTAATACCCAAGATACTGCATAAGCATTTAGAATCAAAAGCATCTAGTTTCCTGTTATCTTGTTTACACAGCGTCCAAGTTTCACTACCATAACTAACCCTAGAAAGAACCAAACTATTATACAGTCTAATTTTAGTCTTTAGGTGTATACGCCTATTTCTCCCCAATCTCCATAGATTCTTAAAAGTCCCGGCAGCAATACCTACGAACATTTCAACTTATGACAAAACCTTCGGAACGTAAACTGTTCGTAAGTAGAGGAGCACCAGTATTGATAAATATATTCATCTTTACAAATTCATATAACAGAATCTTCCAAGCTGGGGGGATATAGTAGATTTCATTTACAGCATAAATACTGGTTGACATAGATGATTATAATAATTACATTATTTTCAACTTGATATGATTATAAATAATTATATTGTTTTCAACTTGATATGATTATAAATAATTATAATCATCCTTATCAATTGACATTTATGTTGTATTGAAAAAACTACCTACTATACTTCCAGCTTGGAAGATCCTATTATATGAATTTGTAAATGCGAATATCTTTATCAATGATAGAGTACCACTAAGAGTCGTTTATCATATCCAACAATAAAAATACGATAAAGCAACTTTAACCTCACAAATAACAAATTTTATCTGCACATGCTTACATAACATGCAAAAATAATGTTTTGTCTATTTCTATCGATTTTTTTTTTCAATACACTACCATCTTTGCTGATAAATAATACATGTGTATATTTGAAATTTGTATCCCTTGATTTGTGATTATTTATCAATGTTACCATATTGTGATTTAAGGCATGTTTTATGAAGTTATCATTATCCTTTTTATGCTCCATCAATTTAATTGTAAGTGTTAAACCATTCAGGATATTGAAATAAGTGGAACTTTGATGCATTCCAATTTAGAAATTTTGTGCTTATTATCACACATCTGTTGACACCTAGCTCCAAGATTGGCAGTAACATCTCAAATCTATAAAATGCTTGTATATCATTCATATTTGCATCCTGCACAACTTGAGTGTGCCATGTTCCTTCCCTGCCCAGAACCACCGGCATTTCCTCATATTTTACTGTCCCTTTTTTGATCACTAAGAGATACCAAAACGAAAGAACAGCACATGAAAAACAAGTCGCAAAGAGTTGCATAAATACACCCTAATCATCATCATCATCATCCTCAAGCAACCATTGGCTACGGAGGTCCAACCAGACCGTGCAATTTAGTTCTCCAAGCAAGTCTATCCTGAGTTACATCTACTGCATCTGGCCACTGCACACCGATTCTAAAAAGGTCCTGTTTGATATTGTCTGCCCACCGCATACTAGGTCTCCCCTTCTTTCTGAGGCCTTTAGGCACACTGTTCATAACCCTATTCGCCAATCTATAATTATTCATACGGGCGACATGGCCAAACCAACGCAGTCTCTCTCTGCACAATATGCTGCTTAAAGGAGGTTGCAAACTCCTTTGCCTAACCTCATCATTAGTTACAAAGTTGAACCACCTAATGCCCAAGATACTGCATATGCATCTAGAACCAAAAGCATCTAGTTTCTTGTTATCTTGTTTACAAAGTGTCCAAGTTTCACTACCATAACTAACCCTAGAAAGAACCAAATTATTATACAGTCCAATTTTAGTCTTTAGGTGTATTACGCCTATTTCTCCACACTCTCCATAGATTTTTAAAAGTTCCAGCAGCAATCCCTATTCGTCTGTTAATCTCATGCCGCACATCACCAGTATCTGTTACGTAACTCCCAAGGTAATTAAACTGTGACACCTGCTCAAGACTAACCATTCAGATTAACTGAATCACAGCCTGCCTGACCAATTTTCATCACTTTAGTTTTCTCTCTGTTTATAACCAAACCTACTCTACCAGTCTCATCAACAGCTCGAATGAAAGAGTTCATCTCATCAACATCATTTGCCAAAAGGGCTAAATCATCACCATAATCTAAATCACAAATTTTCGAATCTCCAGTCCATTTAAGGCCAAAATCTTTCCCTTGAAGTGAATTTCACATAACATAATCAATAACCAAGCTAAAGAGAAAAGGAGACAAAATGCATCCTTTCGAACACCAGAAGTAATGCTAAACCAATTGCTACAAGCCTTACCAACTCTCACACATGACTCAGTGTTATTATAGAGAGCTTTCATTATGTTAACTAACTTGTCTGGTATACCATATGATTTCACAATCAACCACAAATTATGATGATCAACAGAGTCGAAAGCCTTTTTGAAATCAACAAAGCTAGCAACCAAAGGTTTCTGAAACTCGAAACATTTCTCAAGAATTTGCCTAAGTGAAAATATCTGATCCACACATCCCCTACCACTTCTGAATCCACATTGCTCATCACGCAATTGACTGTCAACCAGATTCTTAATTCTATTAAGCACAATCTTGGAAAGAACCTTACCTGGAACAGAGAGTAGGCTGATACCCCTATAGTTATCACAAGAACTGCGATCACCTTTTTTGAAAATAGGGATAACAATAGCTCTGGTAAAATCCTTAGGAACCATGCCTTTATCATAAAAGATATTCAGAATTTCAGTCATCCAAGTGGTAATCGAAACATACCCAGTTCTAAGCATTTCTGTAGTAATTTCATCTACCCCTGGGGATTTATGAAGTTCAAGTTTAGAAACAGCCAAAATAACTTCAGATTGTGTTATAGGGCCAACATTAAAGCCACCAATGCATCTATCATCATTGCAAACAATGGGAATAGAACTAACCGCATTGTTTAGAATATCACTGAAATGCTCAGCCCACCTAGCCATGACAGAATCCTCACCTTCTATAACCTTACCTTGTTTATCCTTCAATCCCTGTGTACCTGTTCGTTTTCTACCACATAAAACATTAACTATCTGGTACAGCCCCGGCTAAGGCATGGATGTTCGTGTTGTTTTCTGCTGAGGTCCTGCCATCCTCTCAGATCTTCTACTTTGGCATATAAACTGACAGGCTCCTGTCAGACTTCTGTGGCAAGCAGCTGCTTGAGGGGGTATTTTTTTTTTTTTTTACAGCTCTCTGCTGCTGTGCTGTCTAACTGCTTCCTTGGCTTTGTCAGCCAAACCATCAAGCCAAAGATTCTTATCAGCAGCTAACTGATCTTTTACATGTTTATTAAGTTCTCTGTAATGCTTTCTATTAGGACTAGTAGGGTATTGATTAAGGACATTCCTGCAGTTCTTTCTTTCCGAAATAAGCTCAAGTGCCTTATCACTCAGATAATTCTGCCTCTTCTGCTCCTTTTTTCCTAAAAGAGTACTGTTAGTGTCCAAAAAAGCCTGTTTAAAATGATCTCATTCTCCCTCAACTTCAGTAGTAAGCATACCATGACTGTCATAATGACTAAGTAACCTATCATGGTATGCTTTGGCTATAACTGGGTCTTTCAGAGCTTCAGTATTAAAAGCAAATTTTTTAACCCTATCACAATACTTTTTAAGTTTAAGTTGCAAGACACTTTTAACAAGGTAATGGTCAGATCCAATTTCAGCTCCCCTATATGCCCTGGTATTTCTAACAGAACTAGCCCATTTGCTGTTAATTAATATATAATCAATCATATTCCTATGCAGCCCATCAGGTGAAACCCATGTGTACTTATGTATGTCGCGGTGTTTGTAATATGTGTTAGTTATTCTGAATCCATTGAGTTTACTTACCTGTAGGAGACATTGCCCATTGCCATTGCAGCTACCAATACCAAAAGGGCCAATCACCCCTCCCCAAAGGTCAGAGTCAGTACCAACTTTGGCATTGAAGTCACCAAGAACAAGGGTAATATCTCCTTTCTTGACAGAATTCAAAATATCCTGAAGTTGTTCATAAAACCTATCCTTCTCATCCTCATCGGCATCCTCAGTGGGGGCATAACAGCAGATAACATTCAAGTCTTTAACGCTTGTCTGAAATTTTGCTGTAAGAAACCTTTCATTAATGCACTCGTATCCTAGATGAGCATCACTAGCGTGTCTGCTGAGAAGCAGACCCACGCCTTGGTGATACTTATTGTCATCCCTCCCTGAAAAGAGAAATTTAACCTGAATAGCTTACCTTAAAAGTAGAAGTGAATGCATTGGGTCAGAATAAGTTCCTGGATAACAGAAGGGAATTTATTACTTTCGAGATTTTCAGGTGATGCAATGGTGATTTTAAAATAGGGAGGTGTCTCAATAGTCTGAGACTTCATTGAGAAGGTAATTAGAGATGAACTCTACTCTCATCTAAGTTATGGAATAATCAGAGAAATTGACGGTCCTGTGCGACACTTGAAATATTGTGCAAATAAAATATCTAAACATTAAGTTGCACCAAAAGCAGAGTCAGCTAATCTCCAACCATATGCCACTTCAGCCAGAAGTTTCCATAAAAGTAACTTGCACTGTTGACTTGTCATCACATGCTAATGACTGTCAATAGGTACCAGCTCTCTCCCACAGAAGAAATCTTGAGGTGAGGAAAAGAGGTCTGCTTGCCTTTCTCCCCTTCTGTCAAACACTACAGCACCTGGAGAATCACAGTGTGCCATCCTGTTTAACTCACCTCAATGGCCATTTCAGCTGTGAGTCATCAATGACTTAGAGACTATTAATCCTTTCAGTGTCTAGCCTAAAAAACTGGTTATATTCAGAGGGCAAGCTATTTTTTCCCAATGCTCAGCCAAAAAAAATTTAACTTTAAAATTTTTTTGCCTCATAACTAATGAAAGGAATTATGGATGTTATATGCCAAATTAATCAGCATTTAATTCTGGATTTTTCTGAAAATAAAGTATTTAACTAAAAAGATGACAAGTTTTATTTTAATAGGACTTTCTTAGAGTCATGCAGTAAAAATAAGCATCTGGCACTACAAAAAAAATTTAAAAAACTAACAGACATAAAAATTATAATGAATAGGAATAGAACAGCAATTTCTGAATAATAATAATAAACTTCTACTACTGCATTACAGTCTACAGAAACACATTTTTTAACAATTAATGCAGATTTCCTAATGTCTATAGCAAACCATCAAGAACAAACAAATCAGATGTATCTTCAATTTTGCCATGGTTATTGCCCTAAATTGCAGTTAAATACTACTTTTCAGAAAGTTTTTAATTATAGTCCCACTATTTCTATGCCTGTGTGAGATCAGATATTTAAGGACAATTTATTGTTATTTTGCCTTGAAATTCTATATAGTTCCTTGATCCAGAGGTTAAGAAACAAATGTGATGCTGGGAGACAAAGACACTGTTTTGATAATGTTCAAAATAATCTTTGAATAAGAAGCTGCAATATCGAGAAATAGAATAAATTTTCTTTTGGTGAATAGCTTTCTTTTATCTGTGTCTGTCATTCTCTCTTTAATCATCCATGCCTTATTGTTTCCTCTTCAAGTAACAATATATTTGTTTGGGCAGACCTCTGTGGCAAACAGCTGCTTGAGGGGGTATTTATTTATTATTTATTTTTAATACTTTTAAATTCATTGATTTTTTTTTAATTGATTCATTGAATCATTTGATTTCATTGATTTACAAATAACAAAAGGGATTTCATGAGAGCCCATCATTCTTGTACACAAAAGTACAGTGAGATGCACCTTTGGCATTTAACCCCCAGCAGATGTTTCCTTTCTAAATCACATTGTGTTTTCCAGAATTGCAGAGATGAGACCTGTTTAACATGTGTTCAATATATTTTCTGGAGAGTATGAGTCAAAGTATTGAGGACTTCTTTTTCCATTCAGTGTCCAAATTTACATCAGCAGATTCTCCATAATTTGCTGGTTGGCTGGTTGGGGTTTAATGGCACAATGGCAACTAAATTCATATTGTGTCAAACGCATAATATAGTAAAAAAAAACAACAGATAAGTCATTGAACCTCAACCAAAAGTTTAAATCAATACACAAAGAGGATGAACACAACAATAATAAAAATGACAAAACAAGAAACCAAAGTGTAAAACAAAAAATATATACAAGAACAAGGATAAAAAGAGTCAACAAATGTAAAATAGAATATCAATGGATGGGTATATAGAACCTATAGTATAACAGCATGTCAAAAGGTCAAAACGGACTAAAATATTAAATACGTGCAAAATGTAAAAAATCAAAGACGAGTTAAAAGTGATTCATCTGATAAAAGATGTCCGAGTGTAAGGGGCTTGGACATAAAATCATGAAAGGTAAAAAATAAACATTGTTTGGAGTTAAAAGCTGGACAAGAGATTAAAATATGTTTGATCATTAAAATGGTGTCACAAAACTCACACACTTAAGTTCATCATCCATCTGAAGAAGAAATAAATGAGTAATATATGAACGACCTAAGCAGAGCCTAGCAAGTAAAACTTCCTCCTTGCGATTTCTATGAAAACAAGACTGCCATGGTTTGACAATGGGCTTGATCTCAGAGAGTTTGTTACCAACCTGTTCACACCAAGATCTCTGCCACTGTTCCTAGAGCTCAATGGTAAAACACTGCTGGAAGTTTAGGTAAGGAAAGGGCAGTTGAGAGCAGGACAGAGGAATAGGTATGGCGATTTGGCAGCAGCATCTTCCAAGTTATTGCTCCTGATGTGAATGAGCAGAAAAAGATGGTGAATGTTTGCTGCCAGATATTGGAGCTGCAGGCAGATCTTGGAAAGAGCAGGATGCCTCACCAAGATCAGTCTGTAGTGAGCTAAGTGAGTCAGTGTAGAGGACACAATGACGATGACACTCAGCTGCTATGTGGTCCAAGACAATGCTCAGTGGCGGGACTGGCCAGGGGTCAGCTTGCTCAATGACAAGTGGGTCCCCTTAAACATTAGACAATATGTTAAAAATGATAGTCTTATAATTGTGAGTGGGCCTCCTTTGTCTCCTGGCAACCAATATTTTTAGACCCAGTCCACCACTGGCAATGCTGATAGCATGCAACTCTGCAGTGAAGATGAAACACTGCTGTGAGATCTGATTGCAATGATTACATCACAGAAGATCATGGCTGATCTCACTGATGTGCTGGGTTTTGAGCCATCTGTGAGGACAGGCAAGAAGTCTGGGTGCTCAACATGATAGCTGGCAAAGGATTGCTGATACACACAGTCGGGTGTAAAGGCCTTCCCCATGCAGCAAAGAAAAAACTCACAGGAAGGGAAAACAGTGAGTCATGGTGGTAATGGCTCGCTTGTCAACTGTGAGATTTATTAAGACTGATATTAGTGTCTCACAGATAACCAGATAACCTTGGACACACAAACTGAAAGGACGAATGGCAGTAGGCAGATTCTGATATAACATTTTTCACTGAGGACTGAACATGCAGTCCCAAGTGGGATGATCTGGCTGTGATCACAACTTCAATGCATACTGCAGGGACAACTGCTGATGGAAAATAGAAAATGAAGGTTTGTCAGTCTCAATGTAAAGACTTTGGACTGATGAGGTGCAGAAGGTACCTGTGTAAACATAGAGGACCTGATGATGTAGGGGGTCCAGCACCTTCACCACTGAATCCTGGGCAGAATCATACACCTGGGATTCAGAGTCCAGCTTCAACTGGATAAATTCATGGTAGATGCGTAGCAAAGAACATCAGTCTGCCCCCCCCCCCCCCCCATGAGAGCACCTTGAGTATGTCCAGTGCCCGCATGCACCTGGACTTGAGATGTTGGATATGAGGTAAAACGGTCAATTTCCAGTTGAATATGAGACCAAGAAACTTGGTCTCTGCCAGAACTGGAATGGTGGTACCCCAGATCTGCAGGTTGGGATCCAGATGAAGATTATGCTTGTGGAAAGAGTGCATGCAAGTGGTCTTCTGTGAAGAGAACTGAAACCCATTGACCATTGCCCAAATGGAGAGATTGTTTAGGGCAGTTTGCAGTTGCTGTTCAATGACCCTCATGCTGGATGAGGAGCAAAAAATGCTAAAATCATCAACATAGAGAGCACTTGCCTACAGTTGGAGGAAGTTGTTGTCACTGTGGTATTACTTATTACAATTGATATGCGTAGGTTGTTAATGTTTTTGTTGTCACATGGCTGAATGAAATTTTGAACTTTTTCATGATAAAGGTGTTGTTACTAAAGATTTTACTAGAGCTATTATCATCTCAATTTTTAAAAAAGGTGATAACTGTCAAAATAAATTCCATTTAATGGAATTTATTTTGACAGCAAAAAGAGTAACACTCAATATGCAGCCTTGTGGCACCCTCTGTTCTTGGGGGAAAGGCTGTGACAGAATGTTGCCAACATGAAAACTCGAAAAGTATGAGAAGATAAAAAGTTTGCAATAAAATTCAGCACGTGACCTCACAAGCTGAAGCTATGGAGGTCATGAAGAATGCCAAATCTCCACTCTGTGTCATAAGCTTTTTCGATGACAAAGAAAATTGACATCAGGTGCTCTCTACGTAAAAACCAATTATTTACGATTTAAGGTGGATAGGTGGTCTAAAGTAGACCACTGCTTGCAAAAGCCACACTGAGTGTTGAAAAGACAGCAGTAGCGTTCCAAATACCAGGCCAGTCTAGTATTTACCATTCTTTCTAACACCCTGCACACACAGCTGCTCAATGCTATAGGGTGATAATTTGAAGGAGTCTTGGGATCCTTGCCTGGCTTTGGGAAGTCCAAAATATTAGCCTCCTGCCAGGAGTCCGGAAACTGCTCCTAGATGAAAATAAGGTTGAACAGCTGGAGCAGCCAATCCTTACTCAATGGTAAGATATGTTGGAACATTGCATAATGCCCTGCTCTTTAGGGCCAGAAACTCTGGGAAGTATAAAAAGGAAGATGAGATGAGGGAGAATGACTCCCCCAAAGTGTTGGCAATTGCTTGAGGATCAGCAATTGCCTGTCCATTGTGCTCCAAGATCGATAATGAATGGATGTGTAGTTCCCACCCATCTTCTGGATTTTATCCCATGTGACCTCAGAACTGGTCGTATGGGTGATAGATGATGTATACTTGATCCAAGATTCTTTCTCGCTGAGACACCAGATGAAATGGGCCTTTGCCCTGCATGCTTGAATGCTTCAAGATTGGGGGATGTCGGATATCTCCAAAACATCCCCCAAGCCTTGTTCTGCCTTACAAACTGTGTGCAGTCAAGATTTCACCACGGTTTTGGAAACCTTAGAAACTGAGTTGAGGCAGTTGCATGGACAATACAGTCCATCATTTCTAGAACTGCACCGTTGATTGGTTTCTGGCTGACCATGTGTTCATCGAGCTCAGAGAGGAGCTAAAAGCCACTCCAGTCAGTCCAATCAAGCCTCCACTGTGAGACATATGAAGGGCTGCAAGGCCCCCCACAGGAAATGGAATGCAGCAAGAAGGAAGGGATGCAAGCCCCCCCCCCCCCCCCCCCCCCCCCCCCCATTCACACCACGGGAAGGTGATCACCTCCTTATGGTTTGTCCTTGACCTCCTATGTAAAGAGTGGAAGGATCAAGATGGTGAGATAAATGGCAGTGAATGTGTAGGTCGGGGAGTGGAAGTAAGTGCTGACACTGGTGTTCAACAGGGAGACTGATGGATCCAGGAGCCACTGCTCCAAGACCAACCCTTCCATTGGTGTCAGCACTGCCCCAAAGTGAACTGTATCCACTGAAGTTCTCCAAGATGAAGAGGGATGGCAGTTGTGAGACTAGATCATCAAGGTCTTCCCAGAAGACGATACATCCTGGCGATGGTTAGATGGAGCAGACTGTCAACAAAAAACCCACAAAGAGGTGGATAGCTACTGCCTCTATGTTGGTGGTGAGGACTATGACCTGGAATGGAGAATGGTTGCTCACAAGGATGGCAACACCCCCATCAGCTGTTACATCTTTTTTTCATTTTTTTTTTTCAGTTTCTAATGTTATTAACATTCTTACAGCTACTAATTTAGAAATTATGCAAAAAAAGTTACTTTTTAGCTCATTTTCGAAAAAGTGTTATTGTTTTCACTGTGTCATCTGTAGACATTCTTTTTTTTTTTCTGTTTGTCTGTAGACATTCAGCTTTTTTTTTTAAAGAAAAATAATTTTTTTTTGAGGTTGTATAGGTACTAATGTAATATTAGGGTTCAACTTTTCACGATCTTCAAATAGTTTTAATTCCGAATGTTAGAGGTGGATAAAATTGGAATATGGTGCAGTTTAAATGGCTATTGCAAAATATCTATTTGTGCAAGAAACTTGAAATGGGTGAGAGGTAAAAGAGTTTCCACCATCCACAGCAGTTTGACCCCCTTATCTCTAAAGATGGATGGGAAAATGCAACTTTTTGTTTTAAGAGGTGAATGAAAATGTTTTTTGGGTTGGATCAGCACTAATGAAAAATATTATTTAGCTTTTCCAAAGCATTTAGTTCACATTTCCACCATTAGATGGGCATAAGGCAAAATTATATGAAGACACCTGTTTGGATTTCAAAGTAGGTAGACAAGTTTCAGATTTTGTATAAGATGATTGGATTTTTGAGAAGGGCCAAAATGGCCCAAACTGCTGGTAAGAATAGCATTGATTGGATGAATCCATTTTAAAATCTGTGCCATTTTGGGCCAGTATGGCATTGAAAGGTTAAAGAGTTATTGAAGCTGGAATATTTAACAATGAACTTCTTTAATAAAAATTATTCATAATTACCTAATATTGAAATAATCATTACACAAACTTTTAATATGCAGAGTTTATTAAATAGCTTGAAATAATATTTGTTATTTGAGTTTTAATTAATTTCTGAGG
Source organism: Ryuthela nishihirai (assembly GCA_038380435.1). Lineage (NCBI taxonomy): Eukaryota > Metazoa > Arthropoda > Arachnida > Araneae > Heptathelidae > Ryuthela > Ryuthela nishihirai. Next base: position 85,462,688 of record JAWZYU010000004.1, on the reverse strand, counting down.
GAAATTCTTTTGACATATATTCTACCTCTCATGAAAAAAATTAAACAATTGTCTATAGACATTTAATTTGAGCACAGATGTAGAAAGCCATTAAAATCCTTTCTCTATCCTTGCGATGAACTGATGCTTCAATAAACTGAGATCGTAATGAATTGATGCTGTAATGAACTATCACTGCAATGAATTTAAAAAAAATAAAAATAAATACCCCCTCAAGCAGCTGCTTGCAACAGAGGTCTGACAGGAGCCTGTCAGTTTATATGCCACAGTAGGAGATCTGAGAGGATGGCAGGACCTCAGCAGAAGTGTGATTAATTGATGTAGAACCTGCCAGAAACATTAGAAAATAGCACATTGAGCAACCTGATTAAAATGAGCACTCTCTAATGTGGACATGGACATTATAAAATGTGTCCTTTTGCCATTTTTAAACTCTTTCTAATGGACACATCAGCACTCAGGTAAAATTTTGGGTTTGATTGCAATATTCTACTCTGTGGGTCAATCATACCCATCAGACTGATCATTAATATGTGTACAAGGAGTAATAAATCTTCTCACTTAGGTCTCATCTAGCCTAGCACTAATATCCATATTCTATAATGATTAGTTATGTTCCTTACAAGTAACTGTGTGGTTGTTGTTGTTATTGATTTGAAGTGTGTAATAAAATGTTAAATTCTTTAGTTAACTAAACATTTCAAAATGAATAAAATTTCAGCAACATTAATCATTTAAATTCAAGAGACTGTTCAGGGTCTAAAAAAAATGGCTGGAAAATAAGAATACAAAACAATGCTGTACGTTTTCTAATGGGGAAAGTTCTTTAGTGAATAAATTGATATTTGTACCATTTTATCATGTACATAGTCAAAAAATTACTTCATCTGAGCCTAAGATTCTAACAAAAGCTTTGGATATGATTACAGAAATTGGTATAACTGATTTTAGAGTCTTGAATGGATGGTAAACTAAGTTCTGTGGATATTAGAATATTTCTTTCAAAGCAATTTATTTTCAGATGAAATACTTAAAACTCTGACCCCACAGATGGGGTCAGAGCTTTAAGTATCTCATCTGATGCACAGCAGACTTTCCAAACCCATCGGTGCCCCCTAGTGACCAAGAGTGGAAGAGGTGTTGGTGATGGGGGTGGGGGGATTGAGGTGATAAATCTCAACTCTGGCCCAGGTGGGACTTGAACTTGGGAACTGCAGATTACGGGCCTGAAATGCTATCAACTAAGCCACCCTCGCCCCTATATGTGGCAGAAAAAATATGACAAGGATCAAAGACAATATAAGTACACTGGCGGAAATTGAAAAAAGAACACCATGAACAACTGAAGCGTAATCTCCGAGATTTCTTTAGTAGAAACAACTTGTTGAGAAAGGACAGTGATCATACGTATGAAATGATTCAATGTTTATTTTACCTTTTGATGAGTATTACGTTTTACAGAAGGCACATTTTAATAAGGTGTTGAACTTCCTCAAGCAGTAATACAAGCTTCCAATCTAGCTCGCAATCAGTTGTACAAATGCTGGATATCACGCTGGGAGATACCAATCCATGTGCTTTCAACTTCGATGTGTAATTCAGCAATGGTCGTTGCTTTCTGCGGGAAGAGTGTTTGATCCAGTCCCAGACATGCTCGATTGGAGACAAGTCCGGAGAGCGTGCTGGCCAAAGAAGTTGGTGCACTGCCTGAAAAGTACGTTGAGTTGACTGGCCGTAGTGTGAGTGGGCATTATCCTGCTGGAATATCACATTTGGGATTACACTTAAATATGGCAGGACGAACAGCTGTATGATGTCACTAATGTATGTAATGCTATTCCAGTGTACCCTGTACAAACACCAGACACATACGAGAGTGACAGCTAATAGCTCCCCACATCATTGTGCCTGGCATGGGCCCTGTGTGTCACTGGCAGATGCACAATGAAAGTAGCCGCTCAGATTGTCACCTTCAGACACATAAATGACCATCAGATGCTCCTAAGCAGAATTGGAGGGTGAGGGTGTATGCCCACTCACACTACGGCCGGTCAACTCAACGTACTTTTCAGGCAGTGCACCAACTTCTTTGGCCAGCACGCTCTCCGGACTTGTCTCCAATCGAGCATGTCTGGGACTGGATCAAACACTCTTCCCGCAGAAAGCAACGACCATTGCTGAATTACACATTGAAGTTGAAAGCACATGGAATGGTATCTCCCAGCGTGATATCCAGCATTTGTACAACTGATTGCAAGCTAGATTGGAAGCTTGTATTACTGCTTGAGGAAGTTCAACATCTTATTAAAATGTGCCTTCTGTAAAACGTAATACTCATCAAAAGGTAAAATAAACACTGAATCATTTCATATATAGCTTCTCTGTCAGTAGCCTCCCAACCTTTCTCAGTCAGTAGCATGCTAGGCTTGTGATCTGCAGTTTCCAGGTTTGAGTCCCAGCTGGGTCAGCATTGAGACTTATCTCTGCAAAACTCCCCGCCCTACCCACGGTCAGTAGGGGATACTGCTGGGCTTGGAAAGGCAGTCGTCTGTCGGATGGGACGTTAAGCCATGGCCCAGTGTGCGGGAGAGCCATATCCTGTGCATGTTAAAGAATACACTGGATGGACTCGATGGGAGGCTACCATCTGCCTCCCAACCTTCTCTGAGCCTTTGGGGTCCTTGTGACCTGGTCATTTAGCACATGGTGTGCAAAAAAGTGCCACTCAGAGGTAAAACAATCCAGCCCAACCCTAAGCAGAATTGGCTGTCATCACTGTAGACCACAGACTGCCATTCTTCCCTCCAATGAACTCATTCTTGACACCATTGCAAACGTGCTTGACAGTGATGAGGTGACAGTGGTAACCGTGCCAGTGGTACACATGCCCATAGTCCTGCTTTCAAAAGATGATTGCATATGGTTCTTGTAGACACCCTTGGTATGACAGAGGATCGAATTTGTGATGCCGTAGCTATCCGCTCTGCCACCGCTGCCCTCCTGATATGCTGATCCCCTCTTGCTTTGTAACTCTGGGTTCCCCAGACCATATCTGCGAGTGTGCGAATGCTCTTCTGACCATAGATGCCACGATCATACCACTGCCAATACCTCTCATCCAATGTGGTGTGCAATTTGATGAAAAGCCCACTATATGACGGTAGAACCATTATACGACCCCACTAAAACTCTGCTAACTGAACAAATGTTGTGCACCTGCATTGTCCAGGCATGGTAGCTTCCTCAAAGAGCATTGAACAACACGAAACAAGATAAATAACTTCTTTCTTATTGCTTTAGTCCTCAAATATGCACTGCGTACATTTGCATGTTGTCATCCTCAGTGATGTCATTATTTCATCCAATGACTTTCAATCTTGGATCATGCTGGATTCATCTTGGATTTGCTGCCCTTAACTATTAACATATTATGACACTCCTGAAGGAATTCCTTCTGTGTTCTTTTTTCAATTTTTACCAGTGTATTTTATACAAGCAATTATACCCATGTGATAGGGATTGGTTGCTTTACCTCTGAGCAGCATTTTTTGCACACAATGGGCTAAATGGCCAAGTCACAAGGACACTGAAGGCTCAGAGAAGGTTGGGGGAGGACCCACTGAAACAGCTGTTGGGAGACAGATGGTAGCTTCCCATCAAGGCCATCCAGCATGTTCTTTAATGTGCACAGGGTATAAGCACTCCTGCACACAGGACCACAGCTTAACATCCCATCCTACAGATGGCAGCCTTTCCAAGCCCATTGGTGTCCTCTACTGACAATGGGCAGGGCGGGAAGTTTTGCAGAGATAAATCAGATTATGAGCCTGGTTTGCTATTGACTAAGACACCCTCGCCCCTATATGTAGCAGAAAAAATACAACAAGGATCAAAGTTGCTAAAAGTATTTTATACAATTAATTATACCCACGTGACAGATCATACCCACATGATCAAATAATAGGTTATACCCCACATGATCATATAATAGGTTATACCCCACATGATCATATAATAGGTCATACTCATTTAAAACAACACTGACATTAAAACTGATTATGAAGACAACTGCTTACTTCTTAGGTTGAATAACAATTGCTCTTCTTCTAGGGTGTTTCTGGTTATTCCTTGACACTGAAGACCTAAATTAGGGGGTAAAAGTAAATTAATGATATTTTAGATGCATAAACTGAAAAACATCATTTTGAAACCAACTCACATTTTATCACCTTTACTCATCAACAGATAATCAATCATTAACAATTAATTTCAGCTCAAGAATATTAACCTTCTTCTGAAAAAGAATTTCAGAAGAAACTGCATTGCCTTAAAACGTTATTATTTTTAGAGTATTATTTTAACAAAACAAAGTTATCACTTCCAATTAAAACAGTTAATTAATATTTATAATCAGTCAATCATTTACTTAGAATTTTTTTGTCACACAAGCAACCATAGTCACAATGAGCTAAACCAAATCATATGCATAGGTACATTACATGATAATAAATTGAAACATATAAATATCTCAAAATAAAAAATGATATAGCAAGAATACGGATGCAGTAAAATCTTGTATTGACAAAGGCACTAGGAAAATTAAATAAGATCCCATTATAAGTGACCCATGTTAAAATGAAACATGGCTTCCAAAAGACCACCACCTGTGTGAATGTTTTTATCTCATAGAATTGTTTTTAAATGCTGAACCTGAAAAAATTAACCCAATTTTAATACATAGAGTAGCAATAATGAATAAACTGAATGAACATTTCTTGAATAAAATGACTTTTCTGAATGAGTTTGATTATGAATATAAAAAAAAAAACGTTATGAAAAGATATTGTGACATCACTAACAGCAAGTGGGGTAATGAGGAAAGCATTCAGTATGCATGAGTTGTACATAAGAGAGTAGAAGTTTCAATGGTGCAGGAATAAAGAGACAGATGTTAATAAGGCATATGATCATCCCCAACAGCAATAAAACTTGCACAATGGTTCTCGTATAGCGTGAAATTGTTGATGAGGTTTTGTGGTAAGACTACATCTGAATGAGCCCATGGAGGATTCTGGGAGGTAACTGGCATCCTGTAATTCGTATCTTTAGTATATGAATTGGATTCAGATTGCATTCTGGTTATTAACTCTATCCTTGATAGCTTTGCTTTCAAGGAAATTGTTGACCACATGATTCCTCAGGGAAGAGGGTTTGGGTTGTGTTACCTCTGAGCGGCACTTTTTTGCACACCATGTAAGAGAACAGGCATTATTTTCCATAAACATGAAATCCGGGCTGAAAGCTCCCCTGAAATCATATAGAGAACAAGAATCTCACCTGTGTATCACTGGACAGTCAGAATACCTTCCAGAAAAATGCAAAGCTCAATGTAGGCAGTCATTATGATGACAGCCAAAACCATCATAATGCTGCCACCACAACGGTCCCTTCCTCTGGTTGAGTTCTTGAGTGTCTCCAGATGAGCACACATCAAGAATCAGTGCTCTTCTATTCAGCAATTCAAAATTTTGATAATTCTTTAACTCAGCAAGCACAATAACATTTTGTTGTAGAAATTTAATTTTTTACACAGGATCAGGATTTAACCCTTCCACTGTCCACGTCATCTGTATAAGTTCGGAGAATCTGAATTGAGAGACCAAGGACGTATGTATCCATTTTTAGCACAACAAAAAAAATCGATATTTTAAAAATAAAAATTGCAGCTGTAATTTTTTCACATAAATATCTTATAAAAATATATAATTCAGCCCTTCAAAAATAATATTTTTTAAATTTGATGCATATTTTATTAAACTACAATATAAATAATTTTATAAAGCCATCTGCTTGCCATTTCTTAGAAGCATTAAATGGTATTGCCGATTTCCTTGTTAAAGTTCCTCTTTGCTGAAGCAACCTTCTGATTTAAGCTCACAAATTTGATTGAACTATTATCAACAAATTTTTCCTTAAATTTTCGAAAATCTCCTAAAAATTAGCAAGAAAACTGCTATTTTTAAAAACGATAGATTTTGGAAGTAATTGCAAAATATGCACCACCATTTTCTTTTTCTGTTTCACACACTTTTCTATCCTAAACCTATTTCAGTATACCCAGGTTATTTTTATCATTTTTCCCAGCATTCTATGCAACTTTCCTGCCTTAAAATCGAAACTGGAAGTAAACACATCCTTCTTAAAAATTCTGCTTGCACCTGCATTTAATTAGTTATGCTTCACTGAGGCAAACAAGATGCAGATGGTTGACACATGCAATCTTTGTTGCATGTGCTACAAGTGTTTACAGTTTTGGTCCTGCATATTGGATACCCTTTGTAAAGTCAGTATTTTTTTTTTATATTTAAACCTTAGTTTTCATTTCAGTAGTTTATTTTTGGAAATTAGTGATCTTTTGGCCAATCAATAAGATTGATTTTTTTCATAGTTATGCTACATCGTATGACCGGCCTACAACTTGTTGCTTTGGATATTTTAACATCGCATTAGTCTACATGTTAATTTTTATTTTATTATTTATTACTTTTCCAGTAAAAACTTTGATCTAGTATCATTTTTAGAAAAGAAATGAGGTCTTGGATATGGAAATCAAATTCATTTCTGTAGATTTACTTCCGTTAGTTAGCGATTGTTTGATTGGATGATTTATCGATCTTTCCAAGTTAAGCTAGATTGGAGGCCGGCTTAAAAGTTGTTGCGGATATTTTATTTAGCACACCATTAGGTTATATGTAACTTTTCTTTTATTATTTCTTGTTTTTTAGTAAAAAAGCTTTAGCTTGTACCATTTTCTGAAAATGAATGTCTTGGATAAGGAAGCAAAATAGACTTCCTAGCTATGGAAATCAGTGGGAAAGGCATCACCTCCACTAAACTCACAGTGAAAGTTTCACCCCCCCCCTTTTCTAGGAAAATATAACTTTTTTTTTTTAATTATGAGTTTTTATGTTTATACTGAATGATTTTAAAGCCCCCCCCCCACCTCCTCAGTACCTTGGCTGTGCCACACAGACGATATAAAGCTGTTTTTTTTTTTTGCTTTGGTGCACAAATCTTTCTGCACTTAGCGAAGATCGCCATATTTCAACACCCAAAGACAAAATTCCCAATGCTTAGCAAAAAAAGCAGCCAAGGAAGTTTTTCTCTATTTCATAACCAGTTCAGAAAATCCCATGAATGTGAGAAGGCAAAGTCACATTGTATAACACTGGCAGTGTTTAAAATGTACAATGCTGAAAAGAATCATTAAAAGAAAAAAAATCATATTTCAGGTTGAATATTATATTATTTGGGAGGAAATTTCCTTTCAACAAATATATAATTTAACTATTTTTATTCAGCAGGTTTTCCAAAATGAAGAATTAATTGTACAGTGAGATTTTTTTCTTCAATATATCAATATAATTGCAAATTTGTTTATATTATTTATTTTCATAAAATTCGCAATTAAATTCTGTTCAATTTGGCATATAACATGACCTATTTCTGTTGATTAGATATTTAAAAAAAAATTTTAATGTTGGCTTGTTTATGTGACTCAGCACAATTGGCTAAAAGCCTGGAATTTTCTCAAAGTATGGTACCGAGAAAAAAATTACAAAACAAGAAAAATATTTACTTAAAACAAAAATTTTTTTTGTTATTCAGAAATATATAGTCATTCTATTCATGTGCATTGTAATCATTTCTGTCTATTAGTTTTTTTTTTAATATATTTTTATTTGTGTTGCCAGATGTAATTTTTTACTGACTCTAAAAAAAGTCCTATTAAAATAAAACATATAGTCTTTTTTGGTAAATACTTTATTTTCAGATAATCCAGAATTAAATGTTGATTAATTTGGCATACAACATGCCATAATTCCTTTCATTAGTTATTTGGAAAAAAAGTTCTAAAGCTAAAGTTTTTTTTTTTGGCTGAACACAAGGAGAAAATAGCTTGGCCTCTGGGTGGAAACCTGTTTTTCAGGCAGGACACTGGAATAGTTAATAGACAAGCATGTATTATTTAATTATAGATTAGTATAAAGCTAAGGGTAATTATAAGGTATTAGTTAAGTGGATTCCATATATGGTAACGATATGTACAGCACTTTCCTAGTTTGAAAATTACTCCCTAGAAGTTTTATGTTTTAACTTTGTAACATAGCATTATCGTGATTAAATCCTTTATATAGATTAGTGCAACTACACATGTAGGCAATGTATTCAATTTACATAAAACTTTATAAATTACACCCAGGTGTCAATTAACACAATTTTTGAAGTAGGGCTAGTTTTCAACTAACATGATTTTTCCACTACTCCTCTAGATTGTTTATATTATTGTATTCATCATACAAGAAAATGCCTAGGATACTTTCACCTATCTGACAACCTATACTTTACATAATTCAGCACTTTCCAAAAGATTTTTCACATTTGCCTATACAGTATTTTAAAACAGCTGTAGCATGCAATATATATGTAAGCAATGAAGAACATTTCAACTGTCACTGACTGGCAATATATGCATATACAAATTCCCCCTGATTTGTTTACGATTAATTTGTCACATGTAGAGTAGAAGTTGTTGTATACACATAATTAGTCATATTCATTACTCAGAAACAACTTTTACAAAAATCAATTTCTCATTTTTAATATTTATTATTTGACAATAATCTAAGTGTACCATTGCATTAAAATAAAACTTTTTTCAGTCATTTCTTGTTTCTACTTTCATATTTTTTTCTCCGTAAAAATGAGTTGTCTGGGTTGTGTTACCTCTGAGTGGTATTTCTTTGCACACACTGGGCTATATACCCAGGTCACAAGGACCTGAAGGTTCAGAGGGTTTGGGGGAGGCAAACCACTGGATAAATGTTAGGAGCAGATGGAAGCCTCCCATCAAGGCCATCTAGTGTGTTCTATAAGATGTAGAGGATATGGTTGCTCTGCACACAGGGACATGGTTTTACATTCTATCTGACAGATGGCAGACTTTCTACACCCATCAGTGTCCCCTTTCTGACTGAGGACAAGGTGGGTTTTAGCACAGATAAATCTCAACACTGCCATAGGTGGGACTCAAACCTGGGAATGGGAACTACAGATTACTGATAGCCTAACAGGCATCAACTCTCTTACTCTGTAAAAAATGAGTTAAATTCATGAACTATACATATAAAAATAAAATATACAAAACATTAACCAAATTAGAGTCATAATAAAGGAATAAAATTAAAAATCTACCAATAAGGTCAGGATTCTGAAATGCACCTTCCCAATTTACATTATTTCTTAGGTCCCAAAAAAATTCTTGCCGACTAACACAATTTCACCTTGCACTGATATTTTGAAGAACACATCTATTGTGTTAGTTGGGGACTGAGTGTATATGTTTCAATAACAGTCACAAAGAAAAGTAATAAATATCCCTTTATTTATCTCATCAGAAATAAATAATATTTTAAATGTCTCACTAGAATTAAATGTAATTTTATCTATTTTATAATTACATATAAATTTATCTATCTCATGAGAATAAAAGTCATTTTACTTGTATCATTACCATCATTAGAAATATTTTATTTTCATAAAATCCAGAATTAAATGCTATTTAATTTAGTATATAACATATCAAATTTCCTTTCAATAGTTATTTGGCAAAATAAGTTATAAAGTTGTTTTTTTTGGAACAGTAAAAAATAACTTGGTCTGCGGTTTCATTTCAGTTTATCAAGCTGGGCACTGGAAGGGTCAAAGAATTTGCTGGACAACCTTGATGGGAGGCTACCATCTGTCTTCTAGCAGCTGTTCAGCGGATCCCCTTCCCCCAACCTTCTCTGAGCTCCTAAAGTCCTCATGACCTGGACATTCAGTTCATCATTTTCAAAAAAGTGCCACTCAGAGGTAAAACACCCACCATGTATTCTGTTAAAAAATTCTAAGTCTCTACCTATAATAGGATGTGATTTATAACTTGAAATACTTTTTCTGCTTATTTAAAAAGTTGAATAATTATAATTTTATATTTAACCCTTTTTACTCGAACTCCACCCTGGTAATTATTAAATAATTCACCATCCTGTCTGAAATTCTCCTATGGTTCCCCATGTTGCATCAAAAATTCAAGTCCCTACCTATTACAGAACCTTGTGTTTGAGTTTAAAACAACTTTTATTTTTCCACTTCATGATGAATTTCAAAACATCTGTTGCATTATACTTTAAATCCCTACCTATAATAGAATCCAATTCTGAAATTTGGAATAATCAATTTTTTTCCTATTCTTAGTTCACAATTTCCAATTTTCAGTTTTCATCCAATGAATTTCATTGGCTTTCTACTATAATACAATATTAAACAAAATATGCATATTTAAAAAACATAATAAAAGAGCTTACCTTATTGGTGGAAGGCCAAAAGCAATCCTTTCTAAAGCATGTTTCTCCTGTAGTTTAAGAGCCATGATAACACTTTGAGGATCTGTCTGATGTCTTCTACTACACTTCTTAATGTGAACTATACGTGCCTATAAAATACCACATAAGATAGCCATTTTTGTTCAACTGTGGATAAACATATATTTTTTTCAAAAGTTTACATAATGCAATAAAAAGTTAAAAGGAAGTAAAACAATAGCATGAGTTTTGCATTAAACTTTCAACTCACAATAGTCAGTGAAACTGGTTGTCAACAAGTCCTCTATGATCCAATAAGAATGCATATGAATAACATTCACAAATATAGAGAATATAGTGGTAAATTGATAAATGACTTCACGGTATCATTATTAACTCACAAGAATGGATAATGCTTTTTTTGCTGATTAGATTTATTTATACAAGTACTGCAATGTGCTATTTACATGGTTGTAGGAGCCAAGTACTTTCAACTGCACTCAGCAGTCATCTTTAGGGTGGCGTACAGTTCCTTGGAGAAGTGGAATCCAAGGGACTCTCCAAGGGACTGTACACCATCCTGAAGATGACTGCAGAGCGCAGTCAAAAGCGCTTGGCTCCTACTCCATGTAAATAGCACATTGCAGTAATTGTGTAAATAAATCTAATCGGCAAAAAAAGCGTTATCCATTCTTACGAATTCACAAATATTTTAAGCTTAAGAGTGATACTATTTATTATTTTTAACAAAAATGCCTAAACATTATTAAAGATGAGGATTACAGAGCAACTAACCTTACACAATGAAAATTGCAAATTCGAATATTGAAAATCAGAGCAGTTATGAATGCTTATATGAACTAATTCTAGTATTTGGAACAATTTACATAATATACTGATTATTGGTTAAGATTATTAATTATTAGTGATTGTTAAATTTCATTACAGCTTCCAGGGTGCCACCTGAAAACTGTTTTATATCTAAAGGCCCAAATATTTTTTTCACTATCATCAACCTAAAAAATAAAATTTAGAACTTTTTTGCCAAATAACTAATGAAAGGAATTATGACATGTTATACCAAATTAATCAGCATTTAATCCTGGATTTTCTGAAAATAAAATATTTTACAAGAAAGACAACAGGATTTATTTTAATGGGACATTTTCAGTCATGTAGAAAAAATGTATCTGGCAATGCAAATAAAAATTTATTAAAAAAAAAACCAGCAACTAATAAGACAGAAATATTTATAACATACGTAAAGAGAAAAGCTATTTACATACATACAAAATGAGCATGCAGCCATGGGGTATAGAGGTCCAACCAGACCATATAAATTTGATCTCCACACCTGTCTGTTCTGAGCTACAGCTGCTGCATTTGAGCACTGTAGGTCAATTCTAACAAGGTTCTGTTTGACACTGTCTACCATCACATCCTAGGCCTTCCTGTTTTTCTGAAGCCAATGAGGCACACTGCTCGTAATTCTATTTGTCAATCTGCAGCTATGCAAACAGGCAACATGATCAAACCAATGCAATTTCTCTCTGCACAAAAGGCTGCTTAAAGGAGGTTGCAGACTTCTAAAGCTCATCATTACTTACAAAGCTAAACTACCTAATGCCCAAGATACTGAGCAACCATCTAGAATCAAAGGCATCAAGTTTCCCGTTATCCTGCTTACAAATAATTCATGTTTTGCTACTATAACTAACCTTAGAAACAACCAAACTATTACACAGCTGAATTTTATTAATCTTTAGGTGTACACGCCTATTTTTTCACACTCTCCATAGATTCCGTAAAGACCCAGCGACAGTCCTTATTCTTCTATTTATCTCATGCCGCGCATCACCAGTATCTGTTACATAGCTCCCAAGGTAATAAAACTAAGACACTTGCTCAAGAGTGCAGCCATTCAAACCAACTGAAGCAATTTTCATCCTTTTACTTTTTTCTCTGTTTATCACCAAACCTACTCTATTACCAGTCTCATCAACAGCCCTAATGAAATAATTCATCTCATCAACATTTTTAGCCAACAGGGCCAAATCATCTACACAATCTAAATCAGAAATTTTGATTGATATCTCTAGACCATTTAAGACTAAAATCTTTCTCTTGCAAAGAATTTCGCATAACACGGTCAATACCCAAACCAAAGAGAAAAGGGGACGAAATGCACCCTTGTCTAAGTCCACAACAATGCTAAACCAATTGTTACAAGCCTTACCAACTCTCACATTACTCAGTACTATTATAGAGATCTTTCATTACACTAAATCAGAAGAAGATGCAGTTAAACATATGCAAAAAGACTATATTGTTATTAAATGATGGTTAAACTCTAATAAACTTTATCTAAATAGCAATAAAACCAAATGGATGACTTTTCATTCACTTGGTTTCAAAATTAACAATAACTTAATTATTAAAACATATAAATCAAACTGCACAAAAACGGGAACCATTTCTGAGCTAAAAACTGTGGCTGCATAAAAATTGATAAAGTACATACAATAAAATATCTAGGATTTCATCTCAACAGTACCCTCCAATGGAACTTCATACTGACAAAATCTGTGACATATTAAGGCTCTGTGCTTTGAAATTAAATTATGATATATTATGGATACCAACACATGTACTATGTACAAGAAAGACAATGCGATTTATTTTAATGGGACATTTTTAGTCATGTAGAAAAAATGTTACCTGCCAATGCAAATAAAAATTTATTAAAAAAAAAACAACTAATAAGACAGAAATATTTATAACATATGTAAAGAGAAAAGCTATTTACATACATACAAAATGAGCTTGATCTGTGAGTCCATCTTAATTTATGCCATAACGATACATGGTACAACCGACTTAACAAATATTAGAAAAATAGAACGTATTCAATCCTCAATAGCTAAAAATATTATACCAATTAAAGACTGCACACATCTAATTACAGCCCAAGATAGATTTATTTCCTTGGATATTTTTACCTTACCAGAGCCTATATAAATAAAACACAGTTATACATAATTTTTTTAACACACATAAAATTAAAGACTAACATAAAAACACAAGATTTAAAGAAAAAAATTATTTTTGACTATCAAATTATGCTATCAAATTATAAAATTTTTATGCTATCATTTAATAAATATTTATGGCAATCAAATATTTTCGACTATCAAATTTAAAAAACTATGGGAAATGCACAAGCGGTACAAAATTCCATACATTTTCAATCTCTTACACCAAGGGAACTGCTATCTGTAAATTCTTTTAAAGAATTAAAACAGGAATGAAATAGTTTCTTTTTATTAAAAAAAATAGATAATTAATATTAACATCTACTAACAATTTATGTAGTGCTGAATGTGATTATAAAAATCCCGATGTTATTTTGAAACATTCGAAATGAAAAAAGGCAAAAATTTTAGTAAAGAGAGGAAATTAATTTATGTTGAAATTTTCAATTGAAATAATATAATAAATGCAACAAGATGTAACTGTATTAAGATTAGTCGATGAAGACAAAATGAAGGTGTAAAATACTATTATGTCAATGCATTATTTTCTCCTGCAGATAAGCCATAAGCTTTGCGGGACATTTGTAAATAGAAATGATTTATTTCAAATTGTTTGAATAAATGATTAAAAAATAAAAATACAATAAATATGTTGTGTGAAGAGGAATTTAGTGATTGTGAAAGTAATCTATTCCTGATGAAAGTGATATGGATTGGTGTGGTACTGATTTTTCTGACCTTACTGATAATGAATTTTAGAATGAAGAGTGAGAATCCCAGGAAATGGTGGGAGGCTAGAAGTATATTTCCTCAAGTATTTGTTGATATCAGACCTTAACAAGAGCCACAACTATCAGATATGCTATTTGCTAAAGTCCAATAAAATTTGTATTCTGCAACATGATGTTAATATCAGAAGGGGTTAATATTACTCATGGCTGCATTTTATACATTTCTTGAACCATACAAGGCTCTTTGGCTGATAAATGAACAAGCCTTGCTAAGGTTTAGAAAATTTTCAGCAGTTTCATTTTTAATGCCAGCAAATACTCAAAAAAATTCAGTCTAGAAGTGTCCTATTCTTTTCACCTTTAAAGTTTACAGAGTTGGGATGTTTTACCTCTGAACTGCACCTTTTTGCACAAAATGGCCACGTCACAAGGATCCCATGGTTCAGAGAATGTTGAGGAAAGGAGACCCACTGGACAGCTGTCAGCAGACAGATGGTAGATTCCCATCTTTTATGCAGCTACAGTTTTCTAGCTTAGAAATGGTTCCCTTTTTTGCCAGTTTATTTGTGTGTTTTAATAATTAAATTAATTCATCAAGGCCATTCAACATGTTCTTTAATGTACATAGGGTATGGCTCTCCTGCATATGGAGCCATGGCTTAATGTTCCATCAAATGAATGGCAGCCATTCTAAGTCCATTGATGTCTTCTAATAACAGAGGGCACAGAGTTTTGAGGAAATAAATCTTAATGCTGGCCCATGTGGAACTTGAACCTGGGAAATTCAGATTACAAGACTGGTGCACTACTGACTCTGCCACCCCTGCCTCTAAAGCCAAAAGTTGGGTTGCTTTACCTCTGAGTGGCACTTTTTTGCACATCATGGGCAAAATGGTCAGGTCACATGGATCCCGAAAACTCATCGAAGGTTGGGGTAGGGGACCCACTGGAACAGCTGTTGGGAGACAGATGGTAGCCTCCCGTCAAGGCCATCAAGCATGTTCTTTAATGCACACAGGGTATGGCTGGTAATACAAATCAAGATCTGCACATGGGGCCACGGCTTAACATCCCATCCGACGGATGGCAGCCTTTCCAAGGCCATCGGTGTCCCCTACTGACCATGTGCAGGGCCGTTAATTTTGCAGAGATAAATCTCAACGCTGACCCAGCTGGGACTTGAACCTGGGAACTACAGATTATGAGTCTGGTGCGCTACCGTCTAAAGCCAACAGAGGTTTGCATATTTTTAGCATAAGGTTTCTGAAACTTTTTATGATAGCCCAATTAAAAAAAAATAGTTCTTTATACTTTAAATTAAAAACTGTATTTACAATTTTTATGGTAATATTAAAAGTTATATTTAAAGTAACTGCTTAGAAATTTGTAGAGTTCTCATTTACTACAATTAACAATGATTATATATATTCTGGGTTGCTATTAAAATAGTTAGATTTCCAAACTTAAGATAAGGATTGCATCATGAAAAGAATTGACATTTTCTACTGCAGAAGTTACACTGAACAAGTTAGAATTAGATCTTTTACCTGTACAGACTGAAAGTGTCTTCCACAGAGTGGACATTCTGTAATAACAAAGCTTGCTCTTGCATCTTGACTTACTGGATTATTGACTACTTCTTGTGGTTTATTCTTTGATACTTGAGAATCGATACACCTAGATAAAGATTTAAAACATTCAAAGCAAAAGTAAATTATTTTATTACCAACTTTTCAAAATGTAATTTTTTATTTCTTTTAATAAAACACGAATAAATACTGTACAATAAGTCTCTATGTCTAATTCAGCCACCATTTACCAGTACACCGCATTGAGTATTACATATGTTGCATAACTAAATCTGACCATGACAATTATATGTCGCTCGCCCATTTTAGGGTGCGGACATTTTATATACTATCATAAATCTCAGACATCGATATACCTTCTTTGTTAAAAAAAAATAAATACCCCCTCAAACAGCTGCTTGCCACAGAGGTCTGACAGGAGCTTTTCAGTTTATATGCCATAGTAGATGGTCTGAGGATGGCAGGACCTCAGCAGAAAAACAACACAAATGTCCCTGCCTTATCTGGGGCTCGAACCCAGGTCCCTTAGTTCAGTAGCCAAGTGCGCTAACCACTCAGCCACGGGACGGCTATCGTCTTTATATAATACTATAAACTTAGGTATTTATTGTATGGGTATTTAAAGTATAACTCGTAGTTGTAGAGTTGAATTAGGCCAAATATGTTAGTTTTTTAATGGTTTTTAAAGTTTTAATGGCCGCTGTTGGAAGTTGGAAGTCTACTTATGATAGTGCCATGGCGACCAGTGCAGGTTGTTGTTGTTTTACCTCTGAGCGGCACTTTTTTGCACACCATGGGCTAAATGGCCAGGTCACATGGACCCCGAAGGCTCAGAGAAGGTTGGGGGAGGGGACCCACTGAAACAGCTGTTGTAGCCTCCCATCAAGGCCATCCAGCGTGTTCTTTAATGTGCACAGGGTATGGCTCTCCCGCACACGGGGCCACAACTTAACGTCCCATCCGACGGACGGCGGCCTTTCCAAGCCCATCGGTGTCCCCTACTGACCATGGGCAGGGCGGGGAATTTTGCGGAGATAAATCTCAACGCTGACCCAGCTGGGACTCAAACCTGGGAACTACAGATTACGACCCTGGCGCGCTACTGACTGAGCCACCCCTGCCCCAACCAGTGTAGGGCAATGAGTACGAAAAATAGAATTGTGATACCAGCATGTACAACAGTTTAATGTTGATCCACTACAAAGAGAGCAGATAATGGCAAAATGATTGTATCATTATTGCGATGGACATTAACAACTCAATTCCGATGAATCCTCTGTTAAGAGCTAGTGGAAATCTACTATATGAATATTTATCGTCACTGTTGTTGAAATAACAGGACTGGTAATACAAATCAAGATCTACAGTGGAAATCTGATGTACGTTTATCCATCATTGCTGATATCTCAGATGTAACAGGACTGATAGCACGAGTTAAAAACCACGAGTGTTATCGGGACTAACAGGTTAACATCAAACGATGCAGTGGTTCCAGTCTTTTACAAGTTTGCGGTAATATTACCTTTTGTATTTGCTAACTAGTACTCTTTGGGATAAGTTAAAGAAGATATTTAGTTGGTAGTACTAAGTTTATGGTATTGTATAAAGAAGGTATATCGAAGTCTGAGATTTATGATAGTATATAAAATGTCCGCACCCTAAAATAGGCGAGCGACATATAATTGTCATGGTCAGATTTAGTTATACAACATATGTAATACTCAATGCGGTGTACTGGTAAATGGTGGCTGAATTAGACATAGAGACTTATTGTACAGTATTTATTCGTGTTTTATTAAAAGAGTTTTATCCTACTGTGCCTCGTAATATTTAGAACGTAATTTTTTTATTGTTATTCAATTTAAATATTGTAGTGGAATACTTCATTAACCTTACAGTAGTACAAAGGGTATGAGATGTATACACCATAATTTTATTGAAAAATTACTAACTTAATTTCTAAGCTAGGTCTTCTAAATAATAAAGCTTCTGTTTTTCGGTATAATAAACCAAGGTGGTTTCAGTATAATAAATCAAAATCTGGAGATGGAAGCCTGTCAAGCTATCTTCATATGAGTTATGACAACATTTTTTTAAAACTTTCTATAACAGATAAGGTGCCACAATAGGTTCATCCTGACTAGTATAGAAGTGCACTCAGAAAAATGGGGAGGATGCAAAGAACAGACATTGTCAAACAGGTCTTGTTAGAATTGGCATACAGTGACCATATGCAACAGCTGTACCTCAGGATAGACATGTTTGGAGAACAGAAGAATTATATTGCACAGTCCAGTTGGACCTCAGCAGTACATTGCTGCTTGAGGATTATGTGTGTTGGTCTATAAATGGTAGTAGTATTCGTTGGAAGGACAGCTATTCACCAATCCCCTGTGATGATGCATAGAACCAGCCAGGCCTAAAACAACCACCTTCTCATTGTGCAGGCCATTAGTACCTTTCAGAAGTATACAAACATTGTATTGTACTATTTCAGATCAGGATTATCCATCAGCTGATAATTCACAGGAAATTTCACAGGTACATTCACAGGATATGTATTATCAGCTGGTGGATAATCCTGATCTGAGGTTTATTTCATATTCATTGTATTGTTACTATTGTTTGCACTATTTCAGAAGATTTTCTTCTGAAAGGGAATGGGAGAACTGACATATCTTTGGTCTACTGATCTGGTCATCTATGGCTATTTTTTTCTTTATACCCTGCTGCAGAGTGATCAACCACACAGGATCCTGGAGGCTGACTATATATACCAACCCGAATGGAATAATGGCTCTGAGCTTGATTGTGGATCCTTAATTGGTTGCACTGGTGGGCTTCTTTTGAGAGAAAATCTTCCACTGTGTTTTCTGTTTGTGGGTTGACGACCCCAAGTGAACCGATTCACAGGATATGTATTATCAGCTGGTGGATAATCCTGATCTGAAGTCATTGCAGGTACCTGAACTCTTGCTTCTATGGGCATCGTCAAACCTACATCAGAGGAAGTCATCCAGTATAGATGGCTTCAGCCTTCAGTTGTGGGGGAAACAAGTCTTTGTCTCATGCCTGCATTTAGGGGGCTGTTTGAAATTGTCAGCACTTCCTCTCTAAATAAGAATAGTTTCTTTAAGCATTCCACTAACCATTTTCTCTTCACAGATAGTTGGAATGTGAGGACTCTGCACAGATATTATTCTCTTGATGTCATACAAGAATTCCAGTTATAACTTATTCTTGGCTTGCAAGAGACCAGATGGACAGATTAAAGTCAGATACTTAAAAATATTCTGAAATTTTTCTTTTCAGGGTGTGAAGATGGAGAGCATCTTCAAGGCATAGGTTTGCTTCTCAGCAGGCAACTAGTGATGCTTTTCTAAGATATAAGTGCATTAATGAAAGGTTCTCACAGCTAAATTTAAAACAAGCATTAAAGACTTGAATGCTATGTTGTTATGCTCCCACTGAGGATTCTAATAAGGACGAGAAAGATATGTTTTACAGAAAACTTTAAGATATTTTGAATTCTGTCAAGGAAAGAGATATTACCCTTATTCAATGCTAAAGCTAGTACTGACTCCGACTTTTGGAGAGGGGTAATATGACCCATTTGAATTGGTAGATACAATGGATATGGGCAACATTCCTTACAGGTAAGTAAACTTAATGATTTGAGAATAACTAAGTGGCAGAGTGGTTAGCACGCTTGGCTACTGATCTAAGGGACCTGGGTTCGAGCCCCAGATAAGGCATGGATGTTTGTGTTGTTTCTCTGCTGA
This sequence comes from Ryuthela nishihirai, assembly GCA_038380435.1. Lineage (NCBI taxonomy): Eukaryota > Metazoa > Arthropoda > Arachnida > Araneae > Heptathelidae > Ryuthela > Ryuthela nishihirai. Next base: position 85,443,148 of record JAWZYU010000004.1, on the reverse strand, counting down.
GGTCCTGCCATTCTCACAGACCTACTATGGCATATAAACTGGAAGTCTCGGTCAGACCTCTGTGGCAAGCAGCTGCTTGAGGGGGGTATTTATTTTTATTTTTTTATTAAATATTTACAAACACCGTGACATACATAGGTAGACGAGTTTCACCGGATGAGCTGAATAAGAATATGAATGATTACATATTAACAGCAAATGGGCTAGTTCTATTAAGAATACCAAGTCATTTAGGGGAGCTGAAATTGGATCTGACAATTGCTTTGTTAACCTTTCCAGTATCCAGCCTGCAAAAACAGGTTTCAATCCAGAGGCCAAGCTATTTTTTCCCTATGCTCAGCCAAAAAAAAACTTTCAACTTTAGAACTTTTTTGCCAAATAACTAATGAAAGGAATTATGGCATGTTGTATACCAAATTAATCAGCATTTAATTCTGGATTTTATGAAAATAAAGTATTCAACAAAAAAGACAATATGTTTTATTTTAATAGGACTTTTTTAAAGTCATGTAGTAAAAAAATGCACCTGCAACACAAATAAAAATTTATTTAAAAAAAAAAACTAATAGACAGAAATGATTTCAATGCACATGAATAGAATAACTATATATTTCTGCATAACAAAAAAAATTTTTTTTGGTTTTAAGTAAAGATTTTTTTCGTTTTGTAATTTTTTTCTCTATACCAAAGTATGAGAAAATTCCAGGCTTTTAGTCAATTGTGCTGAGTAACATAAACAAGTCAACTTTAGAATTTAAAAAAAAAATAACCAATCAAAGGAAATAGGTCATGTTATATGCCAAATTAAATAAAATTTAATTATGAATTTTATGAAAATATATAATATAAACAAATCTGCAAGCATATTGATTTTAATAAGCCTTTTTTAACATGATATGGTGGAAAAAAAAGGTCACACTATACAATTAAGACTTCATTTTGGAAAACCTGATGAATAAAATAGTTATATATTTATCAAAAGGAAATTTCCTCCTGAATAATATAATATTCAAACTGAAATATGATTTTTATTTCTTTTAATTGTAGTTTAATAAAATGATTCATTTCAGTATTGTACATTTTAAACACAATCAGTGTTATACAACGTGACTTGGACTTCTCACATTCATGGGATTTTCTGAACTGGTTATAAAATAGAGAAAAACTTCCTTGGCTGCTTTTTTTGCTAAGCATTATGAATTTTTTCTTTGGGTGTTGAAGTTTGGCAATCTTGGCTAAGTGCAGAAAGGTTTGTGCACCAAAGCAAAAAAAAAAATACAGTGTTATATCATCACACAGCGTGGCACAGCCAAGGTACTGAGGAGGGGGGGGAGGTTGCCTTTAAAATCATTCATTATAAACATAAAAATTCGTAATTAACAGAAATGATATTTTTCTAAAGGAGGGGGGGAGGTAAACTTTCTATGTAAGTTTAGTGGAGGTGACGCCTTCCCGAAATTGCCCTTCCACATGACAGCATAGCAATTTTCATAGCAAGGAAGTCTATTTTGCTTTTGCATCAAAGATATTTATTTTCAGAAAACTGTACAAGCTCAAAGTTCCTTTACTAAAAGAACAAGAAATAATAAAAGAAAAATGACATATAACCTAATGGGATGTTAAATAAAATATCCACAACAACTTTTAAGCCAGCCTCCAATCTAGCATAACTTGGAAAGATTGATAAATCAGCTAATCAAAAGTTCACTAACGGAAATCTACAGAAATGAATTTACTTCCATATCCTAGACCTCATTTATTTTCAGAAAATGATACTAGATCAAAGTTTTACTGGAAAAGTAATAAATGATAAAATAAAAATTAACATATAGACTAATGCGATGTTAAAAAATACACAGCAACAAGTAGTAGGCCGGTCATACGATGTAAAATAACTATGAAAAAATCAATACTTATCGATTGGCCAAAAGATCACTAATTTCAGAAAATAAATTACTGAAATGAAATAAAATAAATAAATACCCCCCTCAAGCAGCTGCTTGCCACAGAGGTCTGACTGAAGCCTGTCAGTTTATATGCCACAGTAGAAGATCTGAGGGGATGGGAGGACCTCAGCAGAAAACAACATGAACATCCATTCCTTAACCGGGGCTCGAACTCAGGCCCCTTAGAGCAGTAGCCAAGCGTGCTAACCACTCGGCCACAGGACGACTAAGGTTTAAATATAAAAAATAAAATTAATACTGACATTACAAAGGGTATCCAGTATGCCAGACCAAAACTGTAAACAACACTTATAGCCTACGCAACAAAGATTGCATGTGCCAGCAATATGCGTCTTGTTTGCCTTAGTAAAGCATAACTAATTAAACGCAGCTGCAACCAGAATTTCTAAGAAGGATGTGTTTACTTCCAGTTTCGATTTTAAGAGTGGAAAAGATGCATAGAATGCTGGGAAAAATGATAAAAATAACTTGAGAATACTGAAATAGGTTTATGACAGAAAAGAGTGTGAAATGTAAAAAAAAATGGCGGCATGTATTTTGTAATTACTTCCAAAATCTATCGTTTTTAAAAATAGCATTTTTTTGTTAATTTTTAGAAGATTTTCGAAAATTTAAGGAAAAATTTGTTGATAATAAGTTCAAATCAAACTTGTGAGCTTAAATCAGAAAGCTGCAGATATTTGCTGAATCTGTTAAAAACAGAAAATCAGCAATACCGTTTAGTGCTTCTAAGAAATGGCAATCAGATGGCTTTATGAAATTATTTATATTGTAGTTTAATAAAATATGCATCAAATTAAAAAACAAAATATTATTTTTGAAGCCTGAGTTATATATTTTTATAAGATATATATACAAATTACAACAACAATTTTTATTTTTTAAAAATCGATATTTTGTTGCACTAAAAACGGATACATGCGTCCTTGGCCTCTCAATTCATATTCTCTGAACGTATACAGACGACATGGACACTGGAGGGTTAAATGCCTCTTGCAATTTAAACTTAAAAAGTGTTGTGCTAAGGTTAAAAAAGTTACCTCTTTTACAGTGAGCTTTGAAAAAACCAGTTATAACCAAAACTTACCATGATAAGTTACCTAGTCATTACGACAGTCATGGTTTGCTTACTACTGAAGTTGAGGAAGAATGGAACAGTTTTAAACAAGCTTTTCTTGTATTTAACAGTACTCCTTTGGGTAAAAAGAAATAGAGGAGGCAAAATTATTTGAGCTATAAGGCACTGGAGCTCATTTTTGAAAGAAAAAACTGTAGGAATATCCTTGACACCTACTACTCCTAACAGACAGTATTACAAAGAACGTAATAAACATGCAAAGAATCAGTTAATAGTTGATAAGAATTTCTGGCTTGATAGCCTAGTTGACAAAGAGGTAGCAGCTAAGCATTGTAACAGCAGAGAGCTGTACCAGATAGTTTTTTTGTGTGGGAAGAAATAGACAAGTGTGCAGGGATTGTACGATATTAAAGGTGAGGATTCTGTCATGTCTAGATCGGCTGAGCATCTTAGTGATGTTCTAAACAATGTGGTTAGTTCTATTTTCATTGTTTGTAATGATGATAGATGCATTACTGACCTCAATGTTGGCCCTATATCAGTCTAGAGTTATTTTGGCAATTTCTAAATTTAAACTACATAAATCCTCAGGGGTAGATGAAATTACTACTGAAATGCTTAGAGCTAGGAATGTTTCTGTTATCACATGGATGACTGAAATTTTGAATATCTTTTATGATAAAGGCACTGTTCCTAAGGATTTTACCAGAGTTATTATTATCCATTTTAAAAAAAGTGATTGCAGTTCTTGTGATAACTTGTAGGGTTATCAAGCTATTTTCTGTCCCAGGTAAAGTACTTTGCTTGATTGTGCTTAATAGAATTAAGAATATGGTTGATGAACAATTGTCCATCAACATTGTGTGATGAACAGTGTGGATTCAGAAGTGGTAGGGGATGTATTAATTAGATTTTTTCACTTAGGCAGATTCTTGAGAAATGTTTAGAGTTTATGAAACCTTTGGTTACTAGCTTTGTAGATTTCAGAAATGCCTTTGACTCTGTTGATCATCATAATTAGCAGTTGAGCACAAGAACATATGCCATACCACACAAGTTAGTTAACATAAAGAAAGTTCTTTATAAGAACACTGAGCCATATGTAAGGGTTGAATGAGGCTTGTAGCAACTGGTTTAGCATTGCTTCTGGTGTTTGACAGGGGTGCATTTTGTCTCCCTTTCTCTTTAGTCTGGTTATTGATTATATTATGCAAAATTCACTGCAAGGGGAATATTTTGGGTTTAAATGATCTAGATATCTGAAAAAATTTTGACTTAGATTATACTGATAACTTGACTATTTTGACAAATGATGTTATGAGATGAAGTCTTTCATTAGAGTTGTTAATGAGACTGGTAGTAAAATAGGTTTGGTGATAAACAGAAAGAAAACTAGAGATGCAAACTAGTCAGGAAGGTTGAGGTTCAGTTAATATGAATGGTTGCACCCTTGAGCAAGTGTCTCAGTTTAATTATCTTGGGAGCTATGTAACAGATACAATGGTGATGTATGGCATGAGATAAATAGAAGAATAGGAATTGCTGCTGGGACTTATAGCCTTTCCAGTGTCCTGGTCATATGTATACATTGACAGAATCTGAAATGAGAGGCCAAGGATGTTTGCATCCATTTTTAGCATAATAAAAAAATTATTTTAAAAAAGTAAAAATTACCGTTTGAATTTTTATATATATTTTACAAAAATACATAATTAAAGCTTGAAAAATAATACTTTCTCTTTTCATTTGATGCACATTTTATTAAACTAAAATATAAATAATTTGTTAAAGCCATCTGATTGCCATTTCTCAGAAGTGCTCAGTCAATTTGTTTGTTATCATTACTCTTTGCTGAAGCAATCCGCTGATTTAAGCTCACAATTTTGATTTGAACTATTACTGACAAAATTTTCCTTAAAAGTTTCAAATAGCTCCTAAAAAGCAACAAAAACTGTAGTTTTTGAAGTAATTGCAAAACACATACCTCTTGTTTCTCTCCCCAGTTTTACACTCTTTTCTGCCTTAAACCTATTTCCCTATTCCTAGAATTATTTTTTATCATTTATCCCATTATTCTATGCATCTTTCCTGCTCTTCAAAGAGAAATTATAACTAAAAAAAGCCTTCTTCAAGATTGGCTTCAGCTTACAGCTCGCAGGTGTTCTAACTGCTCACATGTACTAGAGTGGGCAGAGCTGTCTGTTAAGTAGCTGAATGGCAAGTAGTTTAAATGGATGACTTAAATACTTCCTTCCAACAAATTGGATATTATAAACTCCCTTTGCAAGTTAGTATTTCTTTTTTCATGATTAAACTTTAGTTTTAATTTCTGTAGATTTACTTTATTTCCATAAATTATCTAGCTTTCGTTCGATTGATCATTAGCAATTTTCAAATTTTTGATCACTAACATTGGGTGGCTGGCTTACAACTTGTTGCTGTGGACATCTAATTTAACATTGATTTAAGTTATGTTATTTTTTCTTTGTTTTCCAGTAAAAAAACTTTGATCTTGTACTGTTTCCTGAAAATGAATGAGGTCTTGGATATAGAAGCAAAAAAGACTTCCCTGGCATGGATATCAGTCATGTTGAAAGGCAATTTCAGCAAGGCTTTTTACCCCCCCCCCCCTACCTCCCTTCCACTAACACTCACTGAAGACATTTTACTCCTAACCCCACCACTACATTCACTGATGACATTTGGCATATTTTCATTTCCAGAAAAAAATTACAAGTTTATATTGAATAGCTTAAAAGCATTTTCTCCCATATCTTGGCTGTGCCACTGTGATTATATAGACTTTTTCATTTTTGCTTTGGTGCACTCCTTTTTGTTGCAACACCCAAAGAAAAAAAAATATAATGTTTAGCAAAACAAGTAGTCTGGAAAGAATTCCTCCATTTCATAATGAGACATTCACTGATTTCATTTTTAACTGATTCAAGTGTTGGGTTGCTTTACCTTTATGCAGCACTTTTTTTTTGCACACAATGGGCTAAATGGCCAGGCCACAAGGACCCTGAGGGCTCAGAGACTCATTAAACAGCTATTGGGAGACAGATGGTAGCCTTCCATCAAGACCATTCATTCAGTCACATGGGGCCCATGGCTTAATGTCCCATCAGACAGATGGCATCCTTTCCAAGTCCATTAACATTATTAACTGAACTAAAATTCAAAACATTCAAAAATTTTTTAATATTTTTAATGTTTTAAAATTCAGTTCATAAAAAATTCAGTTCATTCATTCAGTAAATGTTTTTAAAGAATTCTTGAGGAATTGCTTAGTAAATCAACCAGCTCACTATGTGCAACAATCTGTGAGCCTAACATCAGGAAAATATGACCACTAGTTGGAAGTCAGTGCATGATATCAACAGGTATCTGTAAAATTGACAGAAAACCAGTGACATCAGCAATTTTCAACAAAACCAGGAATGGTAACCTACAGCTATGGTGATGTGAACAGCATCGTCAACTTAACAAAAATGCTGAAAGAGTGAAAAAAGGGACAACCCTAGCTTACAGCTGTCATCTGCACCAGCAAGGTACAAGCTCAGGGACTGGTATATTTTCATACTTTGCAACTTTTGATAATATGAGTAATCTCAGATGTAATATGCAAATCACATTATGAGGCAATTTAGCTACAGTACTCAGTACTGTGCAAATTAGTTGGGACAATAGGAAAATGCAGTAACAAAGACACAACTAAAATATTTGTTTAATAGTGTAGTTAATAGTGAATGTGACCCCCCTTAGCTTTAATTACTTCTTTACCCTCTCAACCATTGATGCCACTAGCTTTCCACACATCTCCTTCACTTCATGGTACCACACTTTCATGACCCTTTCTACCATTTTGGTTTTTGTTGTGCAATCCATCTTAGATATGTGTGCTTTAATAATGGCCCACAAATTTTCTATGGGGTTTAGATCGGGTGAATTTCCTGGCCACTCCAATACCTTCAAATGTTGCTGGGTAAAGAAGCTCTTAGCAAGCTTAGAATTGTGGCATGGAGCCAGATCCTGTTGAAATACCCCATCGCTGTTAGGAAACAGCTTCTGCAGTGTTGGGACCATTTTTGCCTCCAGAACGCCTATGTACTTTTTGCTGTCCATCATTCCTTTAATGGGGTGAAGCATCTGTGGCCCGGAAGCTGTGAAACATCCCCAAAACATGATCTTGGGTGGGTGCTTGGGGGATTTCTGGATGTGGCTGGATCGAAGAGGTTCTCCAGGCTTCGCTTGTCCCAACTAATTTGCGCAGTACTGTATTCAGTAAAGAGCAGTTACAATGCTCCTCAAAAATATACTTAATTGTAAATACAGCCAAAACTCCTGTACTATTAAATGCATAAGAACTAATGTTCTATTTACATTATTTAAGTAGCCAAGAACTTTCGACTGTATGCAGCAGTTATTCTCAGGGTGGCACAAAGTTGCAAGTTTGATGGTGAAATGTCAGATAGGTAAAAGTATTACCTTTTTCTTTAAGATATATTCCGATGAAAAGGATCCTGCAGCAGAGGTAGCTTTCATGATTCTTGCACTGTAGCAAAAGTTACTGTGTAGCTGAGATCTTCATTGGGTTGTCAAGAGCACTTAGATGCATTTTTATGTCAGCAACAATTAATGAAAAGGAGAGAGCCATTTTCCAGTGTTGATTGCTGCATTGAAAGGAGCAATAACTGCAAGTTGGGGTGTCAAGATTAGGCTTTTGCAGTGGCAGGAGGGGTGGGGTGGCTGATGGTGGTGGTGGTGGTAGGGGGGTTTCTGAAGGTGAAGATTTCAAAGTCTTGGAAAGCAACTTGAGTTTTTGAGCTGGTGGAGGAGACAATGAATGCTGAGTCGAACTGAGGTACTAAATAACTTTCAAGGACAATTTTAGCAAGGCAGTTGGTGGAGTTTCGCTTTTAATACCCATTTTATGTTTGCCAATCCTTTGCCTTAGAGTGCATGTAATGCAGCTGATATAAAAAGTGGGGATGTTGGCAAGGGAAATGAGGGTTAGGGAAATGAAGTAGATTCTGTCTTTGTCTGCTTGGCTAATGGAATCTTTATCATGCTTAAGCATTTTAAATATATTGGGTGGTGTTTTGAAAGGAACTTTTAGGTTAAAGGATTTTAAGAGGTTGCAAAAAAAGGGATGCAATGGAGGAAGTGAGTTTATGCTGGGGTTGGAGGGTTGGAGGTTGATGATTGTGAAATGAGTTTAGCTTTGTGAAGAATTCTGTTGATCTTCTGATGACTCCGTGCACTGCCCTTGCTAAAATTGTCCTTGAAGGCCAGGTAGTACCTTAGTTTGTTTCAGCATTCATCGTTTCCTCCCCCTGCTCGAACACTCAAGTTGATTTCCGAGAAACCCTTAAAATCTTTGTCTTCAGAGATGGATGTTGCAATTTTAACACATCCCTGCTGCATCCTGCTAATTGAGTTCCCACCATCCACTACCATCAGCTAACCATCCACCCCACCTCATCCTCCTTGCTGCAAAAGCCTAATCTCGACACCTCAACTGACCAATTATTGCTCCTTTCAATGCAATGATTGGCACCAGAAAATGGCTCTCCCCACTTCCGTCTCTAGATGCTGGCATAAAAACGCATCTAAGTGCTCCTGACAACACAATGAAGACCTGAGCTACACAGTGACTTTTGCTACAGTGCAAGAATCATGAAAGCTACTTCTGTTGCAGGATCTTTTTCATCTGAATATGTCTTCAAGAAAAAGGTAATAGTTTCACCTACCTAACATTTCATCATCGAACTTGGAACTTTGTGCTGCCCTGAGGATGACTACTTTAGTCAAAAGTGCCTGGCTTCTTAAATCATGTAAATAAAACATTAGTGTCTATTATATACATGTATTAATAAATGCAAACACAAAAAGCATTATTCTTTATTCTAAGTTAATAATGATGCCATGAAATTATTTCTCAATTTTTACCTTCTTATCTACTTTTAAGCAATTTGTAGTGCAGTAATGTGTGTGTAGTAATTTGCATCTGGCAAAACAACAAAAGCCACCCTTTAATAAAGGTATTCATAAATTTTCTTCTGGAAATCATAAATGCTCAGAGGTTAAAGTTCTTGCTTTTAATAGATATTTTGCAGTCATGCAAACTGGATTGCTATGCAGAGGGTCTGATATTTAAAACCTAACCTTCCTCCTTTTCAAAAATATTTCAACAAGTTTTGAATAGCACTGTTTTTGTTCTACCTCATGTTAAGAATTCACAAACACCACATTTCAAAACTTCAGAGATTATACAATAATTTACAAATCTCTGAAAATCTTTTCCTGGGTATACCTTTCTATTAACATTTCTATTTATTGTCTTTTGCAAACTACATAAGGTTAAGTAACATAGGCCAAATCTAGGGTTGGATGTTCCACCACCAGTCTGCTGATTGTGTTGTCAACATGGTATCTTATCCAAGCTGTATTGTTATAGTGTTAGTATTTTATTACACACTTGGTTCATGGGTGCATATTTAAGGGTTCTATTGCAGATTAAAATAAAATTAACGTACATTGTTAACATTTGGTCAATTTGTTAATATTGTTTCCACATTTAGTTTGAAAATTAACGAGTCGACATTATCAGAGCTTAAAGTGATTATTGCATGGCTATTTTCATTGATATCAGATTTCAAATTAAAATACTGGATTTCTACCTGTTATCTATTCTATTTTAATTCAGTTTTTCAAATATCATTAGGTGACAATATACCATACCTTCAGAATAAGAATTGATAAAATTATTGTAATGAAAATATCCTACCTATTGATATGCTCAGAATGCCTCTGTACATTCATTTGAGATATATCCTTTCCACAAATTTCACAAAAAAATGGTGAAGGTTTTTTTTTTATATATTGCTTGTCATTATCTGAAACTCTATGCTTGAATTGCTGCATACAAGAAGATATATGACTATCACGTGTATCCCATGGTAAGCTTTGTTTACATAGAAGGCACCACCATTTTGACCTTTCATGTTCTGAACCAGATTCTGTACCTTCAGAAGCACTAGCAGTACTTTTTTGAATTTGTTCATCACTAATGTCATCTGCTAACATAATTGCTTTCAGTGGTGTTCCTTCCTGAATACAAGCAACATCTGAGGAAGAAGAATCATTTACACTATTTAGAATTAAAGTTTTACTTTCTTTGTCATTTTCTGCATCTGTTGATATACATATGCTAGTTTTATTGTTATTTGTGATACTTGATGCTATATCTTTAATATGATTATTATTTATTAAATTTAAAGGCACATCACCACTACATTCTACATTTAAAGATGCATTTTTGATATTGTCCTCAGCTGTTTCCAAAGGTAGTTCTTGATTATTGTTTCTGTTACTTTTCAAATCTGATACATCAATAATATTTTCTTCAGTTTTACTTTCCAATATTTCTTGCTTTTCACAACCAATTTCATCTTTACCTTTAAGAAGAAAAACATATTTGTAATTAATACATTGAAAAAATTAGAGGTTTTATACATAGCTTTGCAAATTAAGCTGGGGTGAATTAAGAATACAATCTATAAATAATTTCTTACCAATTACGATATTCAGTAATTCCATGATACATAAATTAACAAGAAATAATGAATTATTCCTGTTAAGAGTGAACAAGAAAAGCATAATTTGTATATCATATATAAAAATTTCAGTTTAAATAAGGAGTCCTGTTCTTTGAGTTTCCTGCTAATTATACATGCATTACTTCAATATTTTGATGGCAAAAGACTTTCATGGAATTTAGTTTTACAACAATAAAACTATTTGACAACATTAGGTTTGTAAGATAACAGGCCATGAAACAATTATATCATGATGAAGTACAGGCCCAAATCTAGAAAAAACTCCTTTGCCTAACCTCATCATTAGTTACAAAGTTGAACTACCTAATGTCCAAGATACTGTGTAAGCATCTAGAATCAAAAGCATCTAGTTTCCTGTTATCATGTTTACAAAGTGTTCAAATTTCACTACCATAACTACCCTAGAAAGAACCAAACTATTATACAGTCTAATTTTATTCTTTAGGTGTATATGCTTATTTCTTCACAATCTCCATAGATTCTTAAAAGTCCCGGCAGCAATCCCTATTCATCTGTTAATCTCATGTCACACATCACCAGTATTTGTTACATAGCTCTCAAGATAATTAAACTATGACACCTGCTCAAGACTGCAACCATTCAGATTAACAGAATCACAGTCGTTAAACATCTTAACAGTAATCCCTATTCGTCTGTTAATCTCATGCCGCACATCACCATTATCTGTTACATAGCTCCCAAGATAATTAAACTGTGACACCAGCTCAAGACTGCAACCATTCAGATTAACTGAATCACAGCCTGCCTGCCCAATTTTCATCACTTTAGTTTTCTCACTGTTTATTACAAACCTACTCTATTACCAGTCTCATCAACAACTATAATGAAAGAATTAATCTTATCAACATCATTTAGGAAAATGACCACATCCATCTGCAAAATCGAAATTTACTAATTCTTCAGGAGCAAAAATCTTTCCTTTGCAGGGAATTCTGCACAGCACAATCAATAACAAAACTAAAGAGAAAAGGAGATAAAATGCACCCTTGTCATACTCTGGTGGCAATGCTAAACTAATAGCTACAAGTTTTACCAACTTTTACACAACTGCTACTATAGAGAGCCATCATAATGCTAACTATTCAGATATGCCATATAATGTCACAATCAACTCCAATTATGATGATCAAGAGTCAAAAGACTTTTTTCAAAAAACAGATAGTGACCACAGATCTTTAAAACTAGAAATTTTCAAAAATCTGTCTAGGTAAAAAAAATTATCTATACATTCAATATCACTTCTGAATCCACACTATTAATCACCATTTGTCTATCAACTAAATTTTTAATTCTATTATGCATTATAATAGAACTTTATCTGGCCCAGAAAGCAGACTAATTCCTCTAATATTATAATAAGAACTGCAATCACATTTACCATAAAAAATATTCAAAATTTCATTCGGCCATGTGACAACAGAAAGATTTCGAACTCTAAGCATTTCAGTGGTAATTTCTTCTACCCAAGATGTTCTATGTAGATTTAGTTAAGAGATAGCCAAAGTAACTTTCAATTGTAATATAGGGTCAATATTAAAGCCAGATCAGTAATATATCTACCTAATTACAATGGGATTTGAACTAACTCCACTGTTTAGAACATCCGTGAAATGTTCAGCTCACCTATATATGATAGAATCATCATCTTCAATAACTTACCATGTTTATCCTTCAATCCTTCTGCACCACACTGTTTCTTCCCACACAAAATTTAACTATGTGGTAAAACTCTATTCTGTTGTGTTTTCTAGCTGCTTCCTCACCTCTGTCAGCAAAGCTATCATATCATAACAAAGCCTCATATCAGCTGTTAATTGATCCTTTACATGTTTATTAAGCCCTGAGTAATGTTGTCTGTTAGGACTTGTAGGATATTGATTCAATTTAATGCTATTGTTCCTTCTATCAGAAATATGCTGTATGGCTTTATCACTCAAATAGCTCTGTCTCCTGTGTTCCATTGTATTACAAACAGTACTGTTAGTTTCCAGAAAAGCCTGTTTAAAGTGGTTCCATTCTTCCTCAACTTCAGTAGAAAGCAAACCATGATTGATATAATGACTAAGCACTCTTATCACAGTAGGTTTGGGCTATATCTGTCTTTTAAAGGTAATACAATTAAAAAGACCTTCTTGCTCAAAAATTAATTTAAAATAATTTAAAATTCTCTGTCATTGAGCAATAAAAAACTGTCAAATAAGAGATGCTCTTCAATAAAAGGAGAGGAGGGGCAAAACTGAAAACCTCAAAATTTATATTTTTAATTACCAATTCAAATTTTCAGTTTTTAAATCAAAATTTGGATAAAATCCAAAAACTCTGAGCAGTTGACCACTTTGCCAATGATACCAGGTGTCAACATAGTGTTTTCACTTTGTTCATTTCCTTTTGTTCACAATGCATAAATATATGTAAATATTTGACATATCATCATTCACCAAGTCATTTTTTTTAAATAATTCATTGCATTATAAATAATTTTCATGCTAATGCTACATTCAAATTGAAACATAAGCTGCATTTGTTAATGCACTAAACAAGGGAATGGCAGATGGCTTTGGGACTTGCGTAAAAGAGGCAATGTGATTGTTTCATTAAAGCCATGGGTCTATGGGAGTTACCTACATTGAAATGTTAGTTTATTAGGTTACACCTCCCCTCGTCACATAAATGGTTCATTCCAAAATGTAATATGTCATGACTGCACTGTGTGGTATAAATCATGGAGACCTAGCTCTTCAAGCATTCAAATTGTATTGAGCATCAGAAGGGGTAAAATGAGCAACCTGAGAGTTTTTGAATGTGGCATGATAGTTGGTGTTAGACATGTCAGTTCTAGCATCTCTCAAATAGCTGTCCTCCTGGGTTTTCACACACAACCATTTCAAGGGTTTACTGAAAATGGTAAAAAGCAAAAAACTATCAGTGATTGGTGATCCTGTGGATGTAAACAGCTTGTGGATCATAGGGGTCAAAGAAGATTGGTGAGAATTGTGCAAGTGAACAGACAGACCACAACCAGATAAATCACAGCAGAATTAAACACTAGTGTGCATAAGGTCAACTCCGAATGCACCACTTACTGGACCACGTTGTGACTGGGCTACAACAGTCATCGACCATGCCAAATTGCAATGTTGTCAGTGAAGAACATGAAAGCATGTCTCCAATGGATGCAGGAGCATCAACACTGGACCATTGAGGACTAGAAAGAGGTAGCCTAGTTGGATGAATCAAGGTTCCTTTTGCATCATGTTGATGGATTAGAATTTGTCGCAAGGAAATGAGGCCATGGAACCATCTTGTCTGGTGTCAACAGTACAGGCCAGTAGTGGCTGTGTGATGATGTAGAGAATGTTTTCCTGGCATGTTAGGCCCCTAATACCTGCCAAAGGTCATCTGAACACCATGTCATATTTTTACATCATTGCTGACCAAGTTCATTCCTTCATGGCTACAGTTTATCCTCACTTGGATGGACATGTTCAGCATGATAATGCACTTGATAACAAGTCATGTATAATTACCAAATGGCTCCAGGAATATGAAGACAAGTTTTCCTTGCTTCATTGTCCAATAATAAGCTGATTCGATATTAGGCCCCTTTAGTTCTTACAAAAATGCCATATTTCAAAAGAATCTAAAGTGGAAAAATTATGATTTTAGGTAAAAAATTAACAGCATGTGAAATTTTTCCTTGGGGGAAAAGAAATATAAAATTAGTACAAGCAAATTTATTAATATTTTCTGCTCAGATATTAAATGATAGACCTAACGAAATATGCCCACGGTCAGTAGGGGACACCGATGGGCTTGGAAAGGCCGCCGTCCATCGGATGGGACGTTAAGCCGTGGCCCCGTGTGCGGGAGAGCCATACCCTGTGCACGTTAAGAACACGCTGGATGGCCTTGACGGGAGACTACCATCTGTCTCCCAACAGCTGTTCCAGTGGGTCCCCTCCCCCAACCTTCTCTGAGCCTTCGGGGTCCATGTGACCTGGCCATTTAGCCCATGGTGTGCAAAAAAGTGCCGCTCAGAGGTAAAACAACCCAACCCAACCTAACGAAATAACTTAAAAACTCAAATCTAAATATAAAAATATAAATTGAGAAATTTAACCTTGCATCTGTGAACACAAAGCTCCTTCAGTTACAAGTCAATGCAAAATGTGATAACACCAAAAATTCTTACTATTTTGTGTTGAGTTCATATATGGTATATCATACAAGCAGGATGTAAGGTTATTTGGAAAATGTCCTGAATTTTTTGGCACCATTTCAAAAATGTGCTGGCTGTGTCAGAGAGTGGATAATATACTTCAAGGATGGAAACATGGACACTGCTGATCAACTATATTGTGAATGGCCAATGATGAGACTTATTTATTTCCATCTCACTCTGTGCAATATAAAGGTAATAGTTGCCACCTGGAGATCATAGATAGCGCCAATGGTTGGCCCGAAAATCTCGGTGATAGAGTTTAGTCTTAAAAAATAGTGGAAAAAAGACGAGCTGACATTAGTTCAACTGGAAGAATACTCTGTCATGTTTCTGGAGAGATGCGGTTTCAAATCCCATATGTCGTCAAAAATTTTTTATGCAAAATATTTTATTTGCCAATGCTGTGATTATGATGTATGTATAGTAACGCTGTGATTATCATCTATGTTTAATACAAAGTTGCGCTCCTCAATTCAAAACTGAATCATGGGATGGCATCAGTCTGAATATCAAAAGTGGAAGAGGGCAAAATTAATCTCTCTACCAGAAGAGTTATGGGAAATGTTTTCTGAAATGCCATGCATACTAATCAATTTCCTGCCCAGTTTTCAGTATAGTTTATTGTGTTCAGATGCTCAAGAAACTGGAACACACAATTTATGAAAAGCACCAAGGGAAAAAAAGAGATTGTTCAAAATGACAATGCTAGACTCACGCTAACATTACATTTAATCCACGATAAAAGCTGTATTACATAAAATTTAAACAGCCTGACACAAGGATGAGGTGTACATACAAGACTATGGCAATATGAGTCGACAGTCTTGTACATACCGATTGCCTTATACATAAAATCATAACCGTATATGTAACACTGACATACCACCCTTCTGCGGCTTGGAATCTCCTTATTTAACATGTGGTGGGCACATGCCCAGCCACGTCAGATCACGACACTTGAACGAGATGGTATACAGCAGATGATCACGCCGATGTAAGTTGAGCCTGAGGATGCCAACAACAGATTAGTTGGCAAAACGCATCATTCTGCTTAGGGATGTGGAGTTATTATTTTAATTTTTAACAAGTTGGGCTTGAATGTCCTTTTTAAAGGTTGAAATATGAATTGTTTAAATAGCTGGAATAGCATGAGTGTTGTACAGCTTGTAGCCACCAGTACCAGTTTAAGTAACAGACAATAAGGACAGCCAAAAGATAATCATTGGCAACTGTTGATAAAGTACAACAAAGCTGGCATCTAACATCGAGAAATATTGTCTACAATTATCACAGCAGAGTGACGAACATCTGACGCTCCGACATTGGTCTGTTGCACTTCAACATCACGTAGTGCTCTTCAAAAAAAGGACTGGTAGGCTAAGAAGAATAAAAGACCTACAGCTGTGAACACTGGACAGCTACATTCAACATCTGGTAAAGGTCGTCTTTAGCCGCTGTACCAGCCAAGGTTCAAAACTGGCAACTATTTCTTGTCAATCTCTATCTCCTTTATAGTATGGTAAAGGAAAAGAATGAATTAGGACAATTTTTAGGTCTGAATAGGCAATGAGCTTAGATTAATAGCCAAGGGGCTCAATTTGGCTCATGTTGCCATAGTCTTGTATGCACACCTCATCCTTGTGTCAGGCTGTTTAAATTTTATGTAATACAGATTTTATCGTGGATTAAATGTATACTTAAACTAGCTGTGTTTTAATTAATTAATCACACTAACGTATAAAAAAATGCCTCCTTGCATAAAAGGTGATATGAGAGTGAAACACAAAAAAAATGAAGCAGGCCATTAAACTGTGTAGCTGGAACAAAGTTCTACCACAGCAAGATTTTTTATGCTTTATAGACAAAAATTGGGTGGATCACTCTGGGAATTTAATGGAACAATGTTGGGACTCATCAAGTTACCATTAATATTAGTTGTCCTTTGTTTACTGTAAAGCAAATATGCTCATTGCTGCATATATCTAGCACAAAAATGCTTATGCATAAAATCTGTATAAAAAATTTGAGTCTTATTTATATACAGCCCCCTTCCATTCTCCACAAGCCCCAAAAACCACTCCTATGGGGTTCTGAAAAACTGGCAACTTTGCATTATAATATTGCAAAAACAACTTCATTACACAGATCATAACTTCTTGCATTAAAATATAGTAAACAGTGGAGAAAATATATAATACCAACAGTTCTTGGACCACTTTGATGCTTCCACCTTCTATTTTTATTCGACTGTTTTGTGCGAAGTCTCAACTTTGTTTTTGGCTATAAAAATAAGTAAATGGAATTAAAATTGTTTTGACAAACTGCAAGAAAAAAGTTTTGAAATTAAAAATATTTTAGCATTAATATTAACTTTAAATTAATCACAAAATGTTTTGAACTTAAAGTGGTAAAGTATAAGTTATGTACTAAATGTGATATGCAATATGCAAAAAAAGTGTAAAATATTTATGGCTCCTGGCATTTTTAAGCATGATTGTCACAGACATGTCAATGGTGCCAATATACAAGGCTTAGACCAGTAGCTGCCCCGAACTATGGTCCCCAGATCCCTAGTGATCTGTGAAGTGGTAATAGGGATCTGCAAGCTATTTCTAATATTTCAGAAAGCTCTAATGAAAATCATGCATTTACCACAATACATAATAGCATGAAGTTTTAGTGCTTTTGGCTGGAATTATGTCAGTTCAATATGGCAACACTAACTATATTATGATGATTACAACCTGTGATTTTTTGTTAATGACATGAATTTCTCGAGTATCAAATTTCTAAATTCAAACGTTTAGTTTCAAATTACAAGACAGTCAATAAATGAACAGTAAATAAAGAAATAACACATTTTTAAAACTTTTAGGAAGTTCTCATTGCAAGATATGTTTGAAACAAAATGTATCGGGTAATGATGGGAAGAGGGTCAAAAGACAAAAATATGCTTATTAAATTCATAAAGTTATTTTTAATGGAGGCATTTTTCCATTTTGTTTTTTCATTTATCACATTCATTTCATCTACGGGTAGGTGATGAACCTAAGTGTGAGTTTTGTGATACCATTTCAACCATTAAACATATTTTAATGAATTGTACTTGAACGCCATTTTTAACTTTCACAATTTTACATCCCAGCCCTTTACACTCTGACATCTTTCATCTGAATACTTGCTTTTAACCCATTTTCAAAACTTTTTATGTTTTATTGGCTATTTTACATGCATTTCATGTTTTTTGTCTTTTGACTAGTTGTTATTCTTTAGTACTATTTTTATTCTATGGGTCCTATACACCCATTGTTGTTTTTCTGCTTTACACTTGTTGACTTTTTTTTTTTAGGTTTTTACATGCATTGTTTGTTTTACACTTTTCTTTCTTGTTGTCTTTTCTATTTTTGTTTTCATTCACTTTGTGCGTTACTTTTAACTTTGGTTGTGGATTTGATGCATTTTACCTTTTTTATTTATCCTTGTTTGGTGCAACAAAGCCTTTGTTGCTCTTGTGCCATAAATATTTTGTGAAAAAAATATTTATTGATGTACTGATGTTAAAATGTCACCCAGGCAATGCTGTGATTGTCACCTATGTTTGTGCCATAACACCCCAAACAATCAAACCATTTTGTTTTAATCTAAATACCAAAGGGACAGCAACAATCCCATTGTGTAGATGAATTTTTTCATAGAAAATGATTAAATTCTCACAAAGCAATTGCTTCACTAGCAGTCATTTCTAGGATTTATTAAAAACATATTTTAACTTTGCTAAAAGATAACTTTGACAACTTTTAAATTCATATGGTTAACTACAATGTCCTCTTAACTGATTTAAAATGTGTTTTGTTGTTGTTCTTTTCTATTAAATAAAACTAATAAATTCCAAGAATGATCATAAAGAAAATCCAGCATTTATAATCAGGACATTCTAATCTTGCAAGAGACCAGTTGAACAAATGTCAGCTACTTAAAACTAATCTTTTTTTTTTCTTTTCAGGATGAGAAGATAGCAAACATTTGTAGGTTTGCTTCTCAGCAGGAATGCCAGTGGTACTCGTCAAGGATAAACATGCATAAATGGACAAAATAATTAGAAAAACAAATATATAAGTAATAATACAAATACTTTGAATTCTTTATATTAAAATAATAAAAATACTAGAAAAGATAGTGTAAGTTTTTAAAAATTTTACTGGTTAAAATGGATAACACAATGAAATGCTGCAGTTGAAAAAAAAAGCCTATAAAAATTGCCTTTTAATTTTAATTTTTGCTGTTTTATTAAACACAATTAAATGCTCTTTCTTTTGGTAAACCTTGGCAAAAAAAATTCTGAAGTTCACTTTCTTGATTTGACTTCAGCACAGTTGACAAAACTCTGGACTTTTTACAAAGTACAGGTAATGGACAGAAAAATGAAAGCACCAAGGTTTGAGGAAAGCTTTTATTTTATGTTAAACAGTGTTAACACTGACAAATTTATTTTATGTTAAACACTGACAAAGGCATGAAACATGCAAATGCCATCCCAGCATGTTTAGCATGTCTATAAAGGTAAACCCAGTATAACTGCATGTAATTATTGGTACTGTGTTGTCGAGAGAAGACCTTAGTGATTTCAATAGAGGCATGATTGTTGGAGTGCATTTGGCAAGAGCTTCAGTCATTAAGACACTCAACTCACTGTTTCACGAGGAATAGTTTCCATGGTCATATCTGAAGGGGAATCTAGAAATCTAAAGGGAAAACATCATCTGCAAAAGGCAACAGTGGGTAAAAGTGCATACTCCAGAATCACGATGATCAAACATTAGAGAAAAGTGCAAAGTGAAACTGGTCAGCTACAGCTGATCAGTTGTGCATGAATTTCAATGTAGGATGCAAGAGGCCAGTTTATCAAAAACTGTTTGTTGAGAACTCCATAGAGCTGGATATCACAGTCAAGTTGTGATTCAAAAGCCACTCGTCACACCTGTCAATGCACATTGTTGTGTGCAATGGTGCAAAAAGCCCAAGCAGTGGAGGAATGTGATATGGTCTAACAATTCATCTTACGCTTTGTTTCCAACAAATGAATGAGTGCATGTGAGGTGCCAAATGAAGGAAGCTTACAACTCTGATTGCTTGTTTTCTACTGTTAAGGTTTCTGGCAGTTCTGTAAGGTATGGGATGCCTTCTCGTGCAATGGTTTGGGTGCACTGATTTCAATAGAAGGCAAGATTAATGCCAATCACTATTCGACAGTCCTGAGTGATGATCTTCATCCAATGGTATAGCATTTCTTTCATGATGAGAGAGCAGTCTTTCAGGATGGCTGAGAATTGTGCAAATATTATTTTGTCACTTTTAGGAAAATTTGCAGATAATGCTGTTGCATCATTGAGCATTCAAGAGTTGAAATTTTATGAGCTAATTAAGCAAAAAGTAATAACAGAGTGTCACTTAACCCCTAGTTCATATAGGAAACATTTTGAGGAGACAGATAAATTAGACACAGAGTCATGGATGCAATTTGCTTCTAGACTAGAAAATTATTTTAATTATTATGCTGGTAGCAGAAGAGTGGAAAATTTTGAACAGTTGTTGAAATTAATGGTATCTGATAAAATCAAAACACTTTTACCAGTTGAGACATTAAGTTACGTAATTTGTCAAGAAGGCAATATATGGTTTGAGCCACAAAAGCTTGCAAAAACAGTCTTTTTGGCAATTTGTGAAGCAATGCAGGCTGCAAGAAAACAATAAATTTAAAATTCAAAAAGAAATAAACAATTTTAATAGCCAGAGGCTTACAACAAAGTTTTCTGAATCCAGAAGATTTTCACAAACGATACCAAAGATTCCACTTTCCAATAGAGGATAATTTAACCCACAACCAAACAAGTGCAAAAATGTTGAGTGCAGATCCCCAACTCACTTTCACAGAGATCGTCTGAAGTTACAGGTGCAGTCTCAGCAAGTTCAAATTAGTGAGTCTAGTGAAACCAATAGCAGTTCTGCTATTGTGACTAAGGTTTTTAATGAATTAAATATTTCAAGCCAACCTGAATGCTACAGCCAAAAGAAACAAAGTTTAATAAAAAATTTACAAGAAGTAACTGTAAAATAGGTGAGAATCAAATCACCAGAATCGTTGATAGCAGTAGTCAGTATGTGTAATTAGATCCGATCTGATTCTGGACTGGTACCTTAAGCCACGTGGGAAAATAAATCTCTCGAGTGAGTTTGGTCACTTGATGGTGGCTGACCTAGTTAAACTTTAGTTACAGTTAGTGAAGATGGATGGTCAGAAGGTGATATCTAATTTTCCTGTGGAGATGTGCTATCACTCCACAACTATGTAGCTCTATGTTGTTGAATAAAGACACATATGAACTATTGTGTAATCAAGCAAATTCTATCAATAAGGTTGATTTAAATTGCAAAGATGCTGACCATGAGTCATGTGCTAGAGAAATTAATGGTTCTGCTTATTGAAATAATATAGAGATGGAAGATAAGCAGGGTGAGTTAGCTGAGCAAAACAATAACTTTGAAAATTTTAATATCGTGGAGCACAGAACAGTAGATAAGCCAATCCTTAGCATTGATAAGGTTACTAATGAGAAAAATAATTCTGTTGGTTTCCAAGATCAGTGTGCCACTTTGGTATTGTTAAAAGCTGAAAGCAACCTTAAAACAAATGTAAATAGTCAAGTGAAGGCTGAAGGTGTAAGAAAAGGTGATAATTTGCATAAATTTAATCATTATTTATATGATGTTAATAATATTATTACAAATATTGATAATGAAAGTATGGTTATGATGATAAAGCTTTAAATGATAAGGAATTGGTAGAAAACTGTTATACTAGGCAGTTCAGTAATAATGAGTGTAATACAGAAAATGAAATGGTCAAATTTAAAGTAAAATCAAATATTTGCAAAACAATTACAGTTCATAACCAAAATGAGAAGCATATATATATACCAATGTAGTATAAAGAAATCTGCTATCAAACAAAATAGAGACTTGTATGCTAATAATGGTAGAAGGTTAAGAGAGCCTAGGAAGGTATTTTTCAAAATTAAAATTATTTTTATCAGAAATTGTAATAAGAAGAAAAAACAAAACATACATCTTTAAAATGAGTCATATTAAACATAGCTTTAGGAAATTTAGAGAGAAGTGTCAAAGCTAAAAGAAAAAAAAAATCAATGATGCAGAAGGTACTTTCGAAGATATTGTAAATCAGTTAATCTAATATCAGGTAGAGTTAAGAGGAATTGGATAAAGTTTGGCAAAGGAATTAAATGTTATCTTGGTAAGAAAGTATGTTACCCCCCAATAATTCAAGTCAGCAACAGGAGATTTAAAGGAAGTAATAGTAAAATTGACTGCAAGGATAGTAACACAGCTATGCATATTTTGTGGACTCTCTAAGTTTGAATATCCAGGAGAGAAGTGAGAAAATATGTTAATTTGCATTGCAAAATAAATGGCAAACATAAGTTTTATTATACTGGGATAACTTGTTGGTATTGGTATTGCAGTGTAGTTGTGTGTCATTGCATTTTCTGGATTCACGTTTCTGTTGCTTTTTTCAATATACATGTGTATTTATTTACAACACAGGCATCATTTCTCTCATGTGAGAGATGGGTCATTGAGAACATTTTGCAGAAATGTTTTCTTTTCTCCATATTGCAAAGATAATTGTACTCAGTTTTTGAACATTTTATTCCTCAAGAATAGTTTTAATTAATGCATACTGGACTATGGTAGTGCATGGACATTTATTTATCCAAGAGGATTAATTACTGAGCTGACCGAGTTTTATCTGGCTCATTTCAGCCAGAAAAACTCTAATTGAAGGGGGAGTTGTAAGGATCTGGCAGTCAAACCCTACTTCAAATACTATAATTTGGTAATCCACAACAGGAAACATGTCATAAATCTGTCTGTGTGGTCAATGCATGGCCCTGAGTTGTTTTATTGCTACGACACCTTGCAGAAGGTGCTGATCTCTAAAAGAGTTGAGTGGAGCCAGTGAACAAGGGTGAATTCCCCTTGTGTGTGTGATGGTGCTGATTGTCACCTGACCCAAAGTGCAGGGGATTACCTGGGGCAGTGTAGAGAGAACAACTTCTGGCTTGGGAGAGAGGAGACATAGCTCTGGTGAGATGGTTTTCTATAGGCTGGAGATGCCCTGTGATTTAGCTGTGGATGATGCACCCTATAAATCTAAATAATTGCTACTTCTGCCTCCTTCATTGGTACTACATAAGGAAATAACCTACCCTATGAAATAAGTTTTCCAGTTGTGGCAAGTGATTTCAATAAGTGCATAGCTGCCTGTCTCATTGTAACTTTATTTTTAGCAAATAAATATTATTGTTTTGAATTTATTTGGATGTTGGTTATTAATTGGCAGCAGGAATAGGCTGTTTTGTGCTGCAGAGTACATGAACCAAAATTACATCAGAGATGAACCAAGAATAAAATATAAAGGGCAATGTAAGAAATAAATAAGAAACCTCACAAGTTAGCAAAATGTAGACAACTTAGAAAAATCTTGAAGAGTTGACAAAATTGGCACACTTAGCAAAATTGGAAGTGACTTGGTAAAATTGAGGTGATATGTAAAAATTGAGATTATTCTGTAAAATTATGGGTTATTTATAATAAATTATGGCAAGTTGGAAAAATCTAGGGGAATTGGCAAAATCGAATGCTGTTGGCAAAATTCAATTCAAAGCCACTTAGTAAAATATTGGTGAGCTGTGAAAATTGGGATTGTTTCTCTAAAATGACAGAGTTGGGAAAATTGAGGCAACTTGGCAAAATCTTGGTGAGTTGGCAAACTTTAGGTAAGATGTAAAAATAGGGAATATTTCTATAAAAATATGGCAAGTTGGCAATATCAAGGCAAATTACAAAACTTTTGCCCACCCCCCTGAATGAAATCTTTGGAACATTCCTGATAGTGACAGATATAAATTTATATTTTTTTTTTCGCAGTTGGCAAAATTTGATCTCGGAGTTGGAAAATTTTTGTTCTCTCTCCCCCCGCAACCATAGTCCTTTACTAAGCCCCTGTTCCTACCTACAATTTTGTCTGGTATGGTAGGGATAGGGTTAAAGGTTTAATTACATGGCTTCTGCTTGAGCTATGATTTCGATCTTAACATTGTTAAAAGTCATTAATGATAGTCATGAATAGTACTTAAAATCTAGAATTAGATTTGACGAGATTTCTATCTTTGGCCACAATTTTTTCATAAAACATATATTTAAGTTGTGGGGATTTGAAATTCTCCCCATTGACATGATCATGAATGTTCTTAAAAGATGTTATTACTAAGTATGTGTTTTATTACATAAGTGCTTATTCTTACCTTTGTTTCTTTAAAATCACACAATGTATTGTTAGCAGCCATTTTATACATATTCAAAATTGCATGCTACAAAGTAAAACTGCATACTGAAGGATTTCAAAAACTTTCCAGTGATCAGTATTTTCTCAGCAATAATCATTAAGTGGCTGGTTTGAATGAGAATCTGTTCCTCTGAATTCAGTTCATAAAATACTCCACCGTGATATTAACTATTAATTTCAAAATTGGATTTAGTGATGTAGTTTGTAATTTATAAAGGAAAAAAGTGAGGCAAGCTAATCAAAGTAATATTTAACATTAATTTCAGTAAGTTGCTCAGAGTACTGTTTCATTGGCACTTGCTATTTATGCTGACTTGCAGTTCATCTGAAAACAAAAGAGATTTCAATTACCAAATAATAAATTTACAAAGTACATAATATACTTGATTGTAATGTATAAAAAAACTGTAAAGCTGAAAATAGACATTACATAAATTAATATCAAGCATTACCTGTTGACTTTTTAATGCCTATAAATCAATAAATGTTTTGTAGAAAAAATTCCACTGACATATGGGACTTGAACCAGCATCTCTCCAGAAACATACCAGAGTATTCTACCATTGAATTAATGCCAGCTCTGTCTTTTTTCCCATTATGACTTTAAACTCTTCCTGAGATTAAGGCACCACCTATGATCTCAGGTGGCAACTATTTCTTTTTTAATTATGCTGAGTAAGATGGAAAAAAATAATGAAATCACTTCATGCTATTTAGCATTATTAATGATTTAAACATAAATGACAATCACAGCATTACTTGTTGACTTTTTAATATCTAAAAATCAATAACTGTTTTGAGGAAAAAATTTCGCCGACACAAAACATGTATTGATTAAAAAGTGAGAAAAATAATTACTTCAAAACAATTTTAAATCACATTGGGTCTTACAAACCGAGACGACTTCGCATCTTGAATTTATTTTAAACAGTACAAGCTAGGACCTATTCCTCCTCAGTACCTTTCAGCCCACTTCTTTACTTTGGTGCAATTTTACTTAGATGCACCCATTACTTACTTAACATGAAACAAAATTGTAACAAATGAGTTTCACAGACCCAACATGACCACAGGTGTAACTATTTGTGGATACATTACAAACATGCAAAATATTCATGCAGCCATGGCCTATGAAGGTCCCACCAGACTGCAATTTTGTTCTCCTGACATGTCAGTCCTAAGCTACAGCTGCTGCATTTGTCCATTTAGACCAATACCATGAAGGTCCTATTTGACATTGTCTTCCTACCACATCCTAGGTTTCCACCCTTTTCCTGAGGTCTTTAGGCATACTATTCATAATACTATTTACCAATCTGCAGCTATACATAGAGGAAACATGGCCAAGCCAACAGTTTCTCTTTCAGTGGTGGATTTAAACGTCCAGGGGTCCTAAATGGATCAAGATTTAGGGGTCGTATGGTATGTACATGAAATGATCTCATGAATGAATTATGAAAGCATTTTTCCATGCTATTCCTGAAAAATGAGCATTCTACTTTGATAATAATAATAATCAAAAAATACAATAATATAATCGAAACAGTTTGGAGATCTCTCAGTAGTAGGGTCTTAAGCTGTAGTTTAGTCTGCTTATTGGTAAATCTGCCTCTGCTCTCTTCCCAATATATTACTCAAAGGAGGTTGCTAACTCCTTCTTCTAACCTCATCATTACTTACAAAGTTAAACCACCTAATGCCCAAGATACTGTGTAAGCATCTAGAATTAAAGGCATCAAGTTTCCTGTTATCCTGCTTACAGAGGGTTCACTACCATAACTAACCTTAGAAAGAACCAAACTATTATACAGCCTAATTTTAGCCTTTAGGTGTATATGCCACTTTTTTCACACTCTCCATATATTTCAATATCTTACATTTTGCTTGTTATTACATAAATAATTTACTCTTTTTAAGTAAAAAAAAAGATTAAAAATATTCAGATCTGGTATATCAAATGCAATAAGACTTATACAATAACCTTATTAATAAGATACTCATTTAAACTGACACCTGGTGTAAAACATTTTGCTCTTAAGAGATAAATTAAAAATTATTTAGAGGATAGGTATAGATATACCTTTTGAACACTGGATTTTTCATATTGGAGATATTATGTGTTGGACAGGCATTGATATACCTTTGTGTGCTACCTTTTGCATTTTTCAAACCTCTCAATAGCTTTATTGTATTCTCTAACAGTGGAAAATGCCAAAACTTCAACACAAATATTGTAAATGATCAATTTGTGCCAGAAATTTGAAATTTTGGTAGAGTGTGGTGGTCAAGAGGTTTACATTGCTAGCAATAATTCACCCTCTTACCAACAGTGGGGGTGCAAATGCAACTTTTTGTTTAGGGGGAAGATTGGGGGGAGGCTAAAACCCTACACTGCTTAAAGTGAGGATGAAAGGAAATTTTATACCAAATTCAGCAATCTTACCTTTTATTGTTTAGGACAAATTTCCTTGTATTTGTGTGTGGGGGGAGCTTTTAGGGGGGAGAGGAAAGAAAGATGAGATGTCAAATCTCTAAGTTTCTTTAATCTACTGTTAAAGGTAGTTGTATACTGAATTCAGTAATAATAACTCTTACCTAAAATTAAAAGAACTTCCTGGAGACATTTTTTTAGGGGGGGGGGGAAGAAATATTGATGGCCAAACTGTTTTACTACTTTAAATTGCAGTTTGAGTTGCGCTGATGGATGATGAGAAAGATAGGTTTTATGGGCAACTTCACGATATTTTGAATTCTGTCAAGAAAGGAGATATTAAATTTGTTCTAGGTGACTTCAATGCCAAAGTTGGTACTGACTCTGACCTTTGGGGGGGGGGGGGAGGTTAATAGGCCCTTTTGGTATTGATAGCTGCAATAGGCAACATCTCCTACAGGTAGGAAAACTTAATGTATAAGAATAACTAACACTTATTACAAATGCCACAACATACAACAAAAAGTACACATGGGTTTCATCAGATAGGCAGCATAAGAATATGATTGATTATATATTGATTAACAGCAAATGGGCTAGTTCTGTTAGGAATAGCAGGTTATATAAGGGAGATGAAATTGGATTTGACCATTACCTTGTTAAAAATGTCTTGCAACTTAAACTTAAGAAATGTTGTGCTAAGGTTAAAAAACTTATTATAAATTCTGAAAGATCCAGTTATAGCTAAAGCCTTACCATGATAGGTTACTTAATCATTATGACAGTCATGGTTTGCTTACTACTGAAGTTGAGGAAGAATGGGACTGTTTAAAAAGGCTTTTCTTGAAACTAACAGTACTCTGAAAAACAGTACAGTTGAAAAGCAGTTTTTCAGAGTACTAACAGTACTCTGAAAAAGGGTGCAGAGGAGGCAAAATTATTTGAGTGATAAGGCACTTGAGCTTATTTCAGAAAGAACTGCAGGAATGTCCTTAATCAATACCTTACTAGTACTAATAGAAAGCATTACAGAGAGCTTAATAAACATGTAAAGGATCAGTTTGCTGCTGATAAGAATCTTTGGCTTGATGGCTTGGCTGGCAAAGCCATGGAAGCAGACAACATAACAGAAGAGAGCTGTACCAGATAGTTATGTTTTGTGGTAGAAAATGGACAGGTATACAGGGATTGAAGGACAAACAAGGTAAGGTTATAAAAGGTGAGGATTCTGCCATGGCTAGGTGGGCTGAGCATTTCAGTGATGTTCTAAACAATGTGATTAGTTCTACTCCCATTATTGTAATGACGATAGATGCTTTACTGGCTTTAATGTTGGCCCTCTAACACAGTCTGAAGTCCAAACTGAAACTATATATATCCCCATTGGTAGATGAAATTACTATGGAAATGCTTAGAGCTGGGAATGTTTCGGTTATGACATGGATGACTGAAAATTTGAATACCCTTTATGATAAAGGCATTGTTCCTAAGGATTTTATGATCTACGGGACCTGGGTTCGAGCCCTGAGTAAGGCATGGATGTGTGTGTGATTTTTCTGCAGAGGTCCTGCCATCCTCTCAGACCTTCTACTATGGCATATAAACTGACAGGCTCCTGTCAGATCTCTGTGGCAAGTAGCTGCTTGAGGGGGTATTTATTTCAGCCGTCCCATGGCCGAGTGGTTAGCGCGCTTGGCTACTGATCTAAGGGACCTGGGTTCGAGCTCCGGATAAGGCATGAACGTTTGTGTTGTTATTCTGCTGAGGTCCTGCCATCCTCTCAGATCTTCTGCTATGGCATATAAACTGACAGGCTCCTGTCAGACCTCTGTGGCAAGCAGCTGCTTGAGGGGGCATTTATTTATTTATTTATTTATTATTATTCCTATATTTAAAAAAGGTGATTGCAGTTCTTGTGATAACTATAGGGGTATCAGCCTGCTTTTGTTCCAGGGAAAGTTCTTTGTATGACTGTGTTTAATAGAATTAAAATCTGGTTGATAGTCAATTGCATGATGAGCAATGTGGATACAGAAGTGGTAGGGGATATGTGGATCAGATATTTTCACTTAGGCAGATTCTTGAGAAATGTTTAGAGTTTCAGAAACCTTTGGTTGCTACCTTTGTTGATTTCAAAAAGGTTTTCGACTCTGTTGATTATCATAATTTGTGGTTGATTGTGAGATCATGTGGTATACCAGGCAAGTTAGTTAACATAATGAAAGCTTTCTATAATAATGCTGAGTCATGTGTGAGAGTTGGTAAGGCTTGTAGCAATTGGTTTAGCATTGCTTCTGGTGTTCGACAATGAGTGCATTTTGTCACCTTTTCTCTTCAGCTTGGTTATTGATTATGTTATGTGAAATTCACTTCAAGGGAAAGATTTTGGCCTTAAATAGTCTGGAGATATGAAAATTTCTGATTTAGATTATGCTGATGATTTAGCCCTTTTGGCAAATGATGTTGATGAGATGAACTCATTCATTAGAGCTGTTGATGAGACTGGTAGTAGAGTAGGTTTGGTTATAAATAGAGGAAACTAAAGTGATGAAAATTAGTCTGGCAGGCTGTGATTCAGTTAATCTGAATGGTTGCTATGTACAGATACTGGTGATGTACAGCATGAGATTAACAGATGAAGAGGGATTACTGCAAGGACTTTTAAGAATCTATGGAGAGTAGAGATATGGATGTGTACACCTAAAGATTAAAATTAGACTGTATAATAGTTGGTTCTTTCTAGGGTTAGTTATGGTAGTGACGCTTTGTAAAGAAGATGACAGGTGGCTTGATGCATTTGATTCTAGATGCTTGTACAGTGTCTTGGGCATTAGGTAGTTCAACTTTGTAATTAATGATGAGGTTAGGCAAAGGAGTCTGCAACTTCCTTTAAGTAGCATATTGTGCAGAGAGAGACTCCATTGGTTTCGCCTTGTTGCCTTTATGGATAATTATAGATTAGCGAATAGGGTTATGAACAGTGTGCCTAAAGACATCAGAAAGAGGAGGAGACCTAGGATGCAGTGGGCAGACAATGTTAAATAGGACCTTGTTGGAATGCAGTGTCCTGATGCAGATGTAGCTCAGGAAACATATACCAAAGAGCCAAAACATTATGACCAGCATGTCTTTATGTAAATTGAAGCAACTGCAGGTAAACAATGGCATGTGTGAAGGTCATGGAACAGTATAAATAACACCTGATACTGAGCTCTGTTAATCAGTGCTATTCTTGTTCTTCAGATGAGAAAGGCAGCGGACTTAAGTGAGTTTGTCAAAGGCCAAATTGTAATGGCCAGACTGGGTCAGAGCAGTTCCGAGATGGCAAGGCTTGTGGGGTGTTATGGTCAGTCATCATTAGTATTTCAAAAAGTGGTCTGAGGAGCAAAAAACCATGAACCACCAGCAAGGTGTGGGCTGACCACGACTCATCACTGCTAGAGGTAAGCAAAAGTTATCCCATATGGCATGAGCCAACAGAAGGGATACTGTGGTGAAACTCACCCATAATTTGAATGCTGCTGACAGGAGTAAGGGATCATAACACACAGTACATCGAACCCTGCTTAAAATGGGGCTGCGTAGCTGCAGGCAGCTCTGAGTGCCGATGCTAATTAATAAATAGCTATTTTTTGTTAATTTTCAGGATATTTTAAAACTTTAAAGAAAAATTTTTTGAAAATAATTCAAATTAAACTTGTGAACTTAAATCAGGTGGTTGCTTTAGCACAAAGTAATGTAAATTGGGCACTACCATATAGCACTTCTAAGAAAAGGCAATCAGATGGCTTTAACAAATCATTTATAGTGTAGTTTAATCAAATATGTATGAAATGAAAAAAAATTATTTTTCATGACTGAATTATATATTTTTATAAGATATATATAATAAGAAAATTTTTAAACATCAATTTTTATTTTTAAAAATTAAATTTTTTTGTCGTATAAAAGACATCTATGTTCATCTTGGGCATCTCATTTTAGATTCTGTCAACAGCAATGTTCGTTGGAGCCCTTGGAAGGGTTAAGTGCGGTAACTAGGTTTCATGGTTTGCAATATGTAATGTTGCAAAAAATACAAGTTTCAATTTTTTATTGCGGAATCAAACGAAGTTATATACTGATATATATATCCTCTAATTAGGAATGAAGGTGGAAGCATATGGAATTATTTTACAATTAGAACTTATTTTGTGTTCATGCCATTGGACAGATTCTGTGGTGGAAACAACAAAATAGCAGCTGAGAGCCCTACACTGCACTTTTGCCAAACCTTTATAAAAAAAATAAAAAAAATAAATACCCCCTCAAGCAGCTGCTTGTCACAGAGGTCTGACAGGAGCTTGTCAGTTTATATGCCACAGTAGGAGATCTGAGAGGATGGCAGGACCTCAGCAGAAAAATGACACACACATCCATGCCTAATTCGGGGCTCGAACCCAGGTCCCTTAGATCAGTAGCCAAGCGTGCTAACCACTCGGCCACGGGACGCTATATTTCATTAAAATGTGAATAATTTATAAACAAAAAAATATAATGAAAGGTTTTGTAACAAATGGATTTTTTTTTAATACTTGTTTATATACAGGCATGGATCTAGAATAAAAATAAAGGAGGTGCGATGACACCCTACACTGCAATAACCCTTCCACTAGATCTGGCCCTGTCTATGTGTTTTGTAGAAATATATCAGAAATTGCAAGGTAATCTAAATAAAAATGCTTTTTTATTTACATTTTCATTGATCATTTAATGTATTTTTATAGAAAAGGAAAATTTACTGTTTCGTGAAAAAAAAAAAGAAAAAAAAACTGACAACAGCTTCTTTTGGCAGTTTTTGTGTAACAAAAAAAAATCTTATAATGTTTTACATAAATATCACTGCTTTGGTTTCATTTTGCTTTTACAGTAATATGTGAAACTGACTTCAATTTGCAATTTGGTTGATTTTATTGCTTTAACAAAACTGTTTGTTTGGTTAGATTATTTCCTTCAATATCAGTTTACTTATGGTAGGGCAGAAGATGAGGAAATTTGACAAGAGTGGTTGTTATTTTAATCATTTTGTTTCATATTCTGCTTTATTAGGGAACATTCTATAGTAATACAATCGTTTTGCATTTTTGCAACTCAAAGAAACAGGGTGGCAGAGACAGTGCTTCAGCAGAAAGACCACACTTACAACTACATATTCACGTAGAGAAACACAGCCAAATTCCTAATCACAGCATCTAGCTATGCCAATTACTCAGACACTATCTTCATAACACAAATGAAAAACCAAAAATTAACATATCAAGCATGAGTGCAGTCTTTCTCCAAAACTTAAAAAAAAGAGACAATTATGCTGAGTTTGAGACCCAAGTAAGGCATGGATGTCTGTCTTCCTGCCAAAGTCCTGCATTCCTCATAGACCTTCTACTGTAGAATATAAACTGACAGCCTCCTATCAGACCTCTATACCAAGCAGCTATTTGAGGGGCATTTATTTCTTTTTTATGTCATATATTATTTTTTTATTTTGGCATCTGAATGGTTAGTGTGCTTGGCTGCAGATTAAAAAGATCCGAGTCTAAGTCATGGATATTACTTTTTAGTTCATTTTTGGAAACAACAAACTAATATTTTTGTTTTGTCATCTGTCTATCTGTAAACATTCTACTGTTTTTAGAGATGAATTAAAATTTATAGGTGGTTGGATAGGTATTGATGAAATATTATGATTCACACTTTCAGAATCTCCCAATAGCTATAACTAAACTCCCTAAATGGTGGAAAAAGTTGAAATTAGCAAAATTTTAAATGAATATTGCAATTTCCATACTGGGTTGGGTTGTTTTACCTCTGAGCGGCACTTTTTTGCACACCATGGGCTAAATGGCCAGGTCACATGGTCCCCGAAGGCTCAGAGAAGGTTGGGGGAGGGGACCCACTGGAATAGCTGTTGGGAGACAGATGTTAGCCTCCTGTCAAGGCCATCCAGCGTGTTCTTTAACGTGCAGAGGGTATGGCTCTCTTGCACATGGGGCCACGGCTTAACGTCCCATCCGACGGACGGCGGCCTTTCCACGCCCATCGGTGTCCCCTACTGACCGTGGGCAGGGCAGGGAATTTTGCGTAGATAAATCTCAACACTGACCCAGCTGGGACTCGAACCTGTGAACTACAGATTACGAGCCTGACGCGCTACCGACTGAGCCACCCCTGCCCCCAATTTCCATACTGAGTAATTACATTAGAAATTTTGATGGTAAAATGTGGTCATGAAGTTTGTATTGACAAAATGATTTTCACTTTTACCCCTGGGGGTGCAATTGTTTTGTTTTAAGAGATAACTGTTCATTTTTAGAAATCGTTTTTGGTTTGGATAGGTACTGTTACAATTCACACTTCTCGAATATGCCAAAAGTTTTAATTACATCCTATGATGTTGGAAAAAGTTGAAAATTTCGAACTTGAAATGAATATTTAATAAACTGATCCGAGTTACAAACTGGGTATTTTAGTGGTGGAATGTGATATGGGGGCAGCAACAATTTTTTGCTTTATCACCAAGAGGGATGGAAAACACTTAAATTTTTAAGAGATAGCTGGAAAACTTTTTAAGTTGAAAAAGTACTAACAAAATATGATTATTAATAGTTTTAAAAATAGAACATTTTATGGAAATTAAAAATCATAATAGAAAGGCTTTAATTCACATTGTTAGAGGGCACTAAAAGTAGAAAAATGAAATATGAAGTAATAATGCAAACATTTACGCTAAAAATGCTGCTGGTATAATGCATTGATCAAGATAACTTACTAATGGAAATAAAATATCAATCAGATAACTTACTAATGGAAATAAAATATTTATTATGTGTTTTAATCAAATTCCTGTTGGTTAAATTTGACCAGTCCCTTATTTTTAGAAAGTTAGTAGTTAAGTTTAAAATTTTCAATAACATTTTAATATAGTAATAATAAATTATTTTATATTCAGTGACTGATTTGCCGCTTAACCCTAGGAGATGAGAAAACACAACTTTTCCATTTCAATAATTTAAGGCTAGTTAAGCATAAAGAAAAACATGATAATTTTTTTGCATTCTATAGAGCTAATATTATTCACATTTATCAATCGCCCTTTAGCAGTACCGTTTTATCCATTAGACACAATAGGCACAGTACCTACAAAAATATTTCATGTTAAAAAATTCTAAATTACAAAAATAAACTTTTAGCGTATTAACTACAATATCAAAATTAATACACCTATCTCTCGATTTACACGGTACTCAGTTCACACAATTTTGGCTTTGCACGGTCAAAAAATGCAACCAGTTTCGATTTACATGGTACTGACTGAGACGTACATAGAAAGGAAATCTCAGTACCGTGTAAATCGAAACTGATTGCTTTTGACTGTGCAAAACCAAAATTGTGTGAACTGAGTACCGTGTAAATCGAGGGATAGGTGTAATCATTTTTAATTAGATATCTAATGTGTACAATTATGCCAATTATTGAAAAGTGAGAAAACAATAAGTTAAACATTCCATGGAAATTAAAAATCATAATAGAAAATTTAAATGTTCATTTTGCAACATTTTTTATGCACAAATTCACAAATAACTAAAATGTTATGGGCGGAGCATTAATTTAGTGTTTTCTAAGTTATTTTTTGCGCTAAATGCAATATTTTTCAGCAGCCATTTACATGGTTTTTCTGGGAAACATTCAACTGTACAAACCTAATTACGTTACCAGGGAGGTGTCAGATTGCATGGAGTCGCAAAGGAGTCGTTAGCCTTTAATAGTATCAATTTCAACGTCTGAAAATGGCCAAGTTCTAAATTAAAGACCTCACCAGAAATTTGTTAATATCAATGCAAACTCCTCAAACGGAAAGTAACGTAAATTAAAACAACGAATAGATCACAACCACATGAAATATATTACACGAGAACCCTAATTGTACCTATGTTCGAACATACCCACAACTTCGTACAATTACTAAAAGTGCTTTTCGTACGTAGTTTGCAAAATTGTAAAATGATCTAACGTAATATATTTATAACATAATATTTTATCATTGCATTACCCATTTTCAATCGCTTTTGAACAATCTTTAACTTACGGTTACAGTCTGCACCTCTTCGATTAAGCATAGTAAGTTTTAAGAGAAAAACCTTGTTTCCATTAGAACCTTATTTTCCATACTGAATGCTGAGGAAATTTAATATCAATCAACTTAGCAGAATTCTGGGATTTTTTTAACAAAGACTTTTTTTTTAATTTAACGCCTACCTATCTCAATGAATGCACAACAATCAGCATTTGTTTTAAGCCCACCGCCTGAGGCAAAATATTTCTACAACTTCTTAGGCACAGGGAAAACAATAAAAATGTTTTTCTTGTCTGTGCTATTCTGAAATCCAGATATGACTATTTCTCCTGGTGTATGAGAAGAAACAAAACCTCAAGCTACATTCGTAGAGTTCTATGAAAACTGAATCGTAAACAAAGCTCCATTGAACATGCCAGAGTAGATATATAATCAGAGATTACATGGTCGTTGATTCTACGTCACTTCGAAGTCCTGGAAAGCCGTAAAGTCCTCGTGTAAACATGGGTATAGAAGTCAAGTGGGACATGGGTAAAAGAGCTGATTACCTAACTGACATCGAAAGTGTTCATCTTTGGGGAATAAGGCTATTGGAGCACGGTGAGCAGGAGTATCCATAACGAAGGTGATGAAACTCAGGGGAAAATCACGGGGAACAATATTCCTAAGTGCATGTAGAATGATAATGGTCTCAAAAATGTCCGTCAATCCTGGGAAATGCGAGAGGAAAAAAGGTTCTGATAAACAGGGACAGGCAGACTCCTCAGACATGCGACTGTACCAGGCAACATTTCTACACAGACTATATCTTGGTTTCCATATTCCTTATTAGTTATTCCGTCTCTTGGCGTTTTGCTGATGTAAGACTATTTGCTGGTAGATGAATGGAAGAAGTATCACCAGTATCGATGTAATGCTCTGTTAAATTGGTCTGGCCACAGTCTCTTGTCATAGTTGAGAAGATGTCAGAATATTAGTTAAATAAATTTTTGGCTCTAGCAACTTGGCGTTCGGTTATAACTTTCTAGTTTGTTTCGGCAATTCAGCTAGATGAGATGAGATTTTTATATGATTTTTCTCCTAGATCAGAAGGTTCTTTAGTATTTGCACACATTATCCATGTAGCAGGATCACATATTGCTGGTTCTTCGTCACTTTTAAGCAACCTATTCGTTTTGTTATAGTTCTTTGCTCTAATAGGAATCTCTGCTTATTCATTTTGACCAGTCTCTGCAACCTGGATGCCATGAGCGAAAGTTCCTTTCCTAGAGTTGTTGCTGAACCCTGATTGGAATGACCCAAACGTCTCTGCCTAATGTTGCTAAATAGTCAAATGTTCGGCCTTGAACCTATGGCGGCATTGGACAATGTTTTGGTCGCTCCGTGATATACCACTGTGCTTATCGATGACATTTGCCGTAGAGGACTCAATTTTCATCATAGTTTAGAATCCGATGCAGGTTTCCATTGTTTGTTCTGAGCAATGAGGGAAATCCTCTTTACAATTCTGTCAGTTTGTGGGGTACGCATTTGGCACAGATCTTTCGGAACTTTAAATGCTAATGAAAAGTTGCTTCCACACTGCCACTTGATACATTGATATCTAAACCTATTACTTGAATGGTGATGTGTGGATTTTCATTAATGAGTTCACGAACAGCATGGATGGTTCTCTCGTTTACAGCCTCCTTTGATCTTCCTGCACGAGAGAGGTCTTCGAAGCTCTGTTTTTGAATTTGTGCATCCATCCCCTAGAACTGCCATATGAACAGGGATGATCTCCACATACTTGCGATAAATCGGCATGGAGTTTTTTCGTATCGTACCAAACTGCACCCTTGTGCAAATGTAAAATCGTTATCTGTCTTTAGTAGTTTCCATAGCAACAACGCACATATTTTGCAGACCAAAGCGTGCTGGCAGTGAAGAGAAAAATTATGATACAACCTTTGCTTTTCATAAATAATTACAAGTTTAGACAAGTTTTGCAAACAACTCGAACGAGTGCGAACATACAGACATGTGTCAAGAATTTTTTGCACGCCCTCCGTAAAACAACTCAACCGTTTTCATTTGTAGTATTTCAAATTTACTGTTTTTGCCATAAGAACTCCCTGCTGTGACAGTACTGAGTTTTTTCTGTGCAAATGGATTTGGAAGAAATAGTGTCTGTTAGTATTTCAAAAGCTGTATTCGACTGTGCTGAATAACTATATAAGATTTTAGAATCACTAGTCATTCAGAAGGATAGCGAGGCCACATTTCGCCTATATATTATTGGGCTATTCAGGACATTATGCATGAATTCTATCAGTGCATGAAGCCACTCCATATCATATCCTTGCTAGAATTCATACTTAATGCCAACGAATGCATAAAACATCCTTCTCCAGGGTACTTCAATTCAGCATGATATCTCAATGTTCTTCACTGGGTGTGGATCGAGACATTTTTCTATAAGATGGATCCAGAGCAAAATCGAATCTCAACCTACTAAAGGGCAAAACGTCCCTCTCTTCATTTAGGTCAAAATCATGTCATAGCTTATTTC
Organism: Ryuthela nishihirai; assembly: GCA_038380435.1. NCBI lineage: Eukaryota > Metazoa > Arthropoda > Arachnida > Araneae > Heptathelidae > Ryuthela > Ryuthela nishihirai. The sequence goes on along the minus strand of JAWZYU010000004.1, from coordinate 85,405,722 downwards.
TTCATGGGGTGAAGACTCAGAAAAAAAAAAAATAAAACGTAAACGAAAACAAAGTTTTATGGAGGGAGGAGGTTGCTCGTATCTACACTCGAGTAGAATCACGAATAGAGACTTTATATTCTTTGATTACTTGAAAAGCTCGAGTTAGTGATTTTCTTTCTTCAGCACCACTGATTGGTAAAGAAATGGGCATGCTTCAGCATTCTGAATTAAGAGATCAATGCGAAATTGCAGTAACATTCACTTAGTTGGGTCACATGGTAACAAAATTCCTGGACTATGTTCATACGAAATAGGGAAGGGGCAGGATGGTACAAATTATGGTGTTCAAAGACTCTCGCAAACCATTATTTATAAATATGAGCGCAGTGCCCATTTCCTAGTCCGTATACTATAACAATATATCCAGGTCCTATTTCTGCAGGTACAGTTTTATTGTTTTCTTTATCTAGACACTATTTGTGCATGCGCAATATAGGGATTTTCTGAAAGACTAGAATCTTTTGGTAGTAATTGGAGTTCTTATCTCGACTCCTATCGCCCCTTAGGTAGCATAATCTATCAGTATACACAGTCCTATCAGAATAATATGAACCTACCTAATAATGGGAATAACCACCCTTGGCCCGGATGACAGCGGCGAGACGGAGTGGCATGGTTGACAGAGGCATATGTACCCATTTGGACTCCAGCAGAGCACAGAGGTTCCAGAGATGACATTGTTGTGGGTCTGCACGCCGAACATGTCGATCCAAATGGTTCCACAAGTGCTCTATGGCAAGGGTTCACAACGTGGGGTATGCAGTAAAATTTTTGGGGGTAAGCTGTGAGAGCTTAAAGGTTGCTAGATCTAGTAACAAAGTCACTAAGTTGGCATTATTATATAACTATAGTTTTATCTATCTACATAAGGGGTATGCCAGCTACATACGCATTTCCAGGGGATATGTGAAGCATAAAAGATTAAGAACCTCTGCTCTATGGGATTGAGGTCGGGCAATTTCGCCAGCCAAGGGAGAATGGAGACATTGCTGTCACGTTCCTGGAACCAGTCATGCACCACCTTAGCGACATGGCAGGGTGTATTGTCCTGTTGGTAGACACCATCACCACCAGGTAAACTTTCAACATGAAGGGATGCATGTGGTCAGCGAGGATGAACAGGTAGCCATTGGCTTTTATGGACCCATCTACTGGTACCAGCAGTTCCAGGTCATACCAGGAAAACATTCCCCAGACATGCATACTGCCACCGCTGGCCTGTATTTGACTGAGAACCATGTCTGGGTGTTGGTTTTCGTGACATGTCTGGTGTGATTTGGACCCAACCACACCAGACATGTCATGACAAACCCAAACCGCACCAAGTGTGGTGCGGTTTGGGTTTGGTTGCCATATCTGCCACCGCCGTCACTTCTGTGGCGTAGAAACCTAGATTCGTTGTAGAAGGCAACCTTTTTCCACTCTTCCACTGTCCAATGACGGTAGTCCCGTGCAAACTGCAGGAGTTGTTGCCAATGGACCTTGGTTAACGTGGGTGCCTTTAAGCAGCGTCGACTCTGGAGACCCATTCATAACAGGGTTCACTCTACTGTTATCGGTGACATATACCTGGGTGCCTCAGCATTCATTTGAGTGGTTAAATGCTGCACTGTTGCACGTTGATTGCCCTTTACCAGTCGACTGAGACGACATTCTCCTCTGGGGTCGATGTCCTTTGGGGCTTCACAGTTATGACATCTGGCGGTACTTGGTGTGCCAGAGGTCCATTCTTGGTACACCCTTAGTACAGTACCTCGCAAACAGCCCACAAAGTCTCCTGTTTCCGAGATGCTTCAACCCTTGGGGCGGTAGCTGATGATCATTCCTTTTTGAACGTCTGTCAAATCGACACCTCTGCCCATTGTGCTCCCGTTTTATACGCTATGGCTCATCTGTCCTGGCCAGCCGCTTATATCTCCATGTGGTCGACCTTGTCATGTGCACACTGTGACACTCTGTGATTCCATGAGTGGTCATATTATTCTGATGCGACTGTGTACATTCTTGAAGTGTTCTGAAACTGCTCTATGAGTGTCAATGAGTATATAGATGGTGAACAGTGGTCATGTGGTCGGGTGTAAAAAAGGCCAGTATTCTCATCGATCCGTATTACCCTTTGATAGCATGAACAAATATTGTTCAGTTACTGTGACAGCTTCCTTCCAAGAGAACAAAGTCATAGACCACCAAGGGCACCTCTTTCCCACTAATTATGGATAAATGATGTCAGTATTGTTCTTTTTATCATAGTGAAAACTTATGCTCTGATAGAAATATCAGTGCATATCCCCCCCTCCCTGCACTGAAAATTAATTTCTCGCTAGAATGGAGAACAATGACGGATGGACATGGTACTTCTTGTCCAATGAGGTCTGATGAGGATACTTATGAGTACTTATAAGTCCGTCCCTGGTTCACAGGTGAAACTACTCAATCCAAATGTTTGCATCACTTCTCTATCTCTCTGCAGACTTCTCTTTATGACATCTGCTTCGGATATATTTGATTTGTGTGGTAAATATTCGATCTCTGGCTAACTTGAAGTAAGGATGCCCTTTTGAGGAGTGTCGCAAACATTCCCTATGACGTATTCATTCAACAATTAACAATGCTATACTGCTCTTCCAGCATATTGTGAACACAGATGGCTGTCACATTGAACAATTTGTTCGGCTTGTAATATATGAACAACATTTGGTCGACAAATAAAACGTGGTGTTTGAAGGTGATAGCTTGCAACTTAAACCGTGCTATAATTTTTATTTTCATGCTTTGCGTTTCCGCATACTTTGAATATTGCTCATACAAATTAAAATATCACCTTCACGTGGTTAACGATTTTTAACCTACAGGTGATGTATTTCAATCATAACCAGCCTGCAGATAGACAATTAGTGTAAGCTACAAAGGTTTGACATATTTCCATAGTTTCTTACTGGTTATGCATTTACATTGAATAGGCAAATTATTATATACACCCCGATAGTAATATACAAAGCAGAAGTGTCGTGTACAGCCACATGGAATGCTGAAACTGGCAATGGCTATAAACAGCAGGTCTCTACGCATTGGAAATAGTCACAGAAAAGTAATCATGGGGTAAAGGCAGCGACATAAGTGAGTTTGACTGTTGCCAGATAGTAGGTGTAAGGAAGACTGGTTGTTCAATCATCGCAACTGCTGAACTGTTGGGATTTTCACGTAAGACCATCGCACATGTATATCAAGACTATGTGAAATATGTCAAAACTTCCAACTAGGGGGAGAAATGTGGATGTAAACATGCAATTGACCCTCGAGGTGAGCACAGACTGTCCAGCATCATTACAAGGAATCGCATGGTTACCGGGGGGCAGATAACATCAGAATTGAATGAGGGCATTCCACAAGCTTATGCACAAATACTATGCGATGTACCATGGAAAAAATAGGCTATGACAGTCATGTCCACATCGTGTCTCCTTGTTGACTGCCAGGCACTGAAAGATTAGGCAGTAGTTTGCAAAGGCCTATCGCAACTGGAGTGCGGTGTACTGGAAACACGTCATCTGGTCTGACAAATCACGGTTTCAACTCTGTCACGCTGATGAGAGGATGCGTGTGTGGCGTAAATCACATGAAGCAATGGACCCAGCTTACCAAGGGGGGTCATACAGGGAGGTGAAGGTGGTGTAACAGTTTGGGGTGCGTTTACATGGGCTTCCTTTGGAGTCCCTTGGACCTGTCGAGACGTCCTTGCCGACCAATTACACCCGTTCACAATGATTGTCTTTTTGTACCATGACGCCATCTTTCAACAGGACAATGTTCTCGAGTGGCGACCAATTGGCTCCAGGAGCATTCAGGAGCGTTTACCACACTCGAATGACCCTCTCGATCGCTGGACTTCAACCCCATTGAGGATTTGTAGAACGAATTGGAAAGATCTGTTCGAGCCCACCAACGCCCACCAGCAACTGTGGATGTTCGACGACAGGCGATCCTCACTTCATGGGCGGCAAAACCACATCCGTGTTTTCAAAGCCTCATTGAGTCCTTACCAAGACATCTGACTGCTGTTGTGAGGACAAAAGGTGGTGCAACAGATAATTAAGTAGGTGTGTATAATAATTTAGTTTATTCCATTCAGTTTACGTATACTGCTTTTTCCTATAGATACATCTTTTATCACATCCCATTTCCTTTACTTTTGAGACATGATGAACCAGGAGCGGACTAACACTTTTTTTAGGGACGCAGCTATAGCAGGACGGCGGGATGCTATAAAAAAACCTCGATTTCGATTTCTTGCAAAATTTTAATATTATTCTGTTAATGGTTCGCCTTTATTGTTGAAAATATGTTTTTCCCCAATTCCGTGAAACTTCTACCAACACGCCAATAATTTCCTTCACGGAATCATTATATGTATAGTCTTCAGTTGACATTACTAACGGTAACGCCAGCAGTTCGTAAGTCATTGGGGAACGAAGTATTTTTTATGTTTTGGAGATATTCTTTACAGTGTACTTGGGTGCAGGCGAGTGTTAATAAGAATTTCTATGCAATATATAAATCGGTGTATGCGACAGATGAAAGTTACATTTATATATTACTTAAAAAGTACTCGAGTTCGAAACGTGTAATTTGTACACTGTTTTATGTTTTCATGATTTAATTAAAGGTTTCTTTCAAACAGGGACGTACTCAAGGAGGGGGGGGGGACCAGAGAGAGTCGAATCTCCCCCAAAAATCCGGTCATCTTAAACAAAATCATAAACTTGTCTACCTACTTTATAATCAAAAACAGGTGTCTTCATATAATTTTATTTTAGCCTCATAGTATAGGTCCAACACTAAAAATAAATTTAAACAATAACTATTAAATTTTATTCCATATAGAATATTATTTGTAACTTTCCTTTCCGGTGGAATATTTTAGTAATTGTGAAAACCTACTCAAGCTTATTCTCAGACCCCTCCCTCCCACCCCATAATTAAATATCCTGGTTACTTGTCTGCTCATAAACAGCACTGATCTTGGAAAGACTGCTGGCCACTAGATGTGACGTTAAGCAGTGGTCTCGTGCGCTGTGGAGGGCCATACAATATGCACGTTAATAAACCCGCTGGATGATCTTGACGGGAGGCTACCATCTGTCTCCTAACAACTGTCCGCTGAATCCCCTTCACCCAACCTTCTCTGAGCCCTTGGATTCCTTGAGATTTTGCCATTTAGCCCATTGTGTCCAAAACGTGTTGCTGAGGTAAAAGAACTGAACCCAACTCTTACAAACAATACCTGTGTCATACTTGCACTACCATAACATTCAATGCGACAATTGCATATTGTGTAAAATTATTGTTTTTGAACATAAAGTATTTCCTTTATGGGGTCACGAGGGCCCCGAAACTGTGAAGGCCAGGGATGCTACAAGGCCTAATCAATCAGTCGAGACTATGATGAACGCTTTATTATGCACAAGAAATAGGTAGATCAGAATATTGAGAGAAAAAAAAAGGGGCCGGGAGGGGAGGGGGGTCGGAATGAACCGGAACGCCGTTCTAGTATAAACTTCTTAACTCCGTTTTAGTGATCTTTAACAAATTTATCGAAAAATACTTCTAATATATAGATTGAAGATTATTTTCACCTCTATTCCGATTACTAGCGTTCTGAAAAAGGCGGAGGTGGGGGGACATCCCTCCCTAGATCTAGTTCTGTATGTAAATCTTTGGGCCACTCTATTTTAGTTCTACGTGTAAATTTTATCTGCAGTTTACAGTATGAGCTGTCAAGTAGCTACAGAGATCAGTGAGACATTGCTCATAACTTCTGTACTAATTTCCAGCATATTAAACGTAAGCATTTGAAATCACCATTTCATCAGCATTATATTTTATTGCAATTACTTTGTTCCAACGCAAATATTCTGGCTAAGTTGTTGTTGTTAGGTTGTTTTACCTCTGAGCGGCACTTTTTTGCACACAACGGGCTAAATGGCCAGGTCACAAGGACCCCGAAGGCTCGGAGAAGGTTGAGGGAGGGAACCCATTGGAACAGTTTTTGGGAGACAGATGGTAGCCTCCCATCAAGGACATCCAGCGTGTTCTTTAACGTGCACAAGGTATGGGCCTTCCGCACACGGGGCCATGGCTTAACGTCCCATCCGACGGACGGCGGCCTTTCCAAGTCCAGCGGTGTCCCCTTCTGACCGTGGGCAGGTAGTTTTGCGGAGATAATTCTGGCTAAGTAACTGGTGAAAAGCATTTGTTATAATTTTTCACAGCTTTACATTCTTTTGTATCAAAACTCTAACTTCCGTAAATAAAGTTTGTCCGTTATGCAATAAACCTTTTGTTCAGTCAGCCTGACGACGAATGATTCATCCTAATGTATGACAATCGCCTTTCTGAGTCAGCATGAATAATCTATGAAAGAAGCCACGTCAATTTTCAATACAACAAAAATGCATTATCTGTAATAAAAAGGGCTGCGTGCAGGTTTTTCCACATGCGCATGTCAAACATTAGTCAGGATTTCTAGTCAATAATTAATTTTTTTAGATGAAGGTTGGATAAAATGTGTTCATTCACAGCAGAAGAGGCCATTGAACTGAAAGATTTGGCTGGGCAATGTTTTCCCATGAGTCAGACGAGTGGCAGAGTTTTAATCTTTGCTAACTGATAACTACGTTTTTCAGGAAAAACTTTTCAAAATCTGACCTAGTAGTTGTCACGGGGCCACGAAACAGTGAAGGCCGGGATGCTAGGTCTCCGGCCTTGGGTTGGGTTTTCTTACCTCAGAGTCACTTTTTTTGCCCCCCATGGGCTAAATAGCCAGGTCACAAGAACCTAGAGAGCTCAGAGAAAATTTGGGGAAGAGGACCCACTGGAACATCTGTTGGGAGACAGGTGGTAGCCTCCCTTCAAGGCAATCCAGCGTGTTCTTTAACGTATTAATTAATACGTATTATAAAATTACTAAATAAATATGCATAGGGTATGGCACTCCCGCACACGGGCCCACTGCTTAACGTCCCATCCAAAGGACGGCGGCTTTTGCAAGCTCATTGGTGTCCCCTACTGATCGAGAGAAGCGTGGAAGTATTGCAGAGAATCTGGGAACTTCAGATTACGATGAGCCTGACACATTACCGACTGAGCGATCCCCGCTCCCCCCTCCAGGGGCTAGGAGTCCCTAATATTTTTAAGTTGCTCTTTAGTAATAACGAAATATTTATTGGCTTGTTTTGAATTTGCCACTCAGTATTTTAGCCTTAGTTCTTTAAATGCTAGAGATGAGTTCGGGTGCAGGCTTTGCCCGGCTCAGTCATAAATTTAATTTTTATTCATCTCGAAAATGCTAAAAAAAAGCCAAAAACTATAAAATAAAATATTCTTTAGATTAAAATTTCAATCTTTTAACAAACTTTTGAAATTAAAATTCAGCTCATTTAGCCTTTTGACTTTTTAAAAGAATTTTCTCTTTCATTAATTAACTCGGGCAGTTTCAGTTCGTACATATTAATTCTAGCATTTTTCGTTCGAAATAACATTATTTAGTTTTTAGTAAAGACATATTGATGATGAAATGATGATTTCAAATGCATAAGTTCAGTATGCTGGAAATTAATATAGAAGTTATGAACAATATTCCCTTGATCTCTGTAGTTATTTGGCAGCTCATACTAGAAACTGCAGATAAAATTTACAAGTCAAATATGGTAGTCCAAAGATAGTCCAAAGGTTTGCGTTCAGGGTCTGATTTAGCCCGACTCGTTCTCTTCCTGGCGTTATTATTTCATCTTCAAACAATTATAGTTTTTAAAAAAATTGTATAAGCCATTGTTATGAAGAATTCAGAAAAGGTTCAGATTTCAGAACAATTAGTTAGGTTCAAAACGAAGGAATTGAGAATTTTTTTTGTGTACATATACTTTAGATTTCAGACGGATACCACGTCCTTCCCCCTTTAACGGCTCTCCGATTCAGCAATTATTGAAGTGGTTCGGGCCGGGGCTCGAAAATTTGAGTCCAATTCTTCTCTATGCGAAATAAATAAAAATACGAAAGTTGGATTTGTAACTGGACTGGCCCAAGACGCGTACAACACAGAAAAAGCTATGGACAACTAGAGACTCTGTCTCCTCCGAGTTGGGTTGTTTTACCTCTGAGCGGCACTTTTTTGCATACCATGGGCTAAATGGCCAGGTCACATGGACCCCGAAGGCTCAGAGAAGGTTGGGGGAGGGGACCCACTGGAACAGCTGTTGGGAGACAGATGGTAGCCTCCCGTCAAGGCCATCCAGCGTGTTCTTTAACGTGCACAGGGTATGGCTCTCCCGCACACGGGGCCACGGCTTAACGTCCCATCCGACGGACGGCGGTCTTTCCAAGCCCATCGGTGTCCCCTACTGACCGTGGGCAGGGCGGGGAATTTTACGGAGATAAATCTCAACGCTGACCCAGCTGGGACTCGAACCTGGGAACTACAGATTACGAACCTGGCGCGCTACCGACTGAGCCACCCCCGCCCCTGTCTCCTCCGAGAGATATACTTTATTGCAAGGGGAAGTCATATTATATTTTGACTACATTTCAAAGATCACTCGGGACCGCCCTGTTATTTTACTTATTCTAGTCGAGAGGTTTACGTGTTTGGTAACAGGGTGAAAAAATCCGGGTTCAGATTTCAAATAAATGAAAGATGTTTTCTTACTGATATGAATTGTTTTTCGATTAAAGTCTTGATTTCCTCACAGATCTGCTCTATGTTGAGTTACACTGAAACACTATTATTAAATCTCCGTAGTAATTGGGTTTCTGAAGAGAAATTTAATAATCAGACAAGTGTGTCATTTTTTTACCTCTGAGGTCCACATTGTTGCACATACTGGGCTAAATGGCCAGGTCGCAAGGACCGAAGAGCTCAGAGTTGGGTTGGGTTGTTTTACCTCTGAGCGGTGCTTTTTTGCACACCATGGGCTAAATGGCCAGGTCACATGGACCCCGAAGGCTCAGAGAAGGTTGGGGGAGGGGACCCACTGGAACAGCTGTTGGGAGACAGATGATAGCCTCCCGTCAAGGCCATCCAGCGTGTTCTTGAACGTGCACAGGGTATGGCTCTCCCGCACACGGGTCACGGCTTAACGTCCCATCCGACGGACGGCGGCCTTTACCAAGCCCATCGGTGTCCCCTTACTGACCGTGGGCAGGGCGGGGAATTTTGCGGAGATAAATCTCAACGCTAACCCAGCTGGGACTGGAACCTGGGAACTACAGATTACGAGCCTGGCGCGCTACCGACTGAGCCCCAAGAAGAGCTCAGAGAAGGTTGGGGAAGGGGATCCACTATATAGCTGTTAGGAGACAGACTGAAGCATGCCATCAAGGCCATCAGAAGTGTTCTTTGACCTGCACAGGGTATGGCTCTCCTGAACACGGAGCCGCGGCTTAACGTCCCATCTGACGGATGTGTTCCGTCAGATGGAACGTTAAGCCATGGAATTTAATTTTGGTCTTTCAAGGTCCAACGGTGTTTCCCTTTCTCACCGAGGGTATCCGGACCGGGGTACCGGAGATAAATCATCGGTAACCGATAAATTCCCGCGGTACCGGAGATACTGTAAATCTCAACGGAGGCACAGCTGGGACTTGAAAAGGAAAGCAGAGGGGCGCTATCGACTGACTCTAATGTAAAACATTATACTTAATTAGACACCACAAGAAAGAGATGGGTTGTTTTACCTCTGAACGGCACTTTTTTTGCACACAACGGACTGAATGACCAGGTCACAAGGACCCCAAAGGCTCAGAGAAGGTTGGGAGAGGGAACCCACTCGTAGGATCACTGTTGGTAGACATATGGTAGCCTCCCCATAAAGGCCATCCAGCGTGTCCTTTAGAGTGCACAGGGTATTGTTCTCCCGCACACGGTGCCACGTCTTAACGTCCCATCCGATGGACGGCAGCCTTTCCAAGCCTATCGGTGTCCCCTACTGACCGAGGACAGGGCGGGAGTTTTGTGGAGATAAATCTCAACGCTAACCCAGCTGGGACTCGAACCTGGGAACTGCAGATTGCGAGCCTGCTGTGCTACTGACTGAGCTACCCCAGCCCCAAAAGAAAGAGAGGAAGCAAAGAAAGGAAGAATAAAGATTGCTACCCCTTCCCGTATATTTTCTCTAGATCTGGCCATGGTGAAGATGCCTTTGTCGTATGGCTTGTTTTTCAGAATACGCCTCGGCTAATTATTTTTCCTCAGACGAAATGTGACAATGAAACTATTTCGCTTTGAACATAATTTCTGTCAAAGCTGAATTTTGTTTTTCCAACCCAAGAAAGGTTCTCGACTTTCGTTTGCAACGAACCGTATTGCTTTTATAAGGTTCATGAACGTCATTGTCGGTTCTGCGGTAAGTGACCGTAAGTCACGCTATGTATTTCAAGTGAGCAAAGGCTTTAAGTATTTTGAAGAAAGTCCATTTTTTTGTTCATACATTTCGTAGAAGTTTTTAGATCCGTTTCTCTTTGAATTGGCTTATCCAACCGAATCAAATCTGGCACTCAGTTGGGTTGGGTTGTTTTACCTCTGAGCGGCACTTTTTTGCACACCATGGGCTAAATGGCCAGGTCACATGGACCCCGAAGGCTCAGAGAAGGTTGGGGGAGGGGACCCACTGGAACAGCTGTTGGGAGACAGATGGTAGCCTCCCGTCAAGGCCATCCAACGTGTTCTTTAACGTGCACAGGGTATGGCTCTCTCCCGCACACGGGGCCACGGCTTAACGTCCCATCCGACGGACGGCGGTCTTTCCAAGCCCATCGGTGTCCCCTACTGACCGTGGGCAGGGCGGGGAATTTTGCGGAGATAAATCTCAACGCTGGCACTCAGACAATGAATCCACTGAAAAGGGAATTGATTTGAAGAATGTAAACTTTTCCGTGATTTTGGAATATCCGTGTTTAGTTATCAATTGTTTTTTCTAAACCAGGCCTGTCCAACCCAAACTTTGTGAAGAGCCACTACAAAAATAAAAAATCTATATTCTTAAAGAGCCACAGGAAAAATTCTCTACTTTAATTCAAAAACATGCACTTCTAATGAATAATGAAATGGGGAAAAAAAACTTTAAGGAATCGAAAAAATATCTTGAATAAAGAACAAAAATATGCATTTTTGATGAGTACTATGAATTGTAAAATCATTTAGTCACGTAACAATATTTGATCAAAAAATTGGAAGAAATGAGCCAGATTCAGTGTATTTTTGATTTGTTCCCGCGGCCGAGTGGTTAGCACGCTTGGCTACTGATCTACGGGACCTGGGTTCGAGCCCGGATAAGGCATGGATGTATGTGTCGTTTTTCTGCTGAGGTCCTGCCATCCTCTCAGACCTTCTACTATGGCATATAAACTGGCAAGCAGCTGCTTGAGGGGGTATTTATTTATTTTTCCTTTATGAGTTGCAAGTTCTTTTGCAATGAGTCACTGGTTGGAAGGCAAGTTCTGAACTATTCAAAAATTCTACTTTTGATTATATTGTTAAACTTAACGAAATGTAACATTCATATCATTGGCATGTCATATTACAAATCTGCTTGGAAGATCATAGTGTACAATAAGAGTTTCATTTTAGTATTAACTATCCTCCTTTTTCTGCAGGAAATGATTCTTGAAAAAAGCATGTACCAGAATTTAGTTTTGGTGTGTCCGAGAATAATACTTGAGTAAGGTTTCTCAATTACTAAAATATTCCACAGGACAGTAAAGGTCAAAAAGATAATCTATATGGAATAAAATTTTATAGTTGTTCTTTTAAATCCAATTTTAGTTTCAGATATACTTATAATATGAAGCTAAAATGAAAAAAATATACAGACACCTGTTTTGGATGTCAAAGCAGGAAGAAAAGTTTGAAATATCTCATAAGACGATTGGATTTTGAGGGCGGAGTCTGGACCACCCCCCCCGGTACGTCATTGTTCTTGAAGAATGATTCATTTATTCCGGATATGAAAAATAAAACACGATCCAGATGCGAATTAATGGGTTGCTGTCGTTTTTCTGCTGAGGTCCCGCCATCCTCTCAGACCTTCTACTATGGCATATAAACTGACAGGCTCTTGTAAGACATCTGTGGCAAGCAGCTGCTTGAGGGGGTATTTATTTTATTTTTTATTTAACCAAACAGCAGAGCTGACAGTTTAATATTTGCTAACCCAAAAAATGAAACGAAACGTTAAAATGAAATTACTTCGAAACTAAAACTCAACCGAAGCTCTCAAAAATATCCGTTGGAACTATTCGCATAATGGGGATAACGATAATTTAGCATTGCTATCAGGACAGGATTTACACCTCACGCACCCTCAGGTATAGAAAGCGGTAGCTTCATTGAATAACTTACACTAAATTATGAAAGTATACATATTTCCATATTTTGTTAATGGAACGCTAAATGAGAAATATACACGGAAGAGCCAAAACATAATGACCAGCGCGTCTTTATTCAAATAGAAGCAACTGCAGGTAAACGACGGCGCGTGTGAAGGTCATGAAAAGGTATAAATAACACCTGATACTGAGTTCTGTTAATCAGTGTTATTTTGTTCTTCAGATGGGAAAGGCAGCGGACATAAGTGAGTTTGACAAAGGCCAAACTGTAATGGTAAGACGACTGGGTCAGAGCATTTGCGAGACAGCAAGACTTGGCGGGTGTTCACGATCAGACGTGGTTAGTCCTTCAAAAAGTGGTCGGAGGAGGGCAAGGTGTGGGCTGACCACGGCTCATCGATGCTAGAGATGAGTGAAGGTCATCCCGTATGGTACGAGCCAACATTCGTTCTATTTGTTGCGATGTTATGCAACCACGGCAATTCCCGGTTCCGTCTCACGACACTACCAAGTTATGAAAAGCCATGACTATCTAGAGCCGGGGACAAGAATGCGCCATATAGACGCACCTCAACCCCGGCCTCACATGGCAGCAATCCTATAAAAGGAAAGCTAACCACCGGAAGAAACCTATTATTTAATCTGTTCTCCGGTTAGCCATGAACAAGGATATGTAAATCCAAGTTTGCTCGTCACCCGGGGTGGAGACTCTTAGTAAGGCCCAGACTTTTGTGAGGGCTCAGGCCTACTAGGAGACCAAATCCGTTCTGCCGAGCTCTCGAACTGCTCACCTAGAGCACCTGATAGGTGAGGTCTAAAACGCCGTCACCGTCCAAATAGAACATCCAACCGGTCGGCGGCGTCCTCGACCTCGGATGGTCTTGGCTATGTCCAACTGGGGACCTAATCCGACCGGCACAGCCTTTGACCGGGTTGCTGGGCCCGAAGCCCCCCCCACCACGCCAAGGTGGTCCCCTATCGGGGGGGAGGAGCAAAACCAACAGACGGGATACTGTGGTGCAACTCAACTGTAATTTGAATGCTGGTGATAGGAGTAATGAGTCACAACACACAGTACATCGAACCCTGCCGAAATGGGGCTGTGTAGCCGCAGGCCGTGCCTGCGGCTACACAGCCCCATTCGGCAGGATTGGTGGATATGTAAATCCAAGTTTGCTCGTCACCTGGGGTGGAGACTCTTAGTAAGGCCCAGACTTTTGTGAGGGCTCAGGCCTACTAGGGGACCAAATCCGTTCTGCCGAGCCCTCGAACTGCTCACCTAGAGCACCTGATAGGTGAGGTCTAAAACGCCGTCACCGTCCAAATAGAACATCCAACCGGTCGGCGGCGTCCTCGACCTCGGATGGTCTTGGCTATGTCCAACTGGGGACCTAATCCGACCGGCACAGCCTTTGACCGGGTTGCTGGGCCCGAAGCCCCCCCCACCACGCCAAGGTGGTCCCCTATCGGGGGGGGGGGGGAGCAAAACCAACAGACGGGATACTGTGGTGCAACTCAACTGTAATTTGAATGCTGGTGATAGGAGTAATGAGTCACAACACACAGTACATCGAACCCTGCCGAAATGGGGCTGTGTAGCCGCAGGCCATGCCGAGTGCCCATGCTAATCTCAGTTCACCGTCAAAAGCGCCTACAATGGGCACGCGAGCATCAAAAAGTCATGTGGTCCGATGAAGCTCGTTTCCTGATGCTCCATGTGGACGACTGGGTACGTGTGCGTCGTTTACTGAGAAGTGTTGGCACCAGGATGCACTGTGGGATCAAAACAAACCAGTGGAGGAAGTGTAATGCTTTGGGCAATGCTCTGCTGGGAAACCCTGGGACTAGTCATTTATTTGCAGGAAGTTATGATGTCTGACACCTACCTAAACATCATTGCAGACCAGGTACATCAGTAGTAGCTCACCCACTGGTGCGCCTTTTGACCTTTTACCCATATGACGTCATCACCACAAACTCCTCCGATATCGCGCTTTCGACCACACCCACTTTTCAAAAAGTCCCCCGATTTTGCCGTTCGTCCGCCTTTTTGAATTCTGACGTCACACGTCTCCTCTAAAGACCCTCTGGTTATGTCATTCCCCTTTAAGATTCCCACCCAAACCATCGTGAAGTAAACAACTCTAAAGGTCCCAAATAATTCTAAGTCCCAAGTCTGCCATCTTGGATTCTGATGTCATAACCCATCCGAAGGCCCCAAATAATTCTAAGTCCTGCTAACTGCAGAGCCATCTAGTATTTAACACGTGTACTATATTAAAAAAAAAAGAACTATCTTCCACAGCTTGTCTCGAACCCGAATCCCTCAGCGCGTTTACCCATTACGCCAAGAATAGATGATGCTTAAGGATAGATGATCTCAGTGAATAATCAATCATTATTTTTTTTATAAATTAACCTATGAAGAAATTATATTTTTTATTCCTTGTAAATCACATTGGAAATTATTTTTTTTATTCCTTGTAAATGACACTTAGAAATCAATTTATAAGTACTCCCCCTCCTGTGGACTACGTTTTACTGATGGGAAAAGAATTTACAATCTGAAAAGTTCTGCGAAACAGACCAGTGTTATTGAAATATCTTTATACATTTGCGGAGAGCGCATGACACGAAGGGTGATTTTAGAGACACAGATACTATATAATTTTAACAAAAAGAATTTTGGAGTTCTTGAAATTACATTTGCATTTTTAATTTTTCACTATTGTTTCTACATATTGTATAATTCAGTCTTTTGGTTTTCAAAGATTTGAATTATTTTTTGTTACAAATTTAAAAATCTTGTACTACATAATAATTTTTTTACAGTTGTAACCTCTGTGGCAAGCAGCTGCTTGAGGGGGTATTTATATATATTTATTAAGCTTGAAAATTTTTACGTTTTTTATTCTTTCCATTTTCAAAATATTTTTTACTACATAATAATATTTTTTTAATTTTTATGTTTTTCCGCTTTTAAAAATTTTGTAGTACATAATTTTTTTAATTTCACGTTTTAAAGTTTTTTATTTTTTTTCCATTTTAAAGTATTTTGCACTATATAATAATTTTCTCTGTTTTAAAATATTTTGAGTTTTTCAAAGAATTTTGCAGTACATAATAATTTTCTCGATTTTATACTTTTTTAAAAATTTACGTACATTTGAAAACTTTTACTTCATTTTATTTTTTCATTTTTTAATACATAATAATTTTTTACTCTTATTTTTCCCTTTTCAGATATTTTGTATTATATATTTTTTATTTCAATTTTGCGTTTTAATATTTTGGACCATTTTTCAATCCTTCCTCATATATATTTTCAATTCTTAAGTTTCGCAGGACATGAAGGGTGATATTGGAGACACAGATCAAAGGTCCTTATATGTTTGCGGATTTGGGTTGGGTTACCTCTGAGCTGGTTGGGTTACCATTCCAAATTAAAAACATAAAACTGGTTGTTGACATAGCAACACCAGAAAAAGGGTAAAATTGCTGCTGAGTTGAATAATTTCGTTTTTTGATCTTGAAGGACAATCTTGGATAGGATGCTGGAAATGGGTGAGCCCATGGGGGCCCCCTGAGTCCTGCTTGTAGATTTCGTTGCCGAACTGGAAATAGTTGTTTTCGGTGATGAGTTTTAGAGCCTCATAAATGGCATTGATTTCAGGAAGGGAAAATTTTTGTGTTTCAATAATTTTTGTCCGAAATAACATGATTGTATCAAAAACTGGAGTGGATGGGAAAAAAGAGACTATGTCAATGGGAATAAAGAGACTACGTCAAGTGTGACTAATTTGCTGTGGGGAGGAATGGACAGATCCTTGAGACTGTTGAGAAATTCCACCATCGACTTTATAGAAAATAGGTGATCACAAATGAAGCTGGACAAAAATTTTGACATTCTCTGGGTGAACATTCACAGTGCCTGGCAGTTGGATGGCATTGCACTCTTCTTAAGGTCCTTGGAGAGTCACCTGTTATTTTTTAGCCTGCAAACCTTGTTTTTGATGCTACTGGTGGGGTCAGCATATAGACTGGTACAGTGGGAGCTATTTATGTAGTCCAAAACTTTGGCATCGTAGTCATTTTTGTCCATTATGACAAACTGTCATGTTTATTGGCTAAAGTAATAACAATGTCAGGGGTGTTTCGAACGTTTCTTAAGGCCTGAAAATATCATATGGAAATTTCTATCTGAGTAGGGTGGAGATTTTTGTCGGGATGTTATGAATTTTAAAACTTTGTCTTATAACATTAATTTTATGCTCTTCTAGATGTCCATTCGCATAAAAGAAATCATCGCCGAAATTGAATATATTGTTAATAATATTTTCAATTTTGGCGATGATTTCTTTTTTGTCCAATCTTCTAAGGAAAGGGCTGAATTTAGGGCCATGTTCCAGAGCAGCCAGTTTGTTAAGGGGAAAATCTTTGTTGGACAGATTAATGACAGGAAGGGGGTTTAAAAATAGGGCAAAAAGGCTTATCTGAGGTTTGAGTGGGCTAAATGGCCAGGTCACATGGACCCCGAAAGCTCAGAGAAGGTTGGGGGAGGGGACCCACTGGAACAGCTGTTGGGAGACAGATGGTAGCCTCCCGTCAAGGCCATCCAGCGTGTTCTTTAACGTGCACAGGGTATGGCTCTCTCCCGCACACGGGGCCACGGCTTAAAGTCCCATCCGACGGACGGCGGCCCATCGGTGTCCCCTACTGACCTTGGGCAAGGCGGGGAATTTTGCGGAGATAAATCTCAACGCTGACCCAGCTGGGACTCGAACCTGGGAACTACAGATTACGAGCCTGGCGCGCTACCGACTGAGCCACCCCGCCCCATGTTTGCGGATGATTCACACGTTGATGAATCAGCTCGTTTATCAAAGGTCCTTATATGTTTGTGAAAACGGGAGGTAACGATGATTCACGCGTTGTTGAGTCAGGGTGATATTCGACTTTGATTCTTAAAGATGGTATACAACCCTAGAAGTTTTTTCCCTCTCTGAAAGTCTTAATTAAACGACTCTTAATATTATAAAACTTTTTTCCTTCGATACGCTGGAATAATTACGGTCTTAATTCATCCCATACTTTATTGGGCAGCACCCTGGAGAAATAAACGTTTTATATCGGTCAACATTATTTTACACTACAAGTCGTACTTCTTGAATTTCAAAAAAACTTAATAAATATAAATACTTTATTCCACTAGTAAAACTATAAGCCGACCACATTTTAGGCTCCCATTCAACACTACAACAATTTTTTTTGGAGTAAAAAACGCATACGTAATCGTATCATACACACCGAACCCAGGACACGTCTTACTTATTAACAGACTACCTCACACATTCATTCACTTACTCTGTAAAACACTGACTTACTCACTTACTTATATTCTAAATTGCTTACTGACTGCCTTATTCACTTTCTTACTCACTCATTAAATCTCTTAGCCTTGTTCACTCACTTTTTTATTTACTTACTTACTTGCGAACTTTCTTATTGACTTCCACACTTTCTTGTTCATTAATTCATTTACCGCTTTACTCACACTTTTACCTATTTACACCCTGACTGTCTAACTCACTTTCTTATTTACTCATAATCTTACACACTTACCGACTGACTTACCCACACACTTACCGAATTATTTACTCAGACACTTATTGAATTATTTACAAACGCACTTACTGAATTAATTACTGACACACTTACTGACTTATACATTACTGACCTATTTACCATACTCTTACTGACTTACTTTCTTACTCGTTCAGTAAAACACTTACTGACTTCGAAAACGGAATTATCACTCACTAAATTACTTACTGACTTACATACTCACTTACCTAGAGAAGGGAGAAAATAAAACAGCGTACGAAATAGAGTAGGCTATGTGACCAAATAAATGATATAACAATTATAGAAAAAGAATATCAAGTACTCAGGGACTAAAATGATATATTTTTTGGAATATTTGAATACCTGTTTCATGGCCTTTTGCCTGAGAGAGCAGAAATCGCTCCTCTTGTAAAGCCTAAATATTCTCAACTTACTGATCTTCAACTCACTATGAAATCACGAGTTGAAATTTTATATCGAAACAAATTATTAAAAAAATCTCTAACTTTCAAAGGCTGTAATAGAAACGCTTATTAATCCACAAAAAATGCTTTTAACACGAGATATCAAAATTCTCTATTCTGTTTTCTTCCTTACGATAGATTTTTCTTACGGATCATACACTTTTCCTAATCAGATTCACGTAGTTTAAAACGAAAAAATTCTCACAGAGGGGACAAAATACAATAATTAGCAAGAGGATCACAGCTTCTACACAGACATAAGGTTGGGTTGTTTTACCTCTGAGCGGCACTTTTTTGCACACCATGGCCTAAATGGCCAGGTCACTTGGACCCCGAAGGCTCAGAGAAGGTTGGGGGAGGGGACCCACTGGAACAGCTGTTGGGAGATAGATGGTAGCCTCCCGTCAAGGCCATCCAGCGTTTTCTTTAACGTGCACAGGGTATGGCTCTCCCGCACACGGGCCACGGCTTAACGTCCCATCCGACGGACGGCGGCCTTTCCAAGCCCATCGGTGTCCCCTATTGACCGTGGGCAGGGCGGGGAATTTTGCGGAGATAAATCTCAACGCTGACCCAGCTGGGACTCGAACCTGGGAACTACAGACATAAGGGGAATGTTAGCTATCATCATACTCTCAGTAAAAAACTAATAGAGTAAATATTAGCAAAATGCAAGATCCTTTAAATCATTTCAAGAAAAGTGACTTTATAATAATTCTTTTATGGACTCGTGTCGAACGAAGATCTGAGAAATTTTAAGACAGATGAAACGCTTACGATAGTGAATTACCTCGCTTGCTGGAGGAGTCTCCAGCAGGAACTTCGCAAACACTTATCTGCCTAACCTCTCACGTGTATCATAGAACAACTTCAATGTGATCATTTGTTTTTTATAAAGCTGATGGACTGCAATAGCGACAATTACTTGGTTCAGGTACATCGAAATATAAGAGGCACTTGGACAGAAAAATTGAGTTGTTTAGCACTTTTAATGAAAAAGTATCAACGAAAAGAATTTAAAATCATCACACTCAGATGTATACAATTCATTTCCTAACGTTGAAATAAAATTCATCTGCTATGAATCGCAGACTTTATCCGCTTGTAGACGATAATTCTCAAAATATAATACCCGCACGTAAAGGTTTGTTTAGACTCTGTATAAACGTTGTCTCTCCTCATTCACATGAACATCTGTCTTACAAATATTTACTACTAGTCGATCATTAAGTTTTTTTCATTTGCGATAGAGAAGAAAGCTACTCCTAACTTTTGCACGTCTTCTAATACATGCCCTACTAAACCCAAAGTCACTGTTGACCACTAAACTCAGAGCTAACACATAACGTTTTCCCTGCTGGACAAGTGGGGCGGGGGTGGCTCAGTCGGTAGCGCGCCAGGCTCGTAATCTGTAGTTCCCAAGTTCGAGTCCCAGTTGGGTCAGCGTTGAGATTTATCTCCGCAAAATTCCCCGCCTTGCCCACGGTCAGTAGGGGACACCGATGGGCTTGGAAAGGCCGCCGTCCGTCGGATGGGACGTTAAGCCGTGGCACCGTGTGCGGGAGAGCCATACCCTGTGCACGTTAAAGAAAATGCTGGATGGCCTTGACGGGAGAATACCATCTATCTCCCAACAGCTGTTCCAGTGGGTCCCCTCCCCCAACCTTCTCTGAGCCTTCGGGGTCCATGTGACGTGGCCATTTAGCCCATGATGTGCAAAAAAAGTGCCTCTCAGAGGTAAAACAACCCAACCCTGCTGGACAAGTGGCCCTAACCAATATGTCAAGGTTCATCGTATGAGTTTGATTATATATACGTGTCATTCAGACGTAAAAACTCAATTTTTTAAAAAAGTATGATTTACATTTAGAATGTGATTCGTATTTTCATAGGAATATCTGGATTTGAACTTACTATCAGTAAACATCCCTTTCACACAAAACTCGACAGTGCTAAAGTACAGTATATATTCTCTTAGCATTCACTAGTTGCACGAAAATAGTATATTAGTCACGCAGTTATTTGAAGAATTTATCCTATGCGATTTTCTCTGTATACCTCACTTGATTAAAATAGCTCTAGGATAAGAATGGTTAGATAAAACAGGACAATCGACAAGCGCGCATCGGAAATGGAGTGTTTGTTTCTGAGGGCAGGAGCTCTCCAGGACAAAGTCCATGGCCTAACCGCATGCAGCTCAATTCCGCGCTTAGGCTATTGTAAACATATAATTAATATTCTTCAAAAACGGAATTATTACATTTCGACTTTCTACGGAATATATATATACATTTAAACTTCGGTTTCAATTGCAATACACTGCTTCATTTCTAAATTTATTTTCACGTGTAAAATTCTAGCTGAAGTTTCTTGTAAACTCTAGCTGAGAAATACTATACAGAGCAGTTCTGAAACGTAAAGAAAAAACCTTTATTGAAAAAGTATGCAGAGAAAATCATGAACCTCATACTTGTTAGCTTTATACATACAATACATGTATAGATCCATGACAGGATAATTATTTCATTTAAATTAAGCTTTGTGTAAAAGAAAAAACCCTTTGAGATGAGAGGTTTAACAAATCCTTAAAAACCATCACACACGGACACACCACACTGCCCTAAAATATTTTGCCTACAAAAATGGAAATCAAAGGAACTGCTGTTCATTCGCTTATTACCAGTTCCAAAACTACATACATACATACATACAATATCCTCATGCAGCCATGGGTTACGGAGGTCCAATCATACTATGCAATTTTCCTCTCCAGATGTTGATGATACCTTCTTCTAACCTCATCATTATCACCAAAGTCAAACCACCTAATGCCCAAGATACTGTGTAAGCATCTAGAATCAAAAACATCTAGTTTCTTGCTATCCTGCTTACAAAAGGTCCCCATGTTTCGCTACCATAACTAACCTTGGAAGAACCAAACTATTATACAGACTAATTTTAGTCTTTAGGTGTATACGCCTATTTTTCCACACTCTCCATAGATTGTTAAACGTCCCAGCGGCAATCCCTATTCTTCTATTTATCTCATGCCGCACATCACCAGTATGTATTACATAGCTCCCAAGATAATTAAACTGAGACAATTGATCAACAGTGTAGTCATTCAAAGCAACTAAAGCACCATCTGCCTGACCAATTTTCATCACTTTAGTTTATTCTCTATCACCAAACCTACTCTATTACCAGTCTCATCAACAACCCTAATGAACGAATTCATCTCATCAACATCATTAGCCAACAAGGCCAAATCACCAGTATGTATTACATAGCTCCCAAGATAATTAAACTGAGACAATTGATCAACAGTGTAGTCATTCAAAGCAACTAAAGCACCATCTGCCTGACCAATTTTCATCACTTTAGTTTATTCTCTATCACCAAACCTACTCTATTACCAGTCTCATCAACAACCCTAATGAACGAATTCATCTCATCAACATCATTAGCCAACAAGGCCAAATCACCTGCATAATTTAAATCAGAAATTTTTAAATCTCTAGACGATTTGATGCCAAAATCTTCCCCTTGCATAGAATTACGCATAACATAATCAATAACCAAATTAAAGAGAAAAGGAGACAAAATGCATCCTTGTCTAAACTCCACTAGCAATGCTAAACCAATCGCTACAAGCCTTATCAACTCCCACACACGACTCAGCGTTATTATAGAGAGCTCTCATTGCACTAACTAACTTATCAGGTATTCCATATGATCTAACAATCAACTACAAATTATGTCGATCAGCAGAGTCAAAAGCCTTTTTGAAATCTATAAAGCTAGCAACCACAGGTTTCTGAAACTCTAAACATTTCTCAAGAATCTGCCTAAGTGAAAATATTTGATCAATACATCCCCTACCACTTCTGAATCCACACTGTTCATCACGCAGTTGTCCATCAACCAAATTCTTAATTCTATTAAGTATAATCATGCAAAGACCTTTATCTCGAACAGAGAGTAAACTTATTCCCCTGTAATTATCAAAAGAACTACGATCACATTTTTAAAAAATTGGAACAATGATAGTTCTAGTAAAATCCTTAGGAAACATACTTTTATCATAAAAAATATTCAAAATTTCAGTCAGCCATGTGACAACGCAAATGTTCCCAGCTCTAAGCATTTCAGTGGTGATTTCGTCCACCCCTGGGGATTTATGCAGTTTAAATCCTACTAATCATTTCTTGCAGAGAGAAAATGATTAGTAGGATTTTTAAGGAAACTAGGTTTATTGAGATAGGTAGGGCCAACAATATCAAACAGCCCCTTGAGAGGGTCTTTAGAGGTGGCGTGTGACGTCAGAATTCCAAATGGCGGACGAACGGCAAAATCGGTTTACTTTTGAAAAGTGGGCGTGGTCGAAAGCGCGATATCGGAGGAGTTTGTGGTGAGATGACGTCATAGGGGTCAAAGGTCAAAAGGCGCACCAGTGGGTGAACTACTACTTACATCCTTTCATGGCAATGGTATATCCCTCTAGTAGTGCCTTCTTTCAGCAGGATAATGCGCCATGCCACACTGCCCGGATTGTGTGAGAATGGTTCACGAAACATGAGGAAGACTTCCATGTATTGCCCTGGCCTCCAAATTTCCCAGACATCAATGCAATCGAGCATCTGTGGTTTGTGTTGGAACAGCATATCCGATCTGCGGCGGCTTAACCATGTAACTTACAAGAGTTTAAGGATCTGCTGGTAACGTGTTGGTACCAGATACCACAAGACACCTTTAGAAATCTTGTAGCGTTCATGCCTCGCCGGACAAGAGCTGTTTTGGCGGCACGTGGACGACCAATATCATATTAGGCAGGTGGTCATCATGTTTTGGTTCTTCAGTGTATATTCTTTTTAACTGTAAAATAATCCTTTTATAGGAAAATGTAACAGAAAATAAACTAAAAATCGTGAAATATCTCGTATTTCGACAATATTTGTTTACTATCGTAATAATAAAGGTTTAAAAGTTTTCTGGAAGCCGAAACATTAATTTCAATGTTGCTAGTCTTAAGAATTTTTCTCAAAAGTTAAAACTTTTGAGGAAACACGTTTAATCGTTTACAAGGAAGAGTTAAAGAAGTTAAGAAAAGGAGTTAACACATTTAATCGTTTACTAAAATAAATGTACAAGTAATTTTAGAAGTTTGTGTTATGGGTTTTTAGATTCCATCAATTATGAATTAGAGTTTAAGACAAGTAGTACCCGGGTGTTTTAAAAAATATATAAAAATAAATATAAAATTCATCATAAATATAAAAAATCATAAAAATAAAATTTTATGATTGTTATTATTAATATGCAAATTAAAGATTAACTGCTGTGGCTGAAGTAATCTGAAGTTCCCAGGTTCGAGTCCCAGCTGGGTCAGCGTTTAGAGTTATCTCCACAAGCTCCGATGGTCTCGCATAAAGAGTCTCCGATGGGCTTGGAAAGGACGTCGTCCGTCGGATGGATGTTAAGCCGTGGTCCTATGTGCGGGAGAGCCATGCCCTGTGCACGTTAAAGAACACGCTGGATGGCCTTGACGGGATGCTACCATCTGTCTCTCAACAACTATTCCAGTGGGTCCCCAACTTTCTCTGAGCATTCGGGATCCTTGGTACTGGTCATTTAGCCCATTGTGTTGAGAAAATACCGCTCAGAGGTAAAACAACCCAAGCTATGGCTGAGTTTGCGGAAATATCGTCTTGCAGCAATTTATTTCTCTTTTCATTCCAGTTTGAGCGTTTCTTTCAGAGAAAGGAAAGTAGTTGGCAACCTACGCTGTGATTGAGAATGAAGGTGGCAATATGGGTTTCATTTTCTTACAAATATCACATCCCATTTCAATGAACGGAACCTGAAACTTCAGCGAAAGAGAAAGTTAATTTGTAATAAGGAGTGACTAAGTAGAAGGGTGCAAGCCTCCATAGGCGCAATGCAAACTTTGCGCGTGCAGCGCCCTCTAAACAACGTTGCAAATTTTCTGCATTGCAGTGAAGTCGTCCTATTGTAATATAGGGAGGCGAATTGGTTACTTTTTTCTTTTTATTCACTGAATTAGGATTTTTCATAAGTTAAAATTTTCAAGACGAAGTTTCATATCCAAAGGAAAGAAATGGAGTTAAATACTAGGAGTTTAGTTATTATATAAATTAAAAAAAATTAATGTTATAGTAAAAGAAAGAAACAAAAAAAAATCAAGTTATAGAAACACTACTGTACCTTCTAACATAAGTATCATAATGATATATATATTTTCTTAGAAGATTTTAGTTTACATACAAATATATTTTTGTGAAATACTTCAACATTAATATGAAACGTCTGAGAGCTCCTAAGAGTTACTTTTTCTGTAGAACTTCAATTTGCCACAATTGGATTGGGCAAAAATCTAACAGTGGGCGCCACTTACGCCTACTAAATTTTTTTAGTAGGCTTTTGAAATTACTTCTTTATTCATTCTTTGATTTGAAATTTGACACGAAATTGTCGACCCATCCATTGCAATGTCACAAATCAAGCACATTACGTGCAACAGTTTTATGAAAAAATTGTAACTTTTAATGGTGCACGTGAAGAGAATGAGGATTCTACCCACTTTATAAATTTGAAGCATTATGAGAAAGATGCTGATTTTGATAGACAACACTGTATGAATTGATCGAAGAATCTGCTGAGGAAATTTGGCAAGAGCTTCTTCGATTCTGAACTTCGGGCTCGTCTTGCACTTCATGCAACATTCATTTGCCTTTGACATCTATAATTTTCGACTGTCTTAGGAGTTCTCGATGGACCGACGCAAGTTCAGAGCCAATTGAATTTCATTTCAAAACCAGATCAATCATCATCCAAAGGATGAATCTGTCTTCATGCTGTGGAGTCGGCTTTTGAAGGAAAATGAATTCAGGATTCTCCACTCTTGCATCGTAAATCTGTTTTCGAAGTTTCGCCTCACTTTGGTTAGTGAATTCACTTTTTCTTCGGTGACCTTCGTGAATGCGAAGGATCGATAGCAGATACCAAATGCGAAATCGGGGATGGAGTTGAGATGCACCTTCGGCAAAAAGTTGCTCCCGAATCCAAAAAGCTGAATGAAAGGGGAAAAAAAAAATTCCGAAGTGTCGCATTGATATTTGTAATAATAAATACAGCATTTGACCATTGCGCTGAGAGGTGAGCACTCTTGGCTGCTGCTTAAAGAGATCTGTATTCGAGCCAAAATCCAAAAAAGTAAAAAAAAAAAATCAACGAAGTACTTTTCCAAATTCAAAATATTTTTACAGATTGACATTCCATAAATTTCGAGATTATTTTTTTCAGTGGGTTCCACCTCTGTTTGGCCAGCATATCTGCGCTATATTTCGCCAAATGCCGCCTATATGCCGCCCATTGCGGCATTTAGGGAAATATAGCGCAGATATGCTAGCCAAACAGAGGTGGATGATCCAAAGAGGATGGCGATCTATATATTAAAAGAAATAATTCATGCACAATTATTAATTATATTATTAACAATAATTCATGAAATAATTCAAGAAAATTATGAATATTGCAGAAAAAAGTTTATTCTTTAGCCATTTCATATCTTATTCTTCAAACCAAACTTCTTTTTAGAAGATAAATAGAATCATATATTTTTTCCTATCACATACTTAAAAATGGAGCAGAAAAAGGTTAACAAGTTATACAGAATGAGAACAGGAACTTCTTTTTTTTGAGAGATTACGGTTTCGTATCGGAATAGCAGTCACCCAGTACTGTTTAAACTGTGGTCAGAGAGATACTATGAAATGCATTTTGATACATACCCAGAATGTGATCAACAATGAATACTATAAAGCAGAGCCTAAATATCCAAGACTTCAGTGAACTTACCGTATATACATTGCTTGAACATCGAAAGAATTGGAGTTTTTTCCTTGAGTTTTTGGAACTTGCAATCTCCTTTTAAGGCTATATTCACACATACTGTTAATTTTAAAACAATTCGAGTGATTCGACCAATTAACTTTCGTTAAGCGACCTGGGTTCGAGCTCTGGGTAAGGCATGGATGTATGTGTCGTTTTAGTGCTGAAGTCCTGCCATCCTCTCAGACCTTCTACTGTGGCATATAAACTGACAGGCTCCTGTCAGACCTCTCTGAATCAGAAACTGATAGGCTCCTGTCAGAACTCGAAGAATTTATATTCCTAGAGTCCATATTTTTTAATGAATAAATTTTGTATTCATTTTAACAGAATTGAAATTGAAAGGGATTAGAGGGTATAAACCAGAAATTTTGCGGTTGGACGATTTAGATTTTCGTTTCGGGTTCGAGCCCAAAGTAAAGCATGGAGGTTTATTTTTGTTGTCTCTCTCCTAAGGTCTCGTCTTCTTCACAGATCTTTGACGTATTATGCTGACAGGTTCCTGTCAGTCCTCTATGGCAACTGCTGGTCGAATGGTGATTTCTTTATTTAGGTCCTTTCGATTAAATTTAGAACCCATACAATATCTCCTCCACTTCAGGCTCTAATATCAGAGCTGAAGAACTTAATAAAGGTTTGCATTTACTTGAGGAAACGTTCTACGAAGTGGTGCTTTCCAGGATTGGAAATCATTGGCCTTTGAGAAAATCCAAGTGCAATAGCAAAATTTGCTCATTTTACTATAGTTTTATTATCAGAAAATAAAAAAAAAATCAAGCAGGCGTAGTCGTTAATAAATTCTGATACACGACAACTACTCTAAATGCAACATGTGTAAAATCTGACAAACCTACTGAATAATCAGAAAACTATTATAAACCCCTCAAGCAACTGATTGCCACAGAGGTCTGACAATAGCCTTTCAGTTTATATGCCATAGTAGAAGGTCTGAGAGGATGGCAGGACTTCAGCAGAAAAACAACACACACATCCATGCCTTTCCTGGGGCTCGAACCTAGGTCCCGTAACGAAAGTTAATTGGCCGAATCACTCGAATTGTTTTAAAGTTAACGGCATGTGTGCACATAGCCTTAAATTTGCTCCTCTTGCTCCGATGTGATTTTTCACAAATTAGTCTTTGGACACAACACGCATTATGGAACAGCGAGCGCATAGTTGTGTGTTTATCCCGAGCTCGAAGTAGCGTGTTTCATGGTCGCTGCCCTTTGTTGCTAGTCCGTCTCCATGACAACAGAGGCGAAAGAATGCCACATAACATACCGACGGCTGCAGAGCATGAACTCAGTCATCAACTGACGGTGGTAAGTGAGGTAACTGCGGGGTAGACGACCGCCGCGGGCACGACATGTTTCGGAAATCTCTCAAGACGAAAAGTGAGTGGGCAACTTTCGGAACAAATAAGAAGCCCAATTAGAAGTTGGCCACATTCGGAAATGAACTATTCATGTTAATATGTCTTTTCTGGAAAAGAGAAACGAATACATAGAAGAAATGTTACTAACAACAACTCGTTTGGCATCAATAGTGACCCTTTTGAAGAGATGGACTATTTGTAACATATAGCAGCATTCAGATTAAAGTAATTGCTTTTCCGTTGATTTTACAATTTGATGTTTCTAGGTTCGATTCCGCTCTGAATGTTTTTTTTATCTCTGCAAGTCAGTCTTTTGTATACAGTGGGATAAATAACGGACGAAAACTACCTGGGGGGTGGGGGACAAATGGTGCAACCTTCCGGTGCCCTTGGGAACTGAGTGCCCATCCAGCTGCTAGGCTCAATTATTTATGCATCCAAATATTCGATGGGGCATTGTCATACAGACATTGTCATATATGACAGGGGCCCAATCGAACAGTTTGCACCAGGGGTTCACTCGAAGAGTTTACACCAGGGGCCTATTCGGAAAGGTAATTAAATTGAATAACATTACAAGATGTTTCGCAATTCAGGGACTGCATGCCATCTATAAGGATAATGCGAAGATTACCACTATCTACGGTCGGGGACAAGTCAGTAGCATATAGGTAAAGCTCAGCCCACAACATCCTAGGATGAACAGTACTATAAAAGTAAAGTCCATCCCTCGGTCAAAACCTAACTTTAATCTTCGTCCCGGGTCGCCACAAACAAGGATATAAAGATCTAAGTTGCCTCGGCGCCTAGGGGCAGTGGTGGCTCAGTCGGTAGCGCACCAGGCTCGTAATCTATAGTTCCCAGGTTCGAGTCCCAGCTGGGTTAGCGTTGAGATTTATCTCCGCAAAATTCCCCGCCCTGCCCACGGTCAGTAGGGGACACCGATGGGCCACCGTTCGTCGGATGGGACGTTAAGCCGTGGCCCCGTGTGCGGGAGAGCCATACCCTGTGCACGTTAAAGAACACGCTGGATGGCCTTGACGGGAGGCTACCATCTGTCTCCCAACAGCTGTTCCAGTGGTTCCCCTCCCCCAACCTTCTCTGAGCCTTCGGGGTCCATGTGACCTGGCCATTTAGCCATGGTGTGCAAAAAAGTGCCGCTCAGAGGCTTCAAAAAGTGCCAACCCAAAGCCTCGGCGCCCGTGACGGAGGCCCATTCGGACAGGAAATTTATTTGAATGACAAAACCCAGATGAATCGCAATTCAAGGACTGTACGCCATCTATAGAGATAATGCCAAAATCTCAACTAACTACGGTCGAGGACAAGACAGCACCATATAGATACAGTTCATCCCATGACTACCTAAGGCGAACAGTACTATAGAAGTAAAGTTCATCCATCGGTCAAAACCTAAATTTAATCTATATCCCGGATCGCCACAAACAAGGATATAGAATCAAAGTTGCCTCGGCTCCCGTCACGGGAGACGAGGTAACTTGGCTGAACGTCTTAGACAACACCATATAGATGCAGCTCGCCCCACGACTACCTATGGCGAACAGTCCTATAGAAGGAAAGTTCATCCTTCGGTCAAAACCTAAATTTAATCTGCGCCCCGGTTAGCCACAAACAAAGATATATAGATCTAAGTTGCCTCGGCTCCGTGGTGCGAACTCTTAGTCGGCCTTACCAGGTCCCTCCGCTGGGGCCCCGTCCAACTTAAGTGCCCCCCAACACCAGTCAGCGGGGCCCTCAACTTCACCGAGACCCAGGCGTTCCATCGGATCCCCACACTAAATTCTCGAAATTTAGTGAGGGGGAAATCGCGCGAGAAATTAATGTTTCTCGCGAGGAAGGAATTACACCTTCGAAACGAGGAAGGAATTAAACCTTCGAAACGAGGAAGGAATTAAACCTTTGCGAGAATTTAATGTTTCGTGGAGAGTGTGTGGGGAGGGATGTTACTTTCTTGGATCAGATAATTTTAAGTCATTAACTTTTATATGTATATATAAGAAATGAAACAAATGCCTATCATATTAAGTGTCTATTGAGAAATCATCTTAAAAATATTAGCCACGTTGAGTACTTTCCTCACTGATTTAAAATAATTTAAAATCATAAAATTAATTTTTTTTGTTGTCCGAGATTTTAGTTTTGGGGGAGGAGTGAGAATTCAGCTTTGGGGGGAGGGGGGGTGTCTGAGAATAAGACTTAAGTAAAGTTCCTCAATTACTAAAAAATTCCACCTAAAGGTGAAAATATTTTATATGGAATAAAATTTTGTAGTCTTTTTAATCTATTTTTAGTGTCGGACATAAAATAAGGGCTAAAATAAAATTGTATAAAAGCAACTGTTTTGGATTACAAAACAGGTAGACAAGTTTGGGATTTTGAAGAAGACGATCGGATTTTCGGGGGGGATTCCCAGTCTGGACCCCATTTCCGTAGGTCCCTGACGCTTACTACTGAATCGTCTAGATGAGCTCTGTCCTTGTCTGAATCTTTTCTAAAGTGTATGCACCACTGAATTCCCGACATTAAACGATGTACTAACATCTATTGAACTCAACACTGTGTTCAGTCGACCCATAGCTCGCCACTGCACTTTTAACGATAAATGATGTCTGTTAGACGTACTCCCCAATAAATCCATCGGAACAGCTCCACCTTGCACTTCGCGAGTGAATTGGAGAACAGCTTCGAAACGCCCGCTTTTAATACTCAATGCATTTGTATATATCGCTGTAAGCATTATTCATTTGCATAACATACCCCAAACGTGCATCGTATTTTACATATCATAAATAACTTTCGTGCATTTCTATTGTCGAAGTTTTAGAATATTTGCGATTTTTTAATTTGTTCCTTAATTTATGGAAACCAGTGTATATGAGTTAATGCTCTATTCGCAACTAAACTCATTAACGAATGGCTCAACTTATAATACTTATTTCAGTAGATGACGTTATGATTACGCAATCCATTCCCATTCTTTCTACCAAAGCAAGACTTATCATCATCTACATCAAACAGCCATGGCTATGGAGGTCCAACCTGATTGTTCAATTTAGTTCTACAAGCAAGTCTGTCCTCAGCTACATCTGCTGCATCCGTCCACTGCACACCAATTCTAACAAGGTCCTGTTTGACATTGTCTGCCCACCGCAACCTAGGTCTCCCCCTCTTTCTGAGGCCTTTAGGCATACTGTTAATAATCCTATTCGCTAATCTATGATTATTCATACGGGATACATGTCCAAACCAACGGAGTCTATCTCTGCACAACATGCTTCTTAAAGGAGATTGAAGACTCCTTTGCCTAACCTCATCATTACTTACAAAGTTGAAACACCTAATGCCCAAGACACTGTATAAGCATCTAGAATCAAATGCATCAAGCCGCCTGTCATCTTGTTTACAATGCATCAAGCCGCCTGTCAACTTGTTTACAAAGCATCACTAACCATAGAAAGAACCAAACTATTATACAGTCTAATTTTAATCTTTAGGTGTATACGTTTATTTCTCCACACTCTCCATGGATTCTTAAAAGTCCCAGCAGCAATCATTATTCGTTTGCTTTTCTCATGCCGCACATCACCGGAATGGAATAAGACTTAACAACGAAACAAAATTAACAATTAATGGACATATTTTCAGACACAACAACAGAAATGAAAATTTCAAAATATGCCACTCGTTATTATTTGGTTGGATTTGAAGGAAGAGTTTCAAAACTTTCAGTAAGAAGTTACTCCATTTACCTCTAATGTGTTACACCATTACCTCTAATGTAAAACGCTATGTTCAATATATGCGACAGTAAAAGGATGTTGGAATAATACATGACAGGAATGTAGGACATGACACGAAGTTGCGAGTGTCTAATGATGTCCATTAACTTCAAAGGACCAGTGAAGAGTGGGTATAGGTCCCAGGTTCAAATCCTTGCTGTGCCCAAATTGAGAATTTTCTCCCCTAATCCCCGTTCTGCCTTCGGTGAGAAAATCTATTGGAATAATAATAATTAATTATATAGAATTGCAATCTATATCTGTAACTCTTCGGACCGCCTAGAAAGCGTCCATTGCATGAGACGTTAAAGACATGGTGCCTTGTGGAGGAAACTATTCTTCAACGAACAGCAGTCCCAGGTCCAAGTTACAAAGGTGCTGTTGGTTACTTGTCCCAGGTTGGGGAAGGCTCAGAGAAGGGGATGCAGTGGACTGTTGAGTGCGTAATAACTTTTTTACACGTACAGCAGGCCAGAGTATCTCCTTCCCCAACATTCTCTGAGCCTTTGCAGTCATTGTGACCTGGTCATTTAGCTCATTGTGTTCCCTATAGTGCCTCTCCGGGGTGAAACAATCCAACCTAACACTTTGTTGAACTCAAAGTTTTTGCTCAAACAGATGTGAAATCGATCATTTAAGGAAAGATTATTTAAGTTATTTTAACTTTGACCAGCACTTTTTTCACACTATGAGCTAAATGGCAAGTTCACAAGGACCCCATTGATTAGGAGAAGGTTGAAGGGGATCCATTGGCTATTCCTAAGAGAAATATGGAAGCCTCCATTTAAAGTCACGGAGCGTATTCTTTAAGGTTGAACATAGTATAACTCTCATGCACAAGAATCCGAGAATTAATGTCGCATCTGACGGACGACAGCCTTTCCAAGCTCTTTGGGGCGTTCTTTTTTCTCAATAGGGCAGAGCTGGGATTAGCGGAGAAAATTTCAACACTGGCACAGCTTGGACTCGAACCTGGGAACAACAGGTGACGAGCCAAGCCAAAGACTGAATCAGTCCGCACCCTTTAAAGAAAATTAAGAGCGAAAATAATTCGTCTTGCATGGAACCTCTCGATTAATGGAAGGAAAATATCTTTAGTGGTTTTCGAATATAAACTGTTGATGTCATTGCACTTTCGATTATCTGATAAACAAATCAACAACTAAAGAGCAAGAAATTATGACACGCATTCAGAATTCCTGCGATAATCCTCTTCCAGACGTTATTTGTTTGACGACAAGGCTAACTGTGGTCGGCAGTCCGAGACATTCTTTCATCTATGGTTTATGTCCATGATGACGATGCATCGTCACTTTTCAATCGACACTCGTTTCAAGCCGCTGAAGCGACACCATTTGAAGCAGACGCCACTAAACCACTGGTGCATAATGTGTCGAGGGTAACAAGTAGATGGCGTGACTGCTGCACGAGTCATGGAAGGCAGAGGGAAGGACCGACAGGCCGAGGAAGGGGATGGTTAACAGAAATATTGGCTTTTTTTGTTTAATGGCTTCATGACTAACTTCGCCATGGAAACAATGAGCTATAAAAATGAAATAGTGGGAGCTGTGGGAGGGGAGGGGGGTGTGGTGGCCTCACTTCACTGCAGTGTTGAAGATTTCAAAAGTAGACCTTGCCCATTGAAATTTTCAAACAAATAAAAATGAAAACATTGTATTATGTTTTGGACCATTGTTATTTACTAATAGTTTTGTATTTCTCATCTGTTTTACCGACGACATCTTTTGCAGATTGAGTTGGGTTGTTTTACCTCTGAGCGGCACTTTTTTGCACACCATGGCCTAAATGGCCAGGTCACATGGACCCCGAAGGCTCAGAGAAGGTTGGGGAAGGGAACCCACTGGAAGAGCTGTTGGGAGACAGATGGTGGCCTCCCGTCAAGGCCATCCAGCGTGTTCTTTAACCTGCACAGGGTATGACTCTCCCATACACGGGACCACGGCTTAACGTCCCATCCGACGGGCGGCAGCCTTTCCAAGCCCATCGGTGTCCCCTACTGACCGTGGGCAGGGCGGGGAATTTTACGGAGATAAATCTCAACGCTGACCCAGCTGGGACTCGAACCTGGGAACTACAGATTACGAGCTTGGCGCGCTACCGACTGAGCCACTCCCGCCCATTTGTTTAATGGCTGCATGACTGATTTCGCCATGGAAACAATGAGCTATAAAAATGAAAACATTGTATTATGTTTTGGACCATTGATGATTTACTAATAGTTTTGTATTTCTCATCTGTTTTACCAATGACATCTTTTGCAGATTGTATTAAAATTTCATATGTGCTCGTAGTATAGCCCTAAAAATGTATCCCTTTTTATTTCATTGTGGAATCCATTGTAGGAAAAAAAAAACGATTTTTGCTTTGTTGTCTCTCAGTCTGTAGGATTCAATTATTTCCTTTGGAGATAAATGTTTTTTTTTCTGATTAGGTATTGATGTAATATTACGATTCGAACTTTTCGAATCACCCAAAAGTTTTAACTGCGCTCTCTAACGGTGGAAAAAGTTGAAAATGCCAAAACTTTAAATGATTATTGAAAACGATGCATTTATGCTAGAAATTTTAAATTTTAATGGTAGAGTAAAAGGATTAAGTGTGCAATTCTATTATTTCTACTATTTTAAATTATGTATTTAAAAATAACTCTGTTAAAATATTTTTAATGTTTTATTAGGTATATTTGTTTGAAAAAGTATATTTTTATTTTACATATCAGTTTTATTTATCTTGTTTTTTCTACTATTTATATTCATTTTATCTAATTTTAATATATATATAAATCTTTGCTGTAATGATTTCTGTGAAAGGCCCTGCAAGCATCAGCACATGTATCCAGGCTTAGTTTTAATCACATTCGTAGAAATATAATTATTAGTTACAAACTCTCATTATGTGCAAAAAATGAAATTAAAAGTAATTTGCTTCTGCATTTCGAGAATCGAGTAGAATCTATCAGTTTTTAACCGTTAATAATATTTTAAAAAAAAATGCTGAGTTAATTTGTTTTTTTTTTGAAAAGAGAAGTTTCAATTTTTGATTTTTTTCGACTATGTAGTTAAGCAAAAACACTTTAAAAAATTTAAATGAAATAAAAATACTATTAGTAAAGATATTTTCAAAATAAACATTGATGCTATTGGTAGCCAGATGACAATAAAATATTTCCAAGGTAAACTTCAACTATTATATATTCGTAAAATATAGAGAAGAAAATGGAGAATGTCACCGACAGAAAAATAGGGGCGGGGGGGGGGACTCAGTCTGTAGCGCGCAAGGCTCGTAATCTGCAGTTCTCAGATTCGAGTCCCAGCTGGGTCAGCGTTGAGATTTATCTCTGCAAAACACCCCGTCCTGTCCACGGTCATTAGGGGACACCGAGGGTTTGGAAAGGTCACCGTCCGTCGGATGGGACGTTAAGCCGTGGCACCGTGTGCGGGAGAGTGCAAAGATTGTGTGCGTTAAAAAACACACTGGATGACCTTGATGGGAGGCTATCATCTGTTTTTTAACAGCTGTTCCAGTGGATCTCCCTCCCCAATTTTTGTGAAAAAGTGCCGCTCAGAGGTAAAACAACCCGACAAAAAATAAAACCTAGAAAAAGAAATTTTCGTAAAAAAAAAGAGAAAACTTTGAAATTTGTACTGTTAAAAATATGTAAAATAACATTCTTTTTCAAAAAAATATATGTAATTGAAAAATGAAAATATTTGAACACAATGACCTTTCAAAATATAATTTGAAACAGTAGAAAAAATAACCCTATACCTAATTGCCGTCTCGTGACCGAGTGGTTAGCACACTTGGCTACTGATTTAAGGGACCTGTGTTCGAGCCCCGGGTAAGGTAAGGCATGGATGTGTGTCGTTTTTCTGCTGAGGTCCTGCCATCCTCTCAGACCTTCTACTATGGCATATAAACTGACAGGCTCCTGTCAGACCTCTGTGGCAAGCAGCTGCTTGAGGGGGTATTTATTTTTTTTAATGACATATCAAGTCGGACTGTAGCTCTTGTATCTGGTATTGATTCTATATCGATTAAAATTTTAAAGTTTTTTGTTTTAATCTATCTTTAGTGTTGGTCATATAAGAAAAGACATAATCAAGCAAAATAAATTTTAATTGATGGTTCCATACCTTCTCGGAAATGGGAATGGAGGACAAGAGAATGGATTTCCATTGCAGTGTCAACATTTTCCCCTTCGCTTCACAGGTATTTTAAATTTGTCATGAAAAATACTTGAAATATGCAAAATTTTAATTATTACTGACCTCCATTACCATACTAGCATTCTCAAATGGGGAAGGCATGACTCCCCCTGGTTCCGTATTTGTTACAACAATAACTCTAATTTTCTCTTTTTCATTCTCCATTTCCAAAAACATCAGCTTCTTCCAAACTGCGGGGCGCGTCAGGCTTGAAGCGCACAGATGCTTTAAATTCCAAACAGTTTTACATTTAAAAAATAAGCATTTTTAAAGCAATAAATAACAAGTTTAGATTTGCAAAAATGAATTTCAGGGTTAAAAAAAAATCTCAAAAAAACAACACAAAGATTTCCTTTACATATAAATCTAGCGACATCTACCACTCATAATCGACTTTTATTCTCACCTACGTAAGATTTCCAGCATACCATCTCAGCCCATTGATCGACTTCGCGAAACAAGTACTTTTCGCTCAGGGAGTGTCATAGGCTGTAAAAAAACAATTATCCCCTGTGCTTTCTTCTCCCAGTATGAAAAGGAAATGTGAAAACCGTTGTTCTATTTTATGTACGGAATGTGAGGGTCCATAATTGGTGACAAATGAAAGTTTCTGATCTAGTTTCTGTTGTGGGCTATCATGATTTGCCCTCCACATCCTTTTTCCCCTAAATAAAGGATGAATATTTCACAGGAGTCGATCCCAACGAGTTACATCTCAAATAAAAATTTGACACGTCAAAAATATCTTGGGTTACCTCAAATCGCGCCCTCACATACTCCCAGCACCCTCAGTTCCTCCTCCACCCAAAAAGGGGGAGGAATTGAGGTTGATCATTAGGAGTCATATGTCAACGCATGTGCACACTAGTAGCAGTTCCGAAGATAGGTGTATTAAGTGACAAAACAAAAATTATAAATTAAAATTTTGAAAAATACCTGCATTTTCGTCCCTAAAAAAAACAAAAAATGAAACCCAAGCATACCAGAGGCAAGATGAGTCAATTCTTATTCACTTTAAAGTAAGATAGGATGATGATTTACCTGCTCAACAAAAATTACCATTGTCGATTCTTCCTTTAAAGTGAATTAGCAGTCAGCGAGAGTTTCACTATCGTTATACTTAATTTTTTTTTACTTCTTCAAGCGAGAAAAGCGTTTTTTAAATTAAATAATTTTTAATCATTAGCAAGGCTAACACATTTAGTCGAACCTCATGTAACCCGCGACCAGCATGTAAACTGCTGCTGCTTTTTCGGAGGCCAGAGACAGCTTATGTTGATGTCAAAACTTTGAAAGATTATTGACATTATTTGTTATTCTTATGGTTGCTATTATTTACAAATTTTCGAATTATATACTTCATTCTGCAATTTTCTCAGTGAAGTATTTTGTTCATGTGTAAAGTTATGCCTTCAGTGCGTTCTATTTTCTTTATGTTCAAATTTATCTTACTGTGGTCCCCAGGCTCAGAAAATATCTCTTGTGAGGTTCGTTGACAAGCAAAGGGTTGTGCACCACTGATGAAAGAATATCATTTTGATCTTCTCTGTTCGATGGAATATTTTAGCAATTGGGAAAACCTACTCAAGCCTTATTCTCAGACAGCCCCACGAAACTAAATCCTGGGTACGTGCCACAATCAAAGGATATAGCCATTTTTTATAGAAATACTTTGAGACAGAAAGACAAGCCGTTGAAATTGTTTCCATGGTATCAATTTAAATAAGAGTTAAATATAATTATATTTACAGTTTACTAGTAGCTGTGCCAGATAGTTAATGTTTTGTGTGGTAGAAAACGGACAGGTATACAAGGATTGAAGGATAAACAAGGTAAGGTTATAGAAGGGGAGGATTCTGTCATGGCTACGTGGGCTGAGCATTTCAGTGATGTTCTAAACAATGTAGTTAGTTCTACTCCCATTGTTTGCAATGATGATAGATGCATTGGTGGCTTTAATGTTGGCCCTATAACACAATCTGAAGTTATTTTGGCTGTTTCTAAACTTAAACTACATAAATCCCCAGGGGTAGATGAAATTACTACCGAAATGCTTAGAGCTGGGAATGTTTCGGTTACCACTTGGATGACTGAAATTTTGAATATCTTTTATGATAAAGACATGGTTCCTAAGGATTTTACCAGAGCTATTGTTATCCCTATTTTCAAAAAAGGTGATCGCAGTTCTTGTGATAACTATAGGGGTATCAGCCTACTCTCTGTTCCTGTTAAAGTTCTTTCCATGATTGTGCTTAATAGAATTAAGAATCTGGTTGACAGTCAATTGCGTGATGAGCAATGTGGATTCAGAAGTGGTAGGGGATGTGTGGATCAGATATTTTCACTTAGGCAGATTCTTGAGAAATGTTTAGAGTTTCAGAAACCTTTGGTTGCTAGCTTTGTTGATTTCAAAAAGGCTTTTGACTCTGTTGATCGTCATAATTTGTGGTTGATTGTGAAATCATATGGTATACCAGACAGGTTAGTTAACATAATGAAAGCTCTCTCTAATAACACTGAGTCATGTGTGAGAGTTGGTAAGGCTTGTAACAATTGGTTCAGCGTTACTTCTGGTGTTTGACAAGGGTGCATTTTGTCTCCTTTTCTGTTTAGTTTGGTTATTGATTATGTTATGCGAAATTCACTTCAAGGTAAAGATTTTGGCCTTAAATGTGCTGGAGATACTAAAATTTCTGATTTAGATTATGCTAATGATTTAGCCCTTGTGGCAAATGATGTTGATGAGATGAACTCTTTCATTCGAGCTGTTGATGAAACTGGTAGTAGAGTAGGTTTGGTTATAAAGAGAGAGAAAAATAAAGTGATGAAAATTGGTCATGCAGGCTGTGGTTTAGTTAACATGAATGGTTGCAGTCTTAAGCAGGTATCACAGTTTAATTATCTTGGGAGCTATGTAACAGATAATGGTGATGTGCGGCATGAGATTAACAGACGAATAGGGATTGCTGCCGGGACTTTTAAGAATCTATGGAGAGTGTGGAGAAATAGGCGTATACACCTAAAGACTAAAATTAGACTGTATAATAGTTTGGTTCTTTCTAGGGTTAGTTATGGTAGTGAAACTTGGACACTTTGTAAACAAGATAACAGGAAACTAGATCTTTTGATTCCAGATGCTTACGCAGTATCTTGGGCATTAGGTGGTTCAACTTTTTAACTAATGATGAGGTTAGGCAAAGGAGTTTGCAACCTCCTTTAAGCAACATATTGTGCAGAGAGAGACTCCGTTGGTTTGGCCATGTTGCCCGTATGGATAATTATAGGTTGGCGAATAGGGTTATGAACAGTGTGCCTAGAGGCCTCAGAAGGAGGGGGAGACCTAGGATGCGGTGGGCAGACAATGTCAAACAGGACCTTGTTAGAATTGGTGTGCAGTGGCCAGATGCAGTAGATGTAGCTCAGGATAGACTTGCTTGGAGAACTAAATTGCACGGTCTGGTTGGACCTCCGTAGCCCATGGCTGCTTGAGGATGATGATGATGATGAGTTTACTAGAATTGTATAGATTCTCAAAGTGCGAATATTAACATCTACTTTATAAAGTAATATTTATATAACCACAGCACACAATGTTACATTAAACTAGTGGTTTCTAAAGTGTGGGGAGGGGTGCCCTAGAATGGTAACAAGTTGTTAAATGGGCGCGGGATTTTACGACGAAACTGAATTGATTTGTAATTCTCAAAAATGCCGGATCGATTGTTTAGTTGCGTGCATTGCTTTTGGATTCACAATCCTGGCAACTTCAATTAAAGGCTTTCTTCTGTCATTGTATCTCTTGCACGATTTTGAAGTTCAACCTCACAAATAGTAGCTCTTGCTTCTTGAATTGTCACGTGCATCATGAGCTGCTTTATCTACCAGCCAAGTAGCAAAAAGTGACATTTCTTGACACTGCACATATATTTGGGGGAGGCGATAAGATCGAAAGGGGGGAGGGGCTACGAAATCTTTGCTAAGAGGATGGCATTAGAAAAAGTTAGGAAATCGTTGCAATAAACAGCATAAAATAATACAGTTAACGCCTCATAAAATTTCAAAATTATAAAACATTACCAGCCACCTTTGACCTTCAGAACAACGCGAATTCGTCGGGGTGGGACTTATAAGACGTTGGATGCGTTGTGGAGGAATGTTGTATCATACGGAAATGATTATGTCGCTCAGTTGCTGCAAATTGGGCAGCGGCACAGTCTCGCAGAGAAAAACCCTTACCAACTCATCACAAAGATGCTCGATGGGATTTAGATCTGGGGACTCTGCAGGCCAATGGAGCAAGGAAACTCGTCGGCATGTTCCTGGAACCATTCAGTGATGATATGTGCCTTGTGAGCAAGTGCATTATTATGTTAAACATGCCCATCCGAGTGAAGATAAACTGTAGTCATGAAGGGATAAACTTGGTCAGCAACGATGTTCGAGCCGTGGTATTCAGATGCCCTTCGATGGATATCAGGGGGTCTAATATGTGCCAGGAAAATATTCCACACACCATCGCACCACCACTATTGGCCTGTACTGTTGACACCAGACAAAATGGTTCCATGACCTCATGTTGCTTGCATCAAATTCTGATCTACCAGTATGATGCAAAAGGAACCTTGATTCGTCAGACCAGGCTACATTTTCCCAGTCCTCAACAATCTAGTGTCAATGTTTCTGAGTCCACTGGACACACGTTTTCGTGTTCTTCGATGACAACGTGGGCGGCTGCTGAGGTAGCCCATTCACGACAAGGTCCGATATTGTGGTGACCACCCCTGAGTATATTTAGGGCGGCACACGCACTTAGGCCGTGATTCGTTTGCGTTTGTCAAACGAATAATGATTTTGGAATTGGCAACAGTAAGGATATTTTAGTCGGTAATGCGTCAGATTTGTAATCTGATATTCCTAAGTTGGTGTCCCAAATGTACTTGTGTTGAGAATTTTAACCTAAACCCTGCTCTGCCCTCGATGAGAAAGGGAAGGCGATGGAACTGGAAAGGTGCTGCTCATTGGATGGGAGTTAAAGCGTGGCCTCTTGTCAAACAGAGCTTTTAGCCTGTGAGCTTGAAGATCACACTCGATGGTTTTGAAGTAGGCTGCAATTTTTCCTTTTGCTAAATAGAACGGCGTGCTGAATTGAATCATTTTTGTGGACAGGTTTCCCAGCCCTAGAATTTCAAATCGTCTATACTCTATTTCACACAAAAAGAACGGAGTGGCAAGTCTCTCTCAAAGAGTTTCTTGTCCAATCATCGCTTATTACGAGTAATAACGAAAGCCAATGAAAAGCGAGATGTATCAATCCTCAAATTGTTAGGCAGCTTCTACGGTAAGTGTCATCTACAGAGCGTCTCAAAACTCTCTGTATAAATTTCAATGGGAGATGAGGAACACCAAGACAAACCTTTTTCGTCTATGAGTGTATGTCCGCTGACGTAACCCTTCGATGCTAGAGGGCGCTGTTTGGAGGCGTTGCAATTGGCTAGAGGGGCGAAGTGGAACGGAAAACGGACTTGTGTTTGCCGTCGGCATTCGTAAATCAGACGCATTACGTGTAACATGGAGTGTTTCACGACTGTTGAGATGGCTGACATGCATCTGGCGAATGGAGCTGCCAACGGAAACGGAAGAGCTGCTGTGAGGTTGTACCGACAGCGCTTCCCAAACAGCTCCCTCTAATACAGAACGGTTACGTCAGCAGACATACATTCATAGACGAAAAAGGTTTGTCTTGGTGTTCCCTATCTCCCATTGAAATTTGTACAGAGAGTTTTGAAACACCTGTATAACTAAAAAAGGAGATGTGTCTCTCTGTATCATTTAGTTTA
The DNA here is from genome assembly GCA_038380435.1 of Ryuthela nishihirai. Classification (NCBI taxonomy): domain Eukaryota; kingdom Metazoa; phylum Arthropoda; class Arachnida; order Araneae; family Heptathelidae; genus Ryuthela; species Ryuthela nishihirai. The sequence continues at coordinate 85,364,061 of JAWZYU010000004.1, read as the reverse complement.
CCTCTGTATCATTAGGTCTGAGAATAAGACTTGAGTAGGGTTTCCCAATAACTAAAACATTCCACCGAGCAGGAAAGATTAAAATTATATTCTGTATGGAATGATATTTTATAACTTTTTTAATGGCTTTTTAGCGTTGGACATATACTATGAGGATGAAATAAAATTATAGAGTTTTGGATTTCAAACCAGGTGTACAAGTTTGAAATTTCGCATTAGACGACCTGATTTTTTCTGGGGGAACGTCCCTGTCTCCTGTGTGATTTTTCCCGAAAAAGCTTAGTTTTAAAGTTAAGGAGCTTTAAATGTGGTTTTCCATTCACATAACAAGGAAGTGCCTCAGTACGTTTGATGTGTTCAAACATATGTGTGTATCGTCACAACCACACATCCTTTAAAAGTTTACTTTCAATTGACAGGAGAGAGTTCTTTGAACTATTCTTGAGCCACGGATATTTGCAACTAGTTTTTTTTTATTAATTCTCATAATAATTGGAAAGGACACAATTTTGCTCTTACTTTAATAAATAAAAATAACTTTTGAATATTAGTACTCCAAGGCATGTGCTTTATGGGAAATTCAGCCCTGCATATACTTGAATCATTTCTGCGACACAAATGAAATCTCATAGTGCTGTTCAGTTTCCGGATCAGCCATAGCTTGCAAAAAATCGCGCACACCAAAGCCAAGACCATTCCAAAGTGAGAAAATGAAAGAGACTAATTGTCTATGTTCTGCTGCCACTTGCGACCATATCGATATGCATTTCAGCTTGCACATAATGCTCCGTACCGTTGAAAAGTTTCTCAGGTTCGAGTCCTAGCTGGGTCAGAGTTGAGATTTTCTCTTCAAAACTCCCCGTCCTATGGGCTTGGAAACTCCGGATGGCTTGGAAAAGCCACTATCCGTCGGATGGGACATTAATACGTGGCCCCGTGTGCGGGAGAGCCGTACACTGTGCACTTTAAAGAACACTCTGGATGGCCTTGATGGGAAGCTATCATCTGTCTCCCAACAGCTGTTCCAGTGGGTCCCTCTCCCAATCATCTCTAAGCTTTCGGGGTCCTTGTGACCTGGCCATTTAGCTCATTGTGTGCAAAAAAGTGCCGCTCAGAGGGAAAACAACCCAACCTTGAAGGGTCGTTGTTACACATCATGTACAATATTAACTCGTACGGAAAGCTGCTATTAAGACCCAAATCTATTTTAAAACCTGGTAACTTCCATTGATCCCTTCTTCTCCTTAGCACTTATTTGCACAACTTTTAAATACGACAGTAAAATACAAGCTGTTAAATTTGCATATCACTAAACTGACAGTGCCTAATGTGCTTTAGAGTGTTGAAAACTTGGTAAAGATAATAAAAGTAAGTTATGAATTTGGCGACCGTTACCTAAATATTTTATTTTTCGCAGTTTCTGCATCGAACTGGTGGAGTGGTGAATGAACCTGAGTACTAAGTTACATGGGCATCATGTCCTTTAATATAAAAATCGGTAAAAGCATTGAGGTTATCTGTATTCTGGGGCGGGGGTGGCTCAGTCGGTAGCGTGCCAGGCTCGTAATCTGTGCTGTTCGAGTCCCAGCTGGGTCAGCGTTGAGATTTATCTCCGCAAAATTCCCCGCCCTGCCACGGTCAGTAGGGGACACCGATGGGATTGGAAAGGCCGCCGTCCGCCGGATGGGACGTTAAGCCGTGGCCCCGTGTGCGGGAGAGCCATACCCTGTGCACGTTAAAGAACACGCTGGATGGCCTTGACGGGAGGCTACCATCTGTCTCCCAACAGCTGTTCCAGTGGGTCCCCTCCCCCAACCTTCTCTGAGCCTTCGGGGTCCATGTGACCTGGCCATTTAGCCCATGGTGTGCAAAAAAGTGCCGCTCAGAGGTAAAACAACCCAACCCAAATCTGTATTCTTTGTGTGAAAGAGCCTTGGTCTCCTTTTAAATTTAACATTGTTCACTAATATCTAGTATTCCGTTTCGAGATAACCACAGTCAACGTTTTGAGATCTGCCCGCAGACTACAATTTGTGAAACCTTACAGTACAATCAAATTGTTTTCCTCCAAAGTTTGCTTTTATGCATTCGACACTAAACAACAGCAATAGCGGGAAGGAGGTCAGCGACATTTGGTGATGTAGTCAAAGACTCATCTCGTTGAAATACAAAAAAAAAAATGCTTTTTACGATGCAGACCATCTAATAATTTTTATCGCCTTGATCTTTAATTCAGGTCTTGGTGAAATTTACACCGAAGTTTTGCGTGACTCATATCGTTTGCGACGATTTCCAGCTTCTGCCGCCGGCTGCAGCTCACTCCACTGACCTGACTGTCGTTCTGCGTGGCGCTCTCCATCACTTTTATAACTGAAACTGAAGCACAGTGCTCGGTCGGACTGCAATAAATTACAAACGCACGGCGCATTTGGAACACACAGCTCTTTCGCAGCGATATCTCAGAGTTATTACATCAAGGTTTTTTTAATGAGAAGTTGAAGACCTTAATACTTAAATCATTCTTGTTTACATTTAGTCTTGAATAATGATGGAAGAGTTTTTTTTATTGCTGAAATGGCTGCTACCGGTTGATTCTCACATGGAAAAAAACTGACACCAGATTTAAATGCAAACGACAAAATATAAGAATATTAATTTAATGTTTGGTCTGTATTTTAACTTTTTTTTACGTGCCACTAATGAGAAACGCACTATGTTTGAAGGTAGGGCATCAGTAGTAAAGAATCACACGATAAGTCCTGTAGACATGGAACTCATGAAATAATGAGATGAAAAAATTTGGTTTTACCATAAATGGGATTTGAACCCACGTCTCCAGGATGTTTCCTGGAGACGTGGGTTCTAATCCCACTCATGGCAAAAACAATTTTTTTTTCAGCTCATTATTTCATAGGGCATCAGGTCTCCAAGCTGATGTTTCCATGTTCTAGTCTCAACTGTGGTTGCATTCAGATTTTGTCCATTAACTTCGCTCTGAACTTGGCGAAAAAGAGGTCATCAGTGGGCCCGGAAAGGTCATCTTTCGTCGAATGAGATGTTAAGTCGTGTGCAGTAGAGTCTCTTCCTGTACAAGTTAGAAAAGGCGGTGAATGGTTTTAACTGAAGGTTTCCATCTTTTTCTGAGCAGCTGTCTAGCAGATGCTCTTCCCCATATTATCTCTGAGCTCCTGGGTCCTAGTAACCTGCCGATTAAAACCATTTTGTGCATAAAAGGGAGGCTTAGAAGAGAAAAAAATCCAACCCTACTGTGCTTCTAGGACGGGGTAGCTCAGTCGATAGTGTGCCAGGCTCGTAATCTGTAGTTCTCTGGTTTGAGTTCCACCTGAGCCAGCGTTGAGATTATCTCCGCAACATTTCTCGCCCTGTCTCAGTCAGAAGAGGACACTAGTGGACTTAGAAGGGCCGCAATCCATTGGATGTAACGTTAAGCCGTGGCTCTTTGTGCAGGAGAACTTTATCTTGCAGATATTGCAGGACACTATGAATGACCTTGAACCTCCTTTGAGACGGTTGTGACATTCCATTTAGCACACATTGTACACAAAATTGCCTCTCAGAGGTAAAAGTACCAAATTTTTTTGTCTTCCTCTCTTGCTCCATTTTTTGGGGGGATTGTTTTACCTCTGAGCAGCATTTTTTTTTTCACAGAGTGAGCTGAATCAATTCTTCTTAGAACAGAGGGACGGAGTACAGAAGGACGGAGGTCAAGTAATGACGTCAGCAGAGGTAGTTCCTATAAGTGGTCAAGTGAATGACGAATAACAACGGTCTCAAAAATGTCCCCCAATGCTTCACAAATGAAGGAGGAAAATGGTTCTTACAGAGAGGGACATGTGTTTGTCGCTAAGAATGGCAAAACAGAACCGCAACTGTTCATCAGCGGAGAGAAATGACCGCTAGCAATACTTCAAAACCCATTTCAATGACTACGTTCAGAGAATTGAAAACTGAAATTTGGTAACTGTACTATGATTTACACGACAAAGTATTAGTTTGCTGTTGAAAATTATTTGGCCAGGCAGTATGTCTTTTGCATGCCGCATTCAGAAACTTTAGCTCTGAGAGTCAGAACTGCAATCTTGACACATAAGCAGTGGCCCTGTCTCATTCTACTCCATTATTATTGTAGATCTTGACTTTTCTCTGGTCATTTCAACTCTCCGCTGTTCTAAACCAACACTGACAAGTTCGTAACCAGATCTACGTCGCAAATACGCATAGGGAATAAATAAATAAATACCCCCTCAAGCAGCTGCTAGCCACAGAGGTCTGACAGGAGCCTGCCAGTTTATATGCCATAGTAGAAGGTCTGAGAGGATGGCAGGACCTCAGCAGAAAAACGACACATACATCCATGCCTTATCCGGGGCTCGAACCCAGGTCCCTTAGATCAGTAGCCAAGCGTGCTAACCACTCGGCCACGGGACGGCTAAAAATAAATACCCCCTCAAGCAGCTGCTTGCCACAGAGGTCTGACAAGAGCCTGTCAGTTTATATGCCACAATAGGAGATCTGAGAGGATGGCAGGACCTCAGTAGAAAAACGACACACATCCATGCCTAATCCGGGGCTCGAACTCAGGTCCCTTAGATCAGTAGCCAAGCATGCTAACCACTCGGCCACATAGCTATTCGAAAATAAGGAATAATATTATAATGGAATGTTGTTTCGGTTCATTCCTGCTCGATCTTACCCCCTCTCCACGTTTCACTCTTATTTTTAGATAACACCTGTTCATTAAAACAGACGACAAAGTGTTCACTTTGTTTTGTGTAGACATCGAAATTTTTCGTTTTTAGAGATAATGGAAAATTATTTTTGTGTTGGATAGGTAAATGAAAGAATATTACGATTCTTACACTCCGAATCTGCCAAATGCTATAATTGCGCCCTCTAACGGGGGAAAAGTTGAAAATTAAAAAAATTTTAACAAATATTGCAAACGATGAAACATGAACTTTTGGTGGTGGACTATGGCATCAACGAATTGACCTCTTACGTTCAGGGTGAGTCTTTTTTCAAATCCTTATTTGGGCGGGGGTGGCTCAGTCGGTAGCGCGCCAGGCTCGTAATCTGTAGTTCCCAGGTTCGAGTGCCAGCTGGATCAGCGTTGAGATTTATCTCCGCAAAATTCCCCGCCCTGCCCACGGTCAGTAGGGGACACCGATGGGTTTGGAAAGGCCGCCGTCCGTCGGATGGGACGTTAAGCCGTGACCCCGTATGCGGGAGAGCCATACCCTGTGCACGTTAAAGAACACGCTGGATGGCGTTGACGGGAGGCTACCATCTGTCTCCCAACAGCTGTTCCAGTGGGTCCTCTCCCCCAACCTTCTCTGAGCCTTCGGGGTCCATGTGACCTGGCCATTTAGCCCATGGTGTGCAAAAAAGTGCCGCTCAGAGGTAAAACAACCCAACACAAATCCTTATTTTTAATTTATATCATTAGAAGTTTTAAAAGAAACGGCCAAACTTTCAACGAATATTGGAAGTGATCTGCTTGTGGTAGCAATTTGAAATTTTGGTGGTAGAGGATCAAAAAAATTTGAATGATATCAATAATCTACCCCATTTTCTAAGAAGAGTGTGAAAAAACATAAACTGAAAGAATAACTGTGTATTACAAATGCTTGTTATATTGTATAAGTACTAATAAAATAATACAGTTTGCATTTCCCCATCGTCCATTAGTTTAAAATAAACTTTTAAGAAGTTAAAAAGGGCTTGTGTTTAACTGCTTACCAAATTTAATGAAAATATGCATACAAAAAAATACTTTCGTTTCCCAAAAATAGTAAATGTTCACCAAATTTTAGACCATATTTAATCTTAAAGTGTTAACTAGATATTTACTTCTTGTTACTCTATTATATTATTTGCCACTAAAAAAACTTTTTGTTTCCCAACTGGCGGGTGCTGGTCGAAGTGTGGCCCTTAGAAAAGTATGGCGTATTGGCTGTTTCGGAATTGGAACAGCCAGTACATTGTACTTTTTCGTTTTTTCTGAATGGTATTATTAAGGTATTCTATCTATAGATGAACAGTACACCGCCTGCCGCATTATGAAAAACTCCCCTGATGAGAGAAGGCCACGTGAGAACGAATCCGTAAAGTGTTGGCAGTATTGTCGCGTAAATTTAGTGTTATACATTTGGTGAACATTTACTAAATTCGGTATAACCATAGTATTTAAAATAGAGGCATTACTAAAACAATAGGAACCGTTGTTATTTTAGTGACGCAAATTTCGTTTCTCGATCTATCATCATTTGGTATCTATGTAACAACTATTTTTGATATTCATTATTTTTTTTTTGGAGTACAGTGCTAGGGTTTCAGAATTTAATTTGGTAAACATTTAATTTGATCCCGTTAAAAAGAAGGTAAAGAGAAAACTTCATTTTCTGAAATGGGATTCCCATATGCACCAGAAGAAATATGCTTTCTTCTAGTTTATTGCTAAAATCTAGGGAGAACAAGGTTAGCTAGTGGCGTAGTGTGAGTCACAAGTAGAAAGACTATGAGGACTTCGAGACCATAAGGTATGTGACGAACCAATGATCTATGCGACCTGTCGAAGCTTCAACTGCGCAGTCTCATAGTCCCCTATTTTCCTCTCACGTCACTGATATTTAAAGTTTTAATTTTTTTCAAATGAATTATCGAAGGATTCAAAACTTTGTTCCATACAACGCGTGAATTCATCAGAAAATAAATTTCGTAAACCTTTGAAATAAACAGTTTGGCAAACCACTTTCCGAAAGTTAACATTTCAGTTAGAGATCAGTTTGGGCTCAAATTTCGAGCCCAAACACGAAATTATTGAACCCGAGTTCGACCCATTTTAAAAATTGCCGCGCCTGAGTTTAGAGGAAATGTTTTTGTCACATCCAAAATCATATATAAGGAAATGAATACCGCTAAAACATTTATTTTAATTCATCGTAGGTCAGGCTATTACAACTTTAAAATAAATCTATATTTTAAGAACAAATTAAAATCTTAATGTTACTTTAAACGAAATATGCTCAAAATCATTTGTAGAAACTAAAATTCTTAGACATCATTATGAAGGCTAAGAGTTGGGTTTGGTGGTTTCAGCCCTGAGCGGCACATTTTTGTGGACTCCAAAGGCTCAGAGAAGGTTGGGAGAGGGGACCCACGGTACAGCTGTTTGGAGACAGATGGTAGCCTCCCATCAAGACCATCCAGTGTGTTCTTTAACATGCACAGAGTATGGCTCTCCCGTACCCGGGACCACGGCCTTTCCAAGACCATCGGGCTCCCTACATATCGAAGGCATGGAGTTTTGCGGAGAAAAATCTCAACATTGGACAAGTGGGACTCGATCGTGAGAACTACAAATTACGGGCCTGTCGCGCTACCAACAGACCTACTCCCGCCCCTTAAAAAACTGAAATTAAATTAGAAAGAAATAATTAATTTTTTACTTTTTTTCGCATTTACAAAAAAGTGAAACAACTAGAAATCTAATTTATGACTGAATCCGAAAAAACAGGGCACCCGAACTCATTTATAACTTCAGTATTAAAATAATATATGCACATAGATCATTTAAAAGAGGTGTAAGTAACTGAGGTGTGGAAAAACGAGAATCCTTTCTGAATGCAGAAACGAAATATATCTGATGGTGATTGTCAGGCTGGAGGCCTTTTTAGATTTTTTTTTGTTCAGGCTGTGTATATTTATTTTAGATTTCGCCAAAATAGTCATATGCTACGGGGAGGCCTCTGTCCTGGCATCTGGAAAGTTAATTGAAGGGGCAGTGCCCCGAGGGACGGATGTCGCCCAACTGCTAGCGGACGGCCCAGGTGGTCAGGCAGAGGAAGAAAGAAAAGAAAGGGTTTGGCAACGATGAGAACGGGAGAGCCGGTCGAGTTTCCAAAGTGTGAGGACATAAAATTGAAAAGCTGGTGAGTGCCGACTGGTATTAGCGGTACGTAGGCTCTCGGGAAAACAGCTGAACTGGGATAGTAAGCTGGTTTTGTAATTCATAGTAAATGAGTGACGAGTGTGTTTTTCCTCATCAGTCTATGTAGTTTATGTAAATAAAGGATAGTTATTGTTTTACCAAGGACTAAGTTGAACCAATTTATTGGGGAGGAGCCTCAGTATCGAGTCTCTGCAATTGTGAATAAACCGTTTGATTCTATCCGAAAGACTCTTTCACCCGTCGCGTATAGCGATCGAACCGAGGGACCGACAAACGAAGAGTTAACATCACAAAGTGGCGCAGTCCGACAGTACGCAACAGAGGTGAAAGTAGCGGCGAAGGTGACGGAAGAGTTCCGACATCCATTGTGAGCTGACCAGAACAAGGCTGATACTGCCAAGAGTGTCCTGCGGTGTGCTTCAGGCGATAGAATAGCTGTGAAGGTACCTGAAGAATCGTGCATCACGTTCGAACTGTGGAAAAAGCTGTGAAGGTGACGGAAAAGTTCAACATCCACTGGGAGCTGACCAACGCAAGGCTGATACTGCCAAGAGTGTTCCGACTGTGTGCTTCAGGTAGCAGATTGACGAGGCGGTTCGTTCCTGTCATCACATCGGAGGTACGTATCCTCTTACTCTAGGGGCGAGTAGTTAGATACGGCAGAGGCCTGTGCGAGCTAAAATGGAGCTTAGGAGCGGTCGCGATAGGGAAAGGGATGAGGTAAGGCGAGGCTTCATAGTCACAGAGAGGGATAGCGTGCAGGGTGGTTATTCAGGGAATGATCTGGGAGGCGAGAAGGTGACAATAGACAGAGAGTCTGATGCTGCGATAGACATGAGAGGGTTGAGGGATTATGGCAATGACGACGATACGATAGATACGGATATGCTGCAGAGCGGGACCAGAAAGCAGAGAGCTAAAGAAAGGATTGGATATGATTTTGAATTAGAGAGGATGAGGTTAGAGATGCAACTGAGAAGGGAAGAGAGAGAGGCGGCAGAAAGGGAAAGAGAAAAGGAGAGAGAGGCGGCAGAAAGAGAAAGAGAAAAGGAGAGAGAGCATGAGTATAGAATGCTGGAACTGCAAATGAGGAATGCAAACGAGGAGAGGGGTGATGTGCGAACGGTGGCAGTATCTAGTAATCCAGCAGATGCGCGGCTGGCTAATTATATAAAATCATTGGGAAATATGTTAGCTGGAAGCCCTAAAAACCCTGAAGAGGTGATAAATCTCTTTGAGACAGCGGAAAGGGGATTTAAGATATATGAAGTGCCAGAGGAATTTCAAGGCAAAGTCATCATTTCTTTTTTAGATGGTAATTATGCAAATCACGTTTTTCGAAAATTAAGTGCAGAGGATTTTGTTCATTATAAGAAAGTTAAAGAGGCCGTATTAAAAGAGTTTAAGCTCACTCCCTCTGCGTACAAGAGAAAGTTTGAAACTATCACGAAAGAACCGAATGAGTCATATAATCAATTAGCCTCGAGGCTCAGAAATAGCTGGGATTACTACGTCCGCAGTAGGAAGGTGACAAATTTTGAGGAGCTTATGGACCTGATAGTGTCGGATAAATTACGTGATAGCCTTCCTCAAGACACCCATGCTTACGTAGTACAGAAAGAGGCAGAGTCATGGGCAAAAGCAGACGAAATAGCCACGTGGGCAGAAATCCATCTAGCCAGTGTAAACGGAACGGAAGAGGTCCTAACTTTTAAAGAGGTAAGGCATAGACATTATGCAGAACGTGTTGTTTCCCCCCAGCAGAGGATAGACTCAGAGAGAAATTACCCGAGCAGAAGGTATCAATCGGCAGTTAATTTAGCTGAATATAGAAATATCCCAAAAGTAAGGAGGTGCCATAAATGTAGATCTGACGAACATTTGATGAAAGATTGCCCACTGAGAACTGGGGACCGTGAGAACCGAACTCAGGTGTACCAAGTTAGCACCTTGGATCAGAATTCTAAAGATATTTGTGAGGCAACAATAGGAAGGGTTACGACACATACAAAGCCAAGTCCAAGCAGTCGAGTAATGGGACAGGAAGAGATACGTATCCCAGTAGATTATGAAGAGGTTCGAGTCAGATGTGGCGACCAGACAGCTAGAGCAGTCGTGGATTCGGGGGCAGAACTGACAGTAATCAGAAAGGGGATGCTAAACGAAGAAAAACACCCGGTAAAAGACCATCTGTTGTTGCATGGACCGTTTGGTGATGCCATAAGGGCAGAGGTAAAAGAGCTGCCTTTAAGTTTGATTGATGGTACAGACAATAGCACTGTGAGTGGCGGAGAAATTAAAGTCCTATGCGCAGTAGTAGCAAAGCTGCGGAAGGAGGTACTTCTGAGTGTGGAGGCATATGGTAAGTTAATTAGAAAGAAGGAGAGAAGGCCTGTAACTGGTAACCTCAGGAGGAAAATCCACGAGCCGTGGGCCAATAGAGGAAGCTACTATGAAAGAGGTAGAGAAATTCCAGTTAGTAACAGGGAAATGTATGCTCCATGGAGACCGTCCAATCAGCGCCATCCTATCTCCCAGCCCAAACATGTGCAGCAATCTGTCAGACTCGATGTCTACAATGATCAAAATTATGTAGGGGAGGGAGCGAACATGGCAATTGGAGGTAACAATGGGTCAGGCCGACGCCAATGTCGACGACTTTCAGCCTGTAGAGTCTGAGGGTACGTACGGGAAGGTGATATCTAGGTAGTTATGAAAGGTGTGCATAGCCTTTCACATGGGATGTCACCTGTGAACGATGAACACCGCCGGTATGGCATTCCTTAGTCAAAGACAGTTGTTAGTTAGATAATTAATTTATAAACTGTTTACTCTCGGACAGCTACTTCAGTCACCAGGTTTTTTTTTGTTTGAAGCAAAAAGACAATTTTTAGACTCAGTCAGCGGAAGTATACCTAGAAGTTATTTTATATGTAAGTGTAGTGTACATAGATGTGTAAAAGAGGTGCCAATTCGCAGAGAATTGATAGAATTCATGAAGCAACTTAGAACTCTGTATTTTGTGGCATTGAACTCTAAGATTAATGCGAAAATGAACTCTGATTTTCAGCATTCAACTTGACTTTTTAGTCAGCAGTTAACAGGACTAACTACTGACTTCTGGCAGGGAGGTGTCAGGCTGGAGGCCTTTTTAGATTTTTTTTTGTTCAGGCTGTGTATATTTATTTTAGATTTCGCCAAAATAGTCATATGCTACGGGGAGGCCTCTGTCCTGGCATCTGGAAAGTTAATTGAAGGGGCAGTGCCCCGAGGGACGGATGTCGCCCAACTGCTAGCGGACGGCCCAGGTGGTCAGGCAGAGGAAGAAAGAAAAGAAAGGGTTTGGCAACGATGAGAACGGGAGAGCCGGTCGAGTTTCCAAAGTGTGAGGACATAAAATTGAAAAGCTGGTGAGTGCCGACTGGTATTAGCGGTACGTAGGCTCTCGGGAAAACAGCTGAACTGGGATAGTAAGCTGGTTTTGTAATTCATAGTAAATGAGTGACGAGTGTGTTTTTCCTCATCAGTCTATGTAGTTTATGTAAATAAAGGATAGTTATTGTTTTACCAAGGACTAAGTTGAACCAATTTATTGGGGAGGAGCCTCAGTATCGAGTCTCTGCAATTGTGAATAAACCGTTTGATTCTATCCGAAAGACTCTTTCACCCGTCGCGTATAGCGATCGAACCGAGGGACCGACAAACGAAGAGTTAACATCACAGTGATATTAAATTACAGTGTTCAGAAATAGAAATAGCATCTTATTTTCACCATAAGCATAAAGAAGAAAGATAAATATTAAAAAGCATTAAGTTCGCACTTCACTAAACCCGCCTTATACACGTTTTTCTTTCTTTCTCTGATATGAAAATATCTGACCTAGAACATGGTAATGATTTCCTCGTTCGTTAATGTCATAAAAACGAATTTTTTTATCGACGAAGTTGCTACGTAGCCTGGGCTCGGAGACCAGTCTGATGTGAAGACATGAAGATTGGTGACGTGAGGCCTTTGGAGTCAATATGCTCTAAAACAAATATCTCCCTTTAATGGCCTTGAGAATCGTATGACTGGCAGAGGTAGTGCAGGTTTGAAATGAACAGGAATTGCCACTTAATCTTTTAAATATTTACAGAATGTTTGCAAGAAGAGAGGAATGACCCTGAAGACGAAATTTCGTCGCAGCTTATATTTTTTGTTACAAGGAACGTTTTCGTATGACAGGAGTTGTAACAGGGGGTGTTCGCAGAATATTTGAGTGTGTGTATGAGAGGGGGGGATTATAATAGCAAGGTGCAAAATTTAAGTATGTTGTTGGGTTGTTTTACCTCTGATCGGCACTTTTTTGCATACAATCTGCTAAATGGCCAGGTCACAAAGACTCCGAAGGCTCAGAGAAGGTTGGCGGAGGGGACCCACTGGAATACCTATTGAGAGACAGATGGTAATCTCCCGTTAAGGTCATCCATCGTGTTCTTCAACGTGCATAGGGTATGGTCTCCCGCACATGAGGCTAGGTCTTAACATCCGATCCGAATGGTGGCATTTCCAAGCTCATCGGTGTCCCCTACTGACCGTTGGCAAGGCGAGAAGTTTTGCGGAGATAAATCTCAACGCTGACCTAGCTGGGACTCGAATCTGGGAACTACTGATTATGAGCCTGGCGCGCTACCGACTGAGCCACCCCTGCCTCTTTTTTATGTGTGTATGTTTTAATTTCACGTATTTATTTCATATTTTTTACACACACATTTCATGAGATTATGACACAATTACACGGTTACGATAAAAGAATATCCACATTTTAAAATGATATGTTTCATTAAATAATTAAATAAAAAATTATTGTGTGTACATCGAAAGGTGAAGAAACTGTTCAATAGACTTCGATGTGGGCGCCATTGCTGACGTGATATTCAGCTTTCGTCCATAGTCAGCTCAGCCTGTGTGGTGTAAAAAGTTTCAATTTATGCAGTGATTCATTCCTTTAAAATAGGGCGGGGTGGCTCAGTCGGTAGCCTGCCTGGCTCGTAAACTGCAGTTCCCAGGTTCGAGTCCCAACTGGGTCAGCGTTGAGACTTATCTCCGAAAAACTCCCCACACGGTCAGTAGGGGACACCGATGGGCTTGGAAAGGCCGCCGTCCGTAGGATGGGACGTAAAGCTGTGGCCCCGTGTGCGGGAAAGCCATACACTGTGCACTTCAAAGAACACGGTGAATGGCCTTGACGGGAGGCTACCATTTGTCTTTTAACAGCTGTTCCAGTGGGTCCCCTCCCCCAACCTTCTCTGAGCCTTCGGGGTCCATGTGACCTGGCCATTTAGCCTATGGTGTGCAAAATGTGCCGCTCAGAGGTAAAACAACCCATTCCTTTAAATCCTGTAAATTACGATTTTTTTCGGAACAAACGTTGCTTTTAATGTATGTCCCCAAAATGGTAGTGCAGTGGTGTCAAAGTGGGCTTCTCTGGATCCACAAATTCACCTCTGCCTATCCAGCGATTTGGAAATTTGACATGGTCACAAGGACCCAGAAGGCTCAGAGAAGGTTAGGGGAGTTACGAATTTTTTCGAAACAAATGTTGTTTTTAATGTATGTCCCCAAAATGGTAGTGCAGTGGTGTCAAATTGGGCTACTCGGGATGCACAAATTCACCTCTGTCTATCCAGCGATTTGGAAATTTGGCATGGTCACAAGGACCCAGAATGCTCAGAGAAGGTTAGGGGAGTTAAGAATTTTTTCGGAACAAATGTTGTTTTTAATGTATGTCCCCAAAATGGTAGTGCAGTGGTGTCAAATTCGGCTTCTCTGGATCCACAAATTCACCTCTGCCTATCCAGCGTTTTGGAAATTTGACATGGTCACAAGGACCCAGAAGGCTCAGAGAAGGTTAGGGGAGTTACGAATTTTTTCGAAACAAATGTTGTTTTTAATGTATATCCCCAAAATGGTAGTGCAGTGGTGTCAAATTGGGCTTCTCGGGATGCACAAATTCACCTCTGCCTATCCAGCGATTTGGAAATTTGACATGGTCACAAGGACCCAGAAGGCTCAGAGAAGGTTAGGGGAGTTACGAATTTTTTCGGAACAAATGTTGTTTTTAATGTATGTCCCCAAAATGGTAGTGCAGTGGTGTCAAATTGGGCTTCTCGGGATGCACAAATTCACCTCTGCCTATCCAGCGTTTTGGAAATTTGACATGGTCACAAGGACCCAGAAGGCTCAGAGAAGGTTAGGGGAGTTACGAATTTTTTCGGAACAAATGTTGTTTTTAATGTATGTCCCCAAAATGGTAGTGCAGTGGTGTCAAATTGGGCTTCTCGGGATCCACAAATTCACCTCTGCCTATCCAGCGTTTTGGAAATTTGACATGGTCACAAGGACCCAGAAGGCTCAGAGAAGGTTAGGGGAGTTACGAATTTTTTCTGAACAAATGTTGTTTTTAATGTATGTCCCCAAAATGGTAGTGCAGTGGTGTCAAATTGGGCTTCTCGGGATGCACAAATTCACCTCTGCCTATCCAGCGATTTGGAAATTTGACATGGTCACAAGGACCCAGAAGGCTCAGAGAAGGTTAGGGGAGTTACGAATTTTTTCGGAACAAATGTTGTTTTTAATGTATGTTCCCAAAATGGTAGAGCAGTGGTGTCAAATTCGGCTTCTCTGGATCCACAAATTCACCTCTGCCTATCCAGCGTTTTGGAAATTTGACATGGTCACAAGGACCCAGAAGGCTCAGAGAAGGTTAGGGGAGTTACGAATTTTTTCGGAACAAATGTTGTTTTTAATGTATGTCCCCAAAATGGTAGTGCTGTGGTGTCCATAGCATGTCCCATGACGGACGCTGGCTTTTTCTAATCCATAGGAGTCCCCTTTTTGACCGAGGTAGGGTGTAGATCCATTTCTCTCTCTCATCACCTCCAAAGGTTTCACTTTATCTCCTAACAGCTACCCAGTAGATCCCCTTCCACCAAACTTCTCTATATTCTTTGGATCCTTGTGATCTAGTCACTGAGTCCATTTTGTATAAGAAAAAATACCGCCTAGAGATAAGACAACCCTTTTTATACCATGGTTAAAGTGTTATTTGATCAATTCGCGTGGGCGACAATTGTACTATTTGTTGCCAAATGTTCAGCAACCACGGCAATCCCCGGTTTCGTCTCACGACACTACCAAGTTAACGGAAAGCCGTGACTATCTAGAGTCGGGGGCAAGAATACACCATATGGATGCATCTCATCCCCAACCTCACATGGCAGCAGTCCTATAGAAGGAAAGTTAACCACTGGTAGAAACCTGAAATTTAATCTGTTCCCCGGTTAGCCATGAACAAGGATATGTAGATCCAAGTTCGCTCGGCACCCGGGGTGGAGACTCTTAGTGGGGCCCAGACTTTGAAAAGGGCTCGTACCTACTAGAGGACCAAATCCATTCAGCCGTGCCCTTGAACTGCTCCACAGAGCACCTGATGTTGAGGTCTTGACACTGTCCAACCGGGCCACTAAACCGGTCAGCGATATCTTCGACCACGGTTGGTCTTGGCTCTGCCCAACCGGGGACCCAATCCGGTCAGCAAAGTCTTCGATCAGTTGCTGGGCCCGAAGTTCCCCCACCACGACAAGGTGGTCCCCTATCGGGGGGGGGGGGGGGGGGGCACAAGTAAACATTTCCTGTACACGCCTGTTTTAGGATGATTACATACTTCTTTCTGCCAAAAACACCTTCTTATTTTCTTGAACAGCCACCATTCTGTTCGAACTTTATCATTGACCTCCCATTGTTGATCTGATTGTATCGTCTCTGCAATCAAATCTTACTTTCAAAACACACTGCACTCTGATAACACTGCCGGTGTGATAAAACCTTTTCACACAAAACATACACTGCCGCAGTGTACGCTATTTTGAGCATATCTGCTTATACAGTACATGTTTGTGTTAGAAATTAGAGCTAACTGATACTAAATTTCCAACTATTCTATGACGCAGGAATGAATGTTTTCATTCTGTGGTACATACATACAAAATCCTCATGCAGCCATGGGCTACGGAGGTCCTATCCAAGTGTATAATTTTGCTCTCCACTCCTGTCTGTCCTGAGATACAGCTGCTGCATTTCACCACTGTAGGCCAATTCTAGTAAGGTCTTGTTTGACATTGTCTGCCCATCACATCCTAGGTCTCCCCCTTTTTTCTGAAGCCTTTAGGCACACCGTTCATAATTGTATTTGCAGTCTGCAGCTATGCATACGGGCAACATGGCCAAACCAACGCAGTCTCTCTTTGCACAAACTGCTGCTCAAAGGAGGTTGATGACTCCTTCTTCTAACCTTATCATTACTTACAAATTCAAACCAGCAAATGCTCAAGATACTACGTAAGCATCTAGAATCAAAGGCATCCTGTTATTCTGCTTGCAAAGGGTCCATGTTTCGCTACCATACCTAACCTTAGAAAGAACCAAACTATTACGCAGCGATACCAATACCCAGCAGCAATACCTATTCTTCTATTTATCTCATGCCGCAATCACCAGTATCTGCTACATAGCTCCCAAGATAATTAAACAGACATTTGCTCAAGAGTGCAGTCATTCAAAGCAACTAAAGCACCATCTGCCTAACCAATTTTTCTCATTTTTGCTTTATCTTTGTTTATCACCAAACCTACTCTATTACTAGTCTCGTCAAAAGCCATGTTGAACGAATTCATTTCATCAACATCATTAGACAACAGGGCCAAATCATACGAATAATCAAAATCAGAAATTTTTAAATTTCTAGACCATTTGATGCCAAAATCTTCCCCTTGCATGGAATTACGCATAACATAATCAATAACCAAATTAAAGAGAAAAGGAGGCAAAATGCATCCTTGTCTAAACTCCACTAGCAATGATAAACCAATCGTTGGAAGCCTTACCAACTCTCACATACGACTCAGTGTTATTACAGAGAGCTTTTATTACGTTAACTAACTTCTCTGGTATGACATACGATCTCACAATCAACCACAAATTATGATGATCAACAGAGTCAAAAGCCTTTTTGACATCTACAAAGCTAATAACCACAGATTCCTGAAACTCTAAACATTTTTCAAAATATGTGTAAATGAAATATTTGATCTATACATGCCCTAACACTTCTGAATCCACAGTATTTATCACGCAGTTGTCCTTCAACCAAATTTTTAATTCTATTGAGAATAATCATGTAAAGAACTTTACTTGATATTAAGTATACTCATGCAAAGAATTATAGGGGAATTATATTACTTTAATCAGAAAGTAAACTAATTCCCCTTAATTATCACAAGAACTGCGATCACTTTTAAAAATCGGGATAACAATTGTTATAGGTAAAATCATTAGGAACAACACCTTTATTATAAAAATAAAAAGCAAAATTTCAGGCAGCCATGTGGCAACACAAAAGGTTCCCAGCTCTAATCATTTCAGTGGTGATTTTATCGACCCGTGAGGATTTATACAGTTTTAATTTAGTGATAGCCAAAGCAACTTCAGAATGTGATAATGAGCCCTCATTGAAGTCAGTAATGCATCTATCCACATTACAAACAATGACAGTAGAAATAATCATATTATTTAGAACATCTCTGAAATGTTTAGACCTCCTAGCCATCGCAGAATCTTCACCTTCAACCACCTTGCCACGTTTATTTCTCAATTCCTGTATTTCTATCTCTTCCTTCCCACAGAAAACTTTAACTCTCTGGTACAACCCTCTGCTGTTGTGCTTCTAACTGCTTCCTCTGCTTTGTCAGCCAAGTTATTAAGTTAAAGATTTTTATCAGCTGTTAACTGATCCTTTACACGTTTATTAAGTTCACTGTAATGCCAGATGTTATGCCTAGTAAGAACTTGATTCATATTATTCCTGCACTTCCTTCTATCAGAAATAAGTTTCATAACAGTAGTGTTGATTTTCATGTTCAATCCATTGGGCCAACATCCTTTCCAATTTCTCCATAATTGGTGCCCTTATCTGTTGTTGTTTGTGTTGTTTTACCTCTGAGCGGCACTTTTTTGCACACCATGGGCTAAATGGCCAGGTCACATGGACCCCGAAGGCTCAGAGAAGGTTGGGGGAGGGGACCCACTGGAACAGCTGTTGGGAGACAGATGGTAGCCTCCCGTCAAGGCCTACCAGCGTTTGGAGACAGATGGCAGCCTCCCGTCAAGGCCTACCAGCGTTTGGAGACAGATGGCAGCCTCCCGTCAAGGCCTACCAGCGTTTGGAGACAGATGGCAGCCTCCCGTCAAGGCCTACCAGCGTTTGGAGACAGATGGCAGCCTCCCGTCAAGGCCTACCAGCGTGCACAGGGTATGGCACTCCCGCACACAGAGCCACGGCTTAACGTTCCATCCGACGGACTGCGGCCTTTCCAAGCCCATCGGTGTCCCCTACTGACCGTGGGCAGGGCGGGTAGTTTTGCCCTTATCTGTGTTATCTTAGTTGTCGACATTCTCACCGCACTTTTGCAACTTTCTTTTATTTTCTCTGCTTGATTTCTTATTGTTCTTAAAGTTGATTCTGAAATTCCTGTAGCTCTGACTACGTCGACTGTGCGCTCGTGCGTTCATACCTCTCTAAAACTTCTAATTTTTCCTCCAGTGTTATAGCTTTTCTCTGTTTTTTAGTCTTGGAAGTATTTTGATCACAATTACCTCTTTCACCCATAACGTTTGGGTTGTGGAAGACTCTAACAATGGGGCTTACTAGTTCTAGACCTTCTGTTTGACTGACATGCAGCACGAGCCTTGTCAAAGCGGTGCAAGCACGTGGTGACTGCGAAATTGCTACTGGTTGCGATTTTTAAATTAACTGTTTAAAATCGCGTTATAGCGAAAACGCGTAAAGTGAGATCGCGTGAAGTGAGGGACACCTGTATATGACCTTTTTCTGTCTATCTGGTCTGTTCATAATTCAGAATATCTGAGGTATGATGCTGAAATTCTTTATGGAAGGAAAGCTAACTTTTTTGTGAGGATATCAAGAGAATAATCTCTACGCAATGTCCTCACATTACACCTGCGGAGAGAAAAAGTAGGATTTTTGAAGAAATTAGGTTTTTTTGAGATAGGCGTAGTGGGGCGGGGGTGGCTCAATCGGTAGCGCGCCAGGCTCGTAATCTGTAGTTCCCAGGTTCGAGTCCCAGCTGGGTCAGCGTTGAGATTTATCTCCGCAAAATTCCCCGCCCTGCCCACGGTCAGTAGGGGACACCGATGAGCTTGGAAAGGCCGCCGTCCGTCGGATGGGACGTTAAGCCGTGGCCCCTTGTGCGGGAGAGCCATACCCTGTGCACGTTAAAGAACACGCTGGATGGCCTTGACGGCAGGCTACCATCTGTCTCCCAAGAGCTGTTCCAGTGGGTCCCCTCCCCCAACCTTCTCTGAGCCTTCGGGGTCCATGTGACCTGGCCATTTAGCCCATGGTGTGCAAAAAAGTGCCGCTCAGAGGTAAAACAACCCAACCCAAACAACGCAGGCGTAGTGAAAAGACCCATTCACCCACCACTTAAGGCTGAAGCTTCCGAATGCTGATAGAAATATCAGGCACCATCTTTCTAAGTCGAACATTTCAAGAACCAGAATTTAGATAGAAACTGGTCTGCCTGAGATTTATTACCGCAGTGTAGGATTGGAGTTGCCCAACTAGCTAAGTGACAGTTCAGCTACCTGCGATGGCCTCTCATCAGGATTAGCCACCAGCTGATGTAAGGTATCCCTTATCTCTGTTCACTTAGGTCTGGCAACCACTAGCAAACAGAAAACACACCGGCAGATTTCCCTCAACAGAGACCCACCAGTGCAGTAAGTCCAGTATCCATAATCAAGCTCAAAGCCATAAAACAGTCCAGTCTAGTTGGTATAAATGGTCAACACCAGGACCCTGTGAAGTTGACTACTCCTCAGCATGGCAGAAAAGAAAAAGGTGACCACAGACGACCAGTTTACTAGGCCACACTGATCTGTCAACCATTCCCTTCCAAAGGAGAATATCTCATTTGAAAGATACTAACTGCCTGCACCCGAGAAAATGGGGTTGGACATTAGGTGCTAGGCCTAGCCCGTTCTATGCATCACCACTGGGGACTGGTACACAGTTCTCCTTCCAGTTATGCTTAGCTACCATTTACAGTTCAATGTAGTTTTCCAATGTGTTCTGTAGTACTTTCGACCAAAGTTCGAAACGCCTGATTTTCTCAGGTGTTGGAGTGTCTGAACTCTGTTTCTTGTAGAGTAGTTTTCATTGGTGCATAAATATACATATCTAAAGGCCACAGGGCCAAAAAACGTTCTGGTGGCCCCACAACTGTCCAGAAAAGCGAGGTGGGGGGGGGGGGGAAGTTACTCAATCTACAAATATTTCTTACAAGAAAGGGTACCTAGGCCAGCGTTGAGAATTATCTCCGTAAATCTGAACGCTGGCCTAGGTACCCATTCTTGTAAGTTGAGTTGTCTTCGTAAATCTGAACGCTGGCTCTCCCCTCTCTGCCCTCGGTCAGTAGAGGACACAGATGGACTTGGAAAGGCCACCTTCCGTCGGATGGGATGTTAAGCCGTGGCTCAGTATGCGGGAGAGCTATCCCTGTGCACGTTAAAAACATGCTGGATGGCCTGGATGGGAGGCTACTACATGCTTTCTAACAGCTGTATAGCGGATCTCCACCCCAAACCTTCTCTAAGCCCTCGGGTTCTTTAAACCACTGTGTGCAAAAAAGTGCCATTCAGAGGTAAAACAACACAAACCTAAAAGAATGGAAAAAATATAGATGCAGCAAGTTAATTGAAATGCGGATATGCATAAATAGAAAATTTACTATACATCATATAAACTTTTACGTATTGAAAAATAAAGAACAACCAAAAAATTATAAACAAAAATAAATATCTGTTCTTCATAGCATATTTCACAAAAAAAAACACGTTATATTCGGTATTAACCTACTAAAAACATGAAATGTGTACGCTAGTAGTGGATAAGATTGAGTGTAAAATAAATTGCTAAATGAAATGTTAAGAAAAAGAAAAAAAAAAAACGAGTTTTGAAGCCCTCATAAATATCGTGGTCCTTGGCGAGCGCTTCATACGCACGTGCAGTATTCAGCCTCTGGTTGTTTTACCTTTAAATGGCCATACCATATGGTTTAGTAAGTTCCTGTCAGACCTCTGTGGCAAGCAGCTGCTTGAGGGGGTATTTATTTTGCCGTCCCGTGGCCGAGTGGTTAGCACGCTTGGCTACTGATCTAAGGGACCTGGGTTCGAGCCCCGGATTAGGCATGGATGTGTGTCGTTTTTCTGCTGAGGCCCTGCCATCCTCTCAAATCTCCTACTGTGGCATATAAACTGACAGGCTTCTGTTAGACCTCTGTGGCAAGCAGCTGCTTGAGGGGGTATTTTTTTTATTAACTTAAAATTTTCATTACTTTGAAAATTTGAAAATATCAATGCCTTCAAACTGACCTCTATTTTTGTGATGGTTTATTTTACTGGTTTTGTAATATTTTTGAGACCAGTGCCTTTTTTTAACATCTCCACGAAAGGATTAATTAGAACTCGGCAATCGTACTGAAAATCTCCAGCTTCCATTTCAATTGCAAAACAGCATAAAAGTGTCGTCTTCACAAAAGCAAATGCTACTTTATGAACCCTTATTTTTTTATTTGGCTACTAAACCTACTTATCACGTACTTCTATCGGCAAAATTTGGTCATTCTCTACAACGCGGTTTGTTTTTCTATTGCCTGGCAAAAGAGAAAACTTTTTTATCCAAAACAACCCTCGAGGCATGTGGTGCTCTTGATCGCGAAGTGCTCTCTTTAGATCTTCCCGCAATGAACCGAAGTGCAAAGAAGAGTATGTGTCCGAAGTGGCATGAATCACTAGGTCAATGGACTAATTGAAACAATGTTAAGAGACCGAAAAACAAACGAAGTGAAGAGTTAAAAACAAACGCAGCTGTTGAGATTAGTGGTCACGGAAGAGGAGACAAAGACGACGTCATCATTTCCGTTTCAGAGGAGGTCATCGAAACTGGGCTGTTGCCAGACGGAATGGAAAACCTAATGAGGAAGGGAGAAAAGGTTATGTCAGTCATTGTTCGCTTACATGTCTTCGTCACGGTTGATTGGTTCGGATGGAAATGGGGAGGATTAATATGAGGCTCTTGCTGGGTCATTTATCAGCCAAGGATTCAGCAGGACAAGGTAATGAATAACACTACGTTTAGAAATTTATTTCTTTTACAGAAGGTAATTAAGGTTGGGAAGGGATACTTTTCTATTATGCAGATGTTTAGAGCAGCAAATTTTCGAGGGTTGCATATTTTCGGTAGTGGATAATATTATCGGGCAGGAAATTGTCGTTAATACATCATGAAGGAAATAAAAAATATATAAATAAAAAAAACCCCTTCTTTCTGTATGCACTGTACAAAGTAAGAGATGAAAGTAAAGCATACCAATGATGAAATCACTTAATAAATTCGTATTAATTAAAAAAATATATATATTGGTTACCATCATTTTATGTTCAGTCGGCAAATCAGTTTTGGCTTGCCGCCCTAGCTCCCTTTGAAAAAAAATAAATCCACATATAAACTGACAGGCTCCTGTCAGTTTATATGCCAGAGTAGAAGGTCTGAGAGGATGGCAGGACCTCAGCAGAAAAATGATACACACATCCATGCCTTACCCGGGGCTCGAACCCAGGTCCCGTAGATTAGTAGACAAGCGCGCTAACCACTCGGCCACGGGACGGCTCCCTTTGAAGTTAACGAAAAAATATAATAAAAAATAAAGAGGAAAGTAGGGCACAGTTTGAAGTAGTCCATGACATCTCGGCTTCATTTGAAATACGCATATAACTCTTTGTTATGGAACGTTGCATTTCAACGGGATTTACCTGTATTATGTATCGAATTCATTATGAACATTTTTCAGTCACAAACATGTGTACAGAGTGCATTAGGTAGACTTTTATTAAACCGAACGCGTTTAAGCAATGTAGGCTAGTACATAAATTGGGTATTAGGTGGTTTAACTTTGTAACTAATGATGAGGTTAGGCAAAGGAGTCTGCAACCTCCTTTAATCAGCATATTGTGCAGAGAGAGACTCCGCTGGTTTGGCCATGTTGCCCGTATGGATAATTATAGATTGGCGAATAGGGTTATGAACAGTGTGCCTAGAGGCCTCAGAAGGAGGGGAGACCTAGGATGCGGTGGGCTGACAATGTCAAACAGGACCTTGTTAGAATTGGTGTGCAGTGGCCGGATGCAGCAGATGTAGCTCAGGACAGATATGCTTGGAGAATTAAACTGCGTGGTCTGGTTGGACCTCCGTAGCCCATGGCTGCTTGAGGATGATGATGATGACATAAATATATACTGCAGCTTATTTTCTGTTGTCGAATCAATCTAAAACAACTGATCTCCAATAGCATTCTATTGACTAACGTAATAATTGAAATGAAATTGCATGTTAAAAAGTTCTTTATTTTAGAATGCTCTCTTTGGAACCCAAAATGTAAGAAGACTCTCTAGTAACACAAGGCATAGTCCTTTTTTTGCAAAGGAAAAGTTGATTTGATTATGAAGCTTTGCATCAACCTTCCAGTTAAAAATAGTTTTATGAGTAACACTACTAATTAAACAATTCATGTGGGGGAGTGGGGGAAAGGAATAAATCGTTGTTTGTTTAGGGCTGCTCGAACCTGTGTTTCACTGGAGATTAAAATTAAGGTAACATGTCAACCCTTTCAGCCTCATTTATTCATAAGGGCGAGTGGAGGGGAGGGATAAATAGTTGCTTGCTTAGGGCTGCTCGAACCTGTGTTTCAATGGAGATTAAAATTAAGGTAACATGTCAACCCTTTCAGCCTCATTTATTCATAAGGGGGAGTGGAGGGGAGAGAAAATAGTTGCTTGTTTAGGGCTGCTCGAACCTGTGTTTCAATGGAGATTAAAATTAAGGTAACATGTCAACCCTTTCAGCCTCATTTATTCATAAGGGGGAGTGGAGGGGAGAGAAAATAGTTGCTTGTTTAGGGCTGCTCGAACCTGTGTTTCAATGGAGATTAAAATTAAGGTAACATGTCAACCCTTTCAGCCTCATTTATTCATAAGGGGGAGTGGAGGGGAGGGAAAATAGTTGCTTGTTTAGGGCTGCTCGAACCTGTGTTTCAATGGAGATTAAAATTAAGGTAACATGTCAACCCTTTCAGCCTCATTTATTCATAAGGGGGAGTGGAGGGGAGAGAAAATAGTTGCTTGTTTAGGGCTGCTCGAACCTGTGTTTCAATGGAGATTAAAATTAAGGTAACATGTCAACCCTTTCAGCCTCATTTATTCATAAGGGGGAGTGGAGGGGAGGGAAAATAGTTGCTTGTTTAGGGCTGCTCGAACCTGTGTTTCAATGGAGATTAAAATTAAGGTAACATGTCAACCCTTTCAGCCTCATTTATTCATAAGGGGGAGTGGAGGGGAGGGATAAATAGTTGCTTGCTTAGGGCCGCTCGAATTTGTGGAGAATAAAATTAAGATTACATGTCAACCCTTTCAGCCTCATTCAATTTTTCCTGTAAAATTATGTTTAATTCATATAAACTCTCAAAATGCATTTTTAAAAATTGTTTAAAATATGAGAACTTGTCATATATTCGCAATTAATAACAGAATTTTTTTATTTTGTGTATCTTTTTCCTTTTTTTATTGCTTTAATTTTTTTTTGCAAAAAATACCCCAAATAACAATATCGTGTTCCAAACATTGTTAGTTTAACGAAATTAATTATTACACTGAAAGCATTAAAAAGAACAAGGTTTTCGTACCTAGAATTAAAGTTGTTATCTTTGGTCTTACGTTTAATCAGGAAATTTTGAATCCTTATAATTAGTGATGTCGTTGCAGATGTAATCTGCATTTCACACATCTCTTTATTTGTTGCATAATGGTCATATTGGGTTCTTGCGAAATTTTTTTGATTTGTATTACGTAATTTTTTTACGTAATTCATTTTTTATTTGCATAATTTGTAAAGCCTGTAAATGGTAGCTAGGCGTAAACTGGAAGGAGAGCTGTGTACCAATCCCTAGTGATGATGCACAGAACCGGCCAGGTCTAGCACCTAATGTCCGACCCCGCCTTCTCGTGGTGCAGGCCGTTAGTACCTTTCAAAAGAGATATTCTCTTTTGGAAGGGAACGGAAGGGGAGGGCTACCAGTTCAGTATGGCCTACTGATCTGGTCATCTATGGCCACTTTTTTCTTTTTTTTTCTTTTTTTTCAACCCTGCTGAGGAGTGGTCAACTTCACAGGGTCCTGGTACTGACCATTTATACCTACTAGACTGGACTTGTTTATGGATTTGAGCTTGATTATGGATCCTGGACTTGCTGCACTGGTGGGCCTCTGTTGAGGGAGAGTCTGCCGCTGTGTTTTCTGTTTGCTTCTGGGTTGCCAGCTCTAAGTGAACAGAGACATGGGATACCTTATATCAGCTGGTGGATAATCCTAATCAGAGGCCATCGCAGGTACCTGAACCTTACTTAGCTAGTTGGGCATCGTCAAGCCTAAACTGGAGTAATGCGTCTCAGGCAGGCCATGTGGCTCTTGAAAAAGTCCACTTGAAAAGGTGGTGCCTGAAGTTCCTACCAGCATCGGTGACTTCAGCCTTTAGCGGAGGAGGAACGGGTCTTTGCCCCATGCCTGCGATCAGGGGGCTGTTTGATATTGTTGGCCCTACCAATCTCAATAAACCTAATTTCTTTAAAAATCCTACTAATCATATTCTCTCTACAGGAACGTGGAACGTGAGGACATTACATAGAGATTATTCTCTTGATGTTCTCATGCAGGAATTCCAGCGCTATAACCTAGATATTCTAGGCTTGCAAGAGACCAGATGGACAGGTAAAGGTGAGATACTTAAAAATAACTTTAAATTTCTCTTCACAGGGAGGGAGGATGGAAAGCATCACCAAGGCGTGGGTCTGCTGCTCAGCAGACATGCTAGTGATGCTCTTCTAGGATATGAGTGCATTAATGAAAGGTTTCTTACAGCAAAATTTCAGACAAGCATTAAAAACTTGAATGTTATCTGCTGTTATGCCCCCACTGAGGATGCTGATGAGGATGAGAAGGACAGGTTTTACGGACAACTTCAGGATATTTTGAATTCTGTCAAGAAAGGAGATATTACCCTTGTTCTTGGTGACTTCAATGCCAAAGTTGGTACTGACTCTGACCTTTGGGGAGGGGTGATTGGCCCTTTTGGTATTGGTAGCTGCAATGGCAATGGGCAACGTCTCCTACAGGTAAGTAAACTCAATGGTTTCAGAATAACTAACACATATTACAAACACCGCAACATACATAAATACACATGGGTTTCACCTGATGGGCTGCATAAGAATATGATTGATTATATATTAATTGGCTAGTTCTGTTACAAATACCAGGGCATATAGGGGAGCTGAAATTGGATCTGACCATTACCTTGTTAAAAGTGTCTTGCAACTTAAACTTAAAAAGTGTTGTGCTAGAGTTAAAAAATTTACCTTTAATACTGAAGCTCTGAATAACCCAGTTATAGCTAAAGCTTACCATGATAGGTTACTTAGTCATTATGACGGTCATGGTTTGCTTAATACTGAAGTTGAGGAAGAATGGGGCCATTTTAAACAGGCTTTTTTGGAAACTAACAGTACTCTTTTAGGAAAAAAGGAGCAGAGGAGGCAGAATTATTTAAGTGATAAGGCAATTGAGCTTATTTCAGAAAGAAGGAACTGCAGGAATGTCCTTAATCAGTACCCTACTAGTCCTAATAGAAAAGATTACAGAGAGCTTAATAAACGTGTAAAGGATCAGTTAGCTACTGATAAAAATCTTTGGCTTGATAGCTTGGCTGACAAAGCTGAGGAAGCAGTTAGGCAGCACAACAGCAGAGAGCTGTACCAGATAGTTAATGTTTTATGTGGTAGAAAACGGACAGGCATACAGGGATTGAAGGATAAACAAGGTAAGGTTATAGAAGGTGAGGATTCTCTCATGGCTAGGTGGGCTGAGCATTTCAGTAATGTTCTAAACAATGTGGTTAGTTCTACTCCCATTGTTTGTAATGATGATAGATGCATTGGCAGCTTTAATGTTGGCCCTATAACACAATCTGAAGTTAGTTTGGCTATCTCTAAACTGAAACTTCATAAATCCCCAGGGGTAGATGAAATTACTACAGAAATAATCAGAGCTGGGAATGTTTTGGTTACCACTTGGATGACTGAAATTTTGAATAACCTTTATGATAAAGGCATGGTTCCTAAAGATTTTACCAGAGCTATTATTATCCCTATTTCCAAAAAAGGTGATCGCAGTTCTTGTGATAACTATAGGGGTATCAGCCTACTCTCTGTTCCAGGTAAAGTTCTTTCCATGATTGTGCTTAATAGAATTAAGAATCTGGTTGACAGGCAATTGCGTGATGAGCAATGTGGATTCAGAAGTGGTAGGGGATGTGTCATCATCATCATCATCATCAAGCAGCCATGGGCTACGGAGGTCCAACCAGACCACGCAGTTTAATTCTCCAAGCATATCTGTCCTGAGCTACATCTGCTGCATCCGGCCACTGCACACCAATTCTAACAAGGTCCTGTTTGACATTGTCTGCCCACCGCATCCTAGGTCTCCCCTCCTTCTGAGGCCTCTAGGCACACTGTTCATAACCTTATTCGCCAATCTATAATTATCCATACGGGCAACATGGCCAAACCAGCGGAGTCTCTCTCTGCAGAATATGCTGCTTAAAGGAGGTTGCAGACTCCTTTGCCTAACCTCATCATTAGTTACAAAGTTAAACCACCTAATACCCAAGATACTGCGTAAGCATCTAGAATCAAAAGCATCTAGTTTCCTGTTATCTTGTTTACACAGCGTCCAAGTTTCACTACCATAACTAACCCTAGAAAGAACCAAACTATTATACAGTCTAATTTTAGTCTTTAGGTGTATACGCCTATTTCTCCACAATCTCCATAGATTCTTAAAAGTCCCGGCAGCAATACCTATTCGTCTGTTAATCTCATGCCGCACATCACCAGTATCAGTTACATAGCTCCCAAGATAATTAAACTGTGACACATGCTCAAGACTGCAACCATTCAGATTAACTGAATCACAACCTGCCTGACCAATTTTCATCACTTTAGTTTTCTCTCTGTTTATAACCAAACCTACTCTACTACCAGTCTCATCAACGGCTCGAATGAAAGAGTTCATCTCATCAACATCATTTGCCAAAAGGGCTAAATCATCAGCATAATCTAAATAAGAAATTTTCGTATCTCGAGACCATTTAAGGCCAAAATCTTTCCCTCGAAGTGAATTTCGCATAACATAATCAACAACCAAACTAAAGAGAAAAGGAGACAAAATGCACCCTTGTCGAACACCAGAAGCAATGCTAAACCAATTGCTACAAGACTTACCAACTCTCACACATGACTCAGTGTTATTATAGAGAGCTTTCATTATGTTAACTAACTTGTCTGGTATACCATATGATCTCACAATCAACCACAAATTATGACGATCAACAGAGTCGAAAGCCTTTTTGAAATCAACAAAGCTAGCAACCAAAGGTTTCTGAAACTTTAAACGTTTCTCAAGAATCTGCCTAAGTGAAAATATCTGATCTACAGATCCCCTACCACTTCTGAATCCACATTGCTCATCACGCAATTGCCTGTCAACCAGATTCTTAATTCTATTAAGCACAATCATGGAAAGAACTTTACCTGGAACAGAGAGTAGGCTGATACCCCTATAGTTATCACAAGAACTGCGATCACCTTTTTTGAAAATAGGGAAATAATAGCTCTGGTAAAATCTTTAGGAACCATGCCTTTATCATAAAAGTTATTCAAAATTTCAGTCATCCAAGTGATAACCAAAACATTCCCAGCTCTGAGCATTTCTGTAGTAATTTCATCTACCCCTGGGGATTTATGAAGTTTCAGTTTAGAGATAGCCAAACTAACTTCAGATTGTGTTATAGGGCCAACATTAAAGCTGCCAATGCATCTATCGTCATTGGAAACAATGGGAGTAGAACTAACCACATTGTTTAGAACATCACTGAAATGCTCAGCCCACCTAGCCATGAGAGAATCCTCACCTTCTATAACCTTACCTTGTTTATCCTTCAATCCCTGTATGCCTGTCCGTTTTCTACCACATAAGACATTAACTATCTGGTACAGCTCTCTGCTGTTGTGCTGCCTAACTGCTTCCTCAGCTTTGTCAGCCAAGCTATCAAGCCAAAGATTTTTATCAGTAGCTAACTGATCCTTTACACGTTTATTAAGCTCTCTGTAATCTTTTCTATTAGGACTAGTAGGGTACTGATTAAGGACATTCCTGCAATTCCTTCTTTCTGAAATAAGCTCAATTGCCTTGTCACTTAAATAATTCTGCCTCCTCTGCTCCTTTTTTCCTAAAAGAGTACTGTTAGTTTCCAAAAAAGCCTGTTTAAAATGGCCCCATTCTCCCTCAACTTCAGTATTAAGCAAACCATGACCGTCATAATGACTAAGTAAGCTATCATGGTAAGCTTTAGCTATAACTGGGTCATTCAGAGCTTCAGTATTAAAGGTAAATTTTTTAACTCTAGCACAACACTTTTTAAGTTTAAGTTGCAAGACACTTTTAACAAGGTAATGGTCAGATCCAATTTCAGCTCCCCTATATGCCCTGGTATTTGTAACAGAACTAGCCAATTAATATATAATCAATCATATTCTTATGCAGCCCATCAGGTGAAACCCATGTGTATTTATGTAGGTTGCGGTGTTTGTAATATGTGTTAGTTATTCTGAAACCATTGAGTTTACTTACCTGTAGGAGACGTTGCCCATTGCCATTGCAGCTACCAATACCAAAAGGACCTATTACTCCTCCCCAAAGGTCAGAGTCGGTACCAACTTTGGCATTGAAGTCACCAAGAACAAGGGTAATATCTCCTTTCTTGACAGAATTCAAAATATCCTGAAGTTGTCCGTAAAACCTGTCCTTCTCATCCTCATCAGCATCCTCAGTGGGGGCATAACAGCAGATAACATTCAAGTTTTTAATGCTTGTCTGAAATTTTGCTGTAAGAAACCTTTCATTAATGCACTCATATCCTAGAAGAGCATCACTAGCATGTCTGCTGAGCAGCAGACCCACGCCTTGGTGATGCTTTCCATCCTCCCTCCCTGTAAAGAGAAATTTAAAGTTATTTTTAAGTATCTCACCTTTACCTGTCCATCTGGTCTTTTGCAAGCCTAGAATATCTAGGTTATAGCGCTGGAATTCCTGCATGAGGACATCAAGAGAATAATCTCTATGTAATGTCCTCACGTTCCACGTTCCTGCAGAAAGAAAATGATTAGTAGAATTTTTAAAGAAATTAGGTTTATTGAGATTGGTAGGGCCAACAATATCAAACAGCCCCCTGATCGCAGGCATGGGGCAAAGACCCGTTCCTCCTCCGCTAAAGGCTGAAGTCACCGATGCTGGTAGGAACTTCAGGCACCACCTTTTCAAGTGGACTTTTTCAAGAGCCACATCTCCTGCCTGAGACGCATTACTCCAGTTTAGGCTTGACGATGCCCAACTAGCTAAGTAAGGTTCAGGTACCTGCGATGGCTTCTGATTAGGATTATCCACCAGCTGATATAAGGTATCCCATGTCTCTGTTCACTTAGAGCTGGCAACCCAGAAGCAAACGGAAAACACAGCGGCAGACTCTCCCTCAACAGAGGCCCACCAGTGCAGCAAGTCCAGGATCCATAATCAAGCTCAAATCCATAAACAAGTCCAGTCTAGTAGGTATAAATGGTCAGTACCAGGACCCTGTGAAGTTGACCACTCCTCAGCAGGGTTGAAAAAAAAGAAAAAAGTGGCCGTAGATGACCAGATCAGCAGGCCATACTGAACTGGCAGCCCTCCCCTTCCGTTCCCTTCCAAAAGAGAATATCTCTTTTGAAAGGTACTAACGGCCTGCACCACGAGAAGGCGGGGTCGGACATTAGGTGCTAGACCTGGCCGGTTCTGTGCATCATCACAGGGGATTGGTACACAGCTCTCCTTCCAGTTTACGCCTAGCTACCATTTATTTTCACTTAGGCAGATTCTTGAGAAATGTTTAGAGTTTCAGAAACCTTTGGTTGATAGCTTTGTTGATTTCAAAAAGGCTTTCGACTCTGTTGATCGTCATAATTTGTGGTTGATTGTGAGATCATATGGTATACCAGACAAGTTAGTTAACATAATGAAAGCTCTCTATAATAACACTGAGTCATGTGTGAGAGTTGGTAAGTCTTGTAGCAATTGGTTTAGCATTGCTTCTGGTGTTCGACAAGGGTGCATTTTGTCTCCTTTTCTCTTTAGTTTGGTTGTTGATTATGTTATGCGAAATTCACTTCGAGGGAAAGATTTTGGCCTTAAATGGTCTGGAGATACGAAAATTTCTGATTTAGATTATGCTGATGATTTAGCCCTTTTGGCAAATGATGTTGATGAGATGAACTCTTTCATTCGAGCCGTTGATGAAACTGGTAGTACAGTAGGTTTGGTTATAAACAGAGAGAAAACTAAAGTGATGAAAATTGGTCAGACAGGTTGTGATTCAGTTAATCTGAATGGTTGCAGTCTTGAGCAGGTGTCACAGTTTAATTATCTTGGGAGCTATGTAACTGATACTGGTGATGTGCGGCATGAGATTAACAGACGAATAGGTATTGCTGCCGGGACTTTTAAGAATCTATGGAGATTGTGGAGAAATAGGCGTATACACCTAAAGACTAAAATTAGACTGTATAATAGTTTGGTTCTTTCTAGGGTTAGTTATGGTAGTGAAACTTGGACGCTGTGTAAACAAGATAACAGGAAACTAGATGCTTTTGATTCTAGATGCTTACGCAGTATCTTGGGTATTAGGTGGTTTAACTTTGTAACTAATGATGAGGTTAGGCAAAGGAGTCTGCAACCTCCTTTAAGCAGCATATTGTGCAGAGAGAGACTCCGCTGGTTTGGCCAAGTTGCCCGTATGGATAATTATAGATTGGCGAATAGGGTTATGAACAGTGTGCCTAGAGGCCTCAGAAGGAGGGGGAGGCCTAGGATGCGGTGGGCAGACAATGTCAAACAGGACCTTGTTAGAATTGGTGTGCAGTGGCCGGATGCAGCAGATGTAGCTCAGGACAGATATGCTTGGAGAATTAAACTGCGTGGTCTGGTTGGACCTCCGTAGCCCATGGCTGCTTGAGGATGATGATGATGATGATAATTTGTAAGTTTTATTAGCATTATGATAGCCAATTACTATTTTTATTAACAAGGTAAAGTAGCAGAAAGAATTTTAAATGCTGATATTTTTTTATCAGTCGCGATTAATAATTTTCTAAACAACAACAACAAATAAGAAAAAACAACAAATAAACATTATTGCCATAATATATGAAATCTTTGCACCTTTATTAAAAGTGAATAGAGAATAGTCATGAAGTAGAAAAATAAATTTTTTCATCCCATCTGAAAAGTGAGTTTTTTTAAATCTAGGATACTGGAACTAAAGAATATTTTATTGAAGTTTCAGGTGGAGGTTGGAGTTCCCAGGGAATGGCATACAGGGAGTGTATAACTAACTATTCCGTAATTTTTTTGCTTTTCGAAGTGAGGAAAAAAAATACTGTAATGAAGAGAAAAAATATACAAACTCGATCCCATCATCAGACGGACGGTAGCTTTTCCAAACCCATCGGTGTCCCCTTCCTCTCCAAAAGCAGGGTTGAGGTTAGTGGAAATGAAACTGAACGGTGGCACAGTTGTGACTCGAAACCGATAAATAGCAGTTGGGTTGTTTTACCTCTGAGCGGCACTTTTTTGCACACCATGGGCTAAATGGCCAGGTCACATGGACCCCGAAAGCTCAGAGAAGGTTGGGGAAGGGGACCCACTGGAACAGCTGTTGGGAGACAGATGGTAGCCTCCCGTCAAGGCCATCCAGCGTGTTATTTAACGTGCACAGGGTATGGCTCTCCCGCACACGGGGCCACGGCTTAACGTCCCATCCGACGGACGGCGGCCTTTCCAAGCCCATCGGTATCCCCTACTGACCGTGGGCAG
This sequence comes from Ryuthela nishihirai, assembly GCA_038380435.1. NCBI lineage: Eukaryota > Metazoa > Arthropoda > Arachnida > Araneae > Heptathelidae > Ryuthela > Ryuthela nishihirai. The sequence continues at coordinate 85,330,898 of JAWZYU010000004.1, read as the reverse complement.
GGGGGAATTTTGCGGAAATAAATCTCAACGCTGACCCAGTTGGGACTCGAACCTGGGAACTACAGATTACGAGCCTGGCGTGCTACCGACTGAGCCACCCCCGTCCCCGCCCCCGCGGGTCGAGGTTGTGTATCGTTGGTATAGGTTATATCTGTACGAGAGGGGTAGGTAAGGCGTAGCAAGCTTTCAAATCTGCAGGTCCCGATTGAGACAGCTTTGAGTTTTATATCCTCTAACCCTTGCCCTTTACTTTAGGCCTGCCCTTTACTACAGATTACGAGCCTGGCGCGCTACCGACTGAGCCACCCTCGCCCCAGGTAATTAGTAGATTACAAGCCTGACGCGCTACCGACTGAGCCAACCCCTCCCCAAGGTGACGGAGAATGGAGCAGCTCGTTACGATTGTGGAAATCAGAATTCATTGACACAGAATCAGTTTCATCTCTGCCTTTCATCGTTATCTTTGATAACATTAATTTATGTTCTATCTCATTGGTCACGGTCTTATATTTATAATTTTTTTTATTTTCTCTGCTCCTATTTAGTCTTATGTTTAACCTCTTTCCGTATTTGACAACGATAAAAATAATGGAAAAGGTTTCAGTTCAAGAATTCAGATATATATGAAACATGATTTAGAAAGTAGGAAAGCCATTGAACTTAAGATGCTATCATACAACAGGATAAAGAAACTTTACTAAACAAATTATAATAGACGCTAAACTAAGCTTGCATGATTTCACATCAAAAGCGATATTCAGATATGTAAGCAAAGCATGGGGATTAAATGGAAGTGACACCCAAAGAGATTGGTTTTTGTGACATTTGCTCCCACAAGATTAGATCATTGAGAGTACATTGACATCGAGAGAGACAGAAAGTATCTAAAACAGTAAACGAAATAGAAATTTATTAATAAAATGAAAGGAAACGTTTGAAAATAAAAGAACCGATGATAACAGATTTCTAAAACAGCACTAAGCAGTATCATAAGAAGAAGAAACAAAGGATACCTTTAAATGAAAGATGATTTATTTTCCTGTTACGACTCTGGCTAACTTAAACAACTCAGTCAATTTAAAACATTTGAGATATTTGATGTACAAGAAGTTACAAAATGTACAAACATTCGAAAGTTTAAAACAAATTTAAATATGACGTTTATACTTCACCGAGTTCTGCATATAGATTAGAATCTTTATTCGCTACTGCCGGCGACAGAGCAAAAGCAAGGAAGAAAACACAGTTTGCATTCAACACGAGGAGTTGTAAAGAGCAGAAATATTATCACACGTCGAAAAGCAAGTGATGAGTGAAACGCTCGTTCGCATGGTAAAGATGTGATGTCAAGCGCGAAAATGAAGATTACAAGAGAAGCTTTCTACGATTCACATGAAACATCATTAGAACATGTTCCTTCGATTCACATGAAACGAAACGTCATTAGAACATGTTCCTTCGATTCACATGAAACGAAACGTCATTAGAACATGTTCCTTCGATTCACGTGGAACGAAACGTCATTAGAGCATGTTCCTTCGATTCACGTGGAACGAAACGTCATTAGAACATGTTCCTTCGATTCACGTGGAACGAAACGTCATTAGAACATGTTCCTTCGATTCACGTGGAACGAAACGTCATTAGAACATGTTCCTTCGATTCACGTGGAACGAAACGTCATTAGAACATGTTCCTTCGATTCACGTGGAACGAAACGTCATTAGAACATGTTCCTTCGATTCACGTGGAACGAAACGTCATTAGAACATGTTCCTTCGATTCACATGAAACGAAACGTCATTAGAACATGTTCCTTCGATTCACATGAAACGAAACGTCATTAGAACATGTTCCTTCGATTCACATGAAACGAAACGTCATTAGAACATGTTCCTTCGATTCACATGAAACGAAACAACATTAGAACATGTTCCTTCGATTCACATGAAACGAAACGTCATTAGAACATGTTCCTTCGATTCACATGAAACGAAACGTCATTAGAACATGTTCCTTCGATTCACATGAAACGAAACGTCATTAGAACATGTTCCTTCGATTCACATGAAACGAAACGTCATTAGAACATGTTCCTTCGATTCACATGAAACGAAACGTCATTAGAACATGTTCCTTCGATTCACATGAAACGAAACGTCATTAGAACATGTTCCTTCGATTCACATGAAACGAAACGTCATTAGAACATGTTCCTTCGATTCACACGAAACGAAACGTCATTAGAACATGTTCCTTCGATTCACACGAAACGAAACGTCATTAGAACATGTTCCTTCGATTCACACGAAACGAAACCTCATTAGAACATGTTCCTTCGATTCACACGAAACGAAACCTCATTAGAACATGTTCCTTCGATTCACACGAAACGAAACCTCATTAGAACATGTTCCTTCGATTCACACGAAACGAAACCTCATTAGAACATGTTCCTTCGATTCACATGAAACGAAACGTCATTAGAACATGTTCCTTCGATTCACATGAAACGAAACATCATTAGAACATGTTCCTTCGATTCACATGAAACGAAACCTCATTAGAACATGTTCCTTCGATTCACATGAAACGAAACCTCATTAGAACATGTTCCTTCGATTCACATGAAACGAAACCTCATTAGAACATGTTCCTTCGATTCACATGAAACGAAACCTCATTAGAACATGTTCCTTCGATTCACATGAAACGAAACAACATTAGAACATGTTCCTTCGATTCACATGAAACGAAACAACATTAGAACGTGTTCCTTCGATTCACATGAAACGAAACATCATTAGAACGTGTTCCTTCGATTCACATGAAACGAAACATCATTAGAACGTGTTCCTTCGATTCACATGAAACGAAACATCATTAGAACATGTTCCTTCGATTCACATGAAACGAAACATCATTAGAACATGTTCCTTCGATTCACATGAAACGAAACATCATTAGAACATGTTCCTTCGATTCACATGAAACGAAACATCATTAGAACATGTTCCTTCGATTCACATGAAACGAAACATCATTAGAACATGTTCCTTCGATTCACATGAAACGAAACATCATTAGAACATGTTCCTTCGATTCACATGAAACGAAACATCAAATGGTGGCATGTAAAACACGTTCCAGACTATTTGCAGGATTTTTTGAAAAGCAAAAATCGTCTGTTGGCACTTGGAAAGTTAATTTGTAACACTATTAGTTTTAATTTTACAACTTTTAAATTAAATTATCAAAATGCGAACTCGGTGATGTGGTGTGTATCAGAACCCTGTTCAAGCCTCTCCCACTTCGCCTTCCGTAGATTTTTCATAGGATTATAAGGGACGAATTAATCCTGTAACGATAAGGAATAGATCACCAAAAATAATATTTAGATTTTATTTATCGAGTAGAGGACGAAACCTATTCAAGTTATGGAAAAAATCCTCAAATTATATGAAAATATATAAATAAAATGTAGTATCGTAGTGTACTGTAATGAATAATATCCTCAAAGGGAAAAAAAAAGTTTTTTGTGAACTAAGCTATGAAACTACATTATGCGAACTTGACGCAAAATCAAGTTTCTTTTAGCATTCTCTCTGAAAAAATAAGCATTTGACTCATTCTATGACAGTTTTACGACTATTTTTCCGGGATCTCTCGGATATTAATGTCCGAAAATTAATAATAGATTCTCCTTTTGTTGAGAAATTTTGAACTTTTAATAATTAGTCTGCTATTTTATCCATCTATCGTATCTAATTTTAATTAGCGAGTCAAACGTCATTTTAAAAGAACTTCTATTCAAACTACATCATTGATTCCACACATTGCTCTTATATTTAGTTTACTGATACATATAATGCGCTATCTCCTCTAAACACAACTCTGCCCTGGATGGGTTTTGGAAGATTACCGTCCGTCGATGGGACATTAAGCCGTGGTTCCTTATGCGGTAGAGAATACCCTGTAAGCATTAAAGAACACCTAGATAGCCTTGACGGGCGGCTACTATCAGCCCTCTAACAGCTGTCTAGTGGGTCTCCTTTCCCAACATTATCTGGGCCCTCACCAGATTTTGAGCCTTTGGGTGTCCTTATGACATGGCCACTAGTGTGACCTTATGGGTTGGGTTGTTTTACCTCTGAGCGGCACATTTTTGCACACCATGGGTTAAATGGCCAGGTCACATGGACCCCGAAGGCTCAGAGAAGGTTGGGGGAGGGGACCCACCGGAACAGCTGTTGGGAGACAGATGGTAGCCTCCCGTCAAGGCCATCCAGCGTGTTCTTTAATGTGCACAGTGTATGGCTCTCCCGCACACGAGGCCACGGCTTAACGTCCCATCCGACGGACGGCGGCCTTTCCAAGCCCATCGGTGTCCCCTACTGACCGTGGGCAGGGCGGGGAATTTTGCGGAGATAAATCTCAACGCTGACCCAGCTGGGACTCGAACCTGGGAACTACAGATTACGAGCCTGGCGCGCTACCGACTGAGCCACCTCCGGCCCAGATTTTGAGCCTTTGGGTGTCCTTACGACATGGCCCATTGTGTAAAGTAAAACTGCCTTTCGGAATCAGAGGAATCCAGCAAACAATCTATAGTAAGAAAGAGGTCGCTGATAGGCTTGAAAAGGCCACCTGATGTTGGATGAGGCGTTAAGCTGTGTCCCTATGTGCAGGAGAATCATACGTTTTTCACATTAAAGAACCACTGAATGGAGAGTTTCCATTTGTTTAACAGGCTGTCTAGTGGCTCTGTGGTACCCATAATCTCTTATTTGGCAATTAATTTACAAGCTATGGCCATAGTGAATTGGGCTTCGTATTGGACTATTTCTGATCTCATCATGCCATTTTATTGCAAGATATTATTTCACAGAAATTCAATAATTATTTTGAGCCATAAATTTTACAACCCCATGGGAGGTTCGTCCTTTGTCCTCGGGGCGGGGGTGGCTCAGTCGGTAGCGCGCCAGGCTCGTAATCTGTAGTTCCCAGGTTCGAGTCCCAGCTGGGTCAGCGTTGAGATTTATCTCCGCACAATTCCCGCCCTGCCCACAGTCAGTAGGGGACACCGCTGGGCTTGGAAAGGCCGCCGTCCGTCGGATGGGACGTCAAGCCGTGGCCCCTTGTGCGGGAGAGCCATACCCTGTGCACGTTAAAGAACACGCTGGATGGCCTTGACGGGAGGCTACCATCTGTCTCCCAACAGTTGTTCCAGTGGGTCCCCTCCCCCAACCTTCTCTGAGCCTTCGGAGTCCATGTGACCTGGCCATTTAGCCCATGGTTTGCAAAAAAGTGCCGCTCAGAGGTAAAACAAACCAACAACAACAACCTTTATCCTCATTAAAAGTTTGGCTCGTTTCCAGTTTTTGTGGACCAATAATTGAGGCTAAGCGGTGAGTCGAGTCCACGTAACCTAATTAATTTCGTAATTGACACATGGAAGCAACGATATAAGGCCTTACCGAGCGTTTAGGCATCAGATTATTGCACTGAAATTTATTTACGCTGCAATGTGTGGCAGGATTGTTTCAGTAGCATCTCAACAACAGACTTTTCTTTAATTTACTTTCCTAAAATCTTGGCTTTTAAAAGCAAAAATTTAGCTTATTTTTCTGGTTCCTGCATAAAAATATATGTTTATAGAATATCTTTTCGTGACGAATTTAAATCTGATTTTAAATATTTCCTATCAGGTATAGATTTTGAGAAAAACTGGATTTTATTTTAATCTTGTCATTTTATATTATAAATTAAATTATCTGTTATGAATGTACAATTAGATAAATATATGTAATCAATTACTGAAAAGAATTTGTGATCTTCTTTCTCTTGTATGATGTTGGAGGAGTTTCTCTTATTAAGCTTCTTATTTGTCGCCTGCCTCGGTGTAGCAGACACTGCATCTGTTGGGGTTAGGGTTCGAGTCCCCGACCACTGGCTCAGTCGGTAGCGCGCCAGGCTCGTAATCTGTAGTTCCCAGGTTCGAGTCCCAGCTGGGTCAGTGTTGAGATTTATCTCCGCAAAATTTCCCGCCTTGCCCACGGTCAGTAGGGGGACACCGATGGGTTTGGAAAGGCCGCCGTCTGTCGGATGGGACGTTCAGCCGTGCCCCCGTGTGTGGGAGAGCCATACCCTGTGCACGTTAAAGAACACGCTGGATGGCCTTGACGGGAGGCTACCATCTGTCTCCCAACTGCTGTTCCAATGGGTCCACTCCCCCAACCTTCTCTGAGCCTTCGGGGTCCTTGTGACCTGGCCATTTAGCCCATGGTGTGCAAAAAAGTGTCGCTCAGAGGTAAAACAACCCAAACAACAACCCGATCACTCTGTATTTGTTTGTATGAGAAACCAGGGTAAGGCTTGATAGAAGGTTTAGATCGTCTCCTTTGTGTAGGGCCAGGGGCAGACTGGTCTAGGCGGCCAAAGCCGCTGGGGCCAATAGCAAATTGGTTTGGGTTACCTTTGAGCAGCAATTTTCGCATACAATGGGCTAAATGGCCAGGTCACAAAGACCCCTAGAGCTCAGAATAGGTTGGGGGGAAGGGACCCACTAGAATAGCTGTTGGGAGACAGATAGTAACCTCTCGTCAAGGACATCCAGCGTGTTCTTTAATGTGCAACGTCATAAGCTCTTTCCCCACAAGGAACCATAGCTTAACGTCTTATCCGACGGACGGCGGCCTTTCCAAGTCCATCGGTGTCCTATCATGAAAGAATAATAATCTTAGAAAAGATTTCAAAGTCCTTTCTGTTTTCAAGCGACATCCGAGGAGGGGATTCAGGAGATGATGGTAGATGATCCCCTCCATAATGATCTTGCATCTCCAGTAACCTCCTAATTCTCTCCCAACATCATCTCCACCTCTATTTTTGAAGGTAATAAAAATCACTGATATGTTGAAATAATTTATACTGATAATTCATTCCCTTCATATATTACACACAAATATGTATAACAAGCATTTGAAGGTACCTACTCACAAAGAGAACTTACCTGTGAGTAGTAAAAGAAAAAAAAAACAGACAAGAGTTGTATAAATTGTACAAAACAAGACAAATCACAATTGAACACACTTACGAGTAGGTAAGCCTGTGACCGTGCACGTGCAAGCTGGCGATGATTTCGTTTAAGCATCCATCACTATAAAATTAAAATGTAATCTGAAGAATATCTTCAATGTTAGAAGTGCCCATCAAACATATCTTTAATTGCATAGAGAAACTTGTAAAATTACTAGACATTTTAATTTCGTCAAAAGAGTACAAACACACACAACGTAAAATGAGTGTCTTTTTTAAGATAAATAGATCGATAACTTATAGTAAGTGATAACTTGAAGTAATTTCTTTAAAAAATGTGTAAACAATTGTTTAATCAGGTGATCTGAACCTTATAAACTCCTGTTTAGATTAATTTTTATGGCAGAAATTCCCCGCTTAAAGGGGATTCGCTTTAAGTGGGTTGTTGGGTTGTTTTACCTCTGAGCGGCACTTTTTTGCACACCATGGGCTAAATGGCCAGGTCACATGGACCCCGAAGGCTCAGAGAAGGTTGGGGGAGGGGACCCACTGGAACAGCTGTTGGGAGACAGATGGTAGCCTCCCATCAAGGCCATCCAGCGTGTTCTTTAACGTGCACAGAGTACGGCTCTCCCACACACGGGGCCACGGCTTAACGTCCCATCCGACGGACGGCGGCCTTTCCAAGCCCATCGGTGTCCCCTACTGACCGTGGACAGGGCGGGGAATTTTGCGGAGATAAATCTCAACGCTGACCCAGCTGGGACTCGAACCTGGGAAGTACAGATTACGAGCCTGGCGCGCTACCGACTGAGCCACCCCAGCTTTAAGTGGAGTTTTTCCAGTCCTAATTAACCACGGATAACGGGACCTCCTGCATTTGCTTGATGATGTGTCAGAGAAATATTTTCCCCGAATCAGGCTCGTCTGGACTGCGCCAGATTAATTTAAAATGGATTAATTTTTTAACGTCAAATTGCTAACACTCAGATGCGTGAAGAATAATATCCAAAACATACTGTAGAGAAATGCTTCACTAGGAGGCCATCTTGAAATATTCTGCTAGCTCATGGTAGCCGAATAGTCAGGCTGTCTCTAGTCATACTAACGTCATCTACGTAACGTTATGTAAGATAGTGATTGTTTGTTTTTGGCTTTCAAATTTCAAGACTTGAACATTCATGACTTGACATTGCACATTCACTTCTGAAAAGTGGCTTGGGTTGTTTTACCTCTGAGCGGCACTTTTCGCACACAGTGGGCTAAATGGACAGGTCACAAGGACCCCGAGAGCTCAGAGAAGATTTGGGGGAGGAGACCCACTGGACAGCTGTTTGGAGACAGATGGTTGCCTCTCGTCAAGGACATCCAGCATGTTCTTTAACGCGCACGGGGTATGACTCTTCCGCACACGGGGGCATGGCTTAATGTCCCATCCAACGGAAGGCAGCCTTTCCAAGATCATCGGTCAAGACCTCTACAAACTGGGGATAGGGTGGAGAGTTTTGCGAAGATAAATCTCATCTCTGACCCAGATGGAACTCGAACCTGGAAAATGCATATTACGAACCTGGCGCGCTACCGAATGAGCCGTCCCAGCCCCTCTAGAATAGGCGAGTCACAACCGATGCACATTAAAGTACACAACGATTGGCCTTGAAGGGAGACTTCCAATTGTTTTCTGAAGGCTCTTCAAGGGATCTCTTTCCTTCGCTGAGCACTGATCCCTTAAGGCCTTTATTATATAAGCATTTAGACGATTGTGCGCGCAAAAGTTCCGCTCATAGTAAAAACAACCTAACAATCGGATAATTTGGGTAGGAAAGATAAATTGGTCAGGAAAGAATCTATTTTGAAGAATCTTTAAACACGAAGTTAGATGCTCTTCGTAGAAGCTGTTGAACTTCCTTGGAAGCATCCATTTCCTTATAGGTGTTATGTTCGCATAGTCATTACCTCGTTATCGGTTTCTGAGAACGATGTCATCTGAACACGTGGTCCTGTTGCGTCATTTCCCCATTCATCGCCATGGTACGGCACGTGGCTGGAGGACACGGGGAAATGTGGAGAGGTGTGACGCTGCTGTGGCACGCAGAATACTAATCAATTGAAAGAAAAAAAAACTCTCGCTTTAAAATAGCTAGCTAAGGAAATGAAAAGGTTTTGATGGATTCAGAAACAAAGATCGAAAATATTTCAGAGAAATTTCATTCCTGAAGTGTATGAGCGGATTCTGGAAATGAAGAATGATTGCGTGAGTCAGGGCTGGCTATTTTGCCGCCCAGAACGAATGTGGCCATCTGCCACCAGGGGAGTAATGGCATTTTGTTTTAGGAAGTAGCTGTAACAGAAGGTAATAAAGAAGTTGCGATAAAGACACTGTTTTTTTTCAAGATTTCAGTACTTATTCTTTTGACAGTTTGTACTTATTCTTAAAATAGTTTTTTCCTCAATATACGCGTAACTTGTGCAGAAAAAGAATTATCATTAAAAAGAAATTTTGTTCCTATGAGGCAAATTCTATTCGGCGTGCCTGTTGCCATCCCTTAGGTCTGTAAATGGAAGCTATGCATAAACTGGAAGGATAGCTGTGTACCAATCCCCAGTTATGATGCACAGAACCGGCCAGGTCTAGCACCTAATGTCCGACCCCGCCTTCTCGTGGTGCAGACTGTTAGTACCTTTCAAAAGAGATATTCACTTTTGGAAGGAAACGGAAGTGGAGGGCTGACAGTTCAGTATGGCCTACTGATCTGATCATCTATGGCCACTTTTTTTTTAAACCCTGCTGAGGAGTGGTCAACTTTACAGGGCAAAGTTTAGATGAAATCAATTGCTAATTTCAGAAATATCCTAACTAACATCAAAATTCTTATAACAGAGAGAAAAGTCCTCCTAAATGGTAGCTAGGTATAAACTGGAAGGAGAGCTGTGTACCAATTCCCAGTGACGATGCATAGAACCGGGCCGTCTTCTCGTGGTGCAGGACGTTAGTACCTTTCAAAAGAGATATTCGCTTTCAGTATGGCCTATTGATCTGGTCATCTATGGCCACTATTTTCTTTTTTTTTCAACCTTGCTGAGGAGTGGTCAACTTCACAAGGCCTGGTGCTGACCATTTATACCTACTAGACTGGAATTGTTAATGGATTTACTAGACTGGCTTGATTATAGATTCTGACTTGCTGCACTGATGAGCCTCTGTTGAGGGAGAATCTGCCGCTATGTTTTCTCTTTGTTTGTGGGTTGCCAGCCCTAAGTGAACAAAAGCACGGAATAACTTATATCAGCTGGTGGATAATCCTAATCAGAGGCCATCGCAGGTACCTGAACCTTACTTAGCTAGTTGGGCATCGTCAATCCTAAACTGGAGTGCTTCAGGCAGGCCATATGCTCTTGAAAAAGTTCACTTGAAAAGGTGGTGCATGAAGTTCCTACCAACATCGGTGACTTCAGCCTTTAGCGGAGAAGGAACAGGTCTTTGCCCCAAGCCTGCGTTCAGGGTGCTATTTGATATTGTTGGCCCTACCTCTCTCAACAAACCTAGTTTCTTTAAAAATCCTACTAATCATTTTCTCTCTGCAGGTACGTGCAACGTGAGGGCGTTACATAGAGATTATTCTCTTGATGTCCTGACACAGGGATTCCAGTAATATAACTTTAGATATTCTAGGCTTGCAAGAGACTAGATGGACAGGTAAAGATGAGATACTTAAAATAATTTTAAATTTCTCTTTTCAGGCAGGGAGGATGGCAGGAAGGGAGGCAGGGAGGACGGAAAGCATCTCCAAGGTGTAGGTTTGCTTCTCAGCAGACACGCCAGTGATACTCTTCTAGGATATGACTGCATTAATGAAAGAATTCTTACAGCAAAATTTAAAACAAAAATTAGACTTGAATGTCATCTGTTGTTATGCCCCCACAGAGGACTCTGATGAGAACAAGATGAATGCGTTTTACAGCCAGCTTCAGTATATTTTGAATTCTGTGAAGAAATGAGATATTTCTCTTGTGCTAGGTGACTTCAGTGCTAAAGTTGGTACTGACTCTGACCTGTGGGCAGGGGTTTTAGGTCCCTTTGGCATTGGTAGTTTAAATGGCAATGGGGAACGTCTCCTACAGATAAATAAACTTAATGGCTTACGAATAACTAACACATACTACAAACATCGGGACATTTATAAATATACACGGGTTTCACCTGATGGGTTGCACAGGAATATGATAGATTGTATTTTAATTAACAGCAAATTGTCCAGTTCAGTTAGGAATACTAGATCGTACAAGGGAGCCGAAATTGGGTCTGACTATTACCTGGTCAAAAGTGTCTTGCAGCTGAAGCTCAAGAAATGTGCTAAAGTTAAGAAAATTAGATTTAATACTGATTGTCTGAAAGATCCAAATATAGTCAGAGCATACCATGATAGGTTACTTAATCATTATGATAATCGTGTTACTGCTGAAGTTGAGAAAGAATAGGATCAGTTTACACAGGCTTTTCTTGAAAACAACAATACACTTTTGGGTACACCCTCTTTGAGTAAATCCTCTTTAGGGTTTTGAGGAAACAAAATTATTTGAGTAATAAGGCTTTGGAACTTATTTCTAAAAGAAGGAAGTGCAGGATTAATTTGAATCAACACCCTACTAGTCCTAACAGAAGGCATTACAACGTGCTTAATAAACGTGTAAAGGATCAGTTTACAGCGGATACGAATCTTTGGCCTGAGAGACTGTCTGACAAAACAAAGGAAGCATTTAGACAGCACAACAGCAGGGGTTTTTACCAGATTGTTAATGTTTTATGTGGGAAAAAACAGACAGGTACACAGGTTTGAGGGATAAACATGACAAGGTGGTTGAAAGTGAGGATTTTCTGATGATTAGGTGGGCTGAGCATTTCAGAGAAGTTCTAAATAATGTGATTATTTCTACTCCCATTGTTTGCAATGAGGATAGATGCATTACTGGCTTTAATGATGGCCCTACATCACATTCAGAAGTCTCCTCTGGTTATCTCTAAATTAAAACTGCATAAATCCCCAGGGGTGGACGAAATCACCACTGAAATACTTAGAGCTGAGAACATTTGTGTTGTCACATAGCTGACTGAAAGTTTCAATATTTTTTTAAATAAATGTGTTGTTCCTAAGGATTTTACTAGAGCTATTATTGTCCCGATATTTAAACAAGGCGATCGCAGTTTTTGTGATAATTATAAGGGAATTAGTTTACTTTCTGTTCCAGGTAAAGTTCCTTGCATGATTATACTTAATAGAATTAAGAATGTGGTTGATGGACAACTGTGTGATGAAGAGTGTGGATTCAGAAGTGGTAGGGGATGTATTGATCAAATATTTTCACTTAGCAGATTCTTAAGAAATGTTTCGAGTTTCAGAAACCTGTAGTTACTAGTTTATAGATTTCAAGAAGGCTTTTGAGTCTGTTGATCGACATAATTTGTAGTTGATTGTTAGATCATATGGAATACCTGATAAATTAGTTAGTGTAATGAAAGCTCTCTTTAGTAACACTGAGTCGTGTGTGAGAGTTGGTACATTTTTCAGCAATTGGTTTAGCATTGCTACTGGAGTTAGACAAGGGTGCTTTTTGTCTCCTTTCCTGTTTTGTTTAGTTATTGATTATATTATGCGAAATTCTTAGCTAAGGAAAGATTTTGGCCTTAAGTGGTCTAGAGAATTCAAAATTTCTGATTTAGTTTATGCAGATGATTTGGCTAATGATGTTGATGAGATGAATTATTTCATTAGGGTTGTCGATGAGACTGATTAGATTTGATGATAAACAGAGAAAAAACTAAAGTGATGAAAATTTGTCAGGCAGATGGTGCTTCAGTTGATTTAATGGCTGCACTCTTGAGCAAGTGTCTCAGTTTAATTAGCTTGGGAGCTATGTAACAGATACTGGTGATGTGCGGCATGAGATAAGTAGAAGAATAGGTATTGTCGCTGGGTCTTTTCAGAATCTATGGAGAGTGTGGAAAAATAGGCGTGTACATCTAAAGACTAAAATTTAGCTGTATAATAGTTTGATTCTTTCTAAGTTAGTTATGGTAGCGAAACATGGACTGTTTATAAGTAGGATAACAAGAAACTTGATGCCTTTGATTCTAGATGCTTACGCAGTATCTTAGGCATTAGGTGGTTCGACTTTGTAAATAATGATGAGGTTAGAAAAAGGAGTCATCAACCTCTTTTGAGTAGCATATTGTTCAGAGAGAGACTGCGTTGGTTTGGCCATGTTGTCCATATGCATAGCTGCAGATTGGCAAACAGGATTATGAACAGTATGCCTAAGGGTTTGAGAAAAAGGGGAAACCTGGGATGCGATGGGCAGACAATGTGAAACAGGACCTTGCTAGAATTGGCCTAGAGTGGCCAAATGCAGAAGCTGTAGCTCAAAAGAGACACGTCTGGAGAGGAAAATTACAGTCTGGTTGGACCTCCGTAGCCCATGGCTGCATGAGGATTTTGTATGTATGTATGTATGTATGTATGTATGTATGTATGTGTGCGTGCCATCCCTTTCTTCAGTTCTGCTTTTAGCTATTAAGGATTGATTTAGCTAAAGTTAATGCCACTTTAAAAGCAATTGAAGATAATATTTTCTGAAGAATAAGTTGTCACTCCGGTCAATCTTACTGTAGTCGTTAGTTTATTGACAAATTGCCGCCCCTGAAGGAAATATCGCCAGATGGTTATCGCCGGCCTTCATGTGAGGTACAAAAGACGTTTTCCAATTTTCAATCTGATGCTTAATTAATGCCACGAAAGTTCCCGAGAATGCGCATGGATTACAAAACGCAGTTGACTTACCATTCATTTGACGAACACGTTGGAACTTTTGAAAAACGAAACAATTTTTCAATATATATTTTAAATTTCAAAATTTAGTAAACTTCAAAATCTATCCTTTCATTTTTTTACCTCTTCTCCTAACCAAATTAGATTAGAACTTATATTTCAAACAATTGGAAATATTCATCAAAAGGAAATATTTTCGGTCCTGTAGCATGGAGGAATCAAATGTCTCTTTAGCATTCAATCACATGAATTCTGTTTTCCCTACGCAAAAGGCATCATAAAGTTTTGTTATCAATGGCAGAACGTCAGTGGCAACCAATGCTACCAGATTATAGTGCAAATTTTTTCACTCACACCTAATTATCTTTAACTCTAGCTTATATACTAATAAAAAAAATAAATACCCCCTCAAGCAGCTGTCTTGCCACAGAGGTCTTACAGGAGCCTGCCAGTTTATATGCCATAGTAGAAGATCTGAGAGGATGGCCTCAGCAGAAACAACACGAACATCCATGCCTTACCCAGGGCTCGAACCCAGGTCCCTTAGATCAGTAACCAAGCGCGCTAACCACTCGGCCACGGGGAGGACTAATTCAAGTAGCTAACCGATTCACCATACTTTTGAATTATCTTTAACTCTAGCTTATATACTAATAAAAAAAATAAATACCCCCTCAAGCAGCTGTCTTGCCACAGAGGTCTTACAGGAGCCTGCCAGTTTATATGCCATAGTAGAAGATCTGAGAGGATGGCCTCAGCAGAAACAACACGAACATCCATGCCTTACCCAGGGCTCGAACCCAGGTCCCTTAGATCAGTAACCAAGCGCGCTAACCACTCGGCCACGGGGCGGACTAATTCAAGTAGCTAACCGATTCACCATACTTTTGGATCACCTGCATGCCAGCCAATTCACTGCTTGTGCTGTAGTGTGCTCAGGCGGAAAAGTAACATTTTTAACTATGATCACTTTAGAGTGTGGAAAGATGCCCATACAGTATTTGGGACTCAGGACTTCCTGACGAAATAGCCATGGGCTATTTCCCCTGCCTGTTATTCGTACTGCTAATAACCACTGACTGTGAGCACACAACAGTTAACTCGGATTCGCTTCTGGGAATGTTTATGATGTTCTGCATCGTAGGCATACAGTGTCACAGCAGTCTCGGTGTGTTCATCCTAGGAATGGCGAAGTAACAGCAGTTGTTGATATTTGGAGCATTTCGACTCAGGGGAAGTAGCTTTGCGTCTGCCACTCACTTAACAAACAGTTCGTAGCGAGTTTCTATTTCACTCGTTACAGTCTTTCGAATGCTAATTTTGCAGGACCAAACCTGTGGGTAAATGACCAAATGCAATAACTGTGTTGTTCGCTCTTGAGCCTCGTGTTATACATCTGTGTAGGCCTCCCTAAGTGGGGGCGGGGGTGGCTCAGTCGGTAGCGCGCCAGGCTCGTAATCTGTAGTTCCCAGTTTCGAGTCCCAGCTGGGTCAGCGTTGAGATTTATCTCCGCAAAATTCCCCGCCCTGCCCACGGTCAGTAGGGGACACCGATGGGCTTGGAAAGGCCGCCGTCCGCGGATGGGACGTTAAGCCATGGCCCCGTGTGCTGGAGAGCCATACCCTGTGCACGTTAAAGAACACGCTGGATGGCCTTGACGGGAGGCTACCATCTGTCTCCCAACAGCTGTTCCAGTAGGTCCCCTCCCTCAACCTTCTCTGAGCCTTCGGGGTCCATGTGACCTGGCCATTTAGCCCATGGTGTGCAAAAAAGTGCCGCTCAGAGGTAAAATAACCCAACCCAACGGTTTGTGGATTTGCCAAAACAGTTCCACCATCTTTCGAATGCAAAGGGCAAACTTAATGATTTATGTGTCAAATGAAAACGCGGGAGGTGTCAGAGTTATAAAAAATTAACCCCCCCATGCTTTTTTCCCAACTAAGGAGAGGAAATAGGAAAACAATTGTTCCACTATATCTTCGGAACGCGAGGGCCGACCGTAACACGTGGTGTGTCATATGAAAGCTTTTGACGTGGGAAATGTTGCGGGCAATAAAACATAATACTCTTCCCCCTTGATTTCTTCAGCAATAAAAAGGAAAAATATCAAAGTCATTTTCTATTATATCTTCGAAATGGGAAGACCCTACAGTTACGAATTAAGTGCTCAACGCTGAGCATTGCATGCAGCAAATGTTTTGCCTGCTGACTAACATGTCGAAATGCATCATCTTTCATGAACACTGTGGTGTCCAGACACTGCCATTCCTGGAGGGTAGGAATCACGTGATGCTGAAGAAGTGCACAGCAACAGGCACCTGTTACGGTATACCACACTGGACCATTAGGCGCAGCCTCCTGGGTTGGGTTGTTTTACCTCTGAGCGGCACTTTTTTGCACACCATGGGCTAAATGGCCAGGTCACATGGGCCCCGAAGGCTCAGAGAAGATTGGGGGAGGGGTCCCACTGGAACAGCTGTTGGGAGACAGATGGTAGTCTCCCGTCAAGGCCATCCAGCGTGTTCTTTAACGTGCACAGGGTATGGCTCTCCCGCACACGGGGCCACGGCTTAACGTCCCATCCGACGGACGGTGGCCTTTCCAAGCCCATCGGTGTCCCCTACTGACCGTGGGCAGGGCGGGGAATTTTGCGGAGATAAATCTCAACGCTGACCCAGCTGGGACTCGAACCTGGGAACTACAGATTACGAGCCTGGCGCGCTACCGACTGAGCCACCCCCGCCCCCGCAGCCTCCTGAAAGAAGAATGGTCCAATGATGAAGTCTGTACTGAAGCCTCACCACACTGTCATGCAGGGCAGGACTTCGGCCTTCTGAGGCCCTATAGTAAATTTCAGAGGTCCCAAAAATTCGAAAGTCGAAATATATGGATCAATCAATACTAAATATACAAACAAATTACCTGTTGATATAGAATTCAACACGGCAAGTAATTGGGAGGCTTGGGTTCGAGTCCCACTTATTGGCGAAACACAAGTTTGTCTAAATATAGTGTTTATTATTCTGATTGAAGGAAACATTATAAAACAAAAAAAAAATTGATGTGATGAAAACATTACACTAATATTGGTATACATAATCACTGTGTAAAGCTGAAATGAACAGTGTTCGCATAATAGATTAATTTAAATTAAAAGAATTCGTGACACAATAAACTTCAAACTTAATTTTTGAGACATTCATAATTGTGAGGCCCTTAGCTGTAGCTTAGTTGGCTTTATACGTAAGTCCGGCCCTGCTGTCATGTACAGAAGCTGGAGCCTGCAGCTCAGATGGAGGTGATGCTCCTACATGTGACAGTTCTATGTGTTGAAGACACCAGTGACGTGTCATTAGTCACAGTCGCGTGTCCTCCACTTCATCCATGCCAAAAATTGGAGAGTAAAATCGGTGCAACGTTGTGATTCCTGCCCCATATGGAACGTTTATGGGTACCATTGCACAACATGCCATAGCACTTTGCCGACCATTGCCCACAGAATAGGGGGCGGGGGTGGCTCAGTCGGTATCGCGCCAGGCTCGTAATCTGTAGTTCCCAGGTTCGAGTCCCAGCTGGGTCAGCGTTGAGATTTATCTCCGCAAAATTCCCCGCCCTGTCCACGGTCAGTAGGGGACACCGATGGGCTTGGAAAGGCCGCCGTCCGTCGGATGGGACGTTAAGCCGTGGCCCCGTGTGCGGGAGAGTCATACCCTGTGCACGTTAAAGAACACGCTGGATGGCCTTGACGGGAGGCTACCATCTATCTCCCAACAGCTGTTCCAGTGGGTCCCCTCCCCCAACCTTCTCTGAGCCTTCGGGGTCCTTGTGATCTGGCCATTTAGCCCATGGTGTGCAAAAAACGTGCCGCTCAGAGGTAAAACAATCCAACCCAACCCAAAGCCCACAGAATGCCCAACTGTTGTAACACTGTTCTGGCACTGCTGACTGGTCGCATGTCACTTCCGGCATGGGCTGTCATGGCAACCATCACCTCATCCACCACGTCTTCTGTAATGGATTGCTGTCTTCTTCCTGGTGCCACTCCCAACTCATTGGTTTCCTGATACTTCTTCACCATCTTCCTTAATGCCACTGAAAGTAGAAATATTTGATTAAATTCTTCAATTTATCTAACTTCAGTGATATTTTTTCGTGAAATCCGTAACACATAGTATCCCACACGACCTTAGACCGAGTACATTTCTTCTATCAGCCACACGACCATTTCTGAGGTCGTGTGACTGATAGAAGTACAGTACTGAATCCAATAATACTTCTGGCTCTGGCGCCAGATGTAAAAGAGCCACCGCCAAGAAGCATTACACCTTCAACAAAACAATTTTCGCAAAATGTGTTTATAACTCTTCGGTGTAAAGTGTATCATCGAACTGTATTACTAATAAATGCGATTTACATTATTAGCAATTACTCCCGGTTTTTGCTCTAGTTGATAGAATTTTATTCGCTAGTTTTGAATGACTTAATCATTTACTATTCACTTTCCCTTTGCAATTGGGGCGTTGGTGGCTCAGTCGGTAGCACGCCAGGCTCGTAATCTGTAGTTCCCAGGTTCGAGTCCCAGCTGGGTCAGCGTTGAGATTTATCTCCGCAAAATTCTCCGCCCTGCCCACGGTCAGTAGGGGACACCGATGGGCTTGGAAAGACCGCTGTCCGTCGGATGGGACGTTAAGCCGTAGTCCCGTGTGCGGGAGAGCCATACCCTGTGCACGTTAAAGAACACGCTGGATGGCCTTGACGGGAGACTACCATCTGTCTCCCAACAGCTGTTCCAGTGGGTCCCCTCCCCTAACCTTCTCTGAGCCTTTGGGGTCCATGTGACTTGGCCGTTTAGCCCATGGTGTGCAAAAAAGTGCCGCTCAGAGGTAAAACAACCCAACCCTTTGCAATTACTAGACGTGGGATTGTTTCACACTGTGATAAGTAATCATTTACTTTTGCATCTAAGACTCTTAACCCCTTTTACACTAAGTCAGTATTTGACTCGGACTGTACCTTGCTCGGCCCGTAACCTGATATTCCACAGTTCGATTCCCCACTGTGGTTTCGTTGACATTTTGTGCATTGTATTAGCCCACCAGGTTGGTGATCTGATGCTCCCATGTATCCATTCTCGTTTATATCCAAAGCTTGCGTTGAGATTTTCTTCCACTAATCCCCGCTCAGACCCAGATGAGAAAGGAGACACCGATGGGCATGTGAAGGACCCCGTCCGTCGTATGTGGCGTTAAGCCGTGCCCTCTTTCTCGGGATAGCCAAATTTTAACCCTGTGCATATTGCATGGTCTTGATAGAAGAGCACTAAACAACCTCTTAACAGCTATTCAGTGGATCCCCTTCCCCTACCAACTCTCAGTCTTTGGGGTTCTTATGATGTGGTAAATTAGTCTATTTTGTGCAAAAAACAGTGTGGCGTTCTTAAGTAAAACAACTTTGTTATAAATTTTAACTAAGAAATATTTTGCTACATTTTCGTTTGCTCAAATAATTTTTTTTTTGTTGAATTGATAATGCGGTTTATGTCTCTGTTCACTTTTGCATTTACAATTAGAGTTTGGATTGGATTGTTTTACCTCTGAGCGGCACTTTTTTGCACACCATGGGCTAAATGGCCAGGCCAAAAGGACCCCGAAGGCTCAGAGAAGGTTGGGGGAGGGGACCCACTGGAACAGCTGTTGGGAGACAGATGGTAGCCTCCCGTCTAGGTCATCCAGCGTGTTCTATAACGTGCACAGGGTATGGCTCTCCCGCACGCGGGGCCACGGCTTAACGTCCCATCCAACGGACGGCGACCTTTCCAAGCCCAGCAGTGTCCCCTACTGACCGTGGGCAGGGCGGAGAATTTTGCGGAGATAAATCTCAACGCTGACCCAGCTGGGACTCGAACCTGGGAACTACAGATTACGAGCCTGGCGCGCTACCGACTGAGCCAACCCCGCCCCAAACAATTAGAGCTATTCCTCTCCTAACTACTTCCCCGCCTAATGCCTTTTTTTTGCAATGAAACGATTCATTTTTTTTAAGAAACATTTTTCACTTTGCGAGCACTATCATCGCAATCGCGCTGATTACTTGACTGACCGCAGTCTCGGATCTATAAAAATATAAAGGGGAAGAGGGATGGCACGTGACGAAATCGAGTAGAGCAAAGTGAAAGATGGTATCAAGAGATTGGCTTTCCATTCAGTATAACATTTTCTCCTCTGTTTTACAAGCCTTTAAAATAATTTCTGGAAAAATGCATGAAATGATGAATGAATTAATTAATGAATGAATGAATACCCCCTCAAGCAGCTGCTTGCCACAGAGGTCTGACAGGAGCCTGTCAGTTTATATGCCACAGTAGAAGGTCTGAGAGGATGTCAAGACCACAGCAGAAAAACAACACGAACATCCATACCTTACCCGGGGCTCGAACCCAGGTCCCGTAGATCAGAAACCAAGCGCGCTAGGTACGTTTAATAATATTTTGCCTCCATTACTCTTACTAGCATTTCTCTGGGGGTGGGGGTTTCTCTTAGATCCGGACCTATCTGAAGGTCAAGCCACAGTAAGTTATGGATATTTTTTCGACACGGAGGATTCATTATTGACGTTCGTTTCAGTGATTTGTTTATCATCGAGGCAGGCGATCGCGTTTTTGTGTCGATTGAATATATATCTTCATTTTTATACAATACATTATTATCCTTTATCATGAGTAACAGTTTACAGAGCTGCTGATGGTAAAGGATAATAACGTACAGTCGCTCAAAAAAGTATCCGAACACTACGGTTGATTACAGAATTCAGAAAAAGTATCTGGCAACGATTTTTTTAGAAATTAGTGATCTGGCAACGTTCGTGTCACGTGACACGAAGGTTGCCAGTTCAATAATTTGTAAAAAAATCGTTGCCAGATATTTTTTCTGAATTCTGTAATCAACCATGGCGTTATGGTTGATTACAGAATTACCGTTTTTTTTACAGAATTACTAGTTACCGTTCACAGCAGCAGTAACTGCGCACGCTCCAGTTTGCTGTGAACGGTAACTAGAGCGTGTAAAGTTGCTATACACGCTCCAGATATTTTTCCTGAATTTTGTAATCACGTGACACGAAGGTTGCCAGATCACTAAATTCTAAAAAAATCGTTGCCAGATATTTTTCTGAATTCTGTAATCAACCATAGCGTTCGGATACTTTTTTGAGCGACTGTAGGTGGTCATATTATTTTGATACTAGATAGTATGGGCTCACTCACGGAAATATTGAGCGTGTGCAACTGCACACGCTCAATATTTCACGTGAGTGACGTGAGTTCACAGCAAACTGGAGCGTGTGCAGTAACTGCACACGCTCCAGTTTGCTGTGAACGGTAACTAGAGCGTGTAAAGTTGCTGTACACGCTCCAGATATTTTTCCTGAATTCTGTAATCACGTGACAGGAAGTCACGTGATTAAAATATCACGTGAGTCACGTGAGTGACGTGAGTGACGTGAGTTCACAGCAAACTGGAGCGTGTGCAGTAACTGCACACGCTCCAGTTTGCTGTGAACGGTAACTAGAGCGTGTAAAGTTGCTGTACACGCTCCAGATATTTTTCCTGAATTCTGTAATCACGTGACAGGAAGTCACGTGATTAAAATATCACGTGAGTCACGTGAGTGACGTGAGTTCACAGCAAACTGGAGCGTGTGCAGTAACTGCACACGCTCCAGTTTGCTGTGAACGGTAACTAGAGCGTGTAAAGTTGCTGTACACGCTTCAGATATTTTTCCTGAATTCTGTAATCACGTGACACGAAGGTTGCCAGATCACTAAATTCTAAAAAAATCGTTGCCAGATATTTTTTCTGAATTCTGTAATCAACCATAGCGTTCGGATACTTTTTTGAGCGACTGTAGGTGGTCATATTATTTTGATACTAGATAGTGTGGGCTCACTCACGGAAATATTGAGCGTGTGCAGTTACCGTTCACAGCAAACTGGAGCGTGTGCAGTAACTGCACACGCTCCAGTTTGCTGTGAACGGTAACTGGAGCGTGTAAAGTTGCTTGTACACGCTCCAGATATTTTTCCTGAATTCTGTAATCACGTGACACGAAGGTTGCCAGATCACTAAATTCTAAAAAAAATCGTTGCCAGATATTTTTTCTGAATTCTGTAATCAACCGTAGTGTTTGGATACTTTTTTGAGCGACTGTATATAAGTAACATAGGTGATTGGCTCCGTTGGTAGCGCGCCAGTCTGGTAATCTGCAGTTCCCAGGTTCGAGTCCCAACTGTGCCTCCGTTTCCCCTTTCACCTAAACCTCGTTCTCTCCTCAAACCTGAACGCTGAAGACCATAAGCCTTGCGCCCTGCTGACTTAGTTAATCACAATCAGAGGAACTGGAGTTTGTTATCACTGTTTTCCTGAATGCCGTGTATTCCAAGATTATCTCTTGATTTTAACTCAATTAGCTACTGGAAATTTTATATATGAAATGGATACTTGTATTTTTTCTTCTGTGTCGGAACTGATTCCATAAACACACTTGGGGCGGTGGTGGCTCAGTCGGTAGCGCGCCAGGCTCGTAATCTGTAGTTCTCAGGTTCGATTCCCAGTTAGGTCAGCGTTGAGATTTGTCTTCGCAAAACTCCTCGACCTTCCCACGGTCAGTAGGGAACACCGATGGGCTTGGAAAGGCAACCGTCCATCGGATGGGACGTTAAGCCATGACCCCGTGTGCAGAAAACCCATACCCTGTGCACCTTAAACAACACGCTGGACAGCCTTGACGGGAGGCTACCATCTGTCTCCCAACTGCTGTTCCAATGGGTCTCCTCCCCAAATCTTCTCTTAGCCTTCGGGGCCCATGTGACCAGGCCATTTATCCCATGGTGTGCAAAAAAGTGCCGCTCAGAGGTAAAACAACCCAAAATAAACACACTTACTAACCTTCTTCATCCGATTCCCCTGTTCAATGATGAAATGAGCGTAACTATTCAACGCAACAAGTAACAATAAACGTTACATAAAGCGCACGCAGCAGCAAAACGTGCAACAGCTTCCGTAATGTCGACCACCTGCCAGAGGTAATCTCGGAGGCTGTTGAGCCACATTTTCTTCCTCAACGACTGCCATAAACTTCTACCTCTGCAGTAGCTGAGTCTTTGAAGGAAAAGAAAGGTCAGCGTTAGTTTAACCATGTCAGAATGGATGACAGATGCACCTGACAGTAGAATGGTACCTGCGCCGCGTGCTACAGCAGGTGATCTTGATTTGTTTTTCAGTTGGGACGCAAGTTAACTGCTTCTTGCAACAGCTTGACAGTGGGATATACGACACCGACTTTGTATTTCGTTAGGTAAACGCGGAATTAATGTAACAAAGCTCCCAGCATAATACATTTCGTAATCAGTTTCTTTGGAAGTTGAGCATATGTCTACTGATGTATGTCTATTGATGTAAGTTGCGTCAGGAGTTGTGAATAACGTGTTTCGATTGCAGAAATATGAACACGCGGAGATATTATAAAACCATTTCAGATAGTTTTCAAAGATTTTTTTTAAAATTTCGGGTTGGGTTGTTTTACCTTTGAGCGACACTTTTTGCACACCATGGGCTAAATGGCCAGATCACAAGGACCCCAAAGGCTCAGAGAAGGTTAGGGGAGGGAACCCACTGGAACAGCTGTTGGGAAACAGATGGTAGCCTCCCATCAAGGCCATCCAGCATGTCCTTTAATGTGCACAGAGTATGGCTCTCCCGCACACGGGGCCACGGCTTAACGTCCCATCCGACGGACGGCGGCCTTTCCAAGCCCATCGGTGTCCCCTACTGACCGTGGGCAGGACGGGGAATTTTGCGGAGATAAATCTCAACGCTGACCCAGCTGGGACTCGAACCTGGGAACTACAGATTACGAGTCTGGCGCGCTACCGACTGAGCCACCTCGCCTTCCCTTTTTTTAAAGAGAAAGAACTAAAACCGTTGGCAAATTTATTTTTTAAGAATCTTTAGTTCACAAATTTAAATTAGCAAAATTTATATATATATATAATATGAATTTTATTTTTCATGCTTTAATAGGTTTTTGAAATAATTAATTAATTTTTCATTATATTTTAAATAGTTTGTTCAATTTTGTAATTATATATATTCATTTATGCAATGCACAAATACAGGCAATACATAATTGCATATTTTTATATTCATGTATATTCTTATTAGCCATCCCATTGCCTAGCGGTTAGCGCGCTTGGCTACTGAACTAATGGGACCTGGATTCGAGCCCCGTTTCTTGGCCGAGTGGTTAGTGCGCTTGACTACTGATCTAAGGAACCAGGGTTCGAGCCCCGTCCCATGGCCGAGTGGTTAGCACGCTTGGCTACTGATATAAGGGACCTGGGTTCGAGCCCCGGTTAAGGCATGGATGTATATGTCGTTTATCTGCTGAGGTCCTGGCATCCTCACAGACCTTGTACTCTGGCATATAAACTGGCAGGTTCCTGTCAGACCTCTGTGGCAAGCAGCTGCTTGAGGGGGTAATTATTTTTATTTTTATATTTTTATTAAGTGACGTAGTCGAGCCGGAAAAAAGTGAAGGGGGGGCAAAGACATATTTTCATTGCAGTATAACAATTTCCATATTGCTTTACAGGTCTTTATAAAATTTCTTGAAAGGTGCATGAAATATGCACAAGTTCAATAATTTTAAAATATTTTTCTACTACCTTTACTAGCATTCTCGGGGGGGGGGGATGGCCTTCTTGCCCCCCTTCTACCCGCTAGGTCAAGCCTTGTATCATTAGATTGGCACTGGTGCAAGAGGCGGCAGTTCGAAAAACGGACTAGTCGCGTGAGTTGTATTGGATCCCAAGAAAATAATCGCATATTACTTCTAAGGGTTGGGTTCTTTTACCTCTGAGCAACACTTTTTTGCACACCATGGGTTAAATGACCAGGTCACATGGACCCCGAAGGCTCAGAGAAGGTTGGGGAAGGGGACCCATTGGAACAGCTGTTGGAAGACAGATGATAGCCTCCCGTCAAGGCCATCCAGCGTGTTCGTTAACGTGCACAGGGAATGGCTCTCCCGCACACGGGGCCACGGCTTAACGTCCCATCCGACGGACGGCGGCCTTTCCAAGCCCATCGGCGTCCCCTACTGATCGTGGGCAGGGCGGGGAATTTTGCGGAGATAAATCTCAACGCTGACCAAGCTGGGACTCGAACCTGGGAACTACAGATTACGAGCCTGGCGCGCTACCGACTGAGCCACCCCCGCCCCATTACTCCTAAGAAATCAAAACGAGTTTGTTTTAAATGGCTAGGGATTACAAACGCAAGTAGAAGTCTGTGATTACTGTCCTAAATAAATAAGGAAATTTAATTTTAGATTATTCAAATTGTTATTTATTAAAGTGTGGATAGCAATATAACACATGAGAAATTGATCGTAGCCTTTGGCTCCTTTTGGTTTCTCGCCCGTCACCCCAACCCCTATGTGACCTTTCAAAGCCACGCCGTATCTTCAATTTATTAAATTTTCTGAGATGTGCGACCCGAATTGGCCAAGCGCCAATTTTCAACTTTCTCGCATATGAAGATCAAAATTGATCTTTGACGTTGGTGGTCCCAAAATTTCGTAACCTTTATGAAATCTACAACCCAAAAATAGCCCTAGGCATCAATGGTTTGATTGAAGTTCGACCTCTATATGACCTTGAATGACACGCCGGATTTGAAATTTCACATTTTCCCTGGGCTCTACGAACCAGATGCCACGCTACGTGGGCGGGGGTGGCTCAGTCGGTAGCGCGCCAGTCTCGTAATCTGCAGTTCCCAGGTTCGAGTCCCAGCTGGGTCAGCGTTGAGATTTATCTCCGCGAAATTCCCCGCCCTGCCCACGGTCAGTAGGGAACACCGATGGACTTGGAAAGACAACCGTCCGTCGGATGGGACGTTAAGCCGTTGCCCTGTGTGCGGGAGAGCCATACCCTGTGCACGTTAAAGAACACGCTGGATGGCCTTTACAGGCTACCATCTGTCTCGCAACAGTTGTCCCAGTGGGTCCCCTCCCCCAACCTTCTCTGAGCCTTCGGGATCCATGTGACCTGGCCATTTAGCCCATGGTGTGCAAAAAAGTGCCGCTCAGAGGTAAAACAACCCAACCCACCCTCGTGCAACTCTCCAAAGCTCTACCATTTCTGCATCATACTCCGAATTCGCTTTATCTCCCCTTACTTCTTTCATCACTCATTTTCTCACTCACTCAATCTATATGCAGTGTCCGGCAAATAATAGTGGGGTTTCGGGAAGCACTTTCACCAAATACACAAAAGGCACCACATTGAAAGTTGTATCTATACATTCGCCAGATGGAACCGTTTCACATACCGCCACCAGCATACACATTTCTTAAGAGATGTTAGTTACGGAAGTTTTCAGTGCAACAGTTCCTGACAGATGGATTGGCAACAATAAATAAATAAAAATAAATAAATACCCCCTCAAGCAGCTGCTTGCCACAGAGGTCTGACAGTAGCCTGTCAGTTTATATGCCATAGTAGAATGTCTGAGAGGATGGCAGGACCTCAGCAGAAAAACAACACAAACAGCCATGCCTTACCCGGGGCTCGAACCCAGGTCCCTTAGATCAAATGATGCAATTCTATTGTTGACAAGGAGTCCTGATTTGACAGTGCTTGAGTTTTTTTTTTGTGTGGGGCTTTGTAAAAAATTAGGGACCAAAATCATTTAAAAGCCAGAATAAGGGAAGCAAGTGAGCAAGTAACAAGAGATACACAGAGGTATCAAAATAATATGACCACCTACCATAGTATATGTATGGTAGGTGATCATATTATTCTGGGGGCAGGGGTGGCTCAGTCGGTAGCGCGCCAGGCTCGTAATCTGTAGTTCCCAGGTTCGAGTCCCAGCTGGGTCAGACGTTGAGATTTATCTCCACAAAACTCCCCGCCTGCCCACGGTCAGTAGGGGACACCGATGGGCTTGGAAAGGCCGCCGTCCGTCGGATGGGATGTTAAGCCGTGGCCCCGTGTGCGGGAGAGAGTCATACCCTGTGCACGTTAAAGAACACGCTGGATGGCCTTGACGGGAGGCTACCATCTGTCTCCCAACAGCTGTTCCAGTGGGTCCTCTCCCCCAACGTTCTCTGAGTCTTCGGGGTCCATGTGACCTGGCCATTTAGCCCATGGTGTGCAAAAAAGTGCCGCTCAGAGGTAAAACAACCCAACAACTCATATTATTCTGATACCTCTGTGTATACTTGCAGCGTGATGGCAAGAAGTGGAATACTGATTGGACATATGCAAGGTCACGAACGATACATGTGGAAATTCACTAATTATGTTCAAAACTATTTCAGGCACGCTTTCAATTAAAATGCTACTTTCTAGAATATGTATATTGTTTTTTTTTTACATATTGGTTTTCGCCATCATTATTTTACGGACACCTTGTATACGATAACGCAGAAAATCAAAATTAGGAAATACCTCTCATTCCAACAACTATGATTGAATGAACTGAAAAATTCATTTCTTTAACTTTCATGAGTAAGCCTTGGCGGTCCGTGCCAGGACTATAAGGACACAAGTCTCAACTCCTCTCTATGTACAGTCGCCCAAAAAAATATCTGAACATTATGGTTGATTACAGAATTCAGAAAAAATATCTGGCAACGATTTTTTTAGAAATTAGTGATCTGACAACCTTCGTGTCATGACTGCTTGGTTTTTTTAAATCTGAGCAACATTTTTTTTTTCGCACAAGGGGCTAAATGTCCAAGTCACAATTACCCCAATAGCTCAGAAAAGGATGCGGAAGGGAATCCATTGCATAGCTGTTATTAGATTCACTGGTATCCAAAAGTTAAGTATAGTTGACAAAATGAAAAATACGAGACGATAGGAACGGGGGTGGCTCAGTCGGTAGCGCGCCAGGCTCGTAATCTGTAATTCCTAGGTTCGAGTCCCAGCTGGGTCAGCGTTGAGATTAATCTCCGCAAAATTCCCCGCCTTGCCCACTGTCAGTAGGGGACACCGATGGGCTTGGAAAGGCCGCCGTCCGTCAAATGGGACGTTAAGCCGTGGCCCCGTGTGCGGGAGAGCCATACCCTGTGCACGTTAAAGAACACGCTGGATGGCCTTGACAGGAGGCTACCATCTGTCTCCCAACAGCTGTTCCAGTGGGTCCCTTCCCCCAAGCTTCTCTGAGCCTAAGGGGTCCATGTGACCTGGCCATTTAGCCCATGGTGTGCAAAAAAGTGCCGCTCAGAGGTAAAACAACCCAACGAGACGATAGAATCACATGGGCGATATAGTGCAGATGGAGTATGGGAGGAAATAACAAATGCCCGATACAACTAGCATAAAATATAGGATAAACTGGATGAATGGATTGTAGTTCAATAAACGGCAATTGGAGAAGTTACCTGGAGACGCATTCGCATGTGCACGAGGGTCAGTAAGGTGTCTGATGGCCTCTGACAGCGATACAAGTGCCTCATCAATGCTGCATGCTGTTGATGACGAAAGTCCCGAGGGATTAAATCACAATCCTGTACAAGAGCAGACCTGAGCTCCATGAGAGTTCTGGGAGGAATTTAACGAGCTGAAATCCGTCTTCCCAATGCAATCTGTGTAGCAACTGAATGGTAGAGCGATAGTAGTTATATATATATAGGTGATAATATAATAAATTAGCTGATTTTTTACGCCAGAAATCGGAAACAAAATGCTAATTGCGAAGTATAAGCACATACAGAATTACACAACGCTAGGGGCGGGGGTGGCTCAGTCGGTAGCGCGCCAAGCTCGTAATCTGTAGTTCCCAGGTTCGAGTCCCAGCTGGGTCAGCGTTGAGATTTATCTCCGCAAAATTCCCCGCCTTGCCCACGGTCAGTAGGGGACACCGATGGTCTTGGAAAGGCCGCCGTCCGTCGGATGGGATGTTAAGCCGTGGCTCCGTGTGCGGGAGAGCCATACCCTGTGCACGTTAAAGGACACGCTGGATGGCCTTGACGGGAGGCTACCATCTGTCTTCCAACAGCTGTTCCAGTGGGTCCCCTCCCCCAACCTTCTCTGAGACTTCGGGGTCCATGTGACCTGACCATTTAGCCCATGGTGTGCAAAAAAGTGCAGCTCAGAGGTAAAACAACCCAACACAACACAACGCTCTGTGCAAATCTTCTCCATGTAACGCGACGTAACAAAATCGTTAACCACTCTTCCTCCCTTTGAAGTGTTACGTAATTTTTAGATAACCCCCAAGAGTCTTTCAACATTCGTGTTAAAAATAATTCAGGGTCAAAATACAAAAGGGTGTCAAGTTAAAAACCATTTCAAATTAAAGGTGGGGCTAACTTTTATTGACTTGAAACAAGTAGCCCGTTTGGGTGGATCCCATTGAAACAGGTTTTGATTCTATTGTGTTGCATGTTGACAAGCATTGTGGTCAGCAGGCCATTGCGAATGGGGTTTAAAATCCGGGCAGTTGTTAGTTTGTAGCTGGGTAGCCATGACCTAAGTATTAGATATCGCTTTAGATTAATTCAGAAGCTAACCAAATTTCCATTCTCTTAAATGTTTTCTTATATTAAAAAGAAATATTGTGAATCAGGATTGCTAACCGATTTAACAGCGGTTCTGTCCGAACAGACTGCCAAGTTTAGTTTCATATCCGTTTCAAATAAAAATGCTAGCTTTGGATATCACGGCGGCTGAAAAAAGCACATTTTTCCTTAATTTAGAATGATTTATTTTCTACTCAAAAATGTGTTAGAGGAAAAGAAATTAGATTACCGAATTTGAGAGCTATAATATTCTAATATAGGATGATGAATATAAATTTGGCAATTATCTGAAAGAGGTTTTTTCGAAAGTTTTTGCTGTAAGTGTTAATGCCAATGGATTATTTTAATTTTTTTTATTATTACTTTTTTTCTGATATTCTGTTACGTAAACAAATTGAAATATCGCTCTCTAAAATCAAAAGGCAAAATGATCGATATTTCAGATCTATTGCGACAAAAGGAGAAACCTTACAGCCTATTCAAACATCATTTATTAAGATCTAAACCCTTAGGTCCAATGTGATGCGCCAGGCTCGTAATCTGTAGTTCCCAGGTTCGAGTCCCAGCTGGGTCAGCGTTGAGATTTATCTCCGCAAAATTCCCCGCCCTGCCCACGGTCACCCCTGCCCACGGCCCCTTTGTGACCTGGCCATTTAGCCCATGGTGTGCAAAAAAGTGCCGCTCAGGGGTAAAACAACCCAACCCAATGTGATGCTTGAGAAAGAAAATTTAAAACTTGCTGGAATTTTGTGACTAAAATTCTGAATTATTTTTCGTGATTTACTTTATTCCTGAGCTGCACTTTTTCGCACACAATGGGAGAAATGGCCGGGTCATAAAAATTTCCAAGGACTCAGTAAAAGTTAGCAAAGGAAATCCATTGGACAACTGTTCAGAGACAGTTGGAAGTCTGCCGTTATTTAAAAGAAAGATAAAGAAGACTTTTTAAAGTGCTGAGGTTCTAACAATGAACTCTGCAAGATGGCCAAATTAAATTTCGAATAGTTTCAGCATCAAAAAGCATTCTACTTTAAAACCAGTGGTATGTCCTGGATAGCAAATCAAGATGTGCAAGTCATAGATTAATTTGTGACATAACAATCTAGAATGACATTCCAGTATTCTTTTCTTTAAAGACTCAATTAACAAAGGAAGAATATAGTCCTAGAAATAAGGTTAAAAAGTTTTAATTGAAGGGCCTTTATTTGCTCATCCAAATCATAACTCCCCGCCCTGCCCACGGTCAGTAGGGGACACCGATGGGCTTGGAAAGGCCGCCGTCCGTCGGATGGGACGTTAAGCCGTGGCCCCGTGTGTGGGAGAGCCATACCCTGTGCACGTTAAAGAACACGCTGGATGGCCTTGACGGGAGGCTACCATCTGTCTCCCAACAGCTGTTCCAGTGGGTCCCCTCCCCCAACCTTCTCTGAGCCTTCGGGGTCCATGTGACTTGGCCATTTAGCCCATGGTGTGCAAAAAAGTGCCGCTCAGAGGTAAAACAACCCAACCCAAACCATCCAAATCATTTGTGCAAACTAATCCAAGCATTGAGATTGCTTTAAGTAATATTTCAGTTCACGACTGGGATAATGTTTTACAATTTATTAGACAGTGAAAAGATCAGTATAACTATTAATCGAAGGGATGGCCGAGTGGTTAGCGCGCTTGGCTACTGATCTGCGGGACCTGGGTTCGAGCCCCGGGTAAGGCATGGATGTTCGTGTTGTTTTCTGCTGAGGTCCTGCCATCCTCTCAGATCTTCTACTGTGGCACATAAACTGTCAGACCTCTGTGGCAAGCAGCTGCTTGAGGGGGTATTTATTTATTATTTAGGTTCGAGCTCCAGTTGGGTTGTTTTACCTCTGAGCGGCATATTTTTGCACACCATGGGCTAAATGGCCAGGTCACATGGACCCCGAAGGCTAAGAGAAGGTTGGGGGAGGGGACCCACTGGAACAGTTGTTGGGAGATAGATGGTAACCTTCCGTCAAGGCCATCCAACGTGTTCTTTAGCGTGCACAGGGTGGCTCTCCCGCAACGGGGCCACAGCTTAACGTCTAATCCGACGGACGGCGGCCTTTCCAAGCCCATCGATGTCCCCTACTGACCGTAGGCAGGGCGAGGAGTTTTGCGGAGATAAATCTCAACGCTGACTGAGCTGGGACTCGAACCTGGGAACTGCAGATTACGAGCCTGACGCGCAACCGACTACTCTTTTCCTTGATTTATTTTAATCCTGAGCGGCACTTTTTCGTACACAATGGGCTAAATGGCCAGGCCACAAGAACCCCAAGGACTCAGAGAAGGTTGCGAAAGGAATTGTGGTAAAGCAGCTGCTTGAGGGATAATTTATTTTTTATTATATTTGCAAAACTGTCCGGTCACTTTCATGTTGTTTGCATGGGAACCCACATTCAAAACTATCAACATTAAAAATAAGCCTTTTACGGAAAAAATTCCACTCAAGAAAAATTATAGACTAAAATCAAATCTCTCTAAATCTGTGTCAACTCCACAAAGCTCGAAACATCGACTTTCCCGATTTCAATAATGATATGAACTCTTCTACTCTCAGTATACAACTGAAATATAAAGCCAGTGTCTGTAAGCTGAGAAAACATTGCCTTCAAGAGACACAGATATTTCAGTTGTGTACTAAAGGTAATCCGTGGCATTAAGTAGAGTACATCTTGATAATGACCGCGTACCTAGTGGTCGTATCAATTGACTTACTCTCAGGAGGTCGTGGATTCGTATCCTTTCCTGCTTCCTACAATATTTCTTCTACATCTGATATCGATGTTGAGTGACGTCTTACCATTCAGCGTGATGCTGCCACTGAAGAAGGGGCGGGGGTGACTCAGTCGGTAGCGCGCCAGGCTCGTAATCTGTAGTTCCCAGGTTCGAGTCCCAGTCAGCATTGAGATTTATCTCCGCAAAATTTCCCCGCCCTGCCCACGGTCAGTAGGGGACACCGATGGGATTGGAAAGGCCGCCGTCCGTCGGATGGTACTTTAAGCCGTGGCCCCCGTGTGCGGGAGAGCCATACCCTGTGCACGTTAAAGAACACGCTGGATGGCCTTGACGGGAGGCTACCATCTGTCTCCCAACAGCTGTTCCAGTGGGTCCCCTCTCCCAACCTTCTCTGAGCTTTCGGGTTCTATGTGACCTGGCCATTTAGCCCATGGTGTGCAAATAATTGCCGCTCAGAGGTAAAACAACCCAACCCAAATTAAGGTTCTGGTAGCTTTATGGTTAATGAATCGAATCTTATGCCACAAAGGGAGTAGGCAGGGGTGTGGGTTGGGTTGTTTTACCTCTGAGCGGCACTTTTTTGCACACAATGGGCTTAATGGCCTGGTCACAAGGATCCCGAGAATTCAGAGAAGGTTGGGGGAAGGGTCCCACTAGAACAGCTGTAAGGAGGCAGATGTAGCCTGCCGTCAAGACCATCCAGCGTGTTTTTTAACGTCCACAGGATATGGCTCTCCTGTACACGTGCCACGGCTTAACGTCCTATCCGACGGACGGCGGCATTTCCAAGCCCATCGGTGTCCCCTACTGACCGTGGGCAGGGCGGGGGAATTTTGTAGAGAAAATCTCAAAGCTGACTCAGCTAGGACTCGAACCTGGGAACTGCAGATTACGAGCCTGGCGCGCTACCGACTGAGCCAGCTCCGCTCGCGGGGGAGTGGAGTAGGCTTAGTCGGTAATACGCCAGGCTCATAATCTGCGGTTCCCAGGTTCGAGTCCCAAGTGTTGAGATTTACTTCCATTAACACTTGTCCTTCCCTCGGTGAGGAAAGGAACACTGCTGAGTTTGTAAAGGTCGCCGTCCGTCCACAGGGACATTAAACCGTGGTTCCGTGTGCATGAGTCCATGCATGTTAAAGACTAAGCGGGATGGCTTTGACGGGGAGGCTCCACTTTTATCCTAATAACTGCCTAGTGGGTCCACTTTTCCCATCATCCTTCTCTAAGACTTTGAAGTCCTTGTAACCCTGGGGCGGGGGTGGCTCAGTCGGTAGCGCGCCAGGCTCGTAATCTGTAGTTCCCAGGTTCGAGTCCCAGCTGTGTCAACCGTTGAGATTTATCTCCGCAAAATTTCCCCGCCCTGCCCACGGTCAGTAGGGGACACCGATGGACTTGGAAAGGCCGCCGTCCGTCGGATGGGACGTTAAGCCGTGGCCCCGTGTGCGGGAGAGCCATACCCTGTGCACGTTAAAGAACCCGCTGGATGGCCTTGACGGGAGGCTACCATCTGTTTCCCAACAGCTGTTCCAGTGGGTCCCCTCCCCCAACCTTCTTTGAGCCTTCGGGGTCCATGTGACCTGGCCATTTAGCCCATGGTGTGCAAAAAAGTGCCGCTCAGAGGTAAAACAACCCAACCCTTGTAACCCTGGTCATTAGCTCATTATGTGCGAAAAACAATCGAACATGACAGAAGGTATAAAATATTTGTCGGCATTTGTGGATTTGTAATACGAATGGTTTTCAAATTTTCAACCATTAAAATGGATAAAGAGCTTCTTGGTCTGCGAACAAATAAGATGTATCACTAATGATTCAACTTTAATGGCCTTTCAGAGACTAATAAGTTTCAATAGTGCAAAAGCCCTTCCAGGAAAACAAGAAAACCAAGATATCCCAAAAATAACGACCTATTTTACTTTTGTTATGTTTCCCGATGCCGTTTAACAACTTTCAAAAATATTTTCTAGAAAAAACCTTTTGTAAAGAGTTGTAAATTGTTTTTTTTCGGGCAGAATTTGTACGATTGCTTAATTTCAGGAAGTATTCAACGCTCTTCGCAACTTTATTTTGGTAAAAGAAACTTAGCTGCAAAAAACGCTTTAAGAAGCGACCGAGAACTCATTCAACAATTTCTTTGCAATCGATTTCAACAATCATTTGCAACTAGTGGCGGAAATGATTTGCTCTCTAGCGTTGAAAGGCTCCCAGTTTTCAGTACAGAAGCTGGAAACCTGTTGCGTCGCATCTCAGAAGTAGGACAAGGAGCCAATTGCCTGCCCTTCTGCGGCAGAAACGTCGCCGCACCTGTCCGCTTTTGATATAAGGTTCGCATAATAGACGTTTGTGCTAAAACGAGTCAAGAAAGCGGTTAGCTTAGAAATTGCTGAACATTCGCTCTTTTCTTTTTTCCTACAGCAATTGCGTCTCTTTTGTTTCCTCCTATAATTTGTAGGAACGCGACTTTATAACTTTTTTCTTGAAGCCGAAAAAAAGTAAAAATTTTTTGAGTCACGAGAAGAAATCGTAGCCATTTTTACCATAACATGGGGACTTTTTGTTTTGGAAGGAGAAAAATAAGCAATAGGTATCATATCAAATTATATTCTGCAAACCAATGAAATTAGTACAGTCGCTCAAAAAAGTATCCGAACACTATGGTTGATTACAGAATTCAGAAAAAATATCTGGCAACGATTTTTTTTAGAAATTAGTGATCTGGCAACCTTCGTGACACATGTTGCCAGAGATTTTCAAAAATTTTTTAAATTTCCCCCACCTTTGCTACGCTCCTAAAACTAAAGCTTTTCATTATTGTTTGAAACCTAAAACTGAGAGCAAGCTCAAATTTAATACCTACGAAATCACTCTTTAATACAGATGTCAAATTTAGAAGAAAAAGTGATGGCCAGGTCACAAGGATCCCAAGAGCTCAGAAAAGTTTGGGGAGGAGACTCACTGGACAGTTGTTGGGAGACAGATGGAAGCCTCCGGTTAAAACCATTCAGTGTGTTCTTTAAAGTAAACAGAGTAGGGACTTCCTGCACACGGGACATATAAATTCAGATCCCAGGACATGAATTAGATTAAGCATGTTTGTGACTCCCACAGTACTCTAATTGCCTCCTTCCCAGAACCCATCATGTGCTCAGATCTTCTCTTGTGGTGAAGTGGGCTTTCTCACCAGAAAATTTCATAATCACCCTCGTCAGCTGTACGTAAGAAAGTGTCGCGTGAGTTGAAGGGCTGTCAGAGAGACTCATACGCCTTATTAATATAATCTATCTTCTAATTCCATCTCTTCTATTATGGGATGCTCTCATATGCAGTACTCATACATATTACACGATTTCGTCAATATCCTATATGCTATTACAAATAGGATATTGACCAAGTTGTCAAAATACTTATTTCTTCACTGGAAAAAACCTATTGAGCCCCTTATTCCAGAAACTATTCTATTGAGCCTCCTCAGAATATTCCTTAGTTCACGTATATATGCTTGATGCAGTGATGGATTCCTCCTCCCCCTTTGAGAATGTTACTAAGGGTAATAGGGGCTAATTATTATCAAACTTCTGTCATATTTTACGCATTTTTCAAGGAATGTTTGAAAACTTCTAAGGCCAAGGTGAAAATGTTGCACTACAAAAGGAGTGGAAATCCTGTCTTGCCTTCTCTCACAACATCCTTTTAACTTTCTTCGCTTCGATAGTATTGCTTGCGTCCCCCCCCCACACATTTTTTTTCTGGGCCTGTCTATGATAATATACTCTGTCAAAAATAAAGCAAAATTATAATTTATCTGATTATATTTAGACTTCTCATAATATATTATTATTATTATTATTCCATGCAGGGGCTACATTAAAGCCAAGATACAGGTATTTTTAGATATTAATTTAAATGTTCAAGTGGCTTGATGCATTTAGTTGCATTTGCTGAAAACCATTTTGAGTTATGTACACTTTTACTCATTATTCTTTAATTTTGATTATCAGTGTGTCAATATATATATATTTACTATATTTAATCTCCTCCGTTCCTCTTACTAAGATCTCCTTGGATAGATCCTAGAGCCATCCTGGATAGCGCGTTAAAATTTCGTCTTTAATTTCTTTAGGCGTCGCTGTGAATCACCGACAAGTGCATTCCTGAAATTGTCCTAACACCTGCTCATACAATCCGATCTAGGTTAATCCTTTGGAAGAGTTTACATTAAACTGCAGCCCACCCGGTGATTCACTCTTGGTTTGATTTTGCACGTTTACCAATTGTTGCCATTCAAGCTGGCTCTCCCTTAGTAGCGACGTTGAGACGATTCCAACAGGATTGTAATGTGGAAACTATTATTAGTGTACAGCAGAAAGGGAAATGATGGTTGGGTGTGCATAAGACAATTCTAAAGAGGCAGACCCATTAACCTAAATTACTCTACGAATTGTAGGGATGGACCAACAAGGAAACGTGACAGGAGCAAATATTTTGACACCATTAACAAACAACTGGTACCGCAGTCGCTGATGTTCGTTATTACCAGAGACAGAAAGAAACAGAAAGAAACGGGTGGAGCAGAAAAGCCACAAGATTGTGACCAACGTGGCTGTTGCATTCAATGGAATAATTCCGTCCAACCGAGGCTTTTTTATTCATTGCAGTCCACGTATATACACTAAGTGCTCACTGAATTATGACCACCTCTCTCCATGTTGTGTCAGTGGAAGCTAACTTCGAAGCTCTTTAACTTCTAGAAAAGGAGTTTTGTGACAGAATGGAACTGAAGATAAATTAAAGATCTCAATCAAATCTATCTAAATCTCGATATTCAACAATATTCGCTTGTGGCCGAGTGGTTAGCGCGCTTGGCTACTGATCTACGGGACCTGGGTTCGAGCCCCGGGTAAGGCATGGATGTTCGTTTTGTTTTTCTGCTGAGGTCCTGCCATCCTCTCAGACCTTCTACTGTGGCATATAAACTGACAGGCTCCTGTCAGACCTTTGTGGCAAGCAGCTGCTTGAGGGGGTATTTATTTGTTTTTATTTATTTAAAGAGCTATGGAAGTTTGAATATTTAACAACAGCAATGCCTAACGTTAGAATTTTACTCAGAAGTTAATTATAATTGGAATAAGAATAAAGATTTCACACAATTGAATACAACAGATGTATATTTCAAAAGTTAATGTAAATAATTTTTCTATGTTTTTCAATTTTCTAAGACTTACATTGTTGCTGTTAAATATTCAAAGTCCATAACTCTTTAATTACAAAGCGAACATTATTGAAAATGAGATTGAGATAGATTTGGTTGAGATCTTTATCTTCCGTTACATTTCCTCATAAAACGCTTAGTTTAGAAGTTATAAAGCTTCGACGTTAGCATCCACTGTCAGCACATGGAGGGAGGTGGTCATAATTAAGTGAGCACTGAGTGTATATATTGTAATACGGGGGGGGGGGGGAAGTGCGAGCCCAAAGGGGCCATGCCCTTCTTTGAAAATGCTGGTAACTGGAACGGAGGCGAAAAACATTAAACATATATAATTTTTATAAAATATTATACTTATTTTTTTGCGAATTTTTTAAATGCTACTTAAAAGGAGGGGAAAATTTATACTTGAACGTCCGACTCGATCCACTGACTCGACTCTTATGCTTTTCTAGACGGGGTGGGGGTGGCTCAGTCGGTAGCGCGCCAGGCTCGTAATCTGTTAAAGAACACGCTGGATGGCCTTGACGGGAGGCTACCATCTGTCTCCCAACAGCTGTTCCAGTGGGTCCCCTCCCCCAACCTTCTCTGAGCTTTCGGGGTCCATGTGACCTGGCCATTTAGCCCATGGTGTGCAAAAAAGTGCCGCTCAGAGGTAAAACAACCCAACCCAACTTTTCTAGACAGGGCGATTCTTCTGTAATAATATATCTTTGCCAAAATGGAAGCAAAATTATCATTTATTTGATTAAATATAAACACATAAATGAATCAGATCTAAGTTTTTTCATAAGTCAATTTGAAACGCTCAAAATAAAAATATTAATAATAAAACACCTTTGGGTATACATCATATCTTATATGTAAATCAGAGAATACTTAGAGGAAGATAATAACCAATTGTTCACGTGCTGCCTAGGTCAGTGTTGCTTTTTATCGTGACAGACTCTAAAACGTATTTTTGACCATAAAAAAATTTTTGACAACGAAAACGATGTGACCTGAGATTTCGTAATACCAAGAAACAACATATACATTTTCTCGAATTTGAAAAATTAAAATTCCCTCAAGCAACTGCTTGCCATAGAGACCTTATTTTTTGAAGTTAAATAACTGTACGCCGATGCTACAGAATAAGGGCTACCTTAACCTATTAGATGGGAGGGGGAGGGGGAGGTGGCTCAGTCGGGTAGTGCGCAAGGCTCGAAATCTACTAGTTCCCAGGTTCGAGTCCCACCTGGACCAGCATTGAGATTTTTCTCTGCAAAACTCCCGGCGTAGATTTTTCCCCCTCCAGTAGGGGGACAAAAGATGTTGAAATTTGCATAAGTTTAATAATTTTTGGCCTCCATTACCCCATTACCTTTACTAGAATTCCCCCCCTCCCCTCTGAGAACGTTTTGCAAATGGAAAGTCACATCCAGAGCTCCCTAATGTTGAAAATAAGCTTTGTGTGAAACAGTCACTGGAGATAATTTAAAGATCCCGCTCAAATCTTTCCAATTCCCGATTTTCCACAATATTCTTTCAATGTTTAGAGAATTATTAGGTTGGAAAATATTTAACAACAAACGCTGCTGTTACATTCGTTATAAATATTAAAAAAAAAATTGAAATAATGATTAAACCAACTTCTAAATTTGCATTTATTTTAATAAGCGGGTTTCTTGTAATAATTTGTATCTCAGTAACCTTTTGAAGTTAATTTTTATAAGTGACGCTGCTTTGAAACGCTTCAGGCTCCATAACTATTTAAATATCACACGAATATCGTTGGAAATCGAGAATTTGAAAGATTTGAGTGAGATCTTCAATTTATTTCCTGGGGCGGAGGTGGCTCAGTCGATAGCGCACCAGGATCATAATCTGCAGTTCCAGGTTCGACTCCCAGCTGGGTCAGCATTGAGATTCATCTTCGCGAAACTCCTCGGTCAGTAGGGGACACCGATGCGCTTGGAAAGACCGCCATCCGTTGGATGGAACGTTAAGACGTGTTCCCGTGTACGGGAGAGCCATATCCTGTGGATGTTAAAGAACACGTTGGATGGCCTTGAAGGGAGGCTACATCTGCCTCCTAACAGCTGTTCCAGTGGGTCCTCTCCCCCAATCTTCTCTGAGTTCTCGGGATCCTTGTGACCTGGCCATTTAGCCCATTGTGTGCAAAAAAAGTGGTGTTCAGAGGTAAAACAACCAAACAACAATTTTTACGGAAAACCGTCACTGGAAAAGTGACGGTTTTCCGTAAAAATTTCATTTTCAGAGTTAAGAACACTCTGAATGTGGCATTTCCTTCACATAGCATGGGAGTGTCAGGAAACTTTTTGCAATGTAGTATATATACATATATATAATTTTAACAGGAGGAGAAATACCCCATTTGCTTCTCTCTACCGAAGCCCACGAGTGTTGGTGTTACAGCCGCTGTGCAGGAATGAGGTGCAGGCGAGTATCCAGGACTATTTTCAGGGGCGGGGGGAGTGATAACCCTGTTTTTTTTCAATAGCCTTGATAAAATCTTTGGCACCCCACATACAGTAGCGTTTTGACGGAAGAGAGAAAGAGAAGGGGATTTTTGTTTTGTATATATGCATCCGAAGCAGTTTATGTATAGAAGAAACTTGTTTTCTTGTTTAAACCACAACAGGTTGTTTGTCTTGTTAAAAACAACGCTCTGTGTCAGTGGCACAGAAACCAAAAATGATATTGCTTGCTTATTAGTGTGCATTCCAGATTTATTCTATTTGAGTTGGAGATTAAAGATGATAGGAAGTCGACGTTCACATTTCCTATATCTTGACAAACTGCTTCATTGTCTTTCTACTCAATTTCAGTTATTCCGCCATTTTCCCAAACACTTGAACCGCCTTATAAATAGTTTTATCGGTTTCAATTTTGAGCTTTTAAAGATTCAAGAGGGAGGGGGAGGGTCTAGCCTTCTCTCTCCCCTTGAATTATGTCCTGGAACATAAAGCATATGGAAATAAGTCTCATTTCTGCAACAAAAAAAATATTTAAAATTTTCTTTTTGAAAATAGCAGTTTTTAGATATCATTTGCTCTACCATTAAATTGGTCTGTAAATGGTAGCTAGGTAGTCACTGGAAGGAGAGCTATGCACCAATCCCCTGTGACGATGCATAGAACCGGCCAGGCCTAGCACCTAATGTCCGACCCCGCCTTCTCGTGGTGCAGACCGTTAGTACCTTTCAAAAGAGATACTCTCTTGTGGAAGTGAACGGAAGGGGAGGGCTGCCAGATTAGTGTGGCCTACTGATCTGGACAACTATGGCTACTTTTCTTTTTTTTTTCTACCCTGCTGAGGAGTGGTCAACCACACAGGGTCCTGGTGCTGACCATATAACCCACTGGACTGGACAGATATATGACTCTGAGCTTGATTATGAATCCTGATTTTGCTTCACTGGTGGGTTCTGTGGAGGGAAAATCTTCCGCTGTGTTTTCTGTTTGTTTGTGGGTTGACAGCCCCAAGTGAATAAATTCACAGGATATGTTTATCAGCTGGTGGATAATCCTGAGCAGAGGTCATCGCAGGCACCTGAACTCTTTGCTTCTATTGGCATCGTCAAATTCTACATTGGAGGAAGTCTTCCAGTGTAGATGGCTTCAGCCTTTAGTGGTGGGGAAACGGGTCTTTGCCCCATGTCTGCGATTAGGGGCTGTTTGATATTGTCAGCATTCCCTCTCCCAATAAACATAGTTTCTTTAAACATCCAACTAACCATTTTCTCTCCATAGGTAGTTGGAATGTGAGGACTCTGCACAGAGCTTTTTCTCTTGATGTCCTCACACAAGAATTCCACCATTATAATTTAGATATTTTCGGCTTGCAAGAGACCAGATGGACAAAGGTCAGATTCTTAAAAATAATCTTAAATTTCTCTTTTCAGGGAGGGACGACAATAAGCATCACCAAGGCGTGGGTCTGCTTCTCAGCAGACACGCTAGTGATGCTTTTCTAGGGTAATAAAAAATAAAAATAAATACCCCCTCAAGCAGCTGCTTGCCACAGAGGTCTGACAGGAGCCTATCAGTATGAGTGCATTAATGAAAGGTTTCTTACAGCAAAATTTTAGACAAGCGTTAAAGACTGGAATGTTATCTGCTGTTATGCCCCCACTGAGGATGCCGATGAGGATGAGAAGGATGGGTTTTATGGACAACTTCAGGATATTTTGAATTCTGTCAAGAAAGGAGATATTACCCTTGTTCTAGGGTTGGGTTGGGTTGTTTTACCTCTGAGCGGCACTTTTTTGCACACCATGGGTTAAATGGCCAGGTCACATGGACCCCGAAGGCGCAGAGAAGGTTGGGGGAGGGGACCCACTGGAACAGCTGTTGGGAGACAGATGGTAGCCTCCCGTCAAGGCCATCCAGCGTGTTCTTTAACATGCACAGGCTATGGCTCTCCCGCACACGGGGCCACGGCTTAACGTACCATCCGACGGACGGCGGCCTTTCCAAGTCCATCGGTGTCCCCTACTGACCGTGGGCAGGGAATTTTGCGGAGATAAATCTCAACGCTGACCCAGCTTAACTCGAACCTGGGAACTGCAGATTACGAGCCTGGCGCGCTACCGACTTAGCCACCCCCGCCCCCTGTTTTAGGGAAAAAGGAGAATTAAACTGCACGGTCTGGTTGGACCTCCGTAGCCCATGGCTGCTTGAGGATGATGATGATGATTAGATAACTTGGCACTTATCAAAGGTTCGGGGGGAGAAAGGATCATTTAATCATTTTTAGATTTTGCCTGGGGGCAGAAATTGTTAATCCGGCTCTGTCTCCAGATGGAGACTTATAGGGAGGGTTGAAGCAAAGAGGATTGGTTTGTTTTACCTCTCAGCGCCAATTTACTTATTATTAATTACAATTTAAACGGTAAGGTCACAAGGACCCCGAAGGCTGAGAGAAGGTTGGGGGAGTGGACCCAATGGAGAGCTGTTGGGAGACAGATGGTAACATCCAGTGTGTTCTTTAACGTGCACAGGATATGACTCTACTACGCACGGACCAAGACTTAACGTCCCATCCGACGGACGACGGCTTTTCCTACCCATCGATATCCCTACTGACCGTGGGCAGGGCGGGGAGTTTGCGGAGAAAATTCTCAATGCTGGTCCAGCTGAGATTCGTACCTGGGAAATGCAAATTTCGAGCCCGGCGCGCTACTGACTAAGCCACCTCGTCCCCCGAAGCAAGGAGCCAATTTTAGAACGAGGTTGAGAGATGGCTCAATGAAAGACGACTTTGACTCTATACGGATTAGCGTCATCTATAACTACCGGAAACAATTCCAAAACACCGGAAATGTTGCCAAAGAATCAGGACATGAGCTATCTTAGGTTTATTACCACTGTAAACAATTGATATTTGACCATTATGCTGGTTGTGACGAGACTGCAAACTCTTCCAGAAAGGCTTGGTGACCTCTCTGTTTTCCAAAAGATGTTGACACTAATCTGTGGTTAAATGAGGTCACCAAGCCTCTCTGGAGCAGTTTGCAGTCTCGTCACAACAAGTTAAGGGTGACTCTATCTAGATTCCACCAAATGATTTATGTGCTTCCTTGAAATATGGAAACAAAGTTAGAGGTTTACAACGTTGGACAATCCAATATATCACCTGGAACATTAGTCTATAGGAGTTTATACAGACGAGCTCCGATTAATTTTCCAAAGTGTCTCCACAGAACAATAATGTAGCTTCAGGGAAGAATGAGCCCAGCCTCTAAGCTCTTTGTCTTCCAAAGGAAAATAGTCGAGA
Organism: Ryuthela nishihirai; assembly: GCA_038380435.1. NCBI lineage: Eukaryota > Metazoa > Arthropoda > Arachnida > Araneae > Heptathelidae > Ryuthela > Ryuthela nishihirai. The sequence goes on along the minus strand of JAWZYU010000004.1, from coordinate 85,287,713 downwards.
TGAATTTAGTTAATACTATTTATTTTGAAGAGATGATCCTTGTATTGGGTGGGAAAAGAGTTGTTGTTGTTTTACCTCTGAGCGGCATTTTTTTGCACACCATGGGCTGGTCACAAGGACCCGGAAATGGCCAGGTCACAAGGACCCCGAAGGCTCAGAGAAGATTGGGAGAGGGGACCCACTGGAACAGCTATTGGGAGACAGATGGTGGCATCCCGTCAAGGTCAACATTAAAGCGTGTTCTTTAATGTGCACAGGGTATGACTTTCCTGCACACGGGGCCACGGCCTAACGTCCCACGGCACACGGGGCCACGGCCTAAATTGGAACTGCACACGGGGCCACGGCTTAACGTCCGACGGACGGAGGTCCTACTGACCGTGGGCAGGGCGGGAATTTTGCGGAGATAAATCTCAACACTGACCCAGCTGGGACTCGAACCTGGGAACTACACATTACGACCCTGGCACGCTACCGACTGAGCCACCCCCGCCCCTGGGAAAAGAGAGAATACTATTTATTTTGACGAGAAAATCCCTATATTGAAAAAGATTACTATTTATTTTGAAGAGATTATCCCTATATTGACAAAGATACTATATATTTTGGAGAGATGATCCCTATATTGAAAAAAAAATACTCTTTATTATTGAAGAGATGATCACTATATTGAAAAAAGAAATACTATTTATTTTGATAATAATAAAAAGTTCGTCAAGTGTAACAAAGAGTTAATATTGTAATCACAAGTGAAATCTTAGCACCATAATATTACCTGTTTAGTGGCACTTTAATAAAGCACATAGAGTTGTGAAATGGAAGAAAAGTGAGATCGAAATTTTCTAATTTCACTTCTCTTCGGCATCAACTAGAGCAGTGCTTCTCAGTGATGTCGCGACAGGCAATTTTTTTTCCAGTGTGCAAAGGAATGGTGTCATATGGCGCGCATGCCCCTGGAGCTTCTTGCCACGTGTTGCTCCAAGAAACGAAGTGGAATACACATAGTTTAAATGGTGCCACCTGCTGCTCCACTGTACAGTCGCTCAAAAAAATGTTTTTTCATCTCAGAGCGGCATTTTTTTTGCACACCATGGAGCTAAATGACCAGGTCACAAGGACCCCGAAGGCTCAGAGAAGATTGGGGGAGGGGACCCACTGGAACAGCTGTTGGGAGACAGATGGTGGCCTCCCGTCAAGGTCAACATTAAAGCGTGTGGATGGTGAACCATGAGGATGAGAGATAAGTAGGATATTGATTTCACTTCCATAACTCTTTATATATTTAATGAATATTGCAGTAAATCCAGATTCTCAAAGATTTGATTTATTATATTTAACCCTCATATTTTCTCACAAAAAGTATTTAAGAAATTAAGGAACTTTCATTTTTCTTTATCATTGATATAACAAGGGATTCTCTACTTACGGAGGGGCGGGGGTGGCTCAGTCGGCAGCGCGCAAGGCTCGTAATCTGTAGTTCCCAGGTTCGAATCCCAGCTGAGTCAGCGTTGAGATTTATCTCCGCAAAATTCCCCGCCCTGCCCACGGTCAGTAGGGGACACCGATGGGCTTGGAAAGACCGTCGTCCGTCGGATGGGACGTTAAGTCGTGGCCCCGTGTGCGGGAGAGCCATAGCCTGTGCATGTTAAAGAACACGCTGGATGGCCTTGACGGGAGGCTACCATCTGCTCCCAACAGCTGTTCCAGTGGGTCCCCTCCCCCAACCTTCTCTGAGCCTTCGGGGTCCATGTGACCTGGCCATTTAGCTCATGGTGTGCAAATCAGTGCCGCTCAGAGGTAAAACAACCCAATCTACTTACGGAGAGTCTCTGTACTATGCACAACAGGACTTGTTTCTCCCAGGAAATACCTTTTTGAGGAGCACAAAATTTAGTCTGACAAGTAGTCTGATTTAGCTTAGGAATAATTCGAAAATTTGTACTGTTTCCCATTTTACATGAAAGTTTACTTGTTCTTTTAATGTCACTAAAGATGCAAAGAGCAAAAAAAAAATACTTCTGAAACTTTCCAGAACTTTTACGTGTTTGGTAATTAGCCTAATTGAAATTCATTTTGAATAAAATAATTGAATTCATTTTGAAAAATATTGCAGTTTTTTGTCCAAAAAAAAAACTACCTTTCTCAATACTCCAACTTTAGCAGTAAACAAAATATGATTCATACTATTTGAAAGTAAAAAAAAATAGCAGTTTCATATGCACTGGACAATTAGTTTCAATATGACATATAATTGGTGAAAATTTCTATTTTTTGACTTTTGTTCCAATATTTTTTATTTGTAACACCGTTGAACGTATCGTTTCCAAGTCCTCAGGTCATCTCTGCTCACCCCTGCCCTTGGTCGGAAAGGGCAGGGGTTAGAGGATATAAAACTCAAAGCTCTCACAGTCGGGACCTGCAGATTTGAAAGCCTGTTACGCCTTACCTGCCCCTCTCGTACAGATATAACCTATACCAACGATATACAACCTCGACCCGCGGGGGTGACTCAGTCGGTAGCGCGCCAGGCTCGTAATATGTAGTTCCCAGATTCGAGTCCCAACTGGGTCAGCGTTGAGATTTATCTCCGCAAAATTCCCCGCCCTGCCCACGGTCAGTAGGGGACACCGATGGGTTTGGAAAGGCCGCCGTCTGTCGGATGGGACGTTAAGCCGTGGCCCCGTGTGCGGGAGAGCCATACCCTGTGCACGTTAAAGAACACGCTGGATGGCCTTGACAGGAGGCTACCATCTGTCTCCCAACTGCTGTTCCAATGGGTCCCCTCCCCCAACCTTCTCTGAGCCTTCGGGGCCCGTGTGACCTGGCCATTTAGCCCATGGTGTGCAAAAAAAGTGCTGCTCAGAGGTAAAACAACCCTACCCAACCTAATGGCCCGCTGGCTCAGAAATCATCTCTTATGCGACCCGTCGACAGGCAAAGGTTGTGTATCTCTGACATATACAATTATTCTGAAAGAAAGAAGAAAAAATTAAGTTTTCAGTTGAAGAATAAACAATATTCATAACTTTAGACTTTAATTATGAATGGCCAGAAACAGATTTAATAACGTTTTCATCAGATATCCAAAAGATCAACTCCACGAACTAAATTAGACAATGCAAACCAACGAAAATGAAATGTAAATCAATGAATTTTTAAAGAATTGAGTAACTGCCGTTTTGAACTTACTTGTGAATTAAGTGTCAGTTCAGTTGTATAAAATTCCTTTACTTAAAAAAAAAACTCATCAAGTGAACAGAAAGAATTTTTATTTTGGCATTTCTTCACTTCTGCTAATCTGCCTCAGGGCAACCATTCTCTAATTGCCCTCTTCAAAAATAATAACAAAAAATTATTGCTCATTAGAATATAATCCCGGAGAAGCCATGGATTTTCCTCCGTAACAGATCTTATCAGAGTTTCTTGTTAAAAAGCTACTTGAGGAGCAGTTATTTTTTGCGGAAATAGATCATTCAAACCGATTTAAGGCAGTGTAAATGGTTAAAACATGGTAAAGTTGGGTTGTTTTACCTCTGAGCGGCACTTTTTTTGCACACCATGGGCTAAATGGACAGGTCACATGGACCCCGAAGGCTCAGAGAAGGTTGGGGAAGGGGACCCACTGGAACAGCTGTTGGTAGACAGATGATAGCCTCCGTCAAGGCCATCCAGCGTGTTCTTTAACGTGCACAGGGTATGGCTCTCCCGCACACGGGGCCACGGCTTAACGTCCCATCCGACGGACGGCGTCCTTTCCAAGCCCATCGGTGTCCCCTACTGACCGTGGGCAGGGCGGGGAATTTTGCGGAGATAAATCTCAACGCTGACCCAGCTGGGACTCGAACCTGGGAACTACAGATTACGAGCCTGGCGCGCTACCGACTGAGCCACCCCGCCCAGGTAGAGTAAAGACTATACCATAGAATCAAACAAAGCCAATAAAAAGAAACCACGAAGAAGAAAAATTTGCCCTCAATAAAGTAATTTTTGTTTGTTTTACTTCTGAGCGGTTCATTTTTGCACACACTGGGTTAAATGGCCAGGTCACAAGAATCCCAAAGGCTCAGAGAGGGTTGCGAGGGGTGGATCCACTGGACAGCTGTTAGGAGACAGATGGTAGCATCCCGTTAAGGACATCGAGTGTGTTTTTTTAAGTGCGCAGGTTATGATCCTCCTGTACACGGGGCCATGTCTTAATGTCTCATCTGACGGACGATGATCTTTCCAAACCGATCGGTGTCTCCTACTAACCGAGGGCAGAGCGGGGAGCTTTGCGGAGATAAATCTCAAAGCTAGCCCAGGCGGGACTCGAACCTGGGAACTACAGATTATGAACTTGGCTAGCTATACCAACTGAGCCAACCCCCCCCCCCCCAATATGAATTTTATGATGGGGATTAGCCACATCGTCTATGCAACCCAAACGAATTTTTCATTTATCTCTAAAAAATGAATGTTTACAGACTGACAGATAGATGACAACTTAAAAACATTAGCTCAATTTTGTTTTGAAAACGAGCAAAAATGCTTTTTTTAACCATTGCTTTCTACATTTGCAACACTGTTTCAGAAGTCATTAAGCATTAGAAAACAGGCTTTGCAAAAAAAAACAACAACAACAAGAGAAATATTTTGCGGTTATAATAGAGACCATAATAGTATCCTTTAAATATCGCTTCCTTCATAAGAATAAAGTTTCGTCTGCTTGAAATCAGTCATGTGGTGAAAGCAATTAGTCTGATTCACTAACTGTGACAGAATGTAATTAGGAACGTTTGATTTGGATCAAACGTTTCTCCGCTTTAGGCAATGCTCTGACACCAGAACGACAACGAAAATTCGATTCCGTTTTTTTTCGTTATCTACGTTAAGTCATTCCGAAATTAGACTTCGAAAACAAATAACTTGAAATAAAACTAGAAAACACATTTCGCCTCTGGCGCACGTGAGAATCTCGTTCTCAAAGAGAATGAAGTTTTCCTTTACCTTGTTTTTAAAGAGAATGAAGTTTTCCTTACTCTTTCACTCCTTAAAAGTTTTAATTTGAGCTAGCGACTGATGGGAAAAATACAAAGAGTATTTCATTAGCAATTATACAACATAAAAGTATTCTTCTTTTAATTCTTAAATTTAAGAAGTTGTATTTCCCACATCTCTCTCAGAAAAGCAGATAATTATTACTCTCAGTGGAAAAATTCTTAGGGTTGGGTTGTTTCACCTCTGAGCGACACTTTTTTGCACATCATGGGCTAAATGGCCAGGTCACGTGGACCCCGAAGGCTCAGAGAAGGTTGGGGGAGGGGACTCACTGGAACAGCTGTTGGGAGACAGATGGTAGCCTCCCGTCAAGGCCATCCAGTGTGTTCTTTAACGTGCACAAGGTATGTCTCTCCCGCACACGGGGCCACGGCTTAACGTCCCATCCGACGGACGGCGTCCTATTCCAAACCCATCAGTGTCCCCCTACTGACCGTGGGCAGGGCGGGGAATTTTTGCGGAGATAAATCTCAACGCTGACCCAGCTGGGACTCGAACCTGGGAACTACAGATTACGAGCCTGGCGCGCTACCGACTGAGCCACCCCCGCCCCAGGAAAAATTCTTAAAAGCTGCTACTAATTTTTTAAATTTCCATGCTAAACATGTTATTTGTAAAACTAGTTTAACAACTTTGCTGTTTCATATTTAGTGATCTGTAAAGATATATATATATTAAAACTGCTAAGTATTTGAAAAATGCGAATTATATTTCATTAGTACCAATCAAACTAAAAAAGAGTTTCTAATTATCATTTTCATTGTTTGTAATGGGAACTTCATTACGTTCACATTCCACTACCGAAATATCATATTTTTATCGTTAATACATCGTTGCAATATTCGTTTGAAATTTTGGAATTTTCAAACTTTTTCGCCATCAAATGGCACAAGTATAGTGTTCGAAAATTCCGAAAGGGCGAATCATAATATTTCACCAATTCCTATCTAAACCAAAAAAATATATATATATATTTCTTTTATATCTAAATATAAATAATTATCTGCTAAAACAAAAAAATTGTGTTTTCCCACCCCATTGGGTCTAAGGCGATAACTCATTGTTGCAATGAAAATTTTGTGACCCTCACATTCCATCACCAAAATCTCAAATATCTAGAATAAATACAGCTTTTGCAATATTCGTTTGAAATTTTGGAATTTTAAAAATTTTCCACCGTTAGAGGGGGCAATTATAGTTTTTTAAAGATTCCGAAAGAGTGAATCATGATATTTTATCTATTTCTATCTAACCCCCATAAAAGAATTTTTTTATTTACCTCTTGAAGAAACAATCACCTGCTAAAGCTAAAAAGGTTGTGGGTTGGGTTGTTTTACCTCTGAGCGGCACTTTTTTGCACACCATAGGTTAAATGGCCAGGTCACATGGACCCCGAAGGCTCAGAGAAGGTTGGGAGAGGGGACCCACTGGAACAGCTGTTGGGAGACAGATGGTAGACTCCCGTCAAGGCCATCTAGCGTGTTCTTTAACGTGCACAGGGTATGGCTCTCCCGCACACGGGGCCACGGCTTAACGTCCCATCCGACGGACGGCGGCCTTTCCAAGCCCACGGCGGGGAATTTTGCCGAGATAAATTTCAACGCTGACCCAGCTGGGACTCGAACCTGGGAACTACGGGTTACGAGCCTGGCACGCTACCGACTGAGCCACCCCGCCCAAAACCTAAAAAGGGTATGTTTTCTCACCCCTTTGGGTCTAAGGGTTCAACTCATTGATGGCAATGGAAACTTCATGCTTTCACATTCCACCATCAAAATTTTAAATTTCTTTTAAAATGTTTGCAATATTTCGTTTGAAAATTTGAGATTTTCAACTTTTTCCACCGCTAGAGGATGTAATCATAGCTTTAGAGAGATTCGGAAAGTGCAGATCGTAATATTTCATCAAAACCTATCGAACAGAAAAAGAGTTTTTAATTTATCTGTGTAAATAAAAAAGTTCGATGTCTATAGACGGACAGATATACGTACAGACGATAAAGCGAAACTAATAATTCGCGTTTTTGAAAACGAGATGAAAATTGACATTTTCCAATGATACTATTTTTACAAACTCATTTGACAATTTTTTTTATCGTAACTGCAGTAACGTAACTACAAAACATACGAAGTTTTAATCTTTCCTGGATCTGTTAAGCAATATTGCATTACTGAATAGATGAGGGATCCAGAGTCAGCTGCGGGATGGCCTCAATTCGAATATCATGTGATACATGAAGTAATATTTGGAGGTCCAAAATCATATGATGCCTAACTAGTTACCAATATTAATATCACCATTTACCAAATTAAAGTTACCGTCACCAATTCCTAATCATCTGTTTACTTCGTCTTCGGGGTTCGTGGGGATAAAGTTTAACGCTGATACAGTCGGAACTCGAACCCTAAAACTGAAGATTAAAGCCTTTCACCCCCCCTCCCCCGCCTTAGGTGGCATGAGTATCGGAAGCGGGGAGGGAACAAGAACACCAAATGACCTCCCTGAAAAATTTTATTCAAAATTAATATATGTTGAACTAAGCCCTACCTAGTTAGATATTCTTTTGTTTTCGGAAGCATATCATTTAATTTATTTATTAATTAAAAAAACAGCTGGAAAAGAGTAATCTAGAAAAAAAAAAAAGGACGGTGAGGAGGCGGGGGGGCAAGAGACAGGATATCCGTTGCAGTTCAAAAATTTCCCTTCGTTTTAGAAGTTTAAAAACATTACTTGGAAAATGCATGAAATATGCAGAAGTTTAATAATTATTCTGCCTCCATTGCCCTTACTAGCATTCTGAAAGGAAGGGGAGGGGACTGTAGGGGCCATGCTCTCCTTCCCCCCCAGATTCGGCCAGGTGTTGAACAATATCAGGTGTACGAAAAAGTAATGTTTTTAATGTTCTTTTTTTCATATTCTTTTGTTTTCGGAAGCATATCATTTGTTTTTATTTACTAATAAGAAGAAAAAGAATGTTTTTTACATGCATTGCCGTCCCGTGGCTGAGTGGTTAGCGCGCTTGGTTAATGATCTAAGGAACCTGGGTTCGAGCCCCGGATAAGGCATGGATGTTTGTGTTGTTTATCTGCTGAGGTCCTGCCATCCTCATAGATCTTCTACTTTGGCGTATAAACTGACAGGCTCCTGTGAGACCTTTGTGGCAAGCAGCTGCTTGAGGGGGTATTTATTATTATTTTTTTAATTTAAATGCTACATTTCTGTATGATTCTCACCCAGCTCCCCTACATTCAAGGGCACACAGTGTTTCGAAAATCCGTTCCAATTCAAAATATTTCCTATTGAACTTGAAGGAATGAATCGCTATTGAATTAACTGAGGCTAATTTGACTATATTGAAGAAAATACAAATATTTAAATGAGCAGCAAATACGGTAAATGAAGTTTTATAGAAGTGGCTCTTAGACGGGGTGCCGCCAAAATTTCACAAAAATTCGAAAATTCAAAATCAAACATAGTTATCGAACTGTTTTAAAGCTGTGATGATTGACGAGAGAAAGTTGGGTTGGTTGGGTTGTTTTACCTCTGAGCGGCACTTTTTTGCACACCATGGGCTAAATGGCCAGGTCACATGGACCCCGAAGGCTCAGAGAAGGTTGGGGGAGGGGACCCATTGGCACAGCTGTTGGGAGACAGATGGTAGCCTCCCGTCAAGGCCATCCAGCGTGTTCTTTAACGTGCACAGGGCATGGCTCTCCCGCACACGGGGCCACGGCTTAACGTCCCATCCGACTGACGGCGGCCTTTGGAAGCCCATCGGTGTCCCCTACTGACTGTGGGCAGGGCGGGGAATTTTTGCGGAGATAAATTTCAACGTTGACCCAGCTGGGACTCGAACCTGGGATCTACAGATTACGAGCCTCGCGCGCTACCGACTGAGCCACCCCCGCCCCAAGAGAGAAAGTTGAATTACGAGTTTTTTTTGCATTAATAAAGAACGAAATTAGATATTTTTAAATGCTGATATGTAAACGCAGGGGTACCAAAAATATTCGTTGTGCATTACCGCGGAAATATATGTATATATACATAACTAATATATATATATACATAATATATATATATAACTAATATATATATACATAACTAATATATATACATAATATATATATAACTAATATATATACATAATATATATAACTAATATATATAAATATATGTATATATACATAACTAGGTTTCAGATTAAAAAAAATAAATACCCCCCTCAAGCAGCTGCTTGCCACAGAGGTGACAGGAGCCTGTCAGTTTATATGCCGAAGTAGGTCTGATAATATGGCAGGAACTCAGCAGAAAAACGACACAAACATCCATGCCTTATCTGGGGCTCGAAACCAGAGCCAAGAGTGCTAACCACTCGGCCACGGTACGGCTAGGTTTCGGATAGCTAACTTAAAAGAGTATTGGCATGTTTTCTGGAGGTCGTGGGTTCGGATTCCACTCCCGATGATACTCGCCTTTTTTTCAGCTGAATCTTCACTAGCGTCCGATAGTTAACCGTTGTTGTAACGCAGTAGCTGATTAAGGAAGGGAAAGAGAATTTATGTGAAATACGTATATAAATAGTAAAAAAAAAAATAAAAATAAATACCCCCTCAAGCAGCTGCTTGCCACAGAGGTCTGACAGGAGCCTGCCAGTTTATATGCCACAGTAGAAGGTCTGAGAGGATGGCAGGACCTCGGCAGAAAAACAACACATACATCCATGCCTTACCCGGGGCTCGAACCCAGGTCCCGTAGATCAGTAGCCAAGCGTGCTAACCACTCGACCACGGGACGGCTTAACTCTTTTTAAAATCCTTCACCATTGAGGATTGAGAGATGCCGGATTTGAAAATTTTCCTGATTCGCATCTCAACTGAGCATGCGTTGAGAACTTTTTACCGCTAACTCTCGTTCTTCCCCCGGTGACAAAGACGACATCGACGCTTAGGAAAAACCACTGTGTCGTCTGATGGGACGTAAAGTCTAACAATACTTCTGAGTGGTACTTTTTTTGCACACAATGGGCTAAATGACCAGGTCACAAACACCCTGAGGGCTCAGAGAAGGTTGGGGGGAGGTGACCCACTGGACAGCTGTTAGGAGACAGATGGCAGACTCACATCAAGGACATACAGCGTGTTCTTTAACATTCAAAGAGTATGGCTCTCCAGCACACGGGGCCACGGCTGAACGTCCCATCCGACCCCATCTGGCCCCTGCTGACCGAGGGCAGGACAGGGAGTTTTGCGGAGATAAATCTGAACACTGGCCCAGGCGGGACTCGAACGGGTGAACTACAGATTACGAGCCCCCCCCCCCCCTGTGCAGGTTGGGTTGCGTTGTTATGGAAGCCTCCCGTCAAGGCCATCCAGTGTATTCTTTAACGTGCACAGAGTATGACTCTCCCGCATACGGGACCACGGCTTAACGTCCCATCCGACGGGCGGCGACCCTTCCAAGCCCATCGGTGTCCCCTACTGACCGTGGGCAAGGCGGGGAATTTTGCGGAGATAAATCTCAACGCTGACCCAGCTGGGATTCGAACATGGGAACTACAGATTACGAGCCTGGCGCGCTACCGACTGAGCCCCCCCCCCCCCTTGTGCAGGAGAGCCATAATCTGTGTACGTTAAAAACACGCTGGATAGCCTTAACGGAGGCTACCATCTTTCCCCCAACAACTGTCCAGTGGGTCTCCCAACCTTTTCTGAGCATTCAGTGTCCTTGTGACCTGACCATTTAGCTCATTGTGTGCAAAAAAAAGTGCAATTCAGAGGTGAAACAACCTAACTCAGTTAGAAATGAATAGAAACTGAAATATCAGGTCCAGTACGACTTGAGTGAAATGATTCATAAACAATTCAAGCAGAGATTCCCTGAAGTTTAATGCTTGGCACACTAACCTCCAGAGAAGTAATCATGCTAATCAAGCCTTAAAGGAAATGATTGATGTGTCATGAACTTGTCTGATGCGACCACGGACAATGCCGCCCAACAGCAGCTGTGATGTTATTGTCATGAATGCATTGATGTGTAATCTCACTTTCTTGTGTTCGCTCCAAAAACTCTGCTGATTAGGAGGCATGAAGTAGATCCACGAGGCGTGATTGGATTGCGTGATTAAGCACTTTGAGAGTCATTTGCTCGCAGTGCATAAAGCAGAAATGGTTTATGTTCTTTCTCTTCTGGTTTGACCTGAGGGCACCAAACGCATAACTCCAATCAAATTATCAAGTAATAATGCATTAGCATAGTAATTTCTCAAGAAAGACTAGTAAATTCCGTTTTGAAAAAGGTTGGGCTATTATACTTCTGAACGGAACGTTTTTTACGCATTATGTGCGGGGCGGGGGTGGCTCAGTCGGTAACGCGTCAGGCTCGTAATCTGTAGTTCTCAGGTTCGAGTCCCAACTGGGTCAGCGTTGAGATTTATCTCCGCAAAATTCCCCGCCCTGCCCACGGTCAGTAGGGGACACCGATGGGCTTGGAAAGGCCGCCGTCCGTCGGATGGGACGTTAAGCCGTGGCCCCGTGTGTGGGAGAGCCATACCCTGTGCACGTTAAAAAACACGCTGGATGGCCTTGACGGGAGGCTACCATCTGTCTCCCAACAGCTGTTCTAGTGGGTCCCCTCCCCCAACCTTCTCTGAGCCTTCGGGGTCCATGTGACCTGGCCATTTAGCCCATTGTGTGCAAAAAAGCGCCGCTCAGAGGTAAAACAACCCAACAACGCATTATGTGCTAAATGACCAGGTCACAAGGATCCCAGAAGTTTAGAGGAAATTGGGGAAGGGGATCTATTAAACAGCTGTTAAGAGACAGATGGATGCCTCCTATCAAGGCCTTTCAATTTGTTCTTTAATCTGAAAAGGATATGGCTCTCCTGCATACGGATCTCTAAATGTACACTTCAAGGTACTGCACGCTGCATACATCAACATTCTATGTATCTGCACATTTGGCAGATCCTGATGGTGTACTTTGCCCTTTATAGTTAAGTGATCTTCTAACTCCTATACCTCATTTGTCTGTCCATTGATATAATACCTTTGTCAAAGCAATTATGTCTGGTAAAATTCTGTCTCCTTCGGGACGCATGAGCAAACAAAACCGTATTCCTTGAGTGAATAATTTATAAACTGTAACATAAATGTAGAATGATATTGGAACCAAATGCCCAATTAAGTTAATTTTTTGTTGTGGAATAGTCCATTGGCTGAGTGGTCAGAATGTCAGGATTAGCTTATCAGCGATTCGGCTTTGTGTCTTCACATGAATGTATAGTTTTTCTGGATATGCTTGTAGTCTTTCCGTTGAAGCTGGGTTGCAGGAACAGACGTCCCATCCGACGGACGGCCGCCTTTTCTAACCCGTAGGTGTCCACTTAATGATCGAGGGCAAGGTGTAGGTTAGCTGACACTGAGCACTACTGACTGAGTCAACTCCAATTCAATTGTCCTCATATTCTACCCTACACAAAGGACGCATACAACTAAAGCAAGTGAGGGTTGTTGGGTTATTTTACCTCTGAGCGGCACTTTTTTGTACACCATGGTCTAAATGGCCAGGTCACAAGCACCCCGAAGGCTCAGAGAAGGTTGAGGGAGGGGACCCATTGGAACGGCTGTTGGGAGACAGATGGTAGCCTCCCGTCAAGGCCATCCAGCGTGTTCTTTAACGTGCACAGGGAATGGCTCTCCAACACAAGGCGCCACGCTTTACGCCCCATCTGACGAACGGCGGCCTTTGCAAGTCCATCGGTGTCCCCTACTGACCGTGGGCAGGGCGGGGAATTTTGTGGAGATAAATCTCGACGCTAATCCAGCTGGGACTCGAACCTGGGAACTACAGATTACAAGCCTGGCGCACTACCGACTGAGCCACCCCCGCCCCTTAAAGCAAGTGAGGGAATGTGCCGCTGGTTCTTAAACTATAACTCGAGAATCACAAACCAATTTCATTTCCACGCATCGCTTTATTTTTTTGTTCTTCAGCATTATAGATTTGCAAAGAGAAATAATACGATTTTTAAGAAATTTGCGATCCTAACCATATTTTATTACAAAAATAATTCCTGGTAATAAAGTATCACAGGAAATGTCCTGTGATACTTTATTACCAGGACAAGTGACAAAAACACTTGAAAAATAATTTGGTTTTGTCTTGAGTGGGAATCGAACCCACGTCTCCCAACCGTTTGCTTCAATAATGTGACCTATAACCATTCTCACATAATTTGTTGGTTCGCCACTAGTGCCATCTTATGTTGGGAATTGGGTAATCAAGCTGCCTCTTATGATGGAAGTAATATTACTCACTTACAGCGAGAATGCTTATATGTCACATAGTTGGAGAAAATGGTTATATTGTTATGGTCTGATGGTTATAATGCAGGCAATCTTCAGGGAGACGTGGGTTCGATTCCCACGAAACCAATTTTTTTTCTTTGGCAAATTATTTTTAACTACCTGTGTTTTTTAAGTGAATTATATTGGATTGTTTTACCTTTGAGTGGCACTTTTATGTACACAACAGGCTAAATAGCCAGATCGCAAGGATCCCAAGGGCAGAGAGAAAGTTGGGGAAGGGATGCATTCAGTAGTTGTTAAGGGGGCGGGGGTGGCTCAGTCGGTAGCGCGCCAGGCTCGTAATCTGTAGTTCCCAGGTTCGAGTCCCAGCTGGGTCAACGTTGAGATTTATCTCCGCAAAATTCCCCGCTCTGCCCACGGTCAGTAGGGGACACCGATGGGCTTGGAAAGGCCACCGTCCGTCGGATGGGACGTTAAGCCGTGGCCCCATGTGCGGGAGAGCCATACCCTGTGCACGTTAAAGAACACGCTGGATGGCCTTGACGGGAGACTACCATCTGTCTCCCAACAGCTGTTCCAGTGGGTCCCCTCCCCCGACCTTCTCTGAGCCTTCGGGGTCCATGTGACCTGGCCATTTAGCCCATGGTGTGCAAAAAAGTGCCGCTCAGAAGTAAAACAACCCAACCCAGTAGTTGTTAAGATGTAAGTGGAAGCCTTCCATCAAGGAGCCATTTAGTACAGCGCTGTCCAACTAGCGGCACGCGGAACGCACGTGGCCCGCGAACAAAATCAAGTTTTTACTGAAATTTTAAATAAATATCTGTAATCCACCTTATAATTTTTTGTCAACTTATATTACTTCGTATGCAATTTTCAACTTACTCATTCTATAAAGTTTACAAAACGTTCTTATGCCGATCGGCAAACTTCTGAAACCTTTTAAGAGCGGTGTGGCGTCATCAAACAAATGTTTTTATGAAGCTGCAGTAATAAGAAGCATCTAACGACAGCACTATTACTGGAAAAAATATTGGCTCGCAGGACTTACAAACAGAAGGAATTAATTGTCGAATGTATTGTGCACCAGGAGATATTGTGTGACAATTCACTGAGACTAAACGACGTAATGGAAAAGATTGTCAAAATTACCAATTTAAATCGTGGCAGAAATCGTTCTCTTACACACAGAAATTTTAAAGCTTTTTTGGACGAACTGCATGCTGAGTATGGCGATCTGCTTTTACATAGTAATATTCGCTAGTTAATTGCCGGAAAATGCCTCAAGAGATTTTTTACACTTCGAAAAGAAATCAATCTTTTTCTCACAGAAGTGGGCACCGATGAAGATTTAATAGCAAGTTTTGTTTGTTGATGAAAATATTCTATGTTCACTTGCTTTCCTAACAGACATTACAGATTATTTAAATGTCTTGAATTTTATTTTTTTCTTCATTCTGGATGCAATTTATTTAAATGTAATGAATCCTTACAAGGAAAAGATCAAAACGTGTGCTGTCTTTATAATCATGTTACTGAGTTTAGAAATAAACTACAATTGTTGAAGTCAAATTTGCAGGAAAACAATTTAATTCATTTTGAAACTTTTAAAGGGTTCTACGAAGAAATGAAGCAACTTAGTAAAACAGTTAATTTTGAAAAATTTGTTCCTAAATTATATATCCTAATTAAAAATTTTAATAGAAGATTTTCTCAATTTGATTACCTTAAGCAAAGTTTAAATTTATTCAGTAATCCAATAAATATTGATATTAGCACCGTAGATCCTAAATACCAAATGGAATTATGTGACCTTCAGGCCGACCCAATTATTGCATGTAATAGAGAAACTGGATTGGAATTGTTCAAACTTTTGCCTAAAGAAATCCAAAAATGAAAGATTTTGGACTCCAAATAATTTCTATTTTCGGAAATATATATATCTGCGAGTGCGCATTTTCTGACATGAAATATATAAAATCAAGATACAGAAACTGCTTGAAAGACTCTACACTTGAACGGCTCGCGACAACAAATATCGATATGAAAGTAAAAGAAATTATTGCCCAACAACTACGGCACAATGCTCCCATTAATTTATTAAATATTTGATAAGATTTAGAAAATTTATATTGGTTTATTATTGCTTATTATTTTTCGTATAATAAAATAATTTTTTGAGGTGACATGAACTGGCTTTTCAATTACCTATCCTATTATTTTTTTTGGCCCGCGAAATATTGGCAAAAGGAAAAATGGCCCGCGGTCTTAGAGAAGTTGGACAGCACTGATCTAGCATGTTCTTTAATCTGCACATTGTACGAATCGTCTATACACAACAACCTCAATTTAAAGTTACATTCGACAAAATGGGGGCCTTCCCAAGTCCATCGGGGCGGGGGTGGCTCAGTCGGTAGCGCGCCAGGCTCGTAATCTGTAGTTCCCAGGTTCGAGTCCCACCTGGGTCAGCGTTGAGATTTATCTCCGCAAAATTTCCCCGCCTTGCCCACGGTCAGTAGGGGACACCGATGGGCTTGGAAAGGCCGCCGTCCGTCGGATGGGACGTTAAGCCGTGGCTCCGTGTGCGGGAGAGCCATACCCTGTGCACGTTAAAGAACACGCTGGGATGGCCTTGACGGGAGGCTACCATCTGTCTCCCAACAGCTGTTCCAGTGGGTCCCCCTCCCCCAACCTTCTTTGAGCCTTCGGGGTCCTTGTGGCCTGGCCATTTAGGCAATTGTGTGCAAAAAAGTGCCGCTCAGAGGTAAAACAATCCAACCCAAGTCCATCTGTTCTCATTTTCCCATCGAGAGAGGGATGTGACGTGTGTCAGCGAAGGCACAATTGGGACTCGAACCTGCGGATTACGAGCCTGGCGCTCTATTGACTGAGTGAACCCCGGCACCTTTCATTCTGGACAAGTAAAGATATTTTATACGATTTCAAACTCACTGCTTAAGTTTACATAAAATAATTTTTCGCCGATTCGAGAGTAGAGCAAATGCCCTGTGGTCCTAATCAGGATTAGCTTAGGGAATGAAAAGCCAATTTCAAAATTAAGATTTCCCGTGAAAACATAACTGGAATTCGGATGAAAAGCATGATGGGAACGTATAAACCGTTATAAAAACTTTCAGTACTCTTCTCTAAATGCTGAATATCACTAAAACTTCAATAAGATCGGACTTTAATTCCGCTCGAAGTTTTCTCTTCTGAATGAAAGCCGTTATTTTTCCTAAAGAGGAAGAGTGATGTCTTCAATCACATGACATAACGTCGCCTGTCAATCACTGTGCTTACATAAAATATATTAGCTGCACTACTCCACAAAGGGGGGCGGGGGTGGCTCAGTCGGTAGCGCGCCAGGCTCGTAATCTGCAGTTCCCAGGTTCGAGTACCAGCTGGGTCAGCGTTGAGATTTATCTCCGCAAAATTCCACGCCCTGCCCACGGTCAATAGGGGACACCGATGGGCTTGGAAAGGTCGCCGTCCGTCGGATGGGACGTTAGCCGTGGCCCCGTGTGCGGGAGAGCCATACACTGTGCACATTAAAGAACACGCTGGATGGCCTTGACGGGAGGCTACCATCTGTCTCCCAACAGCTGTTCCAGTGGGTCCCCTCCCCCAACCTTCTCTGAGCCTTCGGGGTCCATGTGACCTGGCCATTTAGCCCATGGTGTGCAAAAAAGTGCCGCTCAGAGGTAAAACAACCCAACAACCCAACTCCACAAAGGTCACGATCCTCTACTGCTAGGGAGCAGATGAAGAGTAAAATATTTAGTACCTGAAATTCTTGTTGACGTAATCAGTAAGCTTTCTCCTTACTGATAAATGTGCAACTGATTTACATTTTTATTTAGCCAGTTTCTAATATTACCTTTCTTCCCTTGAAGAACTAACGTCATATCCTTGTTTGAAACACCAGAAGCTTAAAGAAAGATTTGCAGTGACGTAGAGACCTTCTCTCACTTCCTGTCCTTTGTGAGGCACTATCTTTCATATTGTGGAGCAAGCTATTTTTTTTCCAGCGGAATTTTAATCTCCATTTCCTTGTTTTTGGTTGCAACTGGAAGAAGGTTCAACCAAAGTCATCGGATCTTCTGGAAGAGGCGTCACCATTCAGTAAACCTTTAAGATATTTAATTTATTCGTGCCTGATATAGGGTTCACGGCGTCTGTGGAACAAAAAAATACGTTTCTCTGATAGAAGCAAAACTTAAAGATAATCATATGGCATACAGCAATGAAAAACGTTACACGTAGATTTATGTTCTTACATTGCACTAAGAAGAGGATACATTTTTTTTTCAAGTATAGGCAAAAATTTAAAAAACAAAGGAAAAAATTTTCTTACCTTTATATGTTGGTAAAATCATTAATGATATGAAGAAAAAAAAAGTTGCTTGAAATAAATCGCTTTCAACGGATAAAAATAACACAAGACAGATATTTTTTATTTTTTTATACGTACTGTATAACTATATATATAGTGACGGAATATGTTTAGGCACCAATGAGGGGCGGTGGTTGCTCAGTCGGTAGCGCGCCAGGCTCGTAATCTGTAGTTCCCAGGTTCGAATACCAGCTGGGTCAGCGTTAAGATTTATCTCCGCAAAGTTCCCCGCCCTGCCCACGGTCAGTAGGGGACACCGATGGGCTTGGAAAGGCCGCCGTCCGTCGGATGGGACGTTAAGCCGTGGCCCCGTGTGCGGGAGAGCCATACCCTGTGCACGTTAAAGAACACACTGGATGGCCTTGACGGGAGGCTACCATCTGTCTCCCAACAGCTGTTCCAGTGGGTCCCCTCCCCCAACCTTCTCTGAGCTTTCGGGGTCCATGTGACCTGGCCATTTAGCCCATGGTGTGCAAAAAAGTGCCGCTCAGAGGTAAAACAACCCAACCCAACCCAGAATTCCCCCTCGCAATGAAGGCATACAAGCTCTTGTTCTGAGGTGATGCAAAACAGTTCAGCGTGACGGTAATCAGAGAGAAAAGTAGGATTATGTTCCTAGATGATAGAGGGTGCGGGTTGGCTCAATAGGCAGTGTGTCAGGCTCATAATCCGAAGTCTAAATTTTCGATTCTGTGGCAGCATTGAGAATTTTCTCTGCCAACCCCAACTCTGTC
This sequence comes from Ryuthela nishihirai, assembly GCA_038380435.1. Taxonomy (NCBI): domain Eukaryota; kingdom Metazoa; phylum Arthropoda; class Arachnida; order Araneae; family Heptathelidae; genus Ryuthela; species Ryuthela nishihirai. The sequence continues at coordinate 85,269,241 of JAWZYU010000004.1, read as the reverse complement.
CTCGATGCGAAAGGGACATCAATGAGCTTGGGAACGCTGCCGTTTGTCGTATGGGACATTTTAACATTTTAAGCCATGACTTCGTGTGGAAGAGAGCCTTATACTACGCACACTAAAGAACAGGCTGGATGGTTTTGACGAGAGGCTCCCATATGTCTACTAAGAGCTATCCAGTGGATCTAAACTTCTCGAAACCATTGGGATACTTGTGACCTAGCCATTTAGCCCATTGTGTGCTAAACCAGAAGTGAAATTAGAGTCCTGTGTCCCATGGCCGAGTGGTTAGCGCGCTTGGCTACTGATCTAAGGGGCCTGGGTTCGAGCCCCGGGTAAGGCATGGATGTATATGTCGTTTTTCTGCTGAGGTCCTGCCATCCTCTCAGACCTTCTACACTGGCATATAAACTGGCAGGCTCCTGTCAGACCGCTGTGGTAAGCAGCTGCTTGAGGGGGTATTTATTTATTTTATTTATAATCTATCTATATACTGTACAAATACCATTGCAGTTAGAATAAATATTTTCTGTAAAAAATGTGGGGCATTGCTTTTTCAGTTGAGTTGCTTAACGTCTGAGCGGCACTAATTTGCCCACAATGGATTAAATGGGCCAGGCCACAAGAACCCAGAGGGCACAGAGATGGGGACCCAACAGACAGCTGTTAGGAGACAGATGGTAGCCTCTTGTCAAGGATCATCCAGCAAGGTCTTTAAAGAACACAGGGTATGGCTCTCTTGCACATGTGGCCATGACGTAACGTCCCATCCAAAGGCCAGCGGCCTGTCCAAACCCATTGGGGTCTCTTAATGACCAAAGGCAGGGCGGAGAGTTTTGCGACCTCCTGAGTGACCCTCGTATATTTAGAGATGTTATCCAAATTGAGTAATGATCCAAACAACGCCTTTAATTATTGAAATAATGCTTCACGAGCATGGGCGTCCGCAGAAAATTTTCCAAAGGGGGGGGGGGGGGGGGGCAAAGCTTGGAGACAAATAATTGCATCAATAAATTTTTATTTAATTATTTAATTTTTTAGGTTTTTTTTTCACAAGTAGATTATAGAATACAGTATTGCATCAATACAAAAACACATATATATATAAATTATTACGTTTAAATTGTTACGATTGTAATTTATGAAATTTTTTACTCGAACCCGGGGGAGGGGGGAAAGTGCCCCGTTTGTCCCCTCTGCGGACGCCCATGTTCACGAGAATAGAGCATTTACAACTGTTTTATTTACTGAACTGGGACTGAAGTATGGAATGGGAATTAGCTTGCTTTTATCTTTGGATTTGAATTTTAGTTTGCCATTTGATCTTGACTTTAGACGGAAACCCTTCAAAATAGAGAATAGAGGTTTATCAGAAGCTAAACAGATTATTTCCAAACTTTTTATATTTCTGCACTTATTCCTCGAATTGCTCCGAAAAATGTACAGTTTCAGAAAGAATTTAAGAATACTTTTTTTTAAAGATTATAAATTTTTCCTGAAGCAGCTGTTTGCCGCAGAGGTTTGACAGGAGCTTATTAGTTTAATACGCCATAGAGGAGTTTTTGTGTGGAAGGCAAAACCCCAGCAGATGGGCAACACAAGAAACGTAACTTTCAAGTCTTATCCGGAGCTTGATCCCGGGTGTCTGTGATCAGCAGTCAAGCACGCAAACCACTCGGCCACTGGACGACTGCTCAAGCATCACTGCCAAATTCAATCGTCAAATTAAAAAATATTTTCAACGGGAAATTTATTTAGGAATTGAATAAAAAGTTGTAAATGATCGGTTATCTCCTGAAAAGTCCATAAAACACTAATTCGATCTCATTCAATTCACATATTCCCTTTAAGCCAAACAAATTCGCAGAATTTCTGGAAGATTCTCACAGAAAATGGAGACAGGACGAGGACAAATGGTTATATGAAATCATGGCGGAAAACTACTGATCAAACTTCTTAATTGCGGAATTGACAAAGAAGTTTTGAAAGGAGGAACTATTCTCATCTTCTCGTGCAGTCTTTTCAGTTACTTTTGTCCATTGCATTGTTATGCGTTCATGTTTATATTTATATTGACGAAACTAAAAATGTTATCACGTTTACGCCTCCTTCGCTTCTCATACTTAAGAACATCGTGAGGTAACTTAGTTACCTTTAACTGGATAAAAAATAAATTTCAAGTAACTGGAATCAGCGAAAGGTTAAGAGTGGTGGTCGTTCTTACTTAGTATGTATATATAACTTATGAAAGAATACGCCTTTGACTGGTTCTGTAAAATCGAGTTTGTGCTCTCATTTCTGAGAGCTTTGTTTATTGTTCTGTCCTTTAAAATTGAATCACTTGTACTCTATTCACTCACTTAAACGCTGATGCTCCTAACTAGGTATCAAATAACGATAGTGATCAACACACGGAGCGGAGGGCTAGTATTATCCAGCTGTTTTCAGAATGGTTTAAAAACAGGTTTACCTTGAACATTCAACTCAAAACAAGCTGTTAAACAGCAGTGCTTAGAAGAAAATGATGAAAGCAGAAAAAAATTTTTTCCTTGTAAGCGAAATTACCCAGAAAAGAACTGACATAAAGATAAGAAACGTTGAGAGTCCCTTCAAGTAGAGAACATTTACCGACCATCTTTTGCATCGAGGTCGAAGTAAATGCTCTTTCAATGGAACGAAAGCAGTGGGAAGTGACCCAGGTGCATCAACTGCCACGACCGAGTACCCTTCGATGTGCATTACCCACTTTCTTTAGAATCTAGAGAAACGGCAGCAATTGGCTCAGTAGGCGAGATTCTAATGTTCAATCTTGTGGTATTATTCGAAAATTGGCATAGTATTTAAGGCGTTTTACACTATGAGAGTGTTACACATTGGTAAAACACTATGAGGTTTGAAGGCTTACAACTTTCTTTGTACTGAGCCATTAGCATAAATATTGAGAGTTTTCTAGTAAAGTAACCAAAGAATGCTAAACGAAATAGCTATCAGTTTACGGATTAAGAATGTGGTTAACGTCAAAGAGTTTTGGATATCATCAAGTATTCTTAGGTTAATTGATCTAAATGAAAAAAAAAATTGCGTCATTGCTGAGATTTGAGTTTTTTGAAAAAATAAATGAAGTCTTAATAATGATTTAGCTCCGCAAAACTCCCCGTCCTGCCTCGGACAGTAAGGAACACTAATGTTCGTTGAAAGATCACCGTCCGTCGGATGTGATGCTACGACATGGCCCCATATGCGGGAGAGCCATATCCTGCGCACGTTAAAGAACACGCTAGATGGCCTCAACGAAGAAGGACACGGTCTGTATCCTAACAGCTGTCCAGAGGTCCCCTCTCCTAACCTTTTCTGACCAGAGGTCCTTGCGACCTGGCCATTTAGCCTATTGTGTGCAAAAAAGTGTTGCACAGGGATAAAACAACCGAATTTATAATGAATTGAATTGAAAGAAACTCAACAAATGAATATTCCTACATAGATAATTACTATGCAGACTCATTCAGTCACAAGTTAAATATATATATATTTTTTCCTTTTTTTACAAGAAATCAAACATATCAATGTCTTTTAGATATGAAATTAAAAGCTTGCAGCACTTTCTTTTCAGATTTTTGTTTTCAGGTTCCAAAATGGTTTTAAATGAGAACATGTTAACGTTATAATTCTTTAAGTTGGAGAAGTATTTTTCTCTTTCTGTTTTATATTTTTTACAATGAAATATTAAATGTTCAATATTTTCATATTGATTACATATTGTGCAGTTAGGAGTGTTTACTTTTTTCAAGTGAAATAAAAATGGTTTTTTTATTGCAGCATTTACTTTTATTCTTAGTATAATAGTGTTTTCTTTTTTGCTCAATCCATAGTTTTTAAAGGTTGTAATTTTATTTGAAATTTTATTTGAAAATGAATGTTTGAATATGTCTATGAGTATCTATAGCAGTTAAATCATACCAGTTTTGTGTTTCTTCTAGTAATTTTATTTTATTATTATTTTTAATTATGTTTATGAATATTAATGATTCCATAGTGTTATTAAGATATATTGCATCTTTTGCCAATGTATCAACTCTTTCATTGTGTTCAATACCAGTGTGAGCTGGCACCCATTAAATATACAATTATTATTATTTTCTATGTGTTGTTTTGTTAAAATAAGGATATCATTTATTAGAGCTTTAAAATTATTATTATTTGGATTTTGAAATACAGTATCAATAGAAGATTTTGAATCAGTAAAGATTACAATCTTTTTACCTTTAAAGTAAAGTGCCCAATGAATGGCTAATATTATAGCAGTTAGTTCTGTTATAATTATTGGATTTAATTTATTTAGTTTAAATTTAAATTCATAATTTGTTATTGGGCAATAATATGCTCCAGATGAATTGTTGTTTTCAGCATTCACTGAACCATCCGTGTATATATGTATAAAATCTTTGTATTGTTCTTCAATGTGAAGTTCCGCCAAATTTTTTAGGTTTTCTTTGTTTATATATTTTTTAGATGTAATTCCTTTAACTTCAGTTTCCAAAATAGGTAAACAAAATTTCCAAAAAGGAGCCAAAATTTGTTTGTCACCACTAAGATTATTTTGTATAATATGTTTTAATTGTTCTTTATCGTTAAATAGGTTTATAATGTTATCATTAAAATTTTCATTTATTTTATCAATGATTGGATGATCATTGTTTTTAATACTATTCTAAATAAAAGATTATGTAAGAGATATTTTTTTTATTTCCAATGGAGGTATGGATGTTTCTGCATAAATATTTATTTGTATTTTGTAATAAACCTAAACAGAATTTTAAAATTTTTATTTGTATATTTTCTAAAGTTTTATAATTTTTTTGTTAAGTAATATATCAGTTCAATTCCATAAGTAAATTTAGGTAGAATAATAGAATTGTATAATAATAGTAGGTTTTTTTTATTACATCCCCATTTTGAGTTTCCAAGAAATGTTAGAAAATGATAAAGCTTGGTTGCTTTGTTTTTAGCTTCTGTAATAAATTTATTCCAGTTCAATTTTGAGTCAAAGTGAATTCCTAGATATTTAAAATGATTTACGATATTTATATTTTTTTCATTTATTTTAATTATGAAATCTTTTGGTAGTTTTCTATTAGGGTAAAAGTATGAAATGACAGTTTTTTCATTTGAAATTTTTAGATTCCAATTTTCACAGTAATTGTTTACTTTTTAATTGTGTCTTGTATTCTTTTTTGTATTACATCTATATTTTCATGGAATGTCCAGAAGATTAAATCGTCTGCATATGTTCCAAATTTTATTTCTGGTTTAAAAAATTTCTGAATATCATTTAAGTATAGGTTAAAAAGAAGCGGGGATAATATATCTCCTTGTACAAGACCATTTAGTAATTTATTTGATGTAGAAGTATTATTTCCTAATTTTACTTTATAAGATCTCTTTCTAATAAAATGTAAAAGAAAATTATAAATGTTACCACATATTTTTAATTTCCTAATTTTATATAAAAGTGCGTTGTGATCTATCGAATCAAAGGCCTTCTCAAGATCAATTATGACAACTACCAAAAATATTTTCTTTTTTTTTGTAAATTCAACATCAGAAATGAAGTTCAACAGAAGATCCTTGGTTGACCTTCCAGGCCGGAAGCCAAACACATTCCTGTGAAAAATGCGTTCATGTTCAAAAAACCAGTTCAATCTGTTTACAATCATTCTTTCGAATAACTTGAATAAATTTGAACTTAAACAGATTGGTCGATATGATTCTAGTATTTCATATGGTTTATTAGATTTTTTTTATAAATATCATGTAATTTTCTAGCCAAATTGTTGGATAATTATTAGTTGTCCAGAAATTGTTAAATTCTTTTAGTAGTTTATTTATATATTTAATTGGTAGATTTTTTATTAAATTATTTGAAATTTGATCTGGTCCTACAGCTGTATTATTTTTTATTTTTTTATAGCAAATATTAATTCGTATAATGAAAATGGAAGATTTATAAAATCGGTTTTATTACTATTATAATATGTTTGATGGAAGATATTTGAGTCATTATATAATTTGTATAATTTATTGTTTGGTTTATAGTGTAATGTATTGAAAAATTTTGCTATTTGTTCTGTTGTTTCTTGGATTGTTAATTTATATTTTAATGCATAGTTATATAAAGGGTTTATTGGTTCTGTTTCCTTTTTTTTAATTTTTTATATATAGACCATAAATTTTTTGTAGATGTTGTGGGGGATAGTTTTCCTGTAAATATTCTCCAGTTTTGTTTTAGAATATTTTTGATTTTTTTATTGATAGCTGCTGCTAGTCTATTAAAATTTTGGCATGCAATAAATGTTTTTGTTTGTTTCATATGTCTTTCTGCTTTTCTGCGGATTGCTATTAGTTTGTTTATAAATATAGTATGTATATTGTTTACTGGTATTTTTTTTGTTATTGTTGTTGTGTTTTTTTTATTATCCTGTATTTTATCAATTAGTGTACTGTAATCCAAATTTTCATAATTAATTTTGTTTAAATCTTCCTTAAAACCTTTCCAATTAATAAAGTTTATTTTTGGTTTCCTGATAAAAGGATCATTATAGTAAATAAAAATAGGTCTATGGTCACTACCATAACTGTCTATTGAAATGGACCATTGTAATTTATTTTTTAATCTATTTGAGCATAGTGTTAGGTCAATGATTGAATTTATTTTTTCATTTTTCAAACAGGTGGGTGTGTTGTTATTAAGTATGTTTAAATTTAATTCTTCAATAAATTTTAATAAATATTTGCTTTTATGATCATTTTTATACGAAAACCAAACTTTATTATGTGTGTTTAGGTCTTCACATATTTAAATTTTCAACAATTTGTACATATGTTTTTGTATCTATTAAGATTCCTGGATTGTATATATTTATTATGTTAACAATTATTTTTTTTATTTGAGTTTGAATTATTATTATTTCTAATTTTTCTTTTAATATTGGTATATTTAATTGTCCATGTATTATATCTTTATGTATATAAGTTGCAATACCTCTAGAATTATTACTATTTTTTTGTATATAAGTTATAAAATTATTAAATTTAGGTAAATTTGTTTTATTTATTTCTTGTATGCACATTATTTTTATTTTTTTTATGTTCAAAAAGTGTTTTAAGATATGTTTCTTACTTTCTATTCCACGACAGTTCCACTGAAGAATACTGAAACTGTCTACCATGGACCACTGCCAGTAAAGAAAGTAAAATGTCTTTTATCAGGTTCACCTCCGGACATTGTGGGAGGATAATATCAAACAATTTGATGATTAGGCTTATGATTTGGCTCCTATTATTCCAATTGGAAGGTTCATTTGTCCCTCTATTATTTCCTTGCGTTGTAGGACAAATAGTAGCTTCCAAATTCCTTTCATCATTCATTTGTAGTTTGGAACAATAATAATAATGAACTGCTTTTGTGACCCCCGCCTATTTGTCCACCATATTGAGTGATGCTCATTGAAGAAATCAACTATAATAAATACAAATAAGATGGCAAAAGCAATTGTGATTAGTTTGTTATCGTAACTTCAAGGAGTTTAAAAGTTGAATATGAAAAATATACCCCCTCAAGCAGCTGCTTGCCGCAGAAATCTGACAGGAACCTTAATAGAAGATCTGTGAGGATGGCAGGACATCAGTAGAGAAAAACAACGCGAATATCCATGTTTAACCCGAGGCTCGAATCCAGGTCCCTTAGTTCAATAGCCAAGCGCGCTAACCACTCGGCCACGGGACGACCATAAAGTTGAATATGGAAACATTAAATTAGTTTTATATTTTAAGCACGCAAAGTGTTTGGTAGAAATGATGATTTTAGTAATTGGATAAGAAACTATTTATGTTGTGTAGTTCTGTTTTGAATCGAACATATTTATTAGAAAAAATTAAAACAGCTTTTCTATATTGAAGATAATTTCAGAACGAACGAAGTCCAAAGTCCTTTCTTGTCAACTCGTTGACGCAATCACATTAGCTTTCTATATTTTCGATAGTACATAAAAGATGTCAGAATACGTACTGTATGCTGATGCAATGGTTGATAAACAACAGTACAGTGTTTCTGTACATTGATTATTGCTAGTCCATACACCGAAGAGCCAAAACATTATGCAAATCGAAGCAATTGCACTTAAACGATGGCGCGTGTGAAGGTCATGAAACGGTATAAAAAAACACCTGATACTGAGCTCTGTTAATCAGTGTTATTCTTGTTCTTCAGATGGGAAAGGCAGCGGACTTAAGTGAGTTTAACAAAGGCCAAATTGTAATGGCCAGACGACTGGGTCAGAGCATTTCCGAGACGGAAAGGCTTGTGGGGTACTCACAGTCAGCCATGGTTAGTACCTTCAAAAAGTTTTCCAAGGAGGGAAAAACCACGAACCGCCAGGAAGGTGTGAGTCGACCATGGCTCATTGATGCTAGAGGTGAGCGAAATCTGTCTCGTATGGTACGAGTTAACAGAAGGATACTGTGGTACAACTCGCCTACAATTTCAATGTTGGTGACGGAGGTAATGTGTCACAACACACAGTACATCAAACTCTGCTCAGAATGGGGCTGCGTAGCCGCAGGCCTCTCCGATTGCCCATACTAACCTCGGTTCACCATTGAAAGCGCCTACAGTGGGCACGCGAGCATCAAAATTGGACTTTGAATGATTGGAAGAAGGTCGTCTGTTCCGACGAATTTCACTTCCTGCTGCACCATGTGGATGGCTGGGTATATGTAAGTTGTTTACCTGGGAAGTGTTGGCACCAGGATGCACCATCGGACGAAAATAAGCCGGTGGAGGAAGTGTAATGCTTTGGCAATATTCTGCTGGAAAACCCTGGGTCCAGTCATTCATGTGCAGGAAACTATGACTTCTAACACCTACCTAAACATCACTGCAGACCAGGTATATCCTTTCATGGAAACGGTATAACCCTCTAGTAGTGCCTTCTTTCAGCAGGATAATGCACCATGCCACACTGCCTGGATTGTTCGAGAATGATTCGCGGAACATGAGGAAGACTTCCATGTATTGCCCTGGACTCCAGATTTCCCCACACATCAATCGAGCATCTGTGATTTATGTTGGAACAGTATATCCGATCTGCGGCTGCTCAACCACGTAACTTACAAGAGCCAAAGGATCTGCTGGTAACATTGGTACCAGATACCACAAGACACCTTCAGAAATCTTGTAACGTCCATACCTCGCCGGGTAAGAGCTGTTTTGGCCACGTGCTGACGTGGGGGACCAACATCATATTAGGCAGGTGGTGATAATGTTTTTACTCTTCGGTATATGTTCGATGTGTTTCTGCAAAAGTTAGAAAGAATCGACAAAGAATTTTGGAAAAAAGTCGACCTTAAATTCGTGAAATTTGATTTATTTTTGAAACTGCTTTAATTCTGAGACCATTGGATGGATTTAGTTCGCCTTTGAATTTGAGACACTCTTTTTATACAGGGTGTGTCATTTAAACCGCAAGCCAAAATACAACAGTATTTTTAAGCTTACAGGTGACATCAATATAACAAGACAAACGAGTTTTTTTTTCAAGAATAATGTTGCATAAGTTACGTTACAGCTCTAAGCAGATGCTCAAAATGTCCACCACCTTCTTGAAGACACGTATCCACCCTTTTCAGCGTGTTTCGTGTGACTTTGCGTGGTGTTTCTAGGTCAGTAGATGAAAGGCCTATTCAATGTTTCAGTTCGTCCAGCCTTCGTGAGTTATTCAAATAGATTCTTTCTTTGAAAAATCTCCACAGAAAGAAATCGTGTGGTGTGGGTTCTGTAGATCGTGGTGGTCAACCCCATTTGTTTGCTAACCAAAGAATGTTTGCAAAAAAAAAACCAATTGAGACTTCGTTACATTGGGGGGGTTCTGATTTCATTTCTGTACCGTAATTCATGACTGTTGTTTGGATTGTGTTTTAAATGAAACTCATTCTAGTAGAGAACTTATTGATTACGAACGAGATTGAGCCATGGGAAGAGCTCGAGACTTATTGTCAAATTAACACAAATAATGAAACGGTCCAACAGAATTCAGGAACCTTCGTTTCGTTCAATCAATATGTTTTTGTAGGTTACAAGAATGCAAATATTTATGTGAATGTTCAAACCTATCTTGACGAGTTTGGAAAATGAGACGATTTTTTATTTCGACGATTTGCTTTATCTGTTCTAACGAAAACCCATTTTCTGCGCATCCAGTTGAACTTCACAAGTATTCCGAAACAGGTTACTTAGTCACCTACGTGGGAAACTCGATTGAAGGGAGAGGTCTCGGTGAATCGCCGCCACGCTAATCTGACCTGACCAGACTTCTTTGAATTTTTTTATGGAGACACTGTAGATTCAGTATTTATTTTTGATAAACTTAAGAGAAACCTCCCTCTAGCAGAGTGGTTAGTGCGCTTCACTACTGATGAAAGGGACTTGGGTTAAGAGCCCCGGGTAAGACATGGATGTTTGTCTTTCTGCTGAGGTCATACCTTCCTCGCAGATCGTCTCTGGGCGTTATTATATTGTCAGGCATCTGTGGCAAGCAGCTGCTTGAAGACAAATTTTATTTTTCATGTTAGGGTGTTACTATATTCTACACCGGTTTCCATAAATTAAGGAAAATTCCTATGTTAAGTCAATGGGAAACTAACGTCGAAGCTCATAACATCTAAAATAAGTTTTTATGTTTTGAAAAATGTGAATGTAGATAAAGATGTCAATCAAATAAATCAATATCTCGATTTTCAACAATATTACTTCAGTATTTAATGAGTTATGGAAGTTTGAATATTTAACAACAGCAATGCTAGTCTTAAGAAACTTATACAAAACTGAAGAATAGTGAAAGAATTCTTTACACAAAGTTCTAAAATGCAAACTTATTTTATTAAACACTTTGATAGAATACTTATTACTAAGTTTTAATTAACTTCTGAACTCAATTCCGCAAAATTCCCCGCCCTGCCCACGGTCAGTAGGGGACACTGATGGGCTTGGAAAGGCCGCCGTCCGTCGGATGGGACGTTAAGCCGTGGCCCCGTGTGCGGGAGAGCCATACCCTGTGCACGTTAAAGAACACGCTGGATGGCCTTGACGGGAGGCTACCATTTGTCTCCCAACAGCTGTTCCAATGGGTCCCCTCCCCCAACCTTCTCTGAGCCTTCGGGGTCCATGTGACCTGGCCATTTAGCCCATGGTGTGCAAAAAAGTGCAGCTCAGAGGTAAAACAACCCAATCTGAACTCAATTTTTGTGACTTGCATTGTTATCGTTAAATATTCGAACTTTCATAACTCATTAAATACTGAACGAATATTGTTGAAAATCGAGATATTGATTTATTTGATTGAGATATTTATCTGGAATCACATTTTTTGAAACAAAAAACTTATTTTAGGAGTAATAGAGCTTTGACGTTAGCTCCCCATTGACTTAACAAGGAATTTCGAAATTACTGAATTAGGGGTTACACGATACCAAAAATTGGATTGCTAGGTACGGAGAGCAAAGTAGTTAAGAGAGACTGTCCTATATTAGCATATATGGGGGAAATTTGTGCTGGTAGAATGGGAATGTCAGAGAATGTGATGTTAAATCCAGGTCGACCGTTGGCTGCATATTTATGGGATATTCCAGAGGCCTAGAAAATGTATTACTGCGTATCAGAATTTCTGACCCATTGCATCATGTGAGGATTGCCGATTCTTAAAGATTAGAAAGTTTGCATAAGATCATTCTGTTCGGTTATCTGACATAATAAAGAACAAATGACCATTGCTCTAAACCCTTCATTCGAGTTGGAAGACAATATAACGATAAAGAATTATAATGTAGCATCCAGCAATGTTTGCTTTAGCCAAGGTTAATGCTGAAATTGCATTTCCATTTGCTCATAAATTTAAAGCGCTTTCATTAGAAAAAACATTTTTTTGGTCGTAATTTACAGCAGTTATTCCGTTTGCTGGATGACGTCACCATCTGCTTTTCTGCTATAGGTGAAAAATAAAACTTTTTTCAGAATTAACGGAAAATAATTTTTACAGGAGAAGATATGGAAAATTCGGGTAATATTAAATCCTTTGGATTTTTTTCAAATAATAATTCCATATAATAATTCTTAAGTTCCAAATAATTTTAGGAAAGAGACTCAAATATCTGTTTTCAAAACAAACACTTTAGATAACGTCTGGATTATCTGAAGAACGTAGTCTGTTTTTATTAGTCTTATTTTTATCGCAGATTATTTACACGTGTGCATTTTTGAATTAAATTATATTCACAAGGTATGGATGCAATCAGCTCTAATCTAAGAAAAAAAAAATTAGCCGTGTAAAATGCTGAATTGAGCCTGAATGAAAACTCTCAAATAAAAGCTCATATGAGGACAATTGTCGACTACTTCTAATTATGTCTTCACCATTCTCCACTCCCTCCAAACGGGGGTGGGTCGACCTTAAAGAGTTATATCTCAAATTGCAGTTCGAGAACTTCCAAATCTTGTGGGAACAAAAACAACAGTGGAACTCCAAACAAAAGGGAAGGTAAAAAGATGGTCGAAATTTATGCGCCATATATCAAATGAAAGTTTCTGAATGTAGGTGTTTTTAGTGACAAAGAAAAAATATAAATAAAAAACTAAAAAATTATTTTTTTCTATTTTTTCCCCCCAAAAAGTAGAAATAAACTTAATGCATATCGATGATGCAATAAATCACTGAATTTGTATTCACTTCAAAGGAAGATAGGACGCCGATTTTCCTACTCAACAAGATTGACGGCGCCCTATCTTCCTTTGAAGCGAATACGAACTCTGTGACTGATTGCACAACCGATATGCTTTATGTTTATTTTCTACTTTTTTTTAGGGCACATAGAGGTATATAAGCATATTTTAAATCTTTTAACTTATTTGTTTTTACTTATGGAAGAACAGTATTTTATTCATTGAAAAAAAAAAAACTCTTGGTGCTTCAAAGATTTATATAGCTTTGTTTTAAAGGATGATGGTGCGCTTGAATTTATTCACAAGTATTATTTTCAATACATTCGGAGCCATTTTTGGAAACCGTCAGTAAGTCAGTCCATTCACACGATTCGTGGGTGGCATAAACAATTCTCGGAGACAGACTGCATGTGCGAAGGAAACAGCAGTGGGCGTCCAAGGTTAAGCAAAGCACTCGTAGAGATGATCAGGTGAACATTTTTTCCTGGTGTTTGGGTTGGGTTGTTTTACCTCTGAACGGCCCTTTTTTGCACACCATGGGCTAAATGACCAGGTCACATGGACCCCGAAGGCTCAGAGAAGGTTGGGGGAGGGGACCCACTGGAACAGCTGTTGGGAGACAGATGGTAGCCACCCGTCAAGGCCATCCAGCGTGTTCTTTAACGTGCACAGAGTATGGCTCTCCCGCAACGGGGCCACGGCTTAACGTCCCATCCGACGGACGGCGGCCTTTCCAAGCCCATCGGTGTCCCTTACTGACCGTGGGCAGGGCGAGGAATTTTGCGGAGATAAATCTCAACGCTGACCCAGCTGGGACTCGAACCTGGGAACTACAGATTACGAGCCTGGCGCGCGACCGACTGAGCCCCCCCCCCCCCCGCCCCCCTGGTGTTTGAAAATCTACTACACGTGTCAGTGAAGAGATACCAATATAGCAAAGCAAAATGGGGTAACCTAGTGGAGTTGGATTGTTTTACACTTCAGCACTTTTGCCACCACAGTAAGCACACAGCCAGGTCACAAGCACCACAAGGGCTGGGATTTGAGTAGGGAAGGGAATCCATTCGACCATTGAAATCGGTAGGAATTTTTTCTCAGTGTAGAAAAACAAATGAAATTGAAATCCTTAAATCAGTGGTTCTCAACCTTTTATGCTTCACGTACCCTTGTATAGATAAATAGATAAAACTATAGTTATAGTATAACAATGGGAATAAAACTTTGTTACTAGATCTAGCAACTTTTGAGCGATCACGGCGTACCCCACGTTGAGAACCCGTATCTTAAATTATATATAACATTTTATGTCACTGTTTTCAAATTTAAGGAGTTTGTTAGAAAATTTTCCACCGTTTAATCATATATAGATTTTAGTGGCTGAATATAAAATTGGGATATTTATCCAAATCCAAGAAGATGAAAATGGGGGTCGGGAGATTTCCATTTATCACCAGCAGATGCTCACGGCTGGACAGATGTAAGCCTCAGTGAGAACCATTCAGGTAGTCTTCAACGGAGGGGTTCCCAAAACTGGGTGGCGTGAAGATATTCTAAGGGAGGGGGGGGGTGCGACAATGTGAATTTTTTGTGCCTTTTTCAATTCTGAATTGAAATTGTTGTTAAAAGCGTGAGGGGAGGTTTGGCTGATGATAAATAAGGGCTGGGGAGGAGTGAGGGTTTCTCAAAAACCGAAAGGGAGGAGGGCGTGATGTCGAAAAGTTTTAAAACTCGTGTTCTGATGTATATAGGGTAAAGATCTCCAACACACGTAAATAAAAAATTAGCATTCCATCCGACTGACGGCATCCTTTGCAAGATCATCGTTGCATCCTTTTTCATAGAGGGCAGAATGGCAGAGAGTGGAGAAAATATCAACGAAGATACAGTTGGACTCGAACCTGGGAATCTCAGATTACGAGCTCAGTAGTGGAATGATTAGAGTTCTGGGCCAATGTCAAAGTATAGGGAAACCCATGTTAACCTATGGGAGAAGTTTCGGGGGATGGGAGAGTACATGGCTCCGAATGGATTGAAAATAATACTTGTGAAATAAATCCAAGCGCACCATCATCCTTTAAAACAAAGCTATATAAATCTTTGAAGCACCAATAGATTTTTTAAAAAATTTTTTCGATGAAAAAAATACTGTTCTTCCATAAATAAAAAAATTAATTAACTGCGAGATTTAAAATATGCTTATATTCCTCTATGTGCCCTAAAAAAAGTAGAAATAAACCTAAAGCATATGTTTAACCCGTCATCCCCCGAAACTTCTCCCATAGGTTAACATGGGTTTCCCTAAACTTTAACATTGGCCCAGAACTCTCATTCTTCTCACTACTGAGCTTGGCTTCTCAAGAGGCGCCTGGAGATGAAAACGGACAGATTACAGTTATTTTAAACAATCACATAAGATGGCATGTAACGTCATTTTGGCTCTTGTTGCCAAATCTCATAGTTGATGGTAATGACGAAAATCTTGATGGCGAAAGTCATCAAGACTTTCATCATCGTTCACTGATGAGGCGACCTTTCACCTAGGGGCGGGGGTGGCTCAGTCAGTAGCGCGCCAGGCTCATAATCTGTAGTTCCCAGGTTCGAGTCCCAGCTGGGTCAGCGTTGAGATTTATCTCCGCAAAATTCCCCGCCCTGCCCACGGTCAGTAGGGGACACCGATGGGCTTGGAAAAGCCGCCGTCCGTCGGATGGGACGTTAAGCCGTGGCCCCGTGTGCGGAGAGCCATACCCTGTGCACGTTAAAGAACACGCTGGACGGCCTTGACGGGAGGCTACCATCTGTCTCCCAACAGCTGTTCCAGTGGGTCCCCTCCCGCAACCTTCTCTGAGCCTTCGGGGTCCATGTGACCTGGCCATTTAGCCCATGGTGTGCAAAATAGTGCCGCTCAGAGGTAAAACAACCCAACCCATTTCTTCAATGACGTGATTCTCCCTCTCTGGATGAACGACTCTCTGCCAAGTAGGTGAGAAAAATAAGTAAATAAATTACTCCTCAGGCAGGCCAACACCTGTGTGTGACGATAACTTCTTAGTATAATGTAATTTAGAGAATATCTTAGAGCAAGGCGAGACTTCAGCAGAAAAAATATATCTACGCCTTATTCGAGATTCGAACCAAGGTCTCTTTGTTTTGCAGAGCATCAACTAACTCTTGGTCCCTCGAACGTGATGATGTAATTTGCTTATCCACCGAACTCGCGAAATCCGAAATCTCTTGATTTTTCCCTGTGCGAGTTTTCGTGAAATATCACGCTGAAACTGGTGGACAACTCTGCTAATTACAATCGCTTCTGTTTATGGCGAAATATCTATATTTCGTTTGAAATGTGTCACAGAAATAGTACAAGAATCGATGTTTCGAATTTATCACGATCACGTTTTATTTGACATAACGCCCTTGTGATTCGAATTGTTATTGAGCCCCTATGGCAGATTAGGAATGGATCCAGCGCTGTCCCAGATTCAGGAATCTAATCATACTAGATTACTTCCTTCCGATAACTGCGCAAATGCAGGTTGGTACCATCATTGGAAATCGCCCGCAGCGGATGTTTCCTAATCTGAAGCTGTCGCTGACGAAAAACAAGATATCTGATTTTCAGTTGTGTTGTCTCTGACAGAGACGTTTTTGCGCAAAATGATCTACGTAATCAGGTTACAAGAATCCCAAGAGTTTAGAGATTTGTAGTGAAAGAGACTCCATACTGGAAAGCTGTTAGGAGGCTTTGGGTTGTTTTATTTCTGAGCGGCACTGTTTGCACACCATGGGCTAAATGACCAGGTCGCAAGGACCCCGAAGGCTCAGAGAAGGTTGGGGGAGGGAACCCACTGGAACAGCTGTTAGGAGACAGATGGTAGCTCCCGTCAAGGCCATCCAGCGTGTTCTTTAATGTGCACAGGGTATGGCTCTCCCGCACACGGGGCCACGGCTTAACGTCCCATCCGACGGACGGTGGCCTTTCCAAGCCCAGCGGTGTCTTCTATTGTCCGTAGGCAGGGCAGGGAGTTTTGCGGAAATAAATCTCAACACTGATCCAGCTGGGACTCGAACCTGGGAACTGCACATTAGGAGCCTGGCGCTGTTAGGAGGCATAGGAAGACTCTCGTTAAGGCCATCGTCTTTGTTGAAGTCATTAACATACCAAAGCATAACTCCCCTGCATGCGGACCACGGTTTAACATCCCATCCGACGAACAGCAGCATTTCTAGGCCAAGAATTGGAGTTAGTGGAGAAAATCACTGGGTACTCGAAGCTGGGAATATCACATTTTGAGCGTTACAGACAGGACCATTCTTTGCTCAATATGTTCACTACTCCTCACACAAAGATACTCTTTCATGGGGATGGAAAAGAGGCATGAATGGATTGATCGCAATGAATTTAATTTTTTTTTGTCATTCATTAATAAAAATACTGTTCTTTAAAACAGTGGCGATTCCTGATTGAAATTGAAACCAAAAATGTTTGTAAGTAATGATGTCTTTAGGCAAAGGAGTCGGTAACCATTTCTGAGTGAGGCGGGGGTGGCTCAGTCGGTAGCGCGCCAGACTCGTAATCTATAGTTCCCAGGTTCGTGTCCCAGCTGGGTCAGCGTTGAGATTTATCTCCGCAAAATTTCCCGGCCCTGCCCATGGTCAGTAGGGGACACCGATGGGCTTGGAAAGGCCGTCGCCAGTCGGGTGGAACGTTAAGCCGTGGTCCCGTGTGCGGGAGAGCCATACCCTGTGCACGTTAAAGAACACGCTGGATGGCCTTGACGGAAGGCTACCATCTGTCTCTCAACAGTTGTTCCAGTGGGTCCCCTCCCCCAACCTTCTCTGAGCCTTCGGGGTCCTTGTGGCCTGGCCATTTAGCCCATGGTGTGCAAAAAAGTGCTGCTCAGAGGTAAAACAATCCAATCCATTTCTGAGTAATATAAGACAGACTGCATTGGTTTGTCCATGTTGCCAGTATGCATAGCTTCAGATTGGCATATAAAGGTTATGAACACTGTGCCTAAATGATTCAGGAAAAGAGGGAGACATAGGAAGTATTGGGTAGATAATGCCAAATGGGACCTTGCTAAAATTGGCCAACAGTGGTCAAATGCAGCAGCTGAGCTCAGGACGGACGTATTAGGAGCACTTCCGTATTTCTTCGATTCTAAGACGCCATTAATTGTAAGACGCACCTTAATTTCAGTACCACCAAACAGAAAAAAAGCTTTGATTCTAAAAAAATTAAACTCTAAAATATATCTAACAAATATTTTTATTAAAATGGAATTCAATTTACTAACAACAATAATACCTATTTATCAGTAGGTATGTTATTCATCACTTCCTTCTGAATCAATATCAGAGTCTGATTCTTCCGAATCGTCATATCTGCATGTGAATCAAGATCAGAGTTTACATTCAGAGTCTGTTTCTTCTGAGTCGTCTTTTTTTTGAGTCGTTTCTTCTGAGTCATCAAGAGCGTTAGTGATGCAACATTTTTTAAATGAGTACTGCACTTTTCTTTCTGGGATTAGCTTCCAAGTTGCTGACACCCATTCCGCCAATTTTGATGCCGGCGCTTTCTTAAATTTTCCGGAAGGTGTCAGCAGAAGATTGTCAGTCAACAGCCAGGTTCCAAGCTCACTATATCACTATAATTCACTCACAGAGCTCCACTATAATGAAATAACGGTGGCTTCACATTTGGAAAGCGCGGGAAAATACCCACGCCATTTTATTCTCCAATGGAATTGGAGAATGCGATAACGGTCAAACTTGGAGAGGGGGGGGGGGGGGTTCCACGTAAAAACAAAACATGTGGTTCTGTGTGCAAAGCGCGGGAATTTTTGAAAAAAACATGCGATTCTAGGACGCCATCGATTCTCAGACGCACCCCGTTTTCAGAGATGTTTATATGGAGGAAAAAAAAGTACGTCTTAGAATCGATTGGGTTGGGTTGGGTTGTTTTACCTCTGAGCGGCACTTTCTTGCACACCATGGGCTAAATGGCCAGGTCACATGGACCCCGAAGGCTCAGAGAAGGTTGGGGGAGGGGACCCATTGGAATAGCTGTTGGGAGACAGATGGTAGTCTCCCGTCAAGGCCATCCAGCGTGTTCTTTAACGTGCACAGGGTATGGCTCTCCCGCACACGGGACCACGGCTTAACGTCCCATCCGACGGGCGGCGGCCTTTCCAAGCCCATCGGTGTCCCCTACTGACCGTGGGCAGGGCGGGGAATTTTTGCGGAGATAAATCTCAACGCTGACCCAGCTGGGACTCGAACCTGGGAACTACAGATTACGAGCCTGACGCGCTCTTAGAATCGAAGAAATACGGTAATTTGCACAGTCTGGTTGAACTTCGTAGTCCATTGTTGCTTGAGGATTCTGTATGTATGCATTTTCGAAAAGTTCGAAAAACCAAATTCGGAAAGGCATGATTTTGTGGAAATATGATTTGTGGATGAATGGGATTACATTCATCGGCGAATCATTTTTTCCACAAAATTATTTCCTGAATTACACTGGTTCAATAAATTAAGGAAAAATGGGAAAAATCGCGATAATTCGCCAAACATTTGTGCGACTCTCACCAAACTTGTTCATGTAACCAGTAAAGCAATGCCAAGTGAGCATGTCGTATGCAAATTAGTCTAGGTTGCTTCAATTTGCGTAATCGGATAGCGGCATGAAAACGGGTGTTTTGGAGTGGATCGTTATTTTGTGTTGCTTTGGGTTGGGTTGTTTTACCTCTGAGCGGCACTTTTTTGCACACCATGGGTTAAGTGGCCAGGTCACATGGATCCCAAAGGCTCAGAGAATGTTGGGGGAGGGGACCCACTGGAACAGCTGTTGGGAGACAGATGGTAGCCTCCCGTCAAGGCCATCCAGCGTGTTCTTTAACGTGCACAGGGTATGACTCTCCCACACACGGGGCCACGGCTTAACGTCCCATCCGACGGACGGCGGCCTATCCAAGCCCATCGGTGTCCCCTACTGATCGTGGGCAGGGCGGGGAATTTTTGCGGAGATAAATCTCAACGCTGACCCAGCTGGGACTCGAACCTGGGAACTACAGATTACGAGCCTGGCGCGCTACCGACTGAGCCACCCCCGCCCCATTTTGTGTTGCAAATGTGAGTAAAGAAATTCGAAATAGCCATTTGTAGGAATGACCTTAAGACATCATTTGCCAAATGAACTGCGGTGGAGAGCTATTGGCTGGCTCGAAGCAGGCCAAAGTCAGTCAGACGTGGCACGATGGCTGAATGTGAGTCCTTCTGTGGTCCACATGCTGCGGAATCGATTTCTTAGCACGGATTCTGCGTCTCGGAGGTTTAGCCATGGAAGGGCTAGAGTTACGACCGCTGCACAAGACCGATATCTGTGATTAACAGCACGAAGTTGCAGGACGTCTACTCCCTCTCAGCTACGATCCTCTCTTGCAGCAGCCACTGGGAGGGTTGTATCAGCTTCTACTGTGCGTAGAAGGCTGCGTGAGGGAGGTCTGTAAGCTAGAAGGCCAGTGATTTGTATACCCTTCATATACCCTCCTGTGACGATAGGAGAGAGAGGTTGAATTGGGCACGAAAGCATGTTAACTGTACAGAAGAACAATAGAGGTCCGTACACTTCACAGATAGGTCCAGATATTGCTTGCAGAGTGATTCCGAACATTGTTATGGAGAGAACTAGGTACCCGCTATCATCCCAGTAACATCCGTCAAAGAGACAGTTACGGCAGTGGTAGCGTGTGTGTTTGGGGTGGCATTTCCTTAGGTGGATGCACAGACCTCTATGTGTTGAAGAGTGGGAACCTGAATGCTCAAAGGTATAGAGATGACATCCTGGACCCTTATATACGTCCTTACGCTGGTACAATAGGTGAAACATTGATCTTACAAGACAATAACTCTCGTTCACACAGAGCTCGACCAGTGGAACAATACCTTCAAGAGGAGACCATTATGCGCATGGAGTGGCCAGCTCGATCTCCTGACCAAAATCCGATTGAGCATGTGTGGGATGCTCTAGGGAGACGTGTTGCTACCCTCAACCATGACCACCGAGAGAGAAGGCCGAGGGACTGATTTATGACGTCACTAAGAGTGGTGCTTGCCGTGTCTACGCAAAATCGAGCTAAATCGTGCCATGGAATTTCTTTCAGAAGCATTGCGATGTTTCCTATATTCTTTTTGTCAATTTTTCCTTTCGATTTAAAAAAATTAGCGTTTTTAAAGTACATTAAACTATTTTCATTCAATACCGATTTTTTTTTATATCCATTGAAGAAACTACATGTATAAAATAATGAAACAGACACAAGGGTTCTCCTGGTAAAAATTCAGTTTAAATCCTGATAACCCTTTAAATATATAGAATATAGTTTAAAAAAAAAAGGTAGAACTTATGTTACGTACCTTACTATGAACCGTCGGTGTGAATCTTTCTCTCTCTCTCTTGATCGCTTTGATTCAAATTTCTTTTTGAGAAATATCCTTAGGGAACTGAAATATATGGACTTTGTGCCCATTCCGTAATTTCCTTTACACTTTGGCACTACACAAGAACTAGGCATAGCTGTAAACGCTAAAACAAACTCACAAGTATATCAAAATTAATCAACTCAATCAGCGTGCCTCAATGGAAATTAAAGCTATTCAAAAATGGCGACCGGAACACCAATGTTCGTGACGACACAGCTCTTCCGGCAAAGGAGTGCCTTGGCCTTCTCTCTCGGTGGTCACACCTCAACCCGCTACCTCAAATAAAGAGGGAACTTATTGCTGCTTTAAAGGGACAATGGTCGTTACTCCCTACTGAGCTTACTCACAACATCATAAACAGCATGGAACACTCGCTGTCGTGCCTGCATTGCTGTAAGGGGTGATTACACTCCTTATTAAACAACTTTGCCCATTGCATTCTGACACTTTATTTTTGGACAAGTTCTTGTAAGTATTATTTTTTGACGGAAAATATTTCTAGTGCAAAATATTTTATGCCATTCTGAAACTAGCATTGTATTTCATGTTTTCATCAAATTTTACTTAAATCATTCATATAGTTTTTTGTTTATCATAATTTTTCTGAGTTTTCCTTAATTTATGAAAACCAGTGTTATATGCCAACAGATAATCTGTAAATTTATTGTTGATTAATTCGGAAAGGCATACCTCTCCCTTCTGTTTAAATTCAGCATTTGTCCTCCCATGTAATAATTACCTATATATAAACATTTTTCCTCTCCATTCTAGTGTTTTTTAAATAATTATTCTTTAAAAATCATCTAATATAAAGTTGAGCTATTATATGGACTCCGTACCGATTATTAATTAATATTTATTTATTTTAGGCTGAATTTCTCAGGGTAAATTATCACTTGAACAGTTGTATTTTTTTTTACCTATCTTCCTATTGCTTTTGGCTTTGACATTTATCCGTTGGTCGGTTTGTGGATTGGAGTTTCCACCACATCTTTGGAAACGCGATGATTACTTAAGATGAAACTTAATGATTTATGTGCCAAATGAAAAATGAAAGCTTCTGACGCGGAGAGTGTCATAGGCTATTAAAAATTGGCCCCCTCATGTTTTCTTCCCCACTAAAAAAAGGGGGTATGAAAATGATTGTTTCCCTATATCACCTGACTGCGACTGCGGAAAGTAAGAAGATATGTCTCGAATGAAAGCTTCTGACGCGGGGGGTGTCATAGGCTATAAAAAATTGACCTCCCTTGCTTTCTCCCCTCCTAAAAAACGGGAAATGTGAAAGTCTTTCTTAGTTAGGTGTCAAATGAAAGCCCGTATAAAGACGGTCGTAAACTAATTCGAATTTTATCCCCAATATTCCCCCCTGACAAAATATGGGGGGTGGCGGATTTTCGCGGTGTTCGACTTCAACGTGTAGTATCTCAAAGCTTATGACGTCTCCGATGTCATGGGCTACTTCAGACATGACTCCAAAAGGGTGGTAAATGTGCTCGATGTTTATGAGTCATATAACAAAGTTTTTGAAGGTAAGTGTTTTTAGTGACAACAAAAAAATAGGTATTTTTTCAGTTTTTAAATTTATATCTTCCTATAGGGTCCTAAAAAGTAGAAAATAAACCTAAAGCACATCGATAGTGCAATCCGTCACTGAGTTCGTATTCACTTCAAAGGAAGATAGGGCGCCGGCAATCTTGTTGAGTAGGTAAATCGACTCCCAATCTTCCTTTAAAGTGAATACGAATTCAATGATTGATTATACCATCGATAGGCTTAGGTTTATTTTCTACTTTTTAGAGCCCTTATAGGAAGATAGGTATTTTTTAAATTTTTAAACACCCCTAAAACGTTAGACGAGTCTCATCTGATTCAGCAAAATGAACTAAATGATCTTGTTCGAGACCAAGGACTTTCCAAACAATAAGCTGAGGTTTTAGGTTCAAGACTTCAAGAGTGGAATCTTCTGGCCAAAGGAACCAGAGTTTCTCTGTTCAGAAAGAGAAATTTGGCTTTGCTCATTGCAAGATGCAAAATGGTTTGTGTTTCTGCACAGATATTTCAGGGCAGATGGAAGAAACTGGAACAACTCTCAACCATTAAGGAATGGTGTCTATTTATAGATTCGTCAAAATTCAGCTTAAAACCTGTCCTTTTGCATAAAGAAAATCAAAAATCTTCCATTCCAGTGACACACGCTGTGGGAATGAAGGAAATTTATGAAAGCATGAAAAAATACTTACAGTTATAAAATATGACCAGTTTAAGTGGACAATATGTGGTGACCTAAAAGTCATATCTCTCTTGCTCGGGCTTCAAGGAGGCTTCACAAAAGTTTGTTGTTTTCTGTGTTTGGGGGACAGTAGGATCAGAAAGGAACGTTACAAAATTAACTGGAATAGTGGTTAGGCAGCTAGCGACTGTTCCATCAAGGCAAACTTTGTGTGTTGTGTTAGCTCTAACTAAGGCAGTGGTCAGCAGTGACTTCGGTCTTAGTAGGGCATGTCCTTGTATGAGAAGGCCTGTATTAAGCTAGGAGTAGCTTCCAGGATTTTTCTCTGTCCTATATGTCGCAAATCAAAAAAAAAAGACTGACCGAAAAGAGATGTTTTAATTTTTGGAAAGAGTAAAATGAGGTATAAGCCTCTAGTTGACCCCTCTGATGTTCTGCTCCATCATTATACATCAAACTGAGGCTTATGAAAAACTTTGTAAAGGCTAAGGACAAAACTGGTAAAGGGTTTTTGTACTTGAAGGAAAATTTTCCAAAACTAAGTGATGTCAAACTCAAAGAAGGGATCTTTGTTGGTCCTCATATCAGGAAGCTACAGTTTTATCTAAGAAAAACTGAATATGAAGGAGCGCGCGGCATGGGAATCTTTCACGTCTGTGGTCTAGGGTTTTCTGCAGAATCACAAAGAGGAAAACTACCATCAGCGCATTCAAGATCTCAAAAACTGTGAAAATCTTGGCTGCCGAATGTCTTTGAAGATTCATTTCTTGCACTCGCATCTCAACTTCTTTTCCAAGAACTTAGGAGCTGTCAGTGATGAACAAGAGGAAAGATTTCACCAGGATATCCGAACCATGGAGGAGAGATACCAAGGCAGATGGAACCCAGCAATGATAGGTGAATACTGCAGGTTCTTGCAGAAGGAAGATACCTCAGCAACATAATGACAAGACATAAATGAACTTCTCGTAAGTGTAAAAGTTCCTTACCCACGTTTTCTCATTTTGCGTTTCAATATTATTTCATTTGTTAATGTCATTTTTAAAAGTAAGTGAAAATCATTTGTTGAAAAATAAATCGTACATACTCCAATCTAAAGATAGGGCATTTTTTTAATTAAGGGCAATTTAATTTCAACCTACTGCAGCTCTACTGTAGTAAGCCGCATTAAAATGCTTAAATGTATTTTGCCGCCCAGTGGCGTCCACACCAGTTGCGCGTGCGGTAGTGCCGCCCCTGGCTTTAGATTATTTTTAGAAATGTTTAACATTTTCGCTACAATGCTGTATGTTTGCGCGCTTAAAAAACATCGTTTTCGAATGATCAGCGATTGCGTACTATTGAAATTTGATATTCTGAATAATTTTCATCCTTTTCCTTCCGAAATTAGGCACCTCACAAGATCCAAGAGAAGCATGGCTAACAGCACAGTACTTTTTAGTAAGAAAACAATAACAAATGAAAATTTGCGTTATTTACCCGTGGAGCACTTTTCACTATTCATCATTTTCAATATATTTTTGATCATAAAAAATTAAATTATTTAAGTACATTATTTCCATTTATAGCTAATAAGTGACAAAATGTATAATATTTATTATTTTAAGAAATTTTTTGTTCTTTAAAATGAAAAGTTTTTTGTTCATAGGGACAAGTAAGGAAGTTTGCTCATCGTAGGGAAAATATTATAACTTTGTACGAATACTTATTTTAATAAGCAGTAAAAAAAAAGCCATCCTCCCCCTAAAAAATAATCCCTTACTTATGTTTCATAGACTTTGGGCGATGAAGCGAAAAACTATTTCAACTTGGGACCGAATTCTGCATACTGCCAAGTTGAGAATAAACATTTAAACTAATAAATTATAACGCTCTCTGATGAGATATCGTAACAGAACAAACAAAAAACATTGTTTTCAGTGCAATATTTTTTTCTTTTCTACAACAAACATAAAACGGAAATTAATTTCATGTTAGTAAACCACAGACTGGCGCTGTGCAGCAATGATTGTACACCTCCCAACAACGTATACCTTATCTGCCAGCGTCCATTGGCCAATTCTAAACTCCGCCTTCCGACGTCACGTCCTGCTTGCTCACTGTTTCCTCTAAACACATTGCCTGTTAGTCACTTGGTAGCTTCAATGTTGACGAATGCAGTCGGCTGAAGGCTCTGCTGGAAGTGAATTGTGTTTCGTATCACAAAGTGTTTTGTTCCTTTGCTGCATATAAAAATGAGATTTCTCAGCCGAGATTGCACAGAGGAGACATAGGATCTTGTGTGAGACATACCTGATTGTGCAGTGTGGAGTTTCAACCGAAATTTTAAGTTTGAAACCGCAGCGAAGCAGCCTCAAGCGTCCGCTGTAAACATCGTCATGCCTTGCATTCCAGTGTTGAGGTTTAGTGACCGGCAGGAGGAGGCAAGACCCGAAGCTGGGGAAGTGAAATCTGGTGTTTTGGAAGTGATTCGTTCTACACGCGATGCATCTGCTGGCCAGCGAGTTTTTGTTCGCGTTTACAGAACGTCTAGCGAACATTTTGCAGTATTATTTCCTGTCCGAGCACTTATGACAGCTTGCCGACCACTTGCAAGCATTAATTTGAGGTCTTGCACCGTAGATCATCTTCCAGGTACTGGTCGGGAATTTCGAGTCACTCCTCGACCGTGTGAAGGGATGGCGCTTACTTTCTCTGTCCCAGAAAGTGTTATGGATAAAGATAGTGTTTCATCTTGGATGCTTGCACTAACTGTGGAAGAAAAACGAGAAAGGAAAAGGACACTTTCCGATCCTAGGAAGATATTACCTGTGGTCTTGGAAAATGAAGAAGAGAATAATGAGGACAGTTAGTCCTTTTTATAGAAATAGTTTCAAAGACAATAAATGAAGATATTTATAGAAGGTTTTTAAATGGTGAGTCCTATCACAAAAATATAAAACTAATCATTTTTGTGTACTACCATTTTAAGTGTAAATTGCAGTGTGATTCGTAAAAACCATTTGATGAATTTCGTAGAAATTAAAAAGAAAACATTCTGTATACTAAAACTTTTTTTGGATAACATGGATTGAGTGACGTCAGGAAGATCATTATTTCCTTTTAATAAAATGTTCATTTAATAGAAGAAAATTTTTTGTGTACTTTGTACTATTTTGGATATGTTTACTCTCTTAAATGCCCATGTTTCCTCAGGTATTAATATTAAAAATTTGTAACTTTTTGCATAAGACAGTTGAATGTTTTTATAAATATCAATTTTTTCCCATAGTTGCTGTTGTTTATTTTTAGTGTATGATGCACCTTATATGAATGTAATAGACGAGTATACTTACATTTAAAAAACGAATTTTGAAATAAGGAGTCTTCATTTGAAAAAGTACTAATTATTTTCTTTAAAAGTTTCCAAAATGGAAATTTTCGTCAAGAGTCGAACAATCGGATGATTTTGCGTAATTTGATAAGTGCACATTTTAGAATTAGAGACTTTTCAATCCTAAATTTACAAGATAACCACATGAATGGTTGATAGACAGTGGTCAATAGTTTTTAGGTGTTTTAATTTATTTTACCTCAAAGTTCACTTGAAAAAATAAATGCTTCATTGTTCTTAAAATGATTTAAAGTACTTAACGAATATTATTTGTTAACTCGAAAATTTTATATAAAAAGCATTGAGTAATTTAACACACTAAATTTTTGCTGTCAAAATATAAAATCGAATGACAATTTAAGCGATTTTATATGATAATTAGTAATTGATAGTTTGTTGTGATATACATTATGATAGTTATTTACTCATTTATCCTTTCTGATTCTCATTTCCCTACAGTCTTTTTTTGTTTGTTAATGTTTTAAATGGTCAGTGTAATATTTATCAACCTCAATTACACTATAACTACTAAGGGAAACCCAACTGTAATCAACCTATAAAGCTAAATTATAAAATAATAATAAAAATAATAAATACCCCCTCAAGCAGCTGCTTGCCACAGAGGTCTGACAGGAGCCTGTCAGTTTATATGCCATAGTAGAAGGTCTGAGAGGATGGCAGGACCTCAGCAGAAAAACGACACATACATCCATGCCTTACCCAGGGCTCTATAGAAAAGTTTTAAAAAAAATTTAAAGTGTTATGATGTAATTTGAACCAGTTTTGGGATGGGTGAGAACTGAAGAAATAAGTTACAGTTTTTATTTATTATGTGTAAATTTAGAAAATATTAATTTCTTAAAAATAAATTTTTTTCTACTGGTTTGAACACACCACATACTCCAGAATAAGAAAATTAGTTTTGTCCACTTATTATTAGGAATGGAATGTTTCTGAATATTTTATTTTCTTGATAACTGTTTCACTAGCGAACAGAAAAGATAACAAATAGTAATCTAACTTTCATTCTTGACACTATTTTGGGTATAAGAGTGGACAAATGCTTAAGAACTTTGATTCCATGAATAACGTTTAGTTTTTAGGCTAAATTTTAAGAGTGGCAGGCAGTGATAAATGTTAAATATTTATGAAAATATCTGCTAACTTAGAACAGTTTTTTTTTTATCATCACTGGGTATTGGTTGTATTTATCAGTCACTGACTCACGGACATTCCTGGGAGGGTAAAAAAGCAAATTGGGATTTGCACCTGTTGGAACTCGAAAAAGGTACTTTTTTTTACATACTAATAAAACATAATCTGTGAACTTAAATCAGTGCTTTTGCAGTTCATTCACTATGGGCAAAATCCACTCTTTTGTTTTTACCCTCCCTTTGACGTAGAAAATCCTGTGGACATTCATGGTCTGGTCATGTACAATTTTCAGTACGTATAAAGAGAAAAATAAAATATATCCATTGCTCTGATTCTTATATCTGGAAGGAAAACTTTTACAAATCTACAAATGTAAATAGCTTTCCTTTTTGCAAAAGAAATTCTCACGGACTAATAAAAACTCCCAGTAAGAAATTCCAGTGTCTAATATTAAATTTGAATAGATATTTGCTTCAAAAAAGTGATTAGTGTATTTAGGCAAACATATTTTATTCCCTCCCCTGCACTATTCATTGGATTTGTTTCAAAGAGAATTAAGAAAAATAGCATCTGTAAGAGCAACTAATGAAACCAGTAAGATATCGGCATTCCTGCTAGAATAACATTTGCAAACTACAACATTTTAAAAGGAATATGTATGATCTCAGTTAATAAAAAAATAAAATAAATACCTCCTCAAGCAGCTGCTTGCCACAGAGGTCTGACAGGAGCCTGTCAGTTTATATGCCAGAGTAGAAGACCTGAGAGGATGACAGGCCCTCAGCAGAAAACAACACGAACATCCATGCCTTACCCGGGGCTCGAACCCAGGTCCCGTAGATCAGTAGCCAAGCGCTCTAACCACTCGGCCACGGGACTGGCCGATCTCGGTTATATACGCTAAATTACATAAACAACTAAGACACTCCCATGTTATTTGAATGCTCTTAACTTTCTAGAATAAGCTTTTTACGGAAAAATGTCACTGGAGATAAATTATGAATACTGAAATCTCTCTAAATCTAAATTTTTAACAATATTAAAGTAATATTTAAAGAGTTATTGAAGCTGAAACACTTAATAACAGCAGTTGCTGTTACTCTCATCCCAAACAGTTTTTTTTTCAAAGTTGATTAAAACTTAAATGATCATAACAAAACTCCTAAAATTACGTTTATTTTAGTAAACGACTTGTAACAGTTATTTCTTTTTATATCAAATTTTATTACTTGCAGCGCTAACTTTTTTAAATATTACACGAATACTGTTGAAAATCGAGAGCCGTCCCGTGGCCGAGTGGTTAGCGCGCTTGGCTACTGATCTATGGGACCTGGGTTCGAGCCCCGGGTAAGGCATGGATGTTTGTGTTGTTTTTCTGCTGAGGTCCTGCCATCCTCTCAGACCTTCTACTCTGGCATATAAACTGACAGGCTCCTGTCAGACCTCTGTGGCAAGCAGCTGCTTGAGGGGGTTATTTATTTATTTTTTATTTTCAGCGGGATTTTCATTTTATCGACACTGATATCTTTCCATAAAAAGCTTATTTTCAAAGTTAGTGAACTTTGAAACTTTTCCGTCTTTTCATTCACATAACGTGGAAACGTTCGGTGACTTTTTGGTAATATAATGTTATTAAGGTCGGATGAAGGGGGAAGAAGGCAAAGGAGCCATGCTTTCCCTTCCCCCCCTTGATAATTCTAGTAACCTTAAGAATTCAATTCTAGTCCCTTTTGTTTCCCTCTAGCTTATTTTGCTTGAAAATTTTAATAACCTGAACGAAGGCGAAAAAATATTAAACATGTATTGTACTTTAAAATTTTTTTTTAAAGATCGCTAAAATAAGGGAAATATTTTATACCTGAATATCATTTGGACCATATCTTGGCCCCTCTGCTTTCACTTACATCTCTACCACCCTTCTCTCAATATTTTGTTTCTAGATCCGGGCCTTAATTGCATAAAATTAAGTTTAAAAAATAAAATTAATATGCTAATAAAGTTAATTCTAAGTTTTGATCATTTAGGTTTAAATTCTTTAAAGTTTTAGTTTGTTCAAAATTTTTATGCTATATAGATACAATAGTTTTATATGAAAGTATTGATTTTCTTTAAATATTTGTCAGGTTTTCTCCATGAATTCAAAATTGGGAGTTAATTTTTTTCGGTTCCATTTATTTGAGAATTAAAGTGCGGTAAATGTGACAAAATTGGGAGTAATGGGTTTAGTCTGTCACCAAAGAGGAAATAGAGAAATTGCTGGTATTCGTCATACAAAAAAAGACAATACACATTGGCTTATGGCACTTGGCCATGAGCCATCGTCACTGAAGGATAGGTTTATTCAATTATTTTTCTTACTCATCGTATTCTGCACGTTCTCTGGGAGACAACACATTGATTATAATGCAGTAGCACTACTGTTTGGTATTTCCTGCCTTTGAAATGCTTATCTGGATGACTCACTGCATGTGTAATGACCCGGTTCGACATCACCATTTACTTTGCTATTGTAAGCTCTGTTACAGGTAGTGCTATCCTTTTGCTTACCTTTTCATCATGAAAATAAGTAGATTTCAGCACAGTGTTTGCCTCGATTAATTGAACTATGTACTTTGCTGAATATTGGTAGTTATTAAGATATGAATTATGCCGTTGGGTTGTTTTACCTATGAGCGGCACTTTTTTGCAAACAGTGGGTCCAAGTTTGAAGGACCCCGAGGACCCAGAGAAGATTGGGGGAGAGGACTACCCTCTGGACGGCTGTTAGATAGCCTCTCGTCAAGGTCATCCAGCGTATTCTTTGACGTGCATAGGGTATGGCTCTCCCGCACACGAGACCATGGCTTAACGACCATCCGACGGACGGCTGCACCCACTGGGCAGCTGCTAGATAGCCTCCCGTCAAGGCCATCCAGCGTATTCTTTGACGTGCATAGGGTATGGCTCTCCCGCACACGAGGCCATGGCTTAACGACCATCCGACGGACGGTGACCTTTCCAAGCCCATTGGTGTCCCCTATTGACCGAAAGCAAATCGAGGAGATTTGTGGAAATAAATTTTAATGCTGGTCCAGCTGGGACTCGAACCCGAGAACTGCAGATTACGACCCTGGCGTGCTAATTATGCGGGATTATAAATTGATTTATTATTTGAACGAGATAAAAAACTGGAACGTAAATTTTTCATACATTAGCAGTAATATAACCTAGTTTTATACTTCACACTAGAAACATTGACATAACCTCATATATTCGGGACTTTGAAAGCATGGTCAAGAAATAATTTCAGATTTGAAGTTAAGAAATGTATGCGCTTTTGCTCACAATATTATGTCAGAAGCTATAATGAAATTTATTTGCATTACCGTGGCCGAGGGCAGCGCGCTTGACTGATCAAAGGGACCTGGGTTCGAGCCCCTGGTTATGGCATGGTTGTTTGTGTTGTCTTTTTGTTTAGGTCCCGTCATCCTCACAGCTTTCTGCTATGGCGTAAAGACTGACAGGATCCTGTCAGAACTCTGTAGCAAGCAGCTGCTTGAGGGAATATTCAATTTTTCTCTTAGAGTTGGACAAAATGAAGTTAAAATACAGATAACTTTTTATTGTAATATATTTTAATAATTTAATACAGATAAGTTTCATAATTTAAATATTTTTGAAATGATATTAATTCCTTGCTGATATTGCATTTTAAATAATAAGTCTCATCTATCTCCAAAACAAATTGATATCAGCATAGCTTTTGCATGATTGCACCTTTCTGAATACTGACAGTTAGAAAAGAATACTGACAGTTAGAAGTTTCCCGTATATAAACTGCAGAGAACTCTAAATTGCATTACCTATTATTTGAACCTAGGATAAAACAACTTCGGAAAATTTTCATGACTCAGTAGTAATATACCTATTTTTATAACATTTTTATTCTTCAAATTAGTAACAATGAATAGGGGCGGGGTGGCTCAATCGGTAGCGCGCCAGGCTCGTAATCTGTAGTTCTCAGGTTCGAATATATTTTTAGGTACAAATCCAAGTACTGCTATTTAACTTAATATTTTAAACTCAACAACAGAAAGCAATTAATATTACTTAAAAAATTAAATTTTTAAAATTTATAAAATATAAAAATTAACTGCATTTTAACTAAATTTTCATTCTGTTGATTTAAGTTATTCTATATTGCAGTAGTTCAACCTTTTATGCTTCACGTACCCCCTGGAAATGTGCATGTAACTGGCATACCCCTTGTATAGATAGATAAAACTACAGTTGTATTATAACAATGGGAATAAAATAAAACATATATATAACATATATCTAGCGACCTTTGAGCTCTAGCGGCGTACCCCAAAAAGTTTTACCGCGTACCCCAGGTTCAGAACCCCTACTCTATTACATAGTGAATCAGCTCTAATTTTTTGAATTCTCATAAATATTTAACATTATTAATTATTTATTCATTCTTCCACTGCACTTTTAAAAAATCAAAACTGTTTAATAACCTAATGGCATTATACGGCTGATCACTAGGCTCAAAATGCTTTTATTCTAATCTCTAAAGTAAGACACTAAAGTAAGTGTGCTTCTTAATTGATAAATAAATAACTAAAGTTTGATTTTCAAGAAACGCATTCAATAATATTTTTTAACTGCTGCTAAGATTTTTTTCTAATTGTAGTACTTGTTATAATTATATCACGGTCATTTCAGTTCGTAGAATTGTAAGAGGGTACAGGTATTCTTCTTTCTTGAGCAACAATTGCGTTCCACGTAACTCAAAATCGCTTAATTAGAAAATTTTTCCCTGTAGCAAAAATGTGAGAAATAGAGGTTATTTCTCGAATATTTGCCTAAATTCGATTTTCGCTAAGAAATTATCTTATTCCTAATTGTTTTCCATTTGTTATAAGATGAAAAATTAAGAAAAGAAAGAAGTAATTTTTATTTTTGTTAGGAAATAATATAAAAAAAGCGGTCGATAAAGCAGTTGGCTGAAAAATTGAGGCTAGAATTTTAAAATGAAAGTCATCAGTTGCCAGCTATCATAATTAGAGTGACTAGGTGGCCAATCCTACAAATTGAATTTTCAAAAATCCCCGTATCTTTTTTTTAATCTTATCATCCTAGTCAAAGGTGAACCTGCTACCGGGTTTCATAGTTCATTTGCTTGCAAAAGTAAAATAGAGAGAGCACTATAATTCTGTATTTCTTGTAATTCTGTATTCGTTGTAAAGAAGCAAAATATTTGTGAAGTTTTTATTTTCGTGAAAAGCGATAGATTTAAGGAAAAGTATGTTTTCATCTGTATGATAAACAAAAGCAGCAATGTGAATTAACAGTGAGAAGGAGAAGAATAGTTTATTTTTTTCAACTTATTTAAAAGTATTATCAGTCACTGGTTAAAAATAAGCGTTTAACCTTTATTATTACAAAAATGACCATCTGTTGAATTGAAATGTTAAATTTAAAGTTTTAATAAACAAACTGTTTCAAAAATTATTGCCCTCTTCACAACCTGTCAGCAGAAACATAATCTAGATTTATATTTATGAGCATTTCTTTTTCTACAATGAAAATATACACAGTCGTATCAGAATAATATGACCACCTACCATAGTATATGTATGGCAGGTGGTCATATTATTCTGATACGACTGTGTAATATGCTTTGAAAATAATTCAATAAATCAGTGACTTTAAAAATGCTTAAATGAATACATCTTTGGTATCGGGTAAGAAAGGTTTAAGGCTAAATTTGGTAATAATAAGAAAGGCTAAGTTTTTGCTAATTTTGAATTAATACTTGAGTGAATTTGTATGACAATTAATATAAAATACAGTAATCCCTCAATTTACGAGTTAATTCGTTCCTCCAAAACTGCTGGTAAGAAGAAAATTCGAAAAGCGAAATTATTTCTCATTTCTTCCTCACGTTATAAATTTTAATTGGTGCCAGAGATAACAAATTTCTCTCCAAGCATGCAAAGTTCATCTTAATACGAAACAGAACGGCAACCTAAATATGGGAAAAAATTACTCTGATGGTGAATTACTGTATTTAAACGACATTCGTAGTCATTATATTATTCTTAAACAATGATATCATTATTAAAATTGTATGGAAAATGCATAAACATTAGTACGATCTAGAAAAAAATCGAAGGGAAATCGAGCCAGAAAAATGATTGCAAGAGACCGATTTCTAATGCAGCATAACATTTCCCCTTCCGTTTTAGAGATCCTTAAAAATGCATGAAATATAAATTAGTCTAATAATCTTTTTGCCTCCATTACCCGAATTACCCTATAAGGGATGGACAATGTCCCCCTCCTATACGTCCCTGGTACCATTATTATTATAAATGCAACATTAACAAATGCTTATTACACATTAAAATGGTAAATTCGTGCATTGTTGGTCACTTTGTTTTCCAAGCTAAACTTTCATTTATAAGAGGAAGAAGCTCAATATAAGCGAAAATTCGCTTGTAAATCGAAAAACAGGTATTTATGCATCTCGTATAAGCGAAGTCTTGTAAACCGATTGCTCATATACCGAGGGATTACTGTACAAAATTGGGGCGGGGGTGGCTCAGTCGGTAGCGCGCCAGGCTCGTAATCTGTAGTTCCCAGCTGGGTCAGCGTTGAGATTTATCTCCGCAAAATTCCCCGCCCTGCCCACGGTCAGTAGGGGACACCGATGGGCTTGGAAAGGCCGCCGTCCGTCGGATGGGACGTTAAGCCGTGGCTCCGTGTGTGGGAGAGCCATACCCTGTGCACGTTAAAGAACACGCTGGATGGCCTTGACGGGAGGCTACCATCTGTTTCCCAACAGCTGTTCCAGTGGGTCCCCTCCCCCAACCTTCTCTGAGTCTTCAGGGTCCATGTGACCTGGCCATTTAGCCCATGGTGTGCAAAAAAGTGCCGCTCAGAGGTAAAACAACCCAACCTAACGCTTTTAAGTAGATAATTTTTCCTTCAGCTCTTTAAGAATATAGTTTCATAGAGGTTGTTCGCTAAGTTTCAGTTGGACGGGCTTCTCCTATAACATAGAATAATATTCAGAGCTGTTTTTTTTTATTTGATTAAATTTCAAAGTCTACATTTAATAGCAAACATTCAGAATGAGGTGCATCAATTACTTAAAATTCAAAAATATCTGACTTCAGGTTGCGAAAGTTTTGTGAAAGTTCCTAATTGATATATATCTTTATCACATGAATGTTTATATGTATGTAATAATAAAGATATCGACACCTCTATTAAAGCTGTGATATAATATTTTTTAAAGATAAACTCTGTATAAGTTAGTGTGTGTGTGGGGGGGGGGGAAGTTTAAAAATAATGCATAAAAAATTTAGACCAGAACTTCTCAAAATGCGACCAGCTGCAAATGTGTGAAAAGCACAAAATGAAAAAACAAAAAACGCTTTTCCTTTTGCAAAAGGAATATGAAAAACGAAAGGGTAAAAAATATAAAACATAGTATAGAAATTTAATTTGGGCATTTTTGTTTTCGCTTATCTTTTGACATTCGGAAAGGCCCAAATTTGAAATTAAAGAAAGAAAAAATCGGACCGTGTGAAATGTAATTGAGTAGTAACTCGGGTATGAATTGCATTAATTTTCGTGTTTAATGTGCCTTAGTTAGGTTTCACTCAATAGGTAACAAAATAAATCCCATACTCCATTCTGTTTGAAGCCGATTCGCTCAATTTCTTCCAGCATGGAATATAATAAGTGCTTATTGTGTGTTTTCAACAACACTACAGAATTTTGATTCCACAGAGCAAGGATTACTCCTTTGAATTGTTTTGAGAATTAGCAGTATTTTTTACTTTTATATAATGAATGCATAAACGTGATTGTAAAAGAATCTTTAAGAATTTTTCATAATAAAAAAGAAACCGTTTAAAATTTGGTGGAATAATACGGAATTTGAAATGGTTTCGTAATTGCTAACGAGATTGGTGGAAATGTAGAGTTTTGTTATTTTTTTTAATCGCAAATTTTAGCATTTTACTCGAATATCTTTGAACGTTGGTTAAGAGTTCATTTGCCAAAGATGTTTAAAGCCCTTATAACTAATATTGCTGTATTTCATATGAGACTTTATCTGTCTTTCTATCTCAGCGGTACATTTTAACCGATATGAAATGCTAATAACTACTGCAGTAGTTCTGGTAGTTAGTTTCTTTCAGAGGGAATATGGAGATGAGTGCAGAATACGTATTTTACGTCATTTCCGGAAGCATGCCTCTCTCCCCACAAGCTGCTGGTACTCATGAACCATTGCGAGAGTAATAAGGAGATTACGTTGCTTAATATAGGGAATTTTCAGTTTTGTTTATACGACTCTAATATTTATGCTTTGCCAGATGTTTATTGGTCTGCATTTTAAACTATGACCTTGTCATCATTTCATTGCCGTTACTGAACTATGTAACTTGAAACCTGTTCTCTTTGTAACTTTGTAACAAGTCTATCTTTTAATAAACTGAACATTGCAGTTAATGTTGCGTTTCTGGTGTATTGAATCATTTTTTAATCGTAAAATTAATATAGTCAATATTTAGTACTTTCAACTTTTATGTATTTGATAAAATGATGTCGGAATGACTGTTGTCTAAAAGATTATAATTTAATATAATCAAATTCATTGAATGTATGTACAGTAAAACCTTATTAATTCGAAATTCGCGAAAATAACAAAACTCTCTATAAATAAAAACAAAAAAAATAAAAAAATAGATATGACTTACCTTATAATGAAATAATAAATCCAATTATAAAAGATTTATATTTAAAACTGTACATAAAATTTTATTACTAAAACACAATAGAAATAATAACGTTATCACTATTACCAGCTATGTTCTTAATACTACATAATATAAAATAGTTACAAAGATCACCAAATACTATCAGTAAAAAAGCAATTTGCTCCATAAAATTCAGCCGTGAATTCCCTAAATATTGTCAGTGGAAATAAGCCTACTTATTTCAAATAGTCGATGTGTTTGCATGACATCGCCAAAATTTTCTCACATTGTCATTGACATATTTTGTCTTTCTGATAAAAGGTTGAGAAAGTTCTGATCTTTTGAATAAGGATTTGGGTTGTTTCATCTCTAAGGTGTACTTTTTTTGCACATAATGGTCGAAATGGCGCGGTCATAAGGACCCCGAAGGCTCAGAGAAGGTTGAGGGGCCTAGCAGAGTCCTACTGGACAACTGTTAGGAGACAGATGGTAGCCTTCGTCAAGGCCATCCAGCATGTTCTTTAACGTGCACAGAGTATGGCTCTCCAACACAAGGCGCCACGCTTTACGTCCCATCTGACGAACGGCGGCCTTTCCAAGTCCATCGGTATCCCTTACTGACCGAGGGCAGGGGAGAGGGAAGCTTTGTGGAGATAAATCTCAACGCTGGCCCATTTGGGAACTGCAACCGATATGGGAACCTGGTGCGAACTCGAATCTGGGAACCTGGCGCGCCACCTAATCAGTTCGAATGGGGGAAAGATCCGTATATTCAATTAGTGGGGAAGAAAGTCTGAAAGAAATGCGTTCCGATACAAAACACTGGGTTACAATTTCCGATCATGACTATCAGATAACAGCTGGAGCGCTGTTCCAATACCTTATTTCTTATGAAACATCTTAACTATCAGGACAAGCAAGAGGAGAGAAAGAAAACTTAACTCTTCAGTTTCTTGCCCCACAATTTTCCCTTTGATCGATTAAGTTCCTTCATCCCCCCCCCTCTATTTATTTTTTCTAGAATCAGAATTATCTCTTATGCCAATATCTTCCCAGTCCAGTGACAGATCGTAACGAGTTAAGTATCAAGTGGAAGTTTCTGATGTGAGGAGTTATATAAATGCAAAATATAGACCACAAAAAAAGACCCTATTACCCCCACCCACCACCACCACCACCACCAAAAAAAGGTGAAATATATAAACAGTTGTTCTATTATTTCCTTCGGATACGAGTCAAGCGTAAGGAGTTACAAATTAGATAAATGAAAGCTTATGACTGGGAGTGTCATAGGTCACCACAAATTATATCCTCTCCTTTCGTCCTCCCCCCCCCCTAAAAATAGAAAATAATAGAGAGGGAAATTTAACGGGCCTAATTACGAGTCGCATTTTAAAACGTGTAGTGTAGAGCAGGGGTTCTCAACCAGCGCGGTAAAATATTTAGGGGTATGCCGTGAGAGCTGAAAAGTCGCTAGATCTAGTAACAAAGTAAAAATAACCTTTGTTGTACTATAACTATAGTTTTATCTATCTATATAAGGAGTATGCCAGTTACATACACATTTCCATGGGGTACGTGAAGCATAAAAGGTTGAGAACCACTGGTGTAGAGCAATGGTTCCAAACGGGGGCATTTTGGAAATTTGGTAGGGCGTTCTTAAATATTTCAAGAAGTAGATCAAATAAAATTTCTAATAGTTCTTAGATTTAACATAGTATGCATGTTTCGACAGAAAAATCTTAGAATTTCATGGATACAATATCAAAATACTCGCAAATTTGTATACACGGTACCTATTTCTTTTTGTACAGGAAAAAAAATTTTGAATTCCATGAAGGAGGCATTATAAAGAGTAAAGGGGGAGCTGAGCTCAAAAAGGTTGAAAGCTACTGGTGCAAGAGTAACGTTCTCCTTTGCGAAGTAGAAAACCGTTTAGAATGCAAGTTGAAACATATTTATGAATAGACCTCTTCTTACATGTGCCAAAACAGAAAATAAAAGGCAACATGAACTAAGATTAGGTTCTCGCAAAGTAGAAGGAGAAGTGTGTAAAAGCTATTCCACTACCTCACTACCTGATTATTATTAATCTCTACCTGATCTGAATCAGATATATAACATATGAAATCCTATTATGCGATAAATGGCATAAGCTCTAGGAAATTATGTCCTTTCTTCATTCGCCCCCGTAATCTAAAGTTTCTAGGTTCGAGTCCCAACTTGAGTGTTGAGATTTATCTCTGCTAACCCCGCATCCTCACCTAGTGATAAAAGGGACACCAACGGGCTTGCAAAAACATCCGTCCGATGGATGCGACATTAAGCCATGTTTCAGGGTGCAGGAGAGTCATATCTTGTG
Organism: Ryuthela nishihirai; assembly: GCA_038380435.1. Classification (NCBI taxonomy): domain Eukaryota; kingdom Metazoa; phylum Arthropoda; class Arachnida; order Araneae; family Heptathelidae; genus Ryuthela; species Ryuthela nishihirai. The sequence goes on along the minus strand of JAWZYU010000004.1, from coordinate 85,230,109 downwards.
AACTTTAAAGAACTCTATGAAAGTCCTTAACGGAGGCTTCTAACTCTCCTAAACTGAAAGCGTTCGTAAGCCATTAAAGCCTCTCTGTTAATGGAGATGATCCAAATAAGTTATGTGTCAAAAGAGGCTTAATTGACGCGTATGAGTTGTGTAGTGGCATGGATTGTGAAATAATTTCTCTCTCCGAAGCAGATATTTCTAACAAAAACACTCACAGCGATGTCTCAAAAATAAATGCGTTAATAAAATTTTCAATATGTGCCTTAGAGGACAAAAATATATTGCCAATGATGCAATGACTTTTTCATTCAATTTTAATTAAATAGGAATGATCAATGCAATTTTCTTTAACCATTGAAAACAAAAATTTTTGACGTATTATATTCTATTGAAATCAATATAAATCGAAAAAGTGATTTCGCTATTCGTAATAGGCTTTATTTTAATCTCACATTTAAAAAGATATTATTTTCAATTACATATATCTTTATAAATATGCATTTTAAGTAATTATTTCCAGCACGAATAGACTATGTTGAACTTGTTTTTCCCCCCAATGATTGGTAACCCATGACGCGAGGCCAGGTGCATCTGCACCTGTTGCCCCTGTGATAATAACGCGTCACATACCAACAAGCACGTCAATAAGTCAATGTCTACTGGTTGCACTCAATCCTACGCCATGTAGGAGATCGACTCCTTGTACATTGAATACGCGATTCGTAAAGCAAGTTATTAAGTCTTGGAAACCGTGGAGAATAATTATTAAGCAATTTTGTAACTCAATGCTGTCTCGCGCATTAGCAGGTGCTACTATCAGAATTTTTTCGTTAACAGCTCAAGGTAACAAAAATTCCACTTTTGATATCCTCGATCCTCCAATAGTAGTAAAAGTCTATTTTTTTTATTTTTTTTTATTTATTTATTAAGAGGAATGTACAAAAATATACGCTAACACCGCTCAAGACATCAAAAGCAGAGAAATAGTTACAATACCACAACAAGTGTTAACAATGTGGTTAACTTTTGGTTTACATTATAATATTTTGAGAACATATGTATAATTACATACATAAAGAAGGCTGAAACTTAAAGCATTTTAGAAATTTGGCTAAGTCGACTGAAATTGGGGACAACACAACATCAGGAGGTAGAGAGTTCCAAACACGACCAACTCGGCATATGAAGGAATGATATTTACAGTTTTGTTCTTTCATGAGGAATATGTATACACTGAGGATGCCTTCTGTTCTGCTAGAGTCTAAGACACGAATTAATGGCTCGACCGGATTTGAATAGAGAAGGTTGTTAATGATTTTAGGACAGATTTTTAGATCGTGAACCAACCTTCTCCATTCCAAGGAGTGAATGTTGAGCACTTTCAATCGCTCCTCGTAGCTTCAGTTTGATAGTCCAGGTAGTCTTTTACTAAACCATCTGAGTAGATGTTCAATTAGACTGATGTCAGAGATCACGTGTTTAGACCAGACAAGAGATGCATATTCAAGAATAGGCATAACAAAAGTATTGAATGCCTTGAAAAGAGTGAGCTTGTTACACTTCTTATAGCTGCGCAAAATCATGAAGGCGACAAAGTTAGCGTTTTTGGTGATGTTTTGGCAGTGTAAAGAAAGTGAGAGGTTGGGAGAAATGGTAACACCCAAATCTAATTGAGATGATAAACTGATGATTGGGGAGCCATTGATGGCATAATTTTGTTTGTGATTGTTACGATCCAAGTGCATGATATTTGATTTGCCTGCAGAAATTGGTAAATGGTATGATAAACTCCAGTCGCATGTAAGCTGGATGGTACGACAAATGTTATAGAATTAGCATAAAATTTAATGTCATCATCAGATATCATCATCAGCAGGTAACTGGTCGTAGAACAAAAGATATGCTTGAGGTGAACAATGCGAAAAGCATAGGCCCAAGAACAGATCCTTACAATCCTAGATTGGAGAAAGGGTATCTTCAACTCTTATTTGTTTAGAGCGGTTGGAAAATAATGCACAGTTTAATCTTATGATGATTGGGGGATTCTCAGTCGAAGAAGTGTGTCAAAGATGAAAGATTTCTTTACTTATCGAAAGCTTTTTTTTCTAAATCTACGTAAATAACATCGATTGTACTGCCAGCGTCAATTGATGTAGTTCAATTGTTAATCTAGTGAAGTAATTGCACTGTAGAGGAACGGCTTGCCATGAAACCAAACTGTTCATATGGAATAATATTATGCACCTGAAGAAAGTAAAAAGGTTTGAACAGTATTCAACGTTCCATTATTTTGGTAGAAATCCTCTTTTCAGCTGGCCGCTTCTCGGTAATTCTCTTCTAAGGTTGGGGTGTTTTTACCTCAGATCGGTAATGTTTTACACATAATGGGCTAAATGGCTAAGTCACAAGGACCCCAAAGGCTCAGAGAAAGTTGGGGAAAGGAACCCACTGGACAGTTGTTGGGAGACAGATGGAAATCTCCCTTCAAGGCCATCCAGCTTGTTCTTTAGCATCCGCAGGATATGGCTCTCCTGACTATGGAGGGATATCGATGGCCTTTGAAAGGCCAACATCCATCTGATTGGACATTACGCCGTGGCTCTGTGTACAGGAGAGCCATACTATATACACGTTAAAGAACACCTAGATGGCCATGATGGAAGCCTTCCATCTGTCTCTTAACAGATATCCAATAGATCCCATTGCACATCCTTCTCTGAGCCCTTGGAGTTCTTGTAATGGTTCGTCTCAGTGGTCATTGGGGTCCTTGGTGGCCAATTTAACCCATTGCGTGTCTCAGAAGTAAAACTACCTAACCCTGCACATGGTGCGATGACTTAAGTCCTTTCAGACGACGGCTACTTTTCAAAGCCCATCGGGGTCTCCTATTTTACCAAAAGTACGGTGAGGAGTTAGCGCAGATAAATATCAAAACAGGCATAGTTGGGACTCGAACCTGGGAACTGCAGATTACAAACCTGGCGCGCCACGAACTGCGGCAACCTCATCCCTCTGTTCTAGGGAGTGTGTTTTTTGAGTATGAACAAGTGTTTCTCAACAGTCGGGCAGTGATATTACTTCAAGAATATATTGTATTAAAAATTTCCTCGATATTAAATAATTATATCCTTAAAATGTTTTTCTTTCAATAATATCATTTGATTGTTAAAGTATAAGTTGTGTTGTTAAAGCGTTCAATGCGTAGTAATATAATGCTTTGATTCATACTAATGTCGAGGTAAAAACGTTTAAAGAACCATAGAGTTACCATTGGGCTGGGTTGTTTTCGTCTAAGCTCTCTTTCTATTTGCACGCAGTGGGCAGGACGCAAGGACCCCAAGAGCTTAGAGGAGCTACTGAACATTTGTGGGCAGTCAAATGGAAGTATCCCGTCAAGGCTATCCATTTTTACAATTTACACAGGATATGGCTCTCTTGCATAGGGCGCTATGTTCAACATTCTATCCGATGGATTGGAATTTTCGAATCTATCCAGGGACATCTTTCTCATCGAGAGAAGGGTGAGGAAAAAATTCTGAAAGCAGGCACAGTTGGGACTCGAACCTAGAAACATCAGAGAGCGAGCTACCACGCTGAGCCAACTTCTCCACCTCGTCACTGTTGATCGGGGGTGGGAATATATTCGAGTAATTTCCCCGGACTAATGTGAGTAACTTTAAAAGTATTGACTTTTTAGTATAGAAATAACTCAAATATAGTTAAAATATTTCTGCTAAATCATAGAACATTTACACATTACAGATGTAGTGTTTTTCGTTTGCAAATAACACCCGAAATTGCACCAGATGGAAATGAGAGTATATCCCAATTGTATTCGGTTCTTGAGGAGCATTTGTTCAACATAGCTTTTTATATTAGTCCGTCCCGTGGCCGAGTGGTTAGCACGCTTGGCTACTGATCTAAGGGACCTGGGTTCGAGCCCCAGATAAGGCAAGAATGTGTGTGTCGTTTTTCTGCTGAGGTCCTGCCACCCTCTCAGATCTCCTACTGACAGGCTCCTGTCAGACCTCTGTGGCAAGCAGCTGCTTGAGGGGGTATTTATTTTTTTATTATTATTACTACAGAAATGATTTCACATTTTTCTTTTATTTAACGCGATTTCTTTTGAAAGCTAACAAAGAAATCAGATATGAGTTCAAACCTAACTTTTTTGTTTTTAATAGCCTGTAATACTAATATTTTAAAGAATATGCTTAGCTGTCTGTATATTCGTTTTGCGATAATTTCTCTCTCTGATCAGGATCAGTAATTATGAAACATTTCGGACTGAAGATCTAATATTCTGAGCCCAAACTCTTCTCTAAAGAGAAGAATTACATCTCTAGCGAATGTTAGATATTACTTTTGAAAGAAAATGAAATTTTTTATTTTCTGAATGAGCACTATACGGAGTCATTAGAGCATATGGAAATGTGTTCCCGAAATCGTAATTTTTTTACCTGCGATCAACATATTTGGTATTTATTGAGTTATTTAAACAAAAATACAAATGAAAACATTATTTTATAAATACGTTTTCTATTTTCAAATGAATAATAATGAAAGAAGAAATTTGATATAGTAAGTTGAAGTGTACTACACGATTTATTTTGATCTAACACGGTTCAATCGGCGCCTTTTTAAAACTCTCCATTTGAATTTTATTCTGAAAAAATATTCCTATTCAAGAAAAAATTCCTAGAACTTACATTTATAACAAAGATGCCGCATTTATGGTCACATTTTTCGAAGTAGTTTTAAAAACCTTTAGATACATAAATATATAGATATGTTGAAAATGATACATAGATATATCATAGAATTTTCTATATATCATTTATCTATATATCAAATTTCAACATATCTATAGATACATGAAAAATATAGATATGTCGGAAATGTACTATAGATACACATTTTGTGCACTAAAATCCCCAAAATAAAAATTACACTAACATAACTACACAACAAGTTTTCTCTATTTTATAGAAAAAATGTACAAAACCTACTTCATTCGGATTAAAGTGGCAACATTGAGTTTCGGGAATTCTCCTCAATTTTATCTTCAATACATCGTTAGTCTTGGTCACTTATTTCATGTTTAAAGTTAGAAGTGTTAGATGTTAAAAAAGAAGAAATCGAGAAAATTTTTGTTTTTTGAAGTTTCCTGTGTGTAATATAAATTTATTAAATTTTACTAATAGGTAATTTACAATTTTTCATCATCTGATTTATTAACTACAATTCAAATATTTTCCGTAAGCGTTACCACGATGTCGGATAATTCAACTATACAAAAGCAGAAAAGGAAAGCGCTATCTCTTTGGATACTAAGATCCAAATTTTAGATCGTCTTGCAACTGGAGAAGGTTCAACATCCATAGGTAAATATTTTGGTTTGAACGAAGCTACCGTAAGAACCATCAAGAAAAATGAGGATGATATTAGAAAATCTGTGCTTTCTGGAACAAAATTGAGCGCTAAGTCGTCATCGTACACGAGAGATATTGTAAAAGTGAAGATGGAAAAGGCACTAGTAATGCGGATAGAAGATAACTCGGAAAAAAAAATACCTCTAAAAGGAAATACATCAAACAGATGGCATTACGAATATATAAGCAGACATAAGAAATTAAACCAACCGCATCAGATTAGTTAAACAAAAATTATGAATTTTTCTGCAAGTACAGGTGAGCTTGCAGAATTTCTTCAAAAACACGCATTTCATAATGTATAGATAAAAGGTGAAGTTGCATCTGCAGATGAGCCGGCTGCTAAAGAATTTTGTCCAAAATTGGCAAAAACCATTGAAGATGGTGGATAGACTCCTGATCAAGTTTGGAATGCAGATGAAACTGGTCTTTTTTGGGGAAAAATACCGAGTAGAACATACATAGCAAAATCAGAAAAAACTGTTGGTGGCTTTAAAGCAGCTAAGGATCGTGTGACCTTTCTATTTTGCACCAACGCTTCAGGAGATCATATGTTAAAACCGATACTCATCAATCAATCCCTAAGACCAGGGTCAATGAAAGGTGTAGATTTGAATAAATTGCCAGTGTATTGGATGGCAAACAAAAAAGCCTGGGCTACAAAAGAAATTTTTAATAAATGGTTCCATAAATATTTTGTTCCAGAGGTTAAACGCTATTTGAAGGAAAAAAATCTCGAATTTTAAGTTCTATTGATTATAGACAATGCGCCTGGCCATCCTGTTTTGGACACACCCAAATGTGCAATTTTGTTTTCTGCCACCTAATACGGCATCCTTAATACAACCTCTAGACTATGGTATAATTGCGACATTTAAAGCTTACTACGTAAGACGAACATTCCAATACATTTTGGATAAACTAGATAAGGATAAAATAGTAACAGTTATTGATGTGTGAAAGAAATTTTCTATTTTGGATTGACGTTATCAGAATTAAAACCATCAACTTTAAACGCATATCTGGAAAGCTATTTGGCCAGAATGTATAAAAAGCAAAGATACTGTAAACCCAAATACGACTGAATTTTCTAATATCATCACTTTAGCACATGCAGTTGGTGGATAAGGATTCGAGGATTTATCGTTTGCAGACATTGATGAATTGCTGGTTGACAAAGTCTTAGCGTAGATGAAATAACAGAAGTTGTCCTTGAGACTCCTGATGAAAAAGAAAAAAGTGATGGTGATGAAGAGGTTCCATTCACTGCAAGTTTAATTAAAGAAGGACTTCAAATGGCTATTAAATTGAAAAATCATTTTCTTACACATGATCCCATTGTCGAACGAGCTGAGCAGTTTAAACGTGAACGGATGTCATGTATGGCGCGTTATCAAGAATTATACAAAGATCTAGTCAAAGCAGGATCTCAACGACTGATTAGAGATTTCGTTGTCAAAATTAATCAAACTTCAGAATCATTGGGAACAAGTGATAATTTCGTTCCCCATGCCACAGAGAGCATTTCACCATTGGAGTATGAACACGACTGCCAAAATTCTTTCAAGCGATGAAAGTGATTTAATTCCAGTTTTACTCAAAAGAATGCGTCTATTGTCAGAAAGTGACAACGAGTCTAATTAATAAGCATATGTAAGTCATATTTTTTTGCACTTTTGTATTCTTGAATTAGTGACATTATTTTCTTTATGAAGGATAATTTACTTTATTATATATGTACATATAATTATCTTTATAAGTTTATAAAATAAAATATGTGTTTAAATGAATAAAAATCAAATAAAGATTTAATTAAAGTTTTGATATGATTTGTTTGAAAATAACTCATTATTTGTACTGGGTTTTCACTTCTGGAATCAATCTTCTATTTTTTCAATGCACTGTATTTTTTTTACACGGTTTTTTCAGGAATCTATCTACCGTGTAAAAAAAGAATTGGGTGTATATTTTTTTAAAACCCATTTCATTAGCTTTTCTGTATACATCTTGCAAGTAATCGTTAAATTGTTTCTGATGGCCTGCAAAGTTTAAAGCTTACAATCGCCCAAAAAAGTATCCGAACGCCATGGTTGATTACAGAATTCATAAAAAAATATCTGGCAATGATTTGTTTAGAAATTAGTGATCTGACAACCTTCGTGTAAGGTTGCCAGATCACTAATTTCTAAAAAAATCTTTGCCCGATATTTTTCCTGAATTCTGCAATCAACCATAGTGTTCGGATATTTTTTTGAGTGATTGTACCTGCAGGGTATTACAAATTTCAAATTTCAATTACAAATTATTTTCAGCTTTTTGTACATACTTTTCAATACATACATTTTTATATAACACCCTATTTAATTACTAGCAACTGCGTTAGTATGACGTAAGTGTTGTTAGTTCCTGTTAGTTTTTTAAAAATAATTTGATGATTTTAATGCAGCATCTAATGTATGTCTTGAGAGGTAGCGCTGCACGTTACAGTATCGTTGTATCTATAGCACCACTCTTGCTCTTATTGCCTTAGAGCGTGCGATTGATAGCCCTCATTCCACTGCACTAGCTGATAGGTCATGAGAAAAGTATGCAGTGACTATAATAGATTTATATATATTAAACATAAAGGTTTTCTAACTTTCCCATGGTTGATGGCGCTATTGGGAGAGTCAGCAAATGGGAATTCTAATGTTTCATCACTATCTTTCAAACCCAAAAATAATTTTTAATCTATTGCTAAAAGTAAAAAAGTTCGATGTCTATGGATGAGCGACAAAGTGAACTAGAAGAATGCATATTGCCTCTAGCGCATATGGGAATCTCGTTTAATAGGTTTTTGTTTACCTACTTTTTCGTTCCTTAAGATTATTTTTAAGAATCTAACCTTTATCTGTCCATATGGTCTCTTGCAAGCCGAGAATATCAAGGTTGTAAAGGTTGAATTCTTGTGTAAGGACAACAAGAGAATAATCTCGTTGTAGAGTCCTCATCTATGGAGAGAAAATGATTAGTGGGATGTTTAAAGAAATTTGTTTTTTGAGAGAGGGAATGGCGACAATATCAAACAGCCCCCTAATCGCAGGCATGGGGCAAAGACCTGTTCCTCCACTACTAAAGGCTGAAGCCATCTACTCTGGAAGAATTCCTCCAATGTAGAATCTGACGATGCCCGTAGAAGCAAGAGTTCAGGTGCCTGTGATGACCTCTGCTCAGTATTATCCCTCAGATGATAAAACATATCCTGTGAATCTATTCACTTGGGGCTGTCAATCCACAAACAAACAGAAAACACAGCGGAAGATTTTCCCTCCACAGAATCCCGCCAGTGCAGCAACGACTGAAATAAGCTTAGAGTCTTATTCCAGTTCACTCCGGTAAGTTTATATGATGAGCAGCAGGACCCTGTGTGGTTGACCACTCTTCAGCAAGGTAGAAAAAAAAGAAAGCTTCAATTTGAGTTATAACCCGTTATGGTCGACCACCGCCAAATTTTTTTCCCCTGTTGGGATAAGGGGGAATAATTTGAAGTAGTCTATGAATGTCCTCATATAAGGTCCTCGCCTTTGAAAGATATAGTAGAAAAATGACTTTCTCATTTAAGGGGAGGAGAGGGGGGAGTATGTTTTTATACCCACAACTCTTCCCACGTCACAAGCTTGAGTTCGAAAGATATAGTAGAACATTTACTTCACATATTTTTCCCCATTTCTGGTCGGAATTTTTGTAACTTGTGATACTCTCCATGTCAAAAGCTTTCATTTTACGCATAATTTACTCCTTCCTGTCCCGGAGATACAGCAAAGCAATCGTTTCCATATTTTCCATTTTTTAGAGGAAGGAAAACACGGGACTTCTAGTATGAGACGTACTGGCAGTTTTCTGAGAAATAAATTGTCCTATTTCATGCTCGTCAGACCGGCTGCGACGGAGAAAATGCGTAAATCCGAATTTCTTACTTGGTGTCAGAACACAGTAGGCAGGCGTGTGCAAGGATCACACTGGAAGTGGGTTTTACCATTGAGCACGAAAAAATTCAGTTTCTTGTAACTGTACTTTGTTAGAGCTTCGTCTGTCACGAGACAGAAATCAGGCTTGGAAAGTAACAGCCGTGGTCTCAGATCGACCTGATTGATCAGGTCTTGGTTGAACAGATCGGCGTGGATCCACGAGATGAATTCGATACCTGCAGACTTTATGTACCCCTTGTTCCGATACCATCCCTCATTCTCGCGGGTGGTCAGCTCCATTTTGCCTCACTGTCGAGGTACTAGAGTTCCATACCGACATACATAGCTGGCTTTGGGTGGCAACGGAACATAATTCAGCAGTCTCCAAGTACGCCCTGTAGGGGTACAGGGTATGAGAAGCACTCACTAGATGATCATTGAGGAAGACTACTTGGCTGAAGAGGGCGTGTAAGAAATGATTGCAGGGCGCCACCATTTCCGACGACATAGCAGCCTCTTTCTAGTTGCGAGACAACAGGGGGTATCAGAAACAGATCCAGTTCGAAATTGGCACAATCACCAGAATCAGTGTGAATTTTCTGAATGCTCATAATGAAAACACGTCCTTTACTGCACAGTCTCTTCACTTTATGAACATTTGGGTGATGACGAGTGTGTTTTATGTCTTTTCCTCCTTGCAGCTGGGAACTGACACGTTGCAGCAGGTCTGCACCTGCTTCACACAACCCTGCTTTGGCAGCTGTTTTGAAGTTTCCCTTGGGCCATCTCTGAAACAAATCGTATCCCATCCATATGGCTAAGGAATGTCTTACGAGAGGACTGATAAAACGTCCAATAGTGGCAAAAATGCTACCGAGCCCGTCACTTCTCTGGCAATGAAGATCCCGGAACACACCCTGCCCCGTCTGGTTCTTATATATAGCTCTTAACGCACATAGGTCTCTGCCGAAGGGGGAACGAATTTAACCCTCATGACAGAAATGTAATTTGACTAAAACTTTGCCAAATTTAAAATGTAGGGGTTCTCTGGTATTGGTCCAAAGGAAGATGCTCACACTCTCGAAACTGCTTCTTGTCAGAGGGTAGTAATCTGGTTATTGATACACTGTAACGATCGCTTCTTCACGACGCACATCAGTTTGCCGTGAGTGTCACCTAACAATTGAGGTGTAATCAGGTCTGAATACAAATAAATCCCATACATTCCTCGGTTAATGTCGATGGGATAGTCTCCAATAGGCGAATTTCGTAAATCCTAACCTCTCCCCTAATCCTGGAAATTTGATGCAATGTGACAATACCAATCATCATTCTGTGATTGACTAGTTGATTGAAGCGGAAAGCTTTTCGGGATTTCAAGGGTATCACATGACTCATAACCTCGAACAATGAATTAGCTGCTTTGTTATGCCCGTGTGGCACCTTTCGTTTATGGTAAAAATCAGGTTTCAGCACATAGAAGTAACAGTCATCATCGATCTCGAACTCTCTAGTGTTGCAAGTGCCTGTAGTGTAAGGATGATAGATAGGTTTATCAACATCTCCAACATCCACACACAGAAGCTTAATAAGACTCGATTTGGGGAATACCATTCTGTATCCTTCAGGGGGCGGGGGTGGCTCAGTCGGTAGCGCGCCAGGCTCGTAATCTGTAGTTCCCAGGTTCGAGTCCCAGCTGGGTCAGCGTTGAGATTTATCTCCGCAAAATTCCCCGCCCTGCCCACGGTCAGTAGGGGACACCGATGGGCTTGGAAAGGTCGCCGTCCGTCGGATGATTGCAGGGCGCCACCATTTTGCCGTGGTTATTGTTAAGCCGTGGCCCCGTGTGCTGGAGAGCCATACCCTGTGCACGTTAAAGAACACGCTGGATGGCCTTGACGGGAGGCTACCATCTGTCTCCCAACAGCTCTTCAGTGGGTCCCCTCCCCCAACCTTCTCTGAGCCTTCGGGGTCCATGTGACCTGGCCATTTAGCCCATGGTGTGCAAAAAAGTGCCGCTTAGAGGAAAAACAACCCAACAACCCAAAAAAGCCTCTCCTTTCTTCCCATACCTCCGACATCACATAACTGAACTTTCAACACTTCCTCTCTATCATTAATTATAGAATCTACTTCCTTAAGATCATTCCTGTCTAAAAATCTCACATCTATCTCCCTTAACATTTTTCTCCTTATTACTGGTAATTGCATAATCCTCAATATTAACGTCTTTATATTTACAACCTAATTCCTTAACATTTATATTTCCGATCTTACATAAGTTCTCAGTTAGATTCTCACTTTTCGTTAACTGTCTAACTTCCTCTGATTTATCTTTATGCAATAGCTGTACACTACATGTTAGCTCAGAATTATATCTATCACCTATTTGTTTCTTGTCTGGCATTACGTGGCTAATTTCTTCCACCTTTTTAACACAGACATTAATCTTTATTTTAGCATTAGGATCCTCATCTGCCTGATAATGAGCATCACATTCAGACACTTTATACAACTGAAATTTACTCCTACTTTCCAAATTACGTTTCCTTTCTATCGGAAGATCATACTTTATATCAGGATCATTTATTTTAACTACTTGACCATGATTCTTTACCACAGAATCAGTCACCTTATCAAATTCTATTCTATTTTTAACCTACAGATTAACCCAATGCTTCTATCTGAAAATTATCGCGAGTTTCGGATTTAATCAACTTTCCCACTAGATAGTCAACCGCAGTTGCAACACAACCCTTATTCTTTACAAACATCTCCTCCTGATTTTTAGTTATCATTTCTACTTTATTACGAACACTATTTTCTCCACGAATATCATCTTTATAATATATGGCTCTACTTGCTACTGCATTAATTGAATTCTCTTCACAATTAATTTTATCATACTTGTTAATTATGGTACAGTTATCAACAACTCTACTAGGTAGCTCTTTATTTAAATCTATCTGATCCTCATCCTTCTCACATTTCATTTTATCCCTATCTACACCATTATTTACTTTGCTCTCGAGTACATTGCTATACTCTATTCCTCTTTCTCTGATATTGGTACTCTTACCATCATCTTTCTCCCTATCAGGTACATTACATAATATTTTACATTTATCATCTAGAGAAATATTTTCTTCACTAAATTTAGTTACATTCTTCTCCATCCTAAATTTAATTGCACTACTTGTCTCACTAGTATCCCTTTTCTCATTCTGTAACTCAAATTTAGCCTTATTCTTAGCCTTTTCAGGGCGGCGAAGCAATTCGGACTGATTAACATTTCAGCACTCAATTCATCCACCATCGCACACAAATAATGACTCTCCCAGAGGCTGATGAGCATATTAAGGCATCCCACTGGGTGATATGGGATCTTAAGGGAACTAAATCTCCCAAGGATCTAAACTAAGAGAACCCCCAGAATAAGATGCGGTAGTGGCAGAGAGAGAGAGGACTCTAGAAAAAAAAATACCCTGCCAACACTTGGTTCCTTTGCCTCTTTTAGAGTTGTGAGAGACTAAACTATTTTATTATTATTTCATAATTTCGATAATATCAGTTATCAAGAGATGCTAATGCCATGATAGCAACTACATTCTTCTTCATTGTTGGAGGTACAAAAGAAATTAACATCACCGGCATGTGTTGTATATTGGATAGGAAAAAGAATACTAGGAATTTCAGAGGTGAAGATTATGAAGAACAATGAGCCTAGAACTGATCCTTGTATGACCTAACTTTGTATGAACAATGCGCTTAGAACGGATCCTGTCAACGGTTCTGCTGGAGAATAAACTGTTCCTAGCTCGAACTTGATGTGTTCGATGAGTAATCAGGCTGGAAAGAAACCTCACAATTAGAGTAGGTATGCCAGGATTGAGCAATTTTTGAATGAAAAGAGATCGTTTTAATACAAAAGAGAACGTTTTCTCAAGGAAAATGTCGTTAACAGGGATATTATTGTCTAAAAGTGAGATCCACGAATGCATGCATATACAGAAACGCCGAATACTGGAATGGTGTTCCAGCATAATGATCCGGAAGCATCAATTACGGGAACAGCGTTCTGGCGTAATGAATCAGAAGCGTCGATTATGGGAACGTTGTTCCGGCATAATGAATCGCAGGGGCAGGTTATGAGAAGGGCGTTACAGCATAATTAATCGGAAATGTCGATTACGGGAGGGGTGTTCTGCCATAAAGAATCGAAAATGTCGCTCACGGGAACGGTGTTCTGGCATAATGAATCGGAAATAGCGATTACAGGAACGATGTTCTGGCATAATGATCTAGGAGTGACGATTATGGAAACGGTGTCCCGGCATAATGAATCAGAAACGAAATTAAGGGAATGGTGTTCTGGCATAAAGAATCAGAAATGTCGATCACGGGAACTGTGTTCCAGCAAATTGAATCTGAAACCCGAATACGGGTACGGTGTTCCAACAAACTGAATCGGAAACGTCGATTGCCGGACTCAATCGAATCAGAAAAAGAATCTAAACGGAGTCTCGGTTTTATTGGTTTTTAATAAACCACTACGAAAAATACATCTATTATACCAAAGTTTATCAATTTCTATGTCTTACAAGCATTAGCGTTATATATCTATCTAAATGCATTGTCAACCGATTAATATAGCGAGAAAAATCTATAATTCAGAGGTTTTTTTTCCCTAGGGGGCTAAAAAGGGATTTGGCTCATTGCGATGGCTACACCAACGGAATGAGTCGGACCCGTAATGTAAATGCAAAATATCTGATTTTTTCGAAATGCAACCAATGAAAAACAATCCTATTACTTTTTAGAAAGGAATAAAATAATTGTGACTTTTAAATTTCTTCGGGCAACAGAAAAATTTAAACTTTGAATAAGTCTTGTAATTGTGAAAAAGACAAAATATTTATTGATTCCAATTTTCACCTTTTACTCAATCCCCAATAATTAAAAAAAGCACCATGCGGTGTTGACTAGTTTGATAAGTATTCTCCATTTCTTAATAAATTAATGGTTCTTTGCGTTTATGTTACTCAGGAACTTTCAATTTCTACTATTTCAAATCATTTTCGTTCAAAATAGCATTACGTTTTTCAAATGATTATAATTAATAATATAAGAATTAAAGAGATGATTAGACCTGTGTTTCCCCAATGAATATTTTCCCCGAATTGGTCTTGGGCTGTTGAAATGATTTGGGCTGGAAAAACTGAGATCAAACTCATCCCTATTATGTGCAACATAATGATCTATGAAAAATAAAACAAATAACTTTAACAAAATATACGTAACAATAAAACGTAATGGGAAAAAAATTAATTTCATAGTTGCTTCTGCTCATATCATTTAACTTTTTGAAATTTTTTTCTTCTCTGCTTGTAACTTGTATTTTCGTCCGCTGTGGCGCTGGCTATCCGCAGTTTTGCTCGCTATTAAGTTTGCTAGTTGCTTGCTAATAGTGTACGTTATTATGTTTTTTACAGCTAGTTTCAAAAATGGATACTGATACGGATTTGTTCATAAGTGACATATTTACTGTTCTGTCTATTTGCTGCCTTTTTTTACCTAGAAGTGTGAACGATGGTGTAGTGCTGTGTGATGTTTTGCAGACTTAAGAAACAAAACTCAGTTTGTATCGAATCCTTTCCAAAAGTTCGATCTGCGATACAAGTTGCTGAAGCAATATGTCGGCAACGTAACGTTGACATGAGAAATTGGAAAGAATTTCAGGGATAATTTTTAAATAAATAATATTTTGGAATCGCAGGAATGTAAGCAAGGGAAGGTTGTTCCCATTAGATCAAAACGATGAATATCTTTACAATATACGAATCTGAGTTACATTGTCCTAACAAAATATTAGAGAATTTCCGTGTTATGTGAATGGGAATCTAACTTTAAAGCTCTTTAACTTCTAAAATATTCATTTAATGGAAAAAGTTTACTGAAAATAAATTAAACATGTTAATCTTATCTATTTAAATCTCGATTTTCAAGAGCTTCTTGGGGCGGGGGTGGCTCAGTCGGTAGCGCGCCAGGCTCGTAATCTGTAGTTCCAAGGTTCGAGTCCCAGCTCGGTCAGCGTTGAGATTTATCTCCGCAAAATTCCCCGCCCTGCCCACGGTCAGTAGAGGACACCGATGGTTTGGAAAGGCCGCCGTCCGTCGGGTGGGACGTTAAGCCGTGGCCCCGTGTGCGGGAGAGCCATACCCTGTGCACGTTAAGAACACGCTGGATGGCTTTGACGGGTGGCTACCATCTGTCTCCCAACAGCTGTTCCAGTGGGTCCCTCTCCCAACCTTCTCTGAGCCGTCGGGGTCCATGTGACCTGGCCATTTAGCCCATGGTGTACAAAAAAGTGCCTCTCAGAGGTAACCCAACCCAACTCAAGAGCTTCTTCTAGTATTTAAGGAATACGGAAGTAGAATATTTCACAACTGTAATGGGTCATAAGAATTTACGTCAGATATTAGTTGAAATCTAAATAATAAGTATTGTTTCAAACCATTTAACAAATAAACATTTTAAAAGTTTGCATAATGATTATTACGATATAAGATTATTATCAATAAATTTTATGAAATAAGATAATTTATTGATAAATATTCCAGCTTCCATAACTCTTGAAAAGTTTTAATTCAAACTAATGGATGATGGGGAATATGAAAATAGTATTTTATTAGTAATTATAAACAGCCGTCCCGTGGCCGAGTGGTTAGCACGCTTGGCTATTGATCTAAGGGACCGGGTTCGAGCCCCGGGTAAGGCATGGATGTGTGTGTGTCGTTTTTCTGCCGAGGTCCTGCCATCCTCACAGATCTTCTACTATGGCATATAAACTGTCAGACCTCTGTGGGCAAGCAGCTGCTTGAGGGGGTATTTATTTTATTTTTATTTAATGATAAAACATAAAAGGTATTTGTATTTTATTTATTTAATTTAAAAGATTGCTTTTCTCGCCCCCACTGACAGCAAACTGCAACAAAACTGCAACAAAACTTGCAACAAAACAGCAACATATTATGAATCGCCCTGAGGGGGCAGATTGTTGCTGTCAGTGGAATTGTTCTTGAATATCGAAATTTCAAATTCCTACGATAAACAAATCACTTACAAAATTCGATAAAAGCTTCGCCTTTTCCATGTATAGTGATCTCGAACGATGCAAATTAAAACTACCTAAATAGAACCGGCTAGGCCTAGCACCTAATGTCCGACCCCGCCTTCTCGTGGTGCGGACCGTTAGTAACTTTCAAAAGAGATACTCTCTTGTGGAAGTGAACGGAAGGGGAGGGCTGCCAGATTAGTGTGGCCTACTGATCTGGACAACTATGGCTACTTTTCTTTTTTCTACCCTGCTGAGGAGTGGTCAACCACACAGGGTCCTGGTGCTGACCATATAAACCTACTGGACTGGACAGATATATGGCTCTGAGCTTGATTATTGATCCTGATTTTGCTGCACTGGTGGGCTTCTGTGGAGGGAAATCTTCCGCTGTGTTTTCTGTTTGTTTGTGGGTTGACAGCCCCAAGTGAATAGATCCACAGGATATGTTTATCAGCTGGTGGATAATCCTGAGCAGAAGTCATCGCAGGCACCTGAGCTCTTTGCTTCTATTGGCATCGTCAAATTCTACATTGGAGGAAGTCTTCCAGTGTAGATGTCTTCAGCCTTTAGTAGTGGGGAAACGGGTCTTTGCCCCATGTCTGCGATTAGGGGGCTGTTTGATATTGTCGGCATTCCCTCTCTCAATAAACATAGTTTCTTTAAACATCCCACTAACCATTTTCTCTCCATAGGTAGTTGGAATGTGAGGACTCTGCACAGAGCTTTTTCTCTTGATGTCCTCACACAAGAATTCCACCGTTATAATTTAGATATTCTCGGCTTGCAAGAGACCAGATGGACAGATAAAGGTCAGCTTCTTAAAAATAATCTTAAATTTCTCTTTTCAGGGAGGGACGACAATAAGCATCACCAAGGCGTGGGTCTGCTTCTCAGCAGACACGCTAGCGATGCTCTTCTTGGATATGAGTGCATTAATGAAAGGTTTCTTACAGCAAAATTTCAGAGAAGCGTTAAAGACTTGAATGTTATCTGCTGTTATGCCCCCACTGCGGATGCCGATGAGGATGAGAAGGATAGGTTTTTTGAACAACTTCAGGATATTTTGAATTCTGTCAAGAAAGGAGATATTACCCTTGTTCTTGGTGACTTCAATGCCAAAGTTGGTACTGACTCTGACCTTTGGGGAGGAGTAATAGGCCCTTTTGGTATTGGTAGCTGCAATGGCAATGGGCAACGTCTCCTACAGGTAAGTAAACTCAATGGATTCAGAATAACTAACACTTATTACAAACACCGCGACATACATAAGTACACATGGGTTTCACCTGATGGGCTGCATAAGAATATGATTGATTATATATTAATTAACAGCAAATGGGCTAGTTCTGTTAGGAATACCAGGGCATATAGGGGAGCTGAAATTGGATCTGACCATTACCTTGTTAAAAGTGTGTTGCCGCTTAAACTTAAAAAGTGTTGTGCTACGGTTAAAAAATTTACTTTTAATACTGAAGCTCTGAAAGATCCAGTTATAGCCAAAGCTTACCATGATAGGTCATCATTATGACAGTCATGGTTTGCTTACTACTGAAGTTGAGGAAGAATGGGATCATTTTAAACAGGCCTTTTTGGACACTAACAGTAGTCTTTTAGGAAAAAAGGAGCAGAAGAGACAAAATTATCTGAGTGATAAGGCACTTGAGCTTATTTCGGAAAGAAAGAAGTGCAGGAATGCCCTTAATGAATACCCTACTAGTCCAAATAGAAAGCATTACAGAGACCTTAATAAACTTGTAAAGGATCAGTTAGCTGCTGATAAGAATCTTTGGCTTGATGGTTTGGCTGACAAAGCCGAGGAAGCAGTTAGACAGCACAACGGCAGAGAGCTGTACCAGATAGTTAATGTTTTGTGTGGTAGAAAACGGACAGGCATACAGGGATTGAAGGATAAACAAGGTAAGGTTATAGAAGGGGAGGATTTTGTCATGGCTAGGTGAGCTGAGCATTTCAGTGATGTTCTAAACAATGTAGTTAGTTCTACTCCCATTGTTTGCAATGATGATAGATGCATTGGTGGCTTTAATGTTGGCCCTATAACACAATCTGAAGTTATTTTGGCTGTTTCTAAACTTAAACTTCATAAATCCCCAGGGGTAGACGAAATTACTACGAAAATGCTTAGAGCTGGGAATGTTTCGGTTACCACTTGGATGAGTGAAATTCTGAATATCTTTTATGATAAAGGCATGGTTCCTAAGGATTTTACCAGAGCTATTATTATCCCTATTTTCAAAAAAGGTGATCACAGTTCTTGTGATAACTATAAGGGTATCAGCCTACTCTCTGTTCCAGGTAAAGTTCTTTCCATGATTGTGCTTAATAGAATTAAGAATCTGGTTGACAGTCAATTGCGTGATGAGCAATGTGGATTCAGAAGTGGTAGGGGATGTGTGGATCAGATATTTTCACTTAGGCAGATTCTTGAGAAATGTTTAGAGTTTCAGAAACCTTTGGTTGCTAGCTTTGTTGATTTCAAAAAGGCTTTCGACTCTGTTGATCGTCATAATTTGTGGTTGATTGTGAGATCATATGGTATACCAGACAAGTTAATTAACATTATGAAAGCTCTCTATAATAACACTGAGTCGTGTGTGAGAGTTGGTAAGGCTTGTAGCAATTGGTTTAGCATTACTTCTGGTGTTCGACAAGGGTGCATTTTGTCTCCTTTTCTCTTTAGCTTGGTTATTGATTATGCTATGCGAAATTCACTTCAAGGGAAAGATTTTGGCCTTAAAATTGCTGGAGATACGAAAATTTCTGATTTAGATTATGCTGATGATTTAGCCCTTTTGGCAAATGATGTTGATGAGATGAACTCTTTCATTCAAGCTGTTGATGAGACTGGTAGTAGTGTAGGTTTGGTTATAAACAGAGAGAAAACTAAAGTGATAAAAATTGGTCAGGCAGGCTGTGATTCAGTTAATCTGAATGGTTGCAGTCTTGAGCAGGTGTCACAGTTTAATTATCTTGGGAGCTATGTAACAGATAATGGTGATGTGCGGCATGAGATTAACAGACGAATAGGGATTGCTGCCGGGACTTTTAAGAACCTATGGAGAGTGTGGAGAAATAGGCGTATACACCTAAAGACTAAAATTAGACTGTATAATAGTTTGGTTCTTACTAGGGTTAGTTATGGTAGTGAAACTTGGACACTTTGTAAACAAGATAACAGGAAACTAGATGCTTTTGATTCCAGATGCTTACGCAATATCTTGGGCATTAGGTGGTTCAACTTTGTAACTAATGATGAGATTAGGCAAAGGAGTTTGCAACCTCCTTTAAGCAGCATATTGTGCAGAGAGAGACTCCGTTGGTTTGGCCATGTTGCCCGTATGGATAATTATAGATTGGCGAATAGGGTTATGAACAGTGTGCCTAAAGGCCTCAGAAAGAAGGGGAGACCTAGGATGCGGTGGGCAGACAATGTCAAACAGGACCATGTTAGAATTAGTGTGCAGTGGCCAGATGCAGTAGATGTAGCTCAGGATAGACTTGCTTGGAGAACTAAATTGCACGTTCTGGTTGGACCTCCGTAGCCCATGGCTGCTTGAGGATGATGATGATGATGAAGAAGTTTAAAAAT
This sequence comes from Ryuthela nishihirai, assembly GCA_038380435.1. Classification (NCBI taxonomy): domain Eukaryota; kingdom Metazoa; phylum Arthropoda; class Arachnida; order Araneae; family Heptathelidae; genus Ryuthela; species Ryuthela nishihirai. The sequence continues at coordinate 85,210,006 of JAWZYU010000004.1, read as the reverse complement.
GCGAATTATAATATTTCATTAGTACCAATCCAACGAAAGAAGAGTTTTCCAATTATCTCTTAAAACAGCTGCGTTTCCCACCCAACCTGGGCGTAAGGGGTCAACTTATTGTTGCCAATGGAAACTTCATGAACTTCACATTCCAACACCAAAATTTCAAATTTCTAGTCATAAATACATCGTTTGCAATATTCGTTTAAATTTTTGGAATTTTTTACTTTTCCTCCGTTAGAGGACGGAGCTATAGCTTTTGTGAGTTTCGAAAAGTCCGATTTGTAATATTTCATCAATACTTATACAATCCCAAAAATTTTTTATTTAGTTCTATAACAAATAATTATTTTTTAAAACAAAACATTTCCACCTCCCCTCCTGGGTCTAAGGGGTCAGCTCATTGCTGCCAATAGAAACTTCATAAACCTCACATTGCATCATCAAAATGCCGAATTTCTAGCATAAATACATCCTTCGAATAGTCTTTTAAAATTTTAGAATTTAAAATGCTTCCGCAGTTAGAGAGTTGGGTTGTTTTACCTCTGAGCTGCACTTTTTTGCACACCATGGGTTAAATGGCCAGGTCACATGGACCCCGAAGGCTCAGAGTAGGTTGGGGGAGGGGACCCACTGGAACAGCTGTTGGGAGACAGATGGTAGCCTCCCATCAAGGCCATCCAGTGTGTTCTTTAACGTGCACAGGGTATGGCTCTCCCGTACACGGGACCAAGGCTTAACGTCCCATTCGACGGACGGCGGCCTTTCCAAGCCCATCGGTGTCCCCTATTGACCGTGGGCAGGGGGGAAATTTTGCGGAGATAAATCTCAACGCTGACCCAGCTGGGACTCGAACCTGGGAACTACAGATTACGAGCATGGCGCGCTACCGACAGAGCCACCCCCGCCCCAGTTAGAGAATATAATTAGAGCTTTTGGTAGATTCGGAAAGTGCAAATCGTAACCTTTCCTCAATACCTATCCAAAACATAAAGGATTTTTGATTTGTTTCTCCAAACAGAAAAGTTCGATGTCTACTGACAAAAAAGTGAACACATTACCTTGTTTTTTATTTTTGTAAAAGAGATGAAAAACAGTAGCTTTATTTGAAATGCGGGAACAAAATAAATAATTTTACAGAAAATCGTTTTGGCTTTTACAACCTCTTTCTTCTCTCTTCCAAGCGTCGTGCACCTATTTCCCAAGATAATTTTCCACCGAGGAGTACACAAAATCAATGTCAGCATCGCGTCTCAGTTCTGGGAAATGAGCTATTAACCAGATACAATACTCGATTTGTGTGTCGTGTCTGGATCATATGAACACACACAATGCAATGTTGACACAGCTGACTAACGTCCTCCTCTTCAGATGATCTACGTACTCTCCTGTTGCAGGGATAAATAACGCCGAGAAAATTGGAAATAATGTGAACAGATAGAACTACACTGACCAAGTTATTACGACGGAAATCTAATTTCGAAGCTCTATAGCTTCTAAAATATGAATTTAATGGGAAAATGTAACAAAAAATAAATTAAAGATCATAATCAAATCTATTTAAATCTCAATTTTCAAGAACATTCGTTCAGTATTTAAAGCGTTATGGAACTTGGAATATTGAGCGATAAATTATCGTGTTTTATAAAAAGAAGTAATTCATAATGGTTTAATAACGAAATAATCGCTATGGAACCTTCTAAAACATATGGTTATTTAATGAAATGGTTCTGAAATAAGTGAAATGTTTAATAATATTATTTTTTTAAGTTTTAATTAATTTTTGAGGTAAATCTTATGACTCATTATTGTTGTGAAGTATTTCAGCTTCCATTATTCTTTAAATAACGAATGAATATAATTGAAAATCAATGTTTAAATAAGGTTTATTTTTATGTGTTTTTTGTTTTTCAGTCACATTTTAGCGTTAAATGCATATTTTATAAGTTAGAGCTTCGAAGTTAGTTTCCCATTGACATAACATGGAGATTATCTGATATTTTGTCAGGGCAGTGTAAGTAAAGCTATTTTTCGATTTACGAAAAGGAATAACGTTGACTTCAAAATAACCAGAATTTCACCACCCCTGTGTAAGAATTTCGAAACTACGTAAGAAACACATAAATGCAATAAATCTGAAATAATAAAATATTTTATTAGTTCAATGAATATTAAATCAAGATGACGAAACATCAATAATGTTCCGTTTCAGAGCTTCGGTTACTTACGATATCAAAATCCACTCGCACATGGTGACGACTCTATTTGCATCAACATAAACTCGAGTTATAACCTACAGCAGTGGTTCTCAACCTTTTATGCTTCATGTACTCCCTGGAAATGTGTATGTAACTGGCGTACCCTTTGTACAGATAGATAAAACTATTGATAAAGTATAAAAATGGTTATTTTTACTTTGTTACTAGATCTAGCGACTTTTGAGCTCTCACGGCGTACCCCTAAAAATTTTACACGCGTAAAATTTCCCGTTTAAAAACTTCACTGTGTACCCCACGTTCAGAACCCCTAACCTACAGGATACATTATGATTTCGTATGCATTCTTATGTTTCAATGAGACACGAAAGGTTTGTTGGGGATCTAATAATACAAAATGAAATTAAAATCTATAATTTTTTAAAAAAAATTTAAAATTATGAATTGATGAATTTATTGATATTGAAATGATCTTTAAGAAAAACGATAAAATATCGTATGTTTACTGTTATATATAGTGATGAATATCGGTATTATTTATGAATTGATTGTCATTAAAAATTACGAAATTTAAATATCATATTTACAAATAAAATGAATCTTAATTATATTATTATTATTTTTCATAAAACTGCAATACCACAAATGAATTTGATGCTCTTCTGGATAGTTGATATTCGAAATATTACTTGTAATAACAAATAAATGCTTACGAATAAGATATATTTTATTATCTTATATTTTTATTACTTAACAGATGTATAATTAAACAAATATAAAAACTGTATTATACAATTTGTACAACTGAAATAAGTTAAAAAATCATTTGTTATGTTTAAATTCAAATTGCATAAAATGTAAATTGAATAAAATGCAAAATGGAATAATAAATTGAAATTGAATTGATCTCAACTTGCAAAGTTCAAAGAAACTAATTCTTCTGACTTAATAATTGATCATTAGTTAACTCAACCATTTACTGCTTTAAGGTTTGGGTATATGAGATTTGCGTTTTACTAATCATCTTATTCTTTCGAATTACCTCTTTGAAAGCTGTAAAATTCGGGGAAAAGCTGTAAAAATTCGGGGACCCTGGTTTCGATCAATACTTTAAATAACAATTATTAAACAAATCATAGATGTAGTTTAAACACATTCCACTCATGTATCTTTTACAAAGTGCCATACATCGTAAATGAGAGAAAAACATTTAATCATCGCATACAAAATTTAAAGATTTTTTTTTCTGTGAGTCAGATTACAAATTTGGCGGCCGCTGGTGAGTGTAATAACTATTCACACGCCTGCGAATGTGTCAAAGATTTTCATTTTCAAAATTCGGTCATCCTATTGTAAATCGAAACGCCTTGGAGCACCAAGCACAATCAATGGTCTCCAGAGTTCAAGAAATCTGTTATCACTCTTTCCAAACTCCATTTCCACCATCACAAAGGCAATAAGAGCCCTGCGATGTCGCAACAGAAGCACGGCGTAGAAGGCCAAAGAGATTGTAAACTCTACTGATAGGCACCGCTCTTCCTAATCTCTTGGCGCAAAGCTGATCTTTATTGTTCAATAATCAGTGATGATACAGAATACTTAAGTGCAGAGACCAACAGGAGTTTTCATGTTCTAATGTGAGAAAACCAGTATCGTCATACAAAAATGACTTTGCAGCTTGCTACGAAAAAATAGTTTGTAATATTTTTGTCAAGTGTCATCAATTGTTATTATGTATCAGTCATTGTATATTATTATTCAGTCACATGTCATCAATTGTTGATATGTGCTAAATAATGTTAACTCTTAGATTGCGAATTATTCAAAACTTGCAGTGTGATTTTCTGAGATGTTTAAACCAAATTTTTTGAAACTAATAAATTTCCCTCGAGGTTTCTGCAGTATTACTAATTAAAAGTATGTTTGGATTATTGATAAATTCTGGTTTTATTTAAAATGAGCCCATACAAATCATCATTTTTCGCTATTTTTGGTGAAAACGATTCGACTTTACACAGAGGTCAATCCTTATATAGATGTATTCTTGGTCTCATAAAAAGAATTCACATAAAGAAAGTATCACTTTGATATGAGTGCCAAATGAAATATATTAAACCAGAACTTGGGAGGGGGCGAAAGATATTGGCTCAGTCTATATATAACTCATCAGGCTCGCAATCTGTAGTCATTATAGCACAGTTGGAACAATATTCCGTAGAGAGGACCTGTGAAGGAAGTTGAAATCTCAGCACAAAGACAAAATAGAAAAGAAGCCTTCGTGCTTTATCCGAGCGACCATTCTCGGATGTAAACCCAGTTTCGAGATACAACTGTGACAGCTTTGAGATTTATCTTTGCTAATCCCTACACTAATCTCAGTCATAATGGGGACACCGATGGCTTGGAAAGGCCGCCGTCCTTCGGATGGGACATTAACCCGTGTCTCTGTGTGCAGGAGAACCATATCCTGCGCACGTTAAAGAACACGCTGGATGGTTCTGTCGCCGTTCTGTTCTCGGCGGGAAAGGAGACACCGATGGGTTTGGAATGGTCACCGACGTCACATAGCCGTTTCAGTGTGCTCTTTGGCCCTTGAAGCTGATAAAACACGCTGGATGGTCTTGATCAATGCATTTATCTATCTCCTGACAGGTGTCCAATGGATTCCCTTCTCAAGCCTTCTCTGAGATCTTGAGACTCAGTCATTTATAAAATTGTGTGCACTAAACTGCCGCTCAGATGTAAACCCAATGAGAGGTGTCCAAGCATTTCAATACTGAGAGTTTCAGAGATGATTCTTGATACAAGAGAGCCGCATTCATAGGGGAGGGCATATTTGAAAAAATCTGATCAGCCAGCATATTTTGTTACAAACCATCAAAGCATTTTTTATGCTTTTATGAGTATTGAAGAAAAGAGCCTGGACCAAAATTAACGACACTGTATTCAATAGCAAATGTTTATGCTCTTTCCACTGGAAAAAATGTACTGTTGTAATTTTTTCTAACGTTAAAAGTAATAAGCCACGTGAGAAATATTCACTCGTCGCGACGAATGTAGGATTATATAGAATTGGGTTGGGTTGTTTTACCTCTGAGCGGCACTTTTTTGCACACCATGCTAAATGGCCAGGTCACATGGACCCCGAAGGCTCAGAGAAGGTTGGGGGAGGGGACCCACTGGAACAACTGTTGGGAGACATGTGGTAGTCTCCCGTCAAGGCCATCCAGCGTGTTCTTTAACGTGCACAAGGTATGGCTCTCCCGCACACGGGGCCACGGCTTAACGTTCCATCCGACGGACGGCGGCCTTTCCAAACCCATAGGTGTCCCCTACTGACCGTGGGCAGGGCGGGGAATTTTGCGGAGATAAATCTCAACGCTGAGTCAGCTGGGACTCGAACCTGGGAACTACAGATTACGAGCCTGGCGCGCTACCGACTGAGCCACCCCCGCCCCGGATTATATAGAGTAGGAATTCTCAACGTGGGGTACGCGGTAAAATTTTTTGGGGTACGCCAGTTACATACAAATTTCCAGTTGTACGAGAAGCATAAAAGGTTGAGAACTACTGGTATAAAAGATTGTCGAAGCAAGAGTCCTGCATTCAAAACAGTGACAGATGACGAGGGCAGTACACCGAATCTTGAGAATGACAAGTTTATCTCGAATATTTATGATCGCACTTCTACTTTCTAGTTACTTTCATTTTAAATCTGTTTTCCATAAATCTTTTTCATTTTTACTGCAGCTTACGATTGCATGAAATAAACAAGACCAATTGCTTCTGGTGAATATAGAATGCTTTTCAAAGCGAATCAGTTTGTCCATTCCGAATTTAGCTTCGTCTAACGGTGAATGAGTAAAGTTAATAGAAGATTCAGATATTGAAGAGTAATATTTTGTTAGCATCTATCCAATCAAAGGAAAAAAAAGAAACAATTTCTCATTTATTTCTTAAATTAAACAGAAAAGTTGAATATTTAGAAACATCCAACTGACAGACAAATGGGCAGAGGAAGTGTATGGAAACTGTAAAGTGTAATTTTCACTGGCAAATATGGAATTCTAGGTTTCAAACAGAAAAAGTTTCGCAATTTTCCACTATGAGCGCCTTTTAACGGTAGATATTAAAACTAACGGAAAATCGAGTGAGATTATCAATTTACCATATGATAAAATCTGTGTAAAATTTATTACGTTTCAAAACAGTGGCCTACCCAGAAACTTCGAAGGATAGGGGGATTGTTTTACCTCTGAGCGGCACTGAAATGGCACAAAAACGCTGAAGGCTGGTACAGCTGTTGGGAGACAGATGGTAGAGTCAAGGCCATCCAGCGTGTTCTTTAACGTGCACAGAGTATGGCTCTCACTCACACGGAGCCACGTCTTAACGTCCCATCCGATGGACAGCGGCCTTTCTAAGCTCGTCGATGTCCCCTGCTGACCGTGGATAGGGTGAGGAATTTTGCGGAGATAAATCTCAGCGCTGGCCCAGCTGGTACTCGAACTTGTGAACTGCAGATTACGAGCCTTGCTCTCTACCTCCTGAGCTACTCTGATTTTAATAGAGGGGAGTTTGAAGTCTTGAGTCTTTGACTTCTTTAGGAAATATATGCTATTCAAGCCCACAAAGGCGGGTCGGGAGGGAGATATAATATTGCTTCGGCAAAAAAAACGTGACACAGTTGGGCTTGGAATGATCGTCACTTTGGACCAATGAACTTTGGGCTCTCCAAAGAGATTATGGATAGCTTTGACCAGACATTCCATCTGCTCCTAACAGGCGTCCAGTGATTTCTCTTTCCTTATACAGGTCTGAGCTTTCGGAGTACTTAAAGCCTAGACATTTGCCGCACTATTTGCCCAAAAGTGTGGCTCAGAGGAAAAGAAATCCAACAACAACCTTATTCTTGGGGTTCTTATGACCTGAACATTTAGCTCATAATAGTAAAACTAAAATGTTTTCCCAATTGTATAAACAACATAACTCATTATTTTTTTCATACTACTCAATGCAAATGCAATTGTAAACTTATTATTATTTCTTGAGAATGATTTAAAAAAAATAAAACTAAATTACCCCTCAAGGAGTGGCTTGCCCCAGATGTCTGACAAGGACGTCTCAATGCAATACACTCTTAAAGCTGTGAGAACGGAGAGACCTCAGCAGAAGGACAACACAAGAAACACCCATGTCTTTTTCAGGGTTTGAACCTGAGTCCTTTTGTTCAGTAGTCAAGAACATTAACACTCAGCTGCCGGGACAGTAACGACAATTATTTCATAACCGCACAAAAGAAGTCATCCAATAAAAGAAAAATATCTTTTTCCTTTCCAAAATATCCCGAAGTTTTCTCATTAGAGACTTCAGTGAGAGCACTGCAACACATAACCGCTTTCTTATTATGTTTAATTCCTATTTTAATGATTAATTATAACGCTTTAGTCTTTAATTCCTATTTTAAATTTAGATTTAAGAACTTCATTATGAACACACTCATGTTCTATAAAAGCATCATAGGCTTTCCTGACAAGCAGTGGACTTATATTTTCCATTATTTGTTCAAGGGTAAAAATCAAAAGCACTCTAATTATATCATGCCTATATACATATTGACGAGATACAAATAGAAATTGTGAATCAAAATGGTGCCCTTACTCCTTTCACCCTGGGGAAATTTATTCTTTCCTCTTTGCCTTCTTACCACTACTGAACAAAATCTAATGACATTGATGCCAAGTTGGTGGAAGTTGGCTCAGTCGGTAGCGCGCTCGTCATCTGCAGTTCTCAGGTTCGAGACTCACTTTGGCCAGCATTGAGAGTTATCTCCCGTAAACCCCCACTCCTGTCTCTGTCAGGAAGGGGACACCGAGGAGCTTGGCAAGGCCTCCGTCTCTAGAATGGGACATAAAACTTCGGCTCCAAGTGCACATTAAAAACACGCTAGTAGTGTAGTCCCATTATAGGTAATCCCCACGCACTGTGCTTTCCCCCCTATGACGTCACCGGCCCCAAGCGCGAGGCCACTTTGAACTTTGGCCCCTATGTTGCAACCGCCCTGGACTTTAACCGTATGACGTCATCGCCTGGACTTTGACCCCTATGTCACAATCGTCCACGTTGCCTCCTCAGATTGAACTTTGACCCATATGTTGCAACCGACCATATTTTAAGCCCTCCCCCTTTTCACAGACCCCCTGGTTGACCCACCTATTTTTTAAGCCCCCCTTCTCGAATAGTCTCGATTTCCCCTGGTTGACCTATATTTTAAGCCCCTCTCTAAAGACCCCCTTTGACCTATATTTTAAGCCCTCCCCTCTTTAAAGACCTCTTGGTTGACCCATCGCAAATCAATTTTTGCACATTTAATCAGTGTCATCCGACGTCCGCACTGTTTTTAATGCGTCTCTGTATTTAAAAAAAATTTGCTTCCGACGCTGTGATTTGAACCCGCTACCTCGGTACCGATAGCGTTATCGCACTCAACTATGCCTTGTTACCTGATGATGTGGCTTAGATGTGTCTCAAACGGGGTATACCCCATCATTATAAATTATGTATCTCTTTATTACAGATTGAGTTTCATATTTCAGAAATTAACCTAGTACGTTTTTACAACCTTCGTATTTATTTCTTTATAACTAGCTTTTTTTTTCTGTGTAACCTTTGTTTATTTTTATAACTTTAGTATTTCTTTTAACTCCGTTACTGTTGGTTGTCGCATTTTTACTAGAAGAAGGATTATCCCGCAGTAACTGTTTTAATAGAATGTCCCACAGAAAATACCATTGGGTAAAAATTCAATAAAAGGAAAAAAAAGTTTGATTAAAAAACTTATTCATCATTATGTAAAATACTGAGTGGTAATATGGTCTGGTGACCTGTATGGGTGTCATAAAAGTCTCGCTTTAGAACAAGTGTTAAGCACCGGACCACGTTTTATTGATGGAGGGTTAAGTCCTGCATTATTAAAAAATATTAAACGGTGAATCACAAGGGGACCACGATTTACTAATGGATTACCTTTGACGATCCTCTTCGATAAACTCGTTAATCATCAAAAAGTCCTCCTTTCTTAAAAACCCTACATTAATTAAAACTCTTATCAAAAGTTCCGCCCCCCTCATTAACAGTTCCACCCCCTTTCAAGGACTATCCCGCAGTAACTGTTTTAATAGAATGTCCCACAGGAAATGCCATTGTGTAAAAAATTTAATAAAAAAAAATCTGTTTTGAAAATTTATTCGTCTTTATGTGTAATATGGTCTGGTGACCTTAAATTGTTCCACACCATGGGTCCCGTTTTACTGACGGATGGTTAAGTCCTGTGTAATTAAAAAAATTTTAACTTCTACCCTCATCAGAAATTTTTCCAAGGCCACTAAACTTTTTTTGAATGGCAACGAGGGTGTTGCAATTCTACCCATATTTTGCGAGTTCGACCTTTCATCAAATCGTGTGATGGTACTTCGCAATAAGCAGGATGTGTACGTGACAAGGTCACTTTCTTAATGGGTTAGGGGTCAAAGGGTGATTGCAGACAGAAATGCACAAAATCTGCTTAGCAATATTTGCATTTGCTACTGATAAGCGATTTCCTTCGTTAAAAATAGAAACTAGGTGAATAATACCGTTGCATTCATTAAAAACACAAACTGATTTCGTGCTAAAACGTCTACCAGATTTCAGCTTACTTGAAAAACTATTGTTAGAAATGAACCAGTGACTTGAATCACTCAACTTCCATAAGAATATACAATTATGGTACAGTGTCGGGAAGAAATCTGTTTCAACGAAATTTAATTGCATGTATTACGATCAGAAAAATAATTTAGTGGACAAAGTTTAAAACAGTTATTAAATGGTACCTTACCGTGCAAGCGCGCTTCAGGTGAAAAGCCTCCCCTTCGAACACCACACCCCGTTTTACCGAAGTAACTGTGTCACAAATGTTCCTACATCATCCCTAATCACAGAATTGGATTCAGTGTGCAAGAAGATCAAGACCTCATTTGAAGGAGCACATAGTGGATACTGTACTCCACAGTGAAATGAACATTGGAAAATATATCCCTCTTGCGGGACCTAGTTATCCAAGAGAATTACTACTAAAAACGTGCTCTTGTTAATGTATGTAATTCCGACTAAAAAGGTTTTGTCTGTTTTAGCCACTTTGTATCCTGAAATAGGAAACACTGAACACCTTAACAACTATATACATTTGGAAGAAAACACATCTGGCCTAATTTTCCCTTTAACAACAAATCAAATATCTAAATTCGAAAAAAATGAACAACATTTCTGTCTAGATACGAGAAAGAGGTGTTCCCACTCTACATCACACCATTTAGATTTAAAGCGCACGCAAATCTCCTACTGTTATCAGACGATGAAAAGCAGCATTATTGTTCCATTAGGAATTTGTTTCTATGAAATTCAAAGGGAGAATGCTGTTTTCCATATTATAGGGAATGCAATTAATACCGATTCCTTGCAGATGGCTGTCCTATAGGTTATGAAATAATCTTATTAGAACGCTTAAAATTGAGATGACACACATTAGCTCCTCGGAGAAGCGCTAGTGGGGTAGAAGACTATACCCACGTAATGAAAGTATTCATTCGACATAAAAAAAACCTAGGCCAATATCACGTACAGTGACGTGCTCCTCTTAGCTGATGTGTTTGGTGGCAGATACTGATCCCTGTTATGTTTACACAGCTCCTGCCTTCATGCCTGAAGATGACAAATACCAGAGTTGATAACCTACAATGTACCTTTTTGGGAGGCATAGGAGGAGGAATTTCAGGGATATGCAGGCAACAAGCATTTAGAATGAAAAACTGATTGCAAGTTTGCTTTACTGTCATACAAACCTGAAAAGAGATGAAATGGGCAGTACTTTACCCATGATACACCATGTGACAAAGTCGTTAAATCAAATTACATGCATAAACGAAATTAGAAAAACAACGAAATGGTTGGTAAATTCAATGAGAATCACTAAAATGTAAAGAGTGTTGGAATATCTGTAAATGCACACACATTTCAGTGGATAGGTGAATATTTTCACAATTCTTTGGAAGTGGAAGGCACAATAACTGTAAAACATATTGTGACGAGAGAGATAGTATAAATATGTAATGGGATGGCTGAACAAAAATTGCTTCAAAACAGAAAATTACAGCGCAAATAATGTAAGATAGAAAAAACGACTATTCAGCGGTTATTCCAAGCCGTTATATCACGCTCTTTTCAGAGTTCCTGGTTCTATAGTTCCCTGTTACGTAGCGCATAAGTGTGGGTGAAGTTGGCTATTTTTCCTTGCAAACACAAATTGTATTCACTATTAGTTATTTTTCCTGCATGAAAATACACATTTCTATACTAGTGTGGAATTCTTAGAACAAGTACACTATATTTTATAAGTATGAAGGTGGCTATTTTTCGTTGCAAACACAAGTTTTTCTTTTTTTGACAATGATATGTATCGTGTTTGGAAATCTGAAATAACACTGTCTATAGAAAGTAGCATTACTCCTGTAAATTCCATAAGCATAATGCTTTTCGTTTCTGAAGGCCCCCCAGAATCGTATCAACTACACTTAACTATGAATACTCAAACTTCAATCGACTTCCAAACCTAACAGTCTTTCAACGGTTATTTCACACTTCAAACGTTCAAAGAAACTCAATCATCACATTACAGAAGATTGAAAAAGAGAAGCGAAAGAAAAGCACACTACCAGCATTCTCACATTAAAAGAAAACGTAAGCATCGCCTCAAAACAGCGAAGACAGAGGGCGCCCTGTACCAGCAAGGAGAATACAGGCAGTAACAATAGTTTAACCATTCATTTTTTTTTAAGTATTAGGGTGTTAATGTTACAATTTCTTACAACAACGTTCATTTCTAGTGAAGATGTAAGTCAGTGACATTCATTTTTGTGTAAGCATGTGACTATTACATTTCAGCTGTATGTGAATCAATCACTTGAGAAGAATAGTGACAAAAAAAAAACATCACTGTGAACTCATTGAAACATAAAACATGTCTCCTTCTTGTGTCTCCTTCTTAATATCTATAGGGTGATTCAAAACTTATCGTTCAAATTTCGTGGGGAATTAGGGAATACGTCAGGAAACCGATTTCACATAGGAAAGTATGTCCGCAAACGTCATCTACATGAACGAAATGGACAAGTAAAGTGAACACAAGGAAACAGTACAGTTAAGTGGTAACGAATGTGACTTTTATTCCAACAAGGGAAAGTACAGGTTCACAGTAGCTTCGGATAATCGTCAGATAATCACAAGCTTCGGATAATCGTCAGGATGCAGTAACTGCACCCTTTGTAGGTGGTAAGGATGCACACGTTTCTCGTGCAGTATATGCCACACTGCTGACTGAGAGACCCCAAGCTACTGAGCAATAGCTCATGTGCTGGTATTCGGATTATCTTCGACGGACTGTAGGACTTGTTCTGCGACGTTGACAGTCCGCGTCAGTCGTCTTCTCCCCGTATCCTGCATGTTGCTGTGTAGTGAACCACGTTCTCGCAGAATGCGATGCACACGTGCAAACATTTGATGCTGCGGTATTCTTCTGTTGGGGTATAGGTCTTCGTAAACTTGCCTAGCTCGGTGGCCGCTTTCGCCAGCTGCCCCATATGCGAGATGCATATCCGCTAGCTCTTGATGCGTAAAACGATTCATCTTGTCACTAGTAAGTCAGCTCATACACTGATGACAGCGGGAGTGGTCGGGCGAGCTGTACACTGGTTGGGTACACACAGCGCCCTCTACATACGCATGCGTACATTTGCGGACATTCTTTCCTATGTGAAATCGGTTTCCTGACGTATTCCCTACCTCCCCACGAAATTTGAACGATAAGTTCTGAATCACCCTGTATATACTATTGTTACGAGCACAGAAGATAGAACTTTCTAAGGAAGATGGACCATGCAACAGTTAAAAAAAAAACGATTTTCTTCGTTTTGGACATTTAACCAACGCCATCTAGTGGCAAATATGTTGACTGTCTGATTCGAGTAAATGGAATTACTGTTATTACTTTCAAGCAGTTTGCTTTATGAATGTTTTTCTCTGATCTTATGCAAAGTATGTTGTTTATGTGGTGTATGGCGTTAGTCAACGAATGTCTTTCTAAGTGTATGCATATATGTATGACTAAGTTTTTTTGTTCATATCTATATTTGCCACATACTTGTTTCATCTCTGTAATGGGATGTTTGTGCGTGTGTGCGTTGCATGTGTGTGCGTGTGCGTATGTTTATGTGTATATATGTTTTCATGTTTGTTTCTGTGAATGTGTTTGTTTCTGTAATTGCATGTGTGTGGGTGTTTCTATGAATCGTGTGTTCTAAACATGTTATCTGTCAGTTACAAAAGAACCTAACACTTTACAAACCTTAACAGATCGGCATTAGGTATTTCCAAATCTCATTGAAAAGTCACTATTCTTGTGAAAAGTGTACTAAAGATGTATTTTCCCTCTCCAATATTGTATAAAGTATTTTATCATTACTTTACCTTTCTCGATTCAATTAAGTAGAACAATGAAACAGCATTGAAGGAAAAATCTTTTATTCCTACACTAAGAAAATACAATGACGACCAATCAGATATAGAAGAGAAATTAGTAACACTATTAGCATTTATTTAGTACATATTCAGAGGTGCGTACCAGTTCGTCGTACACTTCGTTTAGTAACATAGTAAAGTGTAACATGTAGGAATCTTCAACTCCTGCCTCTTCCACAAAAAGTTTAGCGATATCGCTTAAATGAATGTTTCTCATGGCTTCTGCGAAATGGGTATCAACTGATTCATCGGATATGGCAAGACACGAATGTCGAAGCTGACTTGGATAATCTACTTCACACCCAATACAGTTCGTACGTAGAATCCGAAAAATTTATTTTCTGACGAGTGTATTTAATGTTTTTCTGAAACTTAGCTCTGCTCTCTGATCATGCAGTTCGACATTAGACAGTCTTGGAGTATGGTCTGTAGTTAATTCGACATCCCTTACGACAATAGAAAATTTATTACCTTTAAACTTCAGAGCCAACAAGCTGCAGGTGATGGAGTTGCGGGAATCTTTTAACAACGTCAATTGTTTGATGGTGAGATGTATCGAAGAAATCATTGAAGTACCGTCGTCACACACAACACCTTTTTCAATGAGCACCCCTTTTTTACCCTTGAATACCACCATGCCGTTCAGTTCATACTCGAAGGTAAACGTATAGGCGAGTATAGAAGTCAGTTCTTTTGTAACTGACAGGTAACATGTTTAGAACACACAATTCATAGAAACACCCACACACATACAATTACCGAAACAAACACATTCACAGAAACGAACATGAAAACATATACACATAAACATATGCACACTTCTATAGAGGGTGTTATTTCAGATTTCCAAACAGGATACATATCATTGTCAAAAAAAACTTGTGTTGGCAACGAAAAATAGCCAACTTCATACTTATAAAATATAGTGTACTTGTTCTAAGAATTCCACACTAGTATAGAAATGTGTATTTTCATGCAGGAAAAATAACTAATAGTGAAAACAACTTGTGTTTGCAACGAAAAAAAGCCAACTTCACCCACACTTATGCGCTACGTAACAGGGAACTATAGAAGCAGGAACTCTGAAAAGAGCGTGATATAACGATTATAAGAGTGCTTGGAATAACCGCCGAATAGTCGTTTTTTATTATCTTACATTATTTGCGCTGTAATTTTCTGTTTTGAAGCAATTTTTGTTCAGCCATCCCACTACATATTTATACTTTCTCTCTCGTCACAATATGTTTTACAGTTATTGTGCCTTCCACTTCCAAAGAATTGTGAAAATATTCACCTATCCACTGAAATGTGTGTGCATTTACAGATATTCCAACACTCATTACATTTTAGTGATTCTCATTGAATTTAACAACCATTTCGTTGTTTTTCTAATTTTCGTTTATGCATGTAATTTGATTTAACGACCTAGTCACATGGTGTATCATGGGTAAAGTACTGCCCATTTCATCTCTTTTCAGGTTTGTATGACAGTAAAGCAAACTTGCAATCAGTTTTTCTTTCTAAATGCCTGTTGCCTGCATATCCCTGAAATTCCTCCTCCTATGCCTCCCAAAAAGGTACATTGTAGGTTATCAACTCTGGTATTTGTCATCTTCAGGCATGAAGGCAGGAGCTGTGTAAACATAACAGGGATCAGTATCTGCCACCAAACACATCAGCTAAGAGGAGCACGTCACTGTACGTGATACTGGCCTAGGTTTTTTTTTATGTCGAATGAATACTTTCATTACATGGGTATAGTCTTCTACCCCCCTAGCGTTTCTCCGAGGAACTAATGTGTGTCATCTCAATTTTAAGCGTTCTAATAAGATTATTTCATAACCTAAAGGACAGCCATCTGCAAGGAATCGGTATTAATTGCATTCCCTATAATATGGAAAACAGCATTCTCCCTTTGAATTTCATAGAAACAAATTCCTAATGGTACATTGTAGTCAATGTCCAGGGCGGTTTATCTCCGCAAAATTTCCCGCCCTGTCCACGGTCAGTAGGGGACACCGATGGGCTTGGAAAGGCCGCCGTCCGTCGGATGGGACGTTAAGCCGTGGCCCCGTGTGCGGGAGAGCCATACCCTGTGCACGTTAAAGAACACGCTGGATGGCCTTGACGGGAGGCTATCATCTGTCTCCTAACAGCTGTTCCAGTGGGTCCCCTCCCCCAACCTTCTCTGAGCCTTCGGGGTCCATGTGACCTGGCCATTTAGCCCATGGTGTGCAAAAAAGTGCCGCTCAGAGGTAAAACAACCCAACCCAACCCAGGGCGGTTGCGACATAGGGGTCAAAGTCCAGGCGGTGACATCATAGGGTCAAAGTCTAGGCCCACGAGAAAGACAGGCCACGACACTGGAATATCACGTGATCAACTTAGTCCGAGGTTACAGTTCGATTTTAATAGAAGCGAAGTGCTTTTTCTTCATCGTGAAATCGGGACTGCAATTGTTTTTGTCTTCAAACTATGTTTGGATTACCCCAAAGAGTTGAGCATTTCTCCTTGTTATTATTTGTAGCATGAAATATTTTCTGCAGTTAATGGTTTGATAAAAGTAATTATTTAGTGCTTCAAAAGTGTTTTGAGTGCATTGCTCTCTTACGCCTAGTTTGAACGTGTTGAATTATGGTGTGATCTAAAACAAAATTATAATAGATTTCTTTCCTTAAGTTACAAACTTTTTTGGCTGCCCTTATATAACTTATCGCTGTTTTCATTGAAAAATTTGAAGGAATTAAACTGTTAGTAATATACGTAATTTTTTAAACAGTGAAAAATTGAAATTGCCCGTATCGAAATATGATCCGCTACAATAGTTATTTTTGAATCCCCTGATTTATTTTTTCAAGTATTAAACTGCAAATATATTTTTCAATGTTTTGTAGAGTAAAAACTATTTTTTCTAATATATGCTTTAAATTAACAGGTAACGTCGTAGATTCCTTTGCTGAAATTAACTGTTAGAATTATTTCAGAGCAGAACTTAAATGTCCTTTAAATTTTTATATTTGAATAGTGCCATCGAAATGGCACAATTGTGATATGAAATGCTATCAATAATCAAATGTAAAATTTGTGAATACTAAACACAACTGTTCAGTAACTTTTATATATGTTACTTGCATATATATGATCATAAAATCTGATCTGAGCATGAGGACCTCTGGTACTATTTGAGAATATTTTAAATGCAGAAATTGCAAAAACTTACTCTTTCATTTTCTAATAACAGCATATTTTAATTTATCAGTGATATTTTGCTATTAAACTCATGCCTCTTATCACTGGTTTATCAAATTACAGTTTTTTTAATGCTCTGGTAAGAGTCACATTTTAAAGTGGTTGTGCAATTATACATAAATATTACTAATGTGTTATACAATTATTATATGAGTTGAGAAATGAGCAATTGCTTTTTAAAACTTAAGTAACATTTTTTTACGTGATTTTGCTTTGAGAGTAGCTACCAGAACTCTTGATTAAATCATTTCTCTTTTGCACTGAGTTTTCTGATACAGTCATGATATGGTCCCTATATTTACCTACCTTTCTGTATCACCTTAGAGGTATTTTATAGTCACCATACTAATTATTGTCTGAGAAAACAATATTGAATTTTTCTGTAGCCTTCATTAGATTATTAGGGGAATAGCCAATTAACATATCCTGTTTTTCGAATCATATAAATAAAGCTTTGATATAGAGTGATAGAATGTTCTGTTTAATAAATAATTGGTCAATCATGATTTTTAATTCCTGCTGACAAGCTTTTTTTTTTAAATGTTAAGATTTAGCAAATTTCCTGCCTGGTACATGAGTTAATAATATTGACCAAATTCATAACTGACCTGTTTCTAATTGAAAATGATTTTCACTACTTTAACAGCACTGATAAAGCAGTATAAACAGAAATGTTACTTGTGCAGTGCAGTTAATAAATGATGCTTTGTTGTTGTTTTTATTCTTTGATACCTATGTTTTTTTTTTGTTTCTATGAATAACACCATATGAGACCCTGCAAAATGTGCAATGTATTACATTAATTAACAAATTTTTATCACTAAAAAAATTTCAGTTATTATATAGAGCTGCACACTTTCCATTCTCTTACATACCATAACTATTAAATATTAAGATTATGTATTACATTAGTTCCCAAATTTTTATCATTAACAAGAATTTCAATCATTATATACAGCTACAGATTTTAATTCTCTTACATACCATGACTATTAAATATTAAGATAATTAGTGAATGATTTGTAGTAATATTCACATTTTATTCATCAAAGAGTGAAAACCACATTTAATGTTGTAAGTTGCTCAGTACTTTTACTTTTTTGACATAAAGAGGAATGTGAATAGAATAATTTACTGGTCCCTTGCAATTCATAGGTGAGGAAATTAATCATGCCTAGACGCTGTAGTGTTCCTGGATGCCGGTCCAGCTATGATGGTCATCAGCTTTCAAGTAAAGTATTGTATCCATCCAGCATTCAGAAACAAAATGTTAATTTAGCTATTAAATTTATTAATGAAAATAATGTTGCAGCTTTGAAGTGTGTCGCTAACGATCATCCAAATTTGTTCATTGGTGTTGAAGATACATGCACATTTTTAACAATCTTTATAAAATGGTGGAAAATAGTAAATTGTAAAAGTGTGTAAGAGGCAGAAAGGTTAAATGATGCTGACAGAATGCCTATTAGAAAAACTACAAGTGTTCAAATTAAATATTTGCAAGACTTTTCTTTATGGTTAAAAAACTGGCGTCAGTCTTTTCCTGTATAATATAATCTATACGATAATGTTCTGTTAGGTAAATTTCAAAATGATGATCTAGAAGGTCGTTTTGGATTGTATCGTCAGATGTCTGGTGCTAACTATTATATAAGCTATGTTCAGTTGCTAGAAAGTTAACGTAGACTTCGTTTTAAGAGTAACATTCTAATTAGTGCTAACAATGTGAATATCCCCTGAAATCTTTGCTGCCACATGTAGAGGAGAAAGTTGTTAATGTAAATATTTTGCAATATTCAGATATTTTAAAAAATTATTTCACTGTCGATGATTGTGTGCCCAAAAATATCATTCCTGTAATAGCATATATTGGTGGATATGCAGCAAGAAAAGAACTGAGATTGAAAAAGTGTGATGTATGTTCCTTTTGGCTGCAATTAGACAAGTCAATAGATACTGTAGATGGCCCACATGATCTTATTAAAGAATTAGATCGTGGAAAATTAATAATTTCATCAGAAAGTGTATTTATTGCCATTTCTATTGTATGATATATTTTGGAGCAGATAATTTTACATCGTCATGAACAATTTCTATCTTCTGATGGACAGCTTTCCGTACTACACAAATTGTCAAGTATTCTTTTATTTCAACAAGATTTGCCATTTAGTGATGATTGTGATTGCAGTAGAACTTTAGGACAGTGCTTAGAAAGTATATGCTTATTGGCATCAAAAGTAATGTTAAATAATTACTCAAGTTTCAGAAATGATCAAATACATAAAAAAAATGCTCTCAAAGAAAAATAAAGAAATGGTGTCCATGAGTAAAAAGCATATATTATAGTTGTTAGATAAATAGGTGAAGTGTTAATAAAGATGAAAACAAATTTAAACAATTTTCACCACTAACTGAAAGGTTCTTCTGCAAATGATGACAAGGGGTATTTACTTCCTTTTCAGTGGTTAAAAACAGGCATGTTCTTACAGGTTGACTTTTTCTGCATTATTTTATATTTTTACTGAATATATCTATGGGATGGCTCATTTGGTACCATAGAAGAGCATGTCAATTTCACTCTAAAATTCCAGGTTGAATATTTACTCTGCCTCTATTCAGATTTTCTTCACTGAACTCTGAAGGAAATATTAATTGGCTTGAAAAGGCTGCTTTCTATTCTATGTGATATTAAGCCATGGCTCTGTGAGAGGGAGAATCATATCCTGCATATGTTATGAAAGATGCTAAATCTCTGGTTTCTGTCATATTTTGTAACTGCTATCCAATGGACCCATTTTAATTAGAGAAGGGGTCATTGTGACCTGGCTTTTAGTCATTGTGTGGACAAAATGCTGTTGTGAGGTGAAATAACCCAGCACCTAATGTGTGTAATGGTTTGGTTACAATAATATGTTTTGCTCTAATGTATTGAACTTTATTAATGTTAGCAGATTACCTGTCACTGCTTGGTCTTTTGAATGCCCTCATTTGCCACAAAGAAGCTTGTGTCCCACTCGTCCCATTTACTCATTTACGAAACAGTGGTTTCATCATTGGAAAACTAATTAACTGAATTTTTTTTTTGACTTTATTGATGCAAATGTTTTACATGAAAGGCAATTATCATTTCTTTTACAACATAGTTTTCAGTAAGATTGTGCGCTTAGTGATCGTGTATAAAAATTTATAAACATGTGAGGCTGATGTTCCTTCCATTATAATAAAAATATAAATACCTCCTCAAACAACTGCTTCCCACAGAGGTCTGACAGGAGCCTGCCAGTGTAATATGCCTTAGAGGTCTTAGAGGAAGGTGTGACCTCAGCAGAAAGGCACAATACTAGGCCAATAAAAATAATACTAAGCCATAATAATACTAGGCCATTAATAATACTAGGCCATCCATGCCTTACCTGGGACTTCAACCCATGTTCCTTTGATCACAAACATGATACAATATGTTTGGCCTAGTTTTGAAGTTGAGAGCATGAATTATTTGATATTTTAACTATTCATATTTAATACTTTTGCAAATTGCTATAAATGTGTGGATGATCAGGTTAATTACTGAATGCTAGCATTTTTCATTTCATAAACTGGGTTCGAGCCCCGGGTAAGGCATGGATGTGCATCTTGTTTTTCTGCTGAGGTCCTGCCATCCGCTCACACCTTCTACTATGGCATGTAAACTGACAGGCTCCTGTCAGACCTCTGTGACAAGCAGTTGCTTGAGGGGGTACTTTTTTATTTTTAAGGGGGGCAAACCAGATATTTGTCATTGCCCACAAAAATTGTCGAGTCCATGTTTGATATTCTTTGCACAAACAATTCTCTTGGCAATCTTTTTTGTTTTTGAGCTAATAATTTTTATACATTGAAGGGAAAAGTACTTTAGACATAAATATGCTATCAGCACTTGTTTGAACTGCAAAATTTGTACTTGTATTCTTATTCATAATATATATATTTCATATATCTAGGTAGAATAACTATGTATCCATAGGAACAGGTTTTATCAGTCTTTAGAGTATATCATGTCGATCACAATTTTTGAAATTGAAAATGTCAATAAAAGGATGATTATTTATTATTTTATGTAGGTAAGATAATGGATGTTACTAATTAATGGCTTAGTCAGATTGAAATCCAATATGCAAAAGATATTGTTGAACCCAAAACCAGTTATTTTTCTTTCTAATTTAATTAATTTCTTCTAAATTTAACACCCTTTAATTTTTGGTTATTCTATGGAAAAAAAATATTTTCATGTTGTTTTTATGTCCATGAAATAGCAGATAATGTCATTAAAGCTTAAATTCAAAAATAGTATGGAAACATTAAAATTTAATTAATCAGATATTAATTTATATTGCTGAATACTTGTAGTGAGAGTGGACTTTCAGTTTATAACCATTACCTAATGAAAATGAAAGTTTTATTTACAAAATCATTCTAAAGGTTTATAAAAAAATCTAATGCAACACAAAATACAAAAAAAAATAACCCCTCAAGCAGCTGCTTGCCACAGAGGTCTGACAGGAGCCTGTCAGTTTATACGCTACAGTAAAAGGTCTGAGAGGATGGCAGGATCTCAGCAGAAAAACGACACAAACAGCCATGCCTTACCCGGGGCTCGAACCCAGGTCCCTTAGATCAGTAGCCAAGTGCGCTAACCACTCAGCCATGTACAGTCGCTCAAAAAAGTATCCAAACGCTATGGCTGATTAGAAAAATCAGAAAAAATATCTGGCAACGATTTTTTTAGAAATTAGTGGTCTGGCAACCTTCGTGTCACGTGACACGAAGGTTGCCAGATCACTAATTTCTAAAAAAATCGTTGCCACATATTTTTTCTGATTTTTTTAATCAACCATAATGTTCGGATACTTTTTTGAGCGACTGTACTTATGTATATATTAGAATACTGCTATGTGTCTACCAGTTGTTTTTTATTAACCTCTGAATGGCACTTCCTTTCATACAATGGGCTAAATGGCCAGTTCCCAAGGGCTGATAGTTTAGGCGAGGCAGCACACTGGAGAGGTCGTAGGGCGAGGCAGCACTCTGGATTAGGCGAGGCAGCTCTCTGGATCAAGGCTATCCAGAGTGTTCTTTAACATACACAGGGTATGGGGCCCATGGCTTAATGTCTCATTCTACAGGTGATGTCTTTTCCAAACCCATCTGTGTCCCCTATTGACAGATAAGATCCCAGATGGGATTCAAACCTGGGAACAGCAAGCAGATTATGAATCTGGCATTCTACCGACTGAGCTACCTCTGCCACTATGCCAGCAAGAGTTTTAATGGATTTTCACACGACAATACAGCTCTATGAGGTTGAGACAGTATTTATGGACTGTATTTTAACAGTATTATATATATGAATATATGATGCTTGCTTTTTCTGGCTGTGATTGCTAGCTAAAGATTTTCGAAAAGAAATATATGTTGATATATATGAGCACATAATACATTTCTATAATTATAAACAAGAAAAAAAGTTGGTTGTGGATTCAATACTATCTTTTGCATATTGGTATCAAGTTCCCAAGTTTGAATTCCCTAGTCAAGTCACTCAAAAAAAATTATATCATTTGGCAATTTTTGTACCTTGAACTTAATATGCCATTTACAATAATCTATTAATTTTGACTTTGCAAACAGCAATCTTCTCTGTCTTAACATATTTATTACCTGAGCCTATACAGTAAATAAATTATGCATCATTAACCATGATTAACTAATGTGAGCTCCCATTGTTATGCTTCAGGCTCATACATGTATTTGAAAGATGTAAAATTCGTATTCTCTTTAATTCATTTTCTCCTATTCACCTGAAAATACATAACCTTTAATACATCTTTTTAAAGAGTTATGAAAGCTGAATTTTACCAATATTCTGTGAAGGAAAAATGACACTAATTTTTATACCGTTTTAAACTGTTGTAACCAGTTTTGGGTTCAACATTATCTCTTAGATATAAGTGTCCAATCTGACTAGTCATCAATTTGCAACACAGATTATTGGCTCTAAATAAAATAATCATCCTTTTACTCACATTCTTAATTTGAAGAAATATTATCTATATTATATATTGCTTATTTCAGATGCTTCATGAGAATTAGGTTGTATTGATCATTTTCAATATTAAATGATTGATCAGTTAATAAAATTTTGTAACTTCATAAATATGACTTTAAAAATAATGTTAACCTAGTCAAGTGTTTGCTTTTGAGTTGCTTATGTTGTTTATTATCGTTAGAAATTCGGTAAGAAATTTAAACAAATTTATTGAGTGCCAAGAATGTTTACAAAATTTAGTATCTGAAAATTACTTTTGCACTATATTATGTTCTTTCAGAAGCTGTGATGTGTTATGTGAGTGCAAAATTAATGAATTTTAGGATATCTTTCATGTTCTACATTATGTATGAGTCTTTTAGGAAGAGATACATAATTTTCATTAAAATCAATTTACTAGATAAATATTTTATAATGAACTGATATTACATGATCTAATATATTTCTTGTCACATCTTCATTGGGCATCTTTTATGAGTTGAAAAGAAACAAAATAAGTGTAGTGAAATATTTACTTAGATATATTCCAAAGCTCTGATATACACTAGTATATTGTTAAAATCAATATGCAAAAAAAAATTAATTTTTTATGAGTTTTGTAATTTTCTGTATCATATTCTAAAATATTACTGCTGAATACAGTACAAGTTTTATTCAAATCTGTATATTCCTCACTGTATTTGCATTATGTTGCCTCAGGGACATTATGCCCATGTTTGCACTGAAAATAATTTGTTGTAAAGTACCTCAAATGAACAATAAAGATGAAAAATATGTTCATTCCTATCAAATATGCTGTTTCTGTTCATTAATGTCCTATTAAATGTGGCAATCAGAAGTGCTAAGCAGTCACTTTATTAGGTACACTTCTGTCAATAGGGCACAGCAATTTCTTCATTGTACTTTTCATAGGATAATGCAATTGAAAATAAACCATTAAATCTAGGTTTTTAGAAATAGGTTCAGTATTTAAATAGTTATGAAGGTAGAAATATTTAACTTAGCTCGTTCAAAATTGATGGAAATTAGTATGTGAATTACTAAAATGCATTCATACTTTTCAGAGTATTTATCTTACTAAAGTTTAATCTACCGGTTATTGCTTCCATTTCAACCTGTTTACGCGACAGCAGTTATATAAAGTGGAATAACTTATTAAATATTCCATAATTAAATACCAAACGTGCAACGTAGCTACTGTCACAATTTTCCTTAATAATTTTAAGAAGTTATTGCGCTGTAAAATCTCGATTACTGATTGCATATCATGGAAATTTATCTAATAAGTAATTACTGAAAGTATATATTTTTTAAATTATATTTGGGTCGGGCGATTTCTTTTCCAAAAGATTAAAAAAATGTACTCAATAAGTAAATATTAAGGATACCGCAATGGTAAGTAAATGAAAACCAGTGGTGTATTCTGAATCAATGCCTTGCAGTTGTTAAATGTTTTAAAAAAAAATAATTTAAAAATTATATATATTTGCATATACATATCTCAAACCACCCGTTTAAATGCACCTCTGGTTTTCTGATTTTGCTCATTATTCTAAAGACTATAATATTATGTCTTTAATTTTTTAAGGAAACTGCTGGTATTTTAAGAATTATCACAAATTAGATTAAATGGAGTATAAAGAAAGAAAAAGAAATAGGTTTCTTGTAAATTTCAGCTAGTTTTAGATTAACGATCAAATTTAAATTCGCTTATATAAAAGGCTAAACAAAAAAGTGGGAAAAGAATACAGCCATTATTTTATTCTACACAAGAAATTTTTCATGTGATTTAATGTCGATTCGAAAAAATTAAAGCGAAATAAAATTGCAAAAACGAGATACAAAGTTCTGTGCGAACGAATCGAGTGGCGTTTGCAGCTACCGGACTAAGTTGATCACGTGACGGTTGAGGATCGCCTCAGTGTCATGGCCTGTCTTTCTCGTGGGCCTCGGTCAAAGTCCAGGGCAGTTGCGACATAGGGGTCAAAGTCCAAAGTGGCCTCGCGCTTGGGGCTGGTGACGTCATAGGGGGGAATGCACAGTGCGTGGAGGTGACCTATAATGGGACTACACTACTCACGCTAGATGGTCTTGACAGACAGACGGCTACCATTTGTTTAACAGATGTACAGTGAGTCCCTTCCCAACCTTCTCTGAGCCCTTGGGGTCCTTGTGATCTGGTCATTTACCCTTTTCATGTTCAAAAATGTGCTGCTTAGACATTAATCAACCCAACCGCATTGGTGATGTCGATCCTTTGTCTTGCAGCATAGTCAACATCTCTGTGCCGGTAATGCATGTGTGATTTCCTAACTGGTTGCCAAATAGTGGATTGAAAATAGAAATGAAACGATCTAGATAAAGACTGATATGTCACCCTATAAAGAGAGGAAAGGAATTTTATCTCTTACTTTTTGATCCAGGGCTCGAAGAGAGGCGGCATGGCGTCCTGCTTCCTTTTCAGACAATTTAAAATCATTCTTTTTGTTTTTCAGTAGATCTGAAACCATTTTTAACTCTCTTCCTATTGCTTTTCGTTCGTCATTTGCCAGTTTGTTGAATTTGTCGGAACAGTTGTTCCACCTATCTTTCGAACGCGGCAAACTTAATGAATTATTATATTTTATATCCTACGACACGTAGGATATAAAAACTGACCTCCCATGCTTTCTTCCCACGTAAAAAGGGAGGAAATATAAAAAAGATTGTTCCACTATATTTTCGTAAAGCTAGGGCCGAATATCCGCCATTCTTCCCCACTAAAAAAAAAACTTAATTAAAAGCCTAATGAAAACGATTGTTCCGTTATATCTTCAGAAATCGAGTGTCGAAAGTAACAAGCTATGCTTCAAATGAAAGCTTGTTAAAGTTGTAAGTTGGCGTTTATCAATAACGAAATTATTACAACTGACAATGAATGATTCTTTTCTGTGTTGTCTTTCTATTGAGATCTGGCCTTCCTCACATAAGTCATAGGCTCCTGTCAGACCTCTCCAGCTGCTTGAGAAGAAACTTATCTATATTTATCTTAGTCTTGTTGACCTGAAATCTTCTTGACTATAATCATTTGTAATCCTTAGGACAAGACAAACTAGGCAAATGTCGGATCTCTACACTAAGGAATCACCAAATTCCATTGCGTGATCGTAATAATGTGATTCTCTCGCATGATTACAATGCAAATGAAACTTCTATATGTCCCCAATGACTGTCTTGTGCAGTTTCTCAAGAATCCTAAGGCCACCACTCAGTAAGTCCTGAGCTACCTTAGATAGGACTGGACCTTTACAGTCTCAAACGAAAGAAGAGAATGTACTAGAGTGTAAACTTTAAAAGTCATTTATTTCGTTTCAAATTTTATTACAACCTACTAATTTCAGAACGTTGTGAAATGAAATAATAGATTTTCGTTACATTTTAAAGAAATTAAATCACTTTGAAAATGTAAACCCCTATTTTCGTTCTAGAGCTTTTCAGGTGCAGCAGTCCTATCTAGATGGCTCTTGTATACTTGTGCTTGTTTAAGTACCAAGTTTTAATCTCTTTCACTGATATAGGTTATCGCTATCGGATGCTTCTTTTCCTGACCTTTGTCATAACCACGTGCATG
The DNA here is from genome assembly GCA_038380435.1 of Ryuthela nishihirai. Taxonomy (NCBI): domain Eukaryota; kingdom Metazoa; phylum Arthropoda; class Arachnida; order Araneae; family Heptathelidae; genus Ryuthela; species Ryuthela nishihirai. The sequence goes on along the minus strand of JAWZYU010000004.1, from coordinate 85,183,245 downwards.
TCATTAATCTTAAACATGATCTACCATAACGATTCCAATTTTTTTTCTCTCGCGGGCCCTATCTTGACTTCCAAAAATATTGTTGCACACATAACTCTTAAAAGCAAATCTCCCTTCAGAAGTAAATTAAAATGTCGATATTAGTTTAGTTCACATGCTTAACGTGTCTATAATATTATAATACACTGCCCTATTAAAATGTTAGAGAATTTTCCATGGAATGTCAATAAACTACCTTCTTTGTAGCTCTATAATTTCAAAAAATATACATTTCATGGGAAAATGTGACTGAAGATAAATTAAAGATCATTATCATATCAATTTAATTCTTGATTTTTTTAACGATATCTGTTGAGCATTTAGATTAAGGAAGCTGAAATATTTAATAATAAATTATCGTGTTTTACGAAAAGCATTCATAATTTTCTTTATACTGAAATAATCATGATGCAAAGTTATAAAATATATATTTTATTAAATGGTTTGAAATAATATTTATTATTTAAACTTTGATTTCTGAAGTAAATTCGTATGACGCATTAGTGTTGTGAAATGTTCGAGCTTCCATAACTCTAAATACTAAACGAATATTATTGAAAATCAAGATTTAATTAGATTAGAATTTGATCTTTAATTTTTCTTCAGTCATATTTTTTCCATTAAATGTAATATTTCAGAAGTTATAGAGCTTCGGAGGTAGATTACTATTGACATAACATAGAAATTCTAATATTTTGGTAAGGACAGTGTACATACCCACACAATCACAATATCCAGAACATATCCCTAAAGTAGCGAATATGACAAATGGATATCCATTAGATATCTCAGATATATTTTAGATATTTTCTGGATATTGTGGTTGTGTGGGTATTTAATGCTAAAAATGAAACTGACTCTGAAATTGAACCTGCTGTGTAATGTACGAATTTTATTATTACAATATTTTGCCCACGTCGATCCAGAGTTCTTAGTTTTTCGATATTCATCAAAAGCAGCAAACTGAATCGGAATTCGATCAGCAAACCCAATATGCTTCATTTAAGATCAGGAAATTAATTTAATTAATTCATTATACGTTCCTCATTCCAAAAAGGTTCTTTAATGCTAATTTTCTTTTAGAAATGGAAGCCAAGTTTATCAGATTTATGGCCATGGTATGTCGGAGCTTCATTCATGAGACACTGCCACAAGCTTCGTTTCCTGCATAATTGAATGATTAAATGAACCTAAGTAACTGCCACTAATCGATGAGGATCCAACTACACAATCTCTACCAACGCCATTTGCCTCAAAGGTCAAGTGCTTTGTTCCAGAGCTGAATGAGCTACTGTTTTGACTTATGTACAGTCGCTCAAAAAATATCCGAACACTATGGTTGATTACAGAATTCAGAAAAAATACCTGGCAACGATTTTTTTAGAAATTAGTGATCTGGCAACCTTCGTGTCACGTGACACGAAGGTTGCCAGATAATCAACCATACTGTTCAGATTTTTTTTTGAGCGACTGTAAGTAGACATTCAACTTTTTTCTTTTAAGAGATAAATAAAATATAATCTTTTTAGTTGAATAGGCATCAGGAACATACAGGGTCATTATAAAAGAATACTCATCTTTTAAAGTGTTGTATTTTATTAAATATTTAAGTATCAAAAGAAATTGTTTGTCCAAAATGTCAAGAAACTCTCAAAGTTTCGCTTTATGTTCAATAGATTTCAATGTGGGAGCCATTGGTGAAGCGATCTTCAGTTCCGTTCACACTTGTCACAGAACTCCCAGCCCTGCCCTCGGTCAATAGGGAACACCGATGGGCTTGGAAATGCTGCCGTCTGTCGAATGGGACGTTAAGCCATTGCTTCGTGTACGGGAAAGTCATACCTGACGCTGCATGGCCTTGATGGGAGATTACCATCTGTCTCTTAGCAGCTTTTAAGGGTAGCCTCCCCCCAACTTCATCTGAGATCTCGAGGTTCTTGTGAACTGGCATTTAGCACATTTTATGCAAAAAATATTCCGCTTATAGGTAAAACAACCCCAGCCCAATTCGTCACTACTGGGCTCAGCATTTTATGGTGTAATACTGAAATAGCTGCAATGATTCTTTCCTTTAAATGCTCTTTCAAATTTTTTAACTAAAAAAGATAGGGTAATGTCAAAATGGGACTTTTCAGGGACCACAATTCAGCGATTTGGAAATTTCGATTTCAAGACATTACATGTGACGCAAACTACACGTCATCACAAAAAATAAACTCACATGTGCAGAAATGCATGTCCGTAATCTTTTTTATTCTTCGTATTATAGGATATTAAAATTTACAATAATTATAATCATTTTATGTGAAAATTAAAAGCCCAATGACGTTTGGAACGAAAAACATATTAGAAATACTGACGCAAAATGAAAGTTCTTATATAACTTGAAGATAAACGTTAAGAGAAATTAATTTTTAAAGATAGATAATACGATAAAAATAATCGAAAGTCACATGGTGCTTATTTTTAATTACTAAAGTTAGATCGAAAGGTTAAAATTTAAATTAAAAACTTTTATATATTTATTCTTTTCGCAATTACATGAAGAATGAGAAATTTAAATCATTCTAAGCCCGAGCTCGCAGTCGTCTGTGCTATTTTGAGCACGAGCCTGAATTCTATTTGTAGACATTCAACTTTTTTGTATTACAATATAAATGAAAAATTATTTTTCGGTTGAATAGAAACTAATAAGATAAAAAGATTTGTACCTTCCGAATTTTCCAATATTTCGAATTTCCACCGCTAGAAGACCATAAAACTGGAAAACGGCTAAACTTTAAACGAATATTGCAAACGGTGTATTCATGCCAGAAGCTTCACTTAATTTCAGTTTTCCTCAAGATGAGCAAAACTTGGAAGAGAGCAAAATTTTTTAAAGATTTAGAATTAGATATTTTTTTTCATATTTACTACAGGCGATTAGACTTTTAATTTGTCGCCTGGGAGGGGGGAATTATTTAAAATAATGCTTGTTTGTCGAAATCTCTTCCGAAGGATGAAACGAAAAATTTTAATCCATGAGGAATTATATAATACTTAGTGATGGCACATCTTAGTCTTTGAATTAACTTCTAATGATGTTCACGCTTTATTTATCCGATTGACTAGGAGGGTGGCTCAGTCGGTAGTGCGCCAGGCTCGTAATCTGTAGTTCCCAGGTTCGAATCCCAGCTGGGTCAGCGTTGAAATTTATCTCCGCAAAATTCCCCGCCCTGCCCACGGTCAGTAGGGGACACCGATGGGCTTGGAAAGGCCGCCGTCCGTCGGATGGGACGTTAAGCCGTGGTCCCGTGTGTTGGAGAGCCATACCCTGTGCACGTTAAAGAACACGCTGGATGGCCTTGACGGGGTGCTACCATCTGTCTCCCAACAGCTGTTCCAGTGGGTCCCCTACCCCAACCTACTCTGAGCCTTCGGGGTCCATGTGACCTGGCCATTTAGCCCATAGTGTGCAAAAAAGTGCCGCTAAGAGGTAAAACAACCCAACTGAGTGACTAGGTCTGGCCTGGGCAAAGGTTTTAGCTGAAGGACCGCTTCAAAAAAGGGAAATGGAATGGCTGGCCGCCAAAGAATTACAAAGCCAATAATTTACGTATAACGATAAAAAGAAACCCAAAATGAAACATAAACAATATAATATTATTAAAACTAATTGTTTTAAGGATAATTCTCTCGGCAGAAGCGAACTTTTTGTCCTCTATACTTTTTTTTTCTCTTTTACAAATTTAATTTATTCGTCATCAGTAGCTCGCAGGCAGCACAAAAAGAGACGGTGCGCCGTAGTTTGCCGAGGCTTGAACTAGATAGTCACTAAGCAGCTTGACAGCTTCAAATAAACCATAAGCTTAGGGTTGGTTTTGGTCCTCCTGAGCGGCGCTTTTGAGAATACAATGGGCTAAATGGCCAGGTCACAAAACCCCAAAGGCACACAGCTGATTTGGGATGGGGACCCAGTGGATAGCTGTTAGGCGACAGATACAGCCTCCCGTCAATGACATCCAGCGTTTTCTTTAACAATAACTAACTTTATCATCTTCCGATATTTTTTAACAAACATTGAATTCAGTAACACAACTTGAGAAAGTTGTGTCTAAAAGTTGTTAAAAGTTGTTCTTTCTCAAAGGAAATACTTGAAACTTATTTTCATTGCATATTCTGTCAACACGTTGATTGAAAAGTCCGATTTTTGCAACATTCATTTGATCATAACAGGTTAGAAAAAAAAAATACTGTGGTAAATTTATTTAGAGCTGAAAAACGTAAGATTATCCTATACTGAGTGAACAGGACCTGAGGGTTGGGTTGTTTTACCTCTGAGCGGCACTTTTTTGCACACCATGGGCTAAATGGCCAGGTCACATGGACCCCGAAGGCTCAGAGAAGGTTGGGGGAGGGGACCCACTGGAACAGCTGTTGGGAGACAGATGGTAGCCTCCAGTCAAGGCCATCCAGCGTGTTCTTTAACGTGCACAGGGTATGACTCTCCCGTACACGGGGCTACGGCTTAACGTCCCATCCAACGGACGACGGCCTTTCCAAGCCCATCGGTGTCCCCTACTGACCGTGGGCAGGGCGGGGAATTTTTGCGGAGATAAATCTCAACGCTGACCCAGCTGTGACTCGAACCTGGGAACTACAGATTACGAGCCTGGCGCGCTACCGACTGAGCCACCCCCACCCAGGAGCTGAGGAAGGTGGCAATGCTATAACCTGACCATTTCTGGTACTAATTGTCAAGAATTTTATTTCCAGTACTGATTCGAACAGCGCGACTGCATTGTTGAGAATACAAGCAGAGAACTCTGGAGATCTTTTCAGGAATTGAAACGATTATAACTAGAAAAATAATAACACAACGTTTCTGAAGAACATTCTCTTTTAAAATGATCATCGAATAAAGTTTTCATTTTCTTTCCTTTGTTGTTTTTCTGCTGAGGTCCTGCCATCCTCTCAGACCTTCTACTATGGCATATAAACTGACAGGCTCCTGTCAGACCTCTGTGGCAAGCAGCTGCTTGAGGGGGTATTTTTTATATATATATTATCCTCTAACAGTAAAATTCGAAATATTAACGATTGGGAAAATATAAAGAAATTTAGTACCTATACAATAAAAAGAGAATTTGTTTTATCTCTTGAAACAAAAACGTTGCGTTGTCTCACTCCCCATGGGTGATAAGGGACAAAAACATTGCTGCCAATGTAAACCTCTTCACTTTCACATGGAACCACCAAACGTTGGTGGTTCAATGTAAATTGATAGGTCCTGCCAATTAATACTGGATTAAAAAAGGAAACAGGTACTGGATTAAAAAATAGAAACAGTTCCATGTTATCTCAATAGAAAAATACATTCAGAGCTCCATAACTTCTTCACTATGATTTTTAATGAAAATTATGTCAAAAGATAAATTAAAGTCGCGATTAAATCGATCTGAATCTCGATTTTAAACAATATTTGTTCAGTATTCAAGTTGGTCTGTAAATGATAGCTAGGTAATTTCTGGAAGGAAAGTTATGCAACAATCCCCTATGATGATGCATAGAACCGGCCAGGCCTAGCACCTAATGACCGACCCCGCCTTCTCGTGGTATAGCCGTTAGTACCTTTCAAACGATTCTTTTCTGGAAGTGGACGGAAGAGGCGGAGTGCTATATTAGTGCAGCCTACTGAACTGGAAAACTAAGGCTCCTTTCCTTTTTTTTCTACCCTGCTGAGAAGAGGTCAACCACACAGAGTTCTGGTGCTGACCATATAAACACACTGGACTGGACAGATATATGGCTCTGAGCTTGATTATGGATCCTGATTTTGCTGCACTGGTGGGCTTCCGTGGAGGGAAAATCTTCCGCTGTGTTTTCTGTTTGTTTGTGGGTTGACAGCCACAAGTGAATAGATTCACAGGATATGTTTATCAGCTGGTGGATAATCCTGAGCAGAAGTCATCGCAGGCACCTGAACTCTTTGCTTCTATTGGCATCGTCAATTCTACATTGGAGGAAGTCTTCCAGTGTAGATGGCTTCAGCCTTTAGTAGTGGGGGAACAGGTCTTTACCCCATGTCTGCGATTAGGGGGCTGTGTGATATTGTCTGCATTCCCTCTCTCAATAAACATAGTTTCTTTAAACATCCCACTAATCATTTTCTCTCCATGGGTAGTTGGAATGTGAGGACTCTGCACAGAGCTTTTTATCTTGATGTCCTCACACAAGAATTCCAACGTTATAATTTAGATATTCTCGGCTTGCAAGAGACCAGATGGACAGATAAAGGTCAGATTCTTAAAAATAATCTTAAATTTCTCTTTTCAGGGAGGGACGACAATAAGCATCACCAAGGCATGGGTCTGCTTCTCAGCAGACACGCTAGTGATGCTATTCTAGGATATGAGTGCATTAATGAAAGGTTTCTTACAGCGAAATTTCAGACAAGCGTTAAAGACTTGAATGTTATCTGCTGTTATGCCCCCACTGAGGTTGCTGATGAGGATGAGAAGGATGGGTTTTACGACAACTTCAGGATATTTTGAATTCTGTCAAGAAAGGGGATATTACCCTTGTTCTAGGTGACTTCATTGCCACAGTTGGTAGACTCTGACCTTTGGGGAGGGGTGATAGACCTTTTTGGTATTAGTAGCTGCAATGCCAATGGGAAACGTCTCCTACAGGTAAGCAAACTTATTAAAAACACCGTGACATACATAAGTATACATGGGTTTCACCAAATGGGCTGCATAAGAATATGATTGATTATTTATTAATTAACAGCAAATGGGCTAGTTCTGTTAGGAATACAAGGTCATATAGGGGAGCTGAAATTGGATCTGACCATTACCTTGCAATTTAAACTTAAAAAGTGTTGTGCTAGGGTTAAAAAATTTACCTTTAATACTGAATCTCTGAAAGACCCTGTTATATGTAGCTAAAGCTTACCATGATAGGTTACTTAGTCTTTATGACAGTCATTTTTTGCCTACTACTGAAGTTGAGGAAGAATGGGACCATTTTAAAAAGGCTTTTTTGGAAACTAACAGTACCCTTTTAGGAAAAAAGGAGCAGAGGAGGCAAAATTATTTGAGTGATAAGGCACTTGAGCTTATTTCAGAAAGAAAGAACTGTAGGAATGTCCTTAATTTAATACCCTACTACTCCTAATGGAAAGCATTACAGAGAGCTTACTAAACGTGTAAAGGATCAGTTAACTGCTGATAGAATATTTGGCTTGATGACTTGGCTGACAAAGCCGAGGAAGCAGTTAGAAAGCACAATAGCATAGAGTTGTACCAGATAGTTAATGTTTTGTGGGGTAGAAATGGACAGGTATACAGGGATTGAAGGATAAGAAGGTAAGATTATAGAAGGTGAGGATTCTGTCATGACTAAGTGGGCCTAAGGATCAGTTAACTGCTGATAAGAATATTTGGCTTGATGACTTGGCTGACAAAGCCGGGGAAGCAGTTAGAAAGCACAATAGCATAGAGCTGTACCATATAGTTAATGTTTTGTGGGGTAGAAATGGACAGGTATACAGGGATTGAAGGATAAGAAGGTAAGATTATAGAAGGTGAGGATTCTGTCATGACTAAGTGGGCTGAGCATTTCAGTGATGTTCTGAACAATATGGTTAGTTTTACACCCATTGTTTATAGTGATGATAGATGCATTACTGGCTTTAACGTTGGCCCTATAACAGAGTCTTAAGATATTTTAGCTGTTTATAAAACTTAAATTACATAATCGATACACAGTCGATGAATTTACTACGGAAATGCTTAGAGTTGGGAATGTTTCGGTTACCACATGGATGAATGAACTTTTGAATATCTTTTATGATAAAGGCATTGTTCCTAAGGATTTCACGAGAGCTATTATTATCCCTGTTTTTAAAAAGGGTGATCTCAGTTCCTGTGGTAATTATAGGTGTATCAGCCTACTTTCTGTTCCAGGGAAAGTTTTTTGCATGATTGTGCTTAATAGATTTAAAAATCTGGTTGACAGGCAATTGCGTGATGAGGCAATTGCGTGATGAGGCAGAAGTTGTAGGGGATGTGTAGGATCAGATATTTTCATTCAGGCAGATTCTTGAGAAATGTTTGTTTCAGAAATCTTTGGTTATTAACTTTGTTGATTTCAAAGAGACTCTGTTGATCACCATAATTTGTGGTTGATTGTGAGATCGTATAACATACCAGATAGTTAACATAATGAAATATATAAATACACACGCTCTATAATAACACCGAGTTGTGGTGAAAGTTGGTAAGGCTTGTAGCAATTGGTTTAGCATTACTTTTGGTGATCGACAAGGGTTCATTTTTTTTCCATTTCTCCTTAGTTTGGTTATTGATTATATTATGCCAAATTGCAAGGAAAAGATTTTGGCCTTAAATGGTTTACAAATATGAAAATTTCTGATTTAGATTATAATGATGATTTAGCCGTTTGGCAAATGATTTTGATGAGATGAACTCTTTCATTCGAATTGTTGATGTGACTGGTTGTAGAGTAGGTTTGGTTATAAACAGAGAAAAGACTAAAGTGATGAAAATTGGTCAGGTAAGCTGTAATTCACTTAATCTGAATGGTTATAGTCTTGAGCAGGTGTCACAGTTTAATTTTCTTGAGAACTATGTAACAGATACAGGTAATGTGCGGCGTGAGATTAACAAATGAATAGGGATTGCTGCCGTTACTTTTAAAATGGAGAGTGTGGAGAAATAAGTGTATACATCTAAAGACTAAAATTTGACTGTAAGATAGTTTGGTCCTTTCTAGATTAATTATGGTAGTGAAACTTGGACGCTTTAGATAACAAGAAACTCGATGCTTACGCAGTATCTTGGATATTAAGTAGTTCAACTTTGTAAGTCATGATGAGGTAAGGAAAAGGAGTCTGCAACCTCCTTTAAGCAGCATATCTACAGAGAGAGACTACGTTGATTTGGTCAAGTTGCCCGTATGGATAATTATAGATTAGCGAATAAGGTTATGGACAGTGTACCAAAAGGCCTCAGAAAGAGGGGTAGACCTAGGATGCGGTGGACAGACAATATCAAATATGACCTTGTTAGAATTGGTGCGTAATGGCCAGATGCAGAAGATATAGCTCAGGACAGATATGCTTGGAAAACTAAATTGCAGTCTGGTTGGACCTCCGTATCCCATGTCTGCTTGAGGATGATGATAATGATTCAAAAAGTTAAGAACCTGTTGAGAGGCTACAAAATTCAGAGTATGAATTATTTTGTAGCCTGTTAAAAGCAACAAAAATTTACCCAAAAAGTTTAATTGAAACGTTAAATCAAATACTCTAGTAAAGTCAACTATGATCTCTGATCTCTTAACCGATTTTAATATTTTAATTTATTTAAATTTATTGTAGCTATATAAGCAATATTCCAGAGTTCATAACTCTTTGAATACTGAACAAATATAGTTTAAAACTGAGATTTAGATAGATTAGATTAAAATCTTTTATTTGTCTTTAGATATACTTTTCATTAAAAAACAAATTGAAGAAGTTTTTGAACTCGGAATCGGATTTCCCATTGAGAGGACATGGAACTGTTTACATTTTTCTATCCAGCACCTATGGATCGTTTGCAATATTCGCAGAAATTTTGTCATTTTTCAACCTTTTCCACCGCTAGAGGGCGCTATTAAAGTTATTGTGAAAATCTGAAATTGTGAATCGTAATAGTTCATCAACACCAAGCCAACCCGAAAACTACTTTTGATTTATCGCAAAAAATTTTTATATCTACGGAGGAAAAGTAGAAACATTTAGCTCGTTTTTTTCTCAAACGAGCCAAAACATTTCATACGTTTAAGAGAAGAGAGACGTTGGAGATTATGCAATATTCTTTCGAAAGCATAGTGTTGTTTAAATTAGTGAATTTCAAGAAAGAGTGAAAGTTTCCAAAAAGCCATCTCCTTCTCAAACTCTTATATCTCTGTGACTTTTCAGTTTTACGATTATCTCCTATTTACAACTCTGCAATGCGCCAAAATAATCCATCTCTTCCCTTGTCTAATTTCTGGTTGCATTCATAATTAGCAGCGCCGTGACTATCTAATTTTGCGCCTGAAGCAAGAATATAAAATTGTGCCCGCAACCTCCCATAAAAGATTTTTTTTAAAACAAAGCGTGGAATAAAGTTATTTTAATGTTGTCGCTTTAAAAAACGATTGAAGAGGGATTCCTAGATGTGACAAATGGGCACTTGTCGCACTGTGTGTGTGTGTGGGCTTTTGTCTGTAGCTGTGAATTCCGTCCTTCCCACCTAAAGTGTCCATCCTGTTAGTCTGTTCCCTTTGTGTTGAAAAAAATCTCAATTAAGTGAGAAATTAAAAAACAAATGAATCGTTATGCCTGATGCAAATCAGAGCATAACACTTATTGCTGGGAAGAGTTATCAATGGATATACTTTTCGTACCAAACTTGTGGAGTGGATTTAACTAGTTATGAAATATAATACGATTTTTACGTAAAATTATGTATAACATATGTTACCGCTAAAGTGCAGAAATCAGTTATTCTACAGATTATCTAGGTATTGTGCAGATTAACTAGGGTGATCCGTTACCGTGCGGAAAATTGTTTCATTTCTCAAATTACCTACTAGGCACTCGTTAAAGTGAAAATAAGATCTTTGCTGGAACAACAGGAACGTTTCTGTACGTTTAAATTAACATAATGTTATTTATCTAGTGTCCGAGAGTAGAGTTGAAACCAGGGTCATCCCTCTGTCAACATGTATCAGTCGTCCGAATTATAAAAAACGCCCCCGAAATGAGCAGGCCAAATGAGAACGAATCATTTTAGTGATTCGTTATCAAGAATGAATCACTTTACCGATTCGTTCTCACTTGGCCTCCGCTCATCAGGGGGTTTTTTTATAATGCGGACGAGTGAATCACGTGACACGAAGATTCGTATTCAAGAGATTCACCACTATGAGAGAAACAAACTTTTGAACTTTAACGATACGGAAGCCGTTAATGTGCACATTACCTAGGTAAAATGCGGAAAACTCTTGATTCCGCACGTTAACGGAGCAAATCAGTTAATCTGCAGATTAGCTAGGTAATGTGCACATTAACGGCTTTCGAGCTTTAGCGGTAACATATGTTATATAATAATCCCTCCATATTCGCGAGGTTTACGTTCTTGGAAAACACCGTGAATATTGAATTCGCAAATACTGAACTTAATAGCTGATGGGAAAAGTGAGGTTTGGGTTCCTGGGCATTAAGATGATCACTTTTCTCCTAATATTTTTATGTTAAAATGATACAGTGTTTCGAACATATTAATATTTATATGGGATTTGGTTTTGTAACGTAAATTAATAAATTAGCATGAAAAATAGTTCATTTTCATTGTAATTCAGGTTGGGGTAGCCACGGTACAGATAACAATTAACAGAAGAATATAATAAAACAATTTATTACATTGCACTTTATTATTTTTCACTTCTCTCTAATTCTCTCTTCCTCCATCTGCGGGTCTTCTACAATTTCTTCAACATTTTGCTTTTCCTTCTGAAGTTTCTCCGTTTATTGTTTATTCTTTACTATGCGTGAATTTGTAGAGAGTTACGTATCAATACTGCCAATAGGCTTGAATAACCCATTCAACGTTAGCTGTTTAGCCTTTCTTCTGATGTATTTCAAATGCGAAACATAGGGGAGGGTTGGAACCTCAACGACTCTCTTAAATTTCATGCTTCGATCCGAAATAGGCAGATGATTGTCCGATGGATCTGAAAGAGTCAGATGATAGTGCGATCTGAATATTCTGAGGGGCTTGGAAAGGTCATCATCCAGCGGATGGGACGTTGAGCCGTTTTCCGTGTGCGGGAGAGCCATATTCTGTGCACGTTAAAGAATACGCTGAATGGCCTTGATGGGAGGCTAATATCTATCTTTCACCAGCTGTCCAATGAGTCCCCTCTCCCAACCTTCTGGGTCCTTGTGATCTGGCCATTTAGCCCATTATGTGCAAGAAAGTGCCATTCAGAGGTAAAACAACCCAACTTTTTCCCGCTATCTTGCATGGCTTGCTCCCCCCTGCCCCTTTCTGTTATTTTTTTCCAAGATCCGAGAAACGTATGGCGTGATATGTTTTGGTTTACTTAAAAGTTTATCACAAGTAATGTCATACTTGCCAGAACTCCAAAGCGACAATTATATAATGTACAAAATAAGAATTGCATTATAACATTACATTATAAAAATTCAAAAGGGAGAAAAAACTCGGCGATTTACAGCAGTGAATTACTCTTATTCGTTGTTCATTCTCATTCACGGAACACCAGTGTGCCGCTTTCACATTGGTTAACAACATTATGATTGCTTTTTTTTAAAAAAAAAAGCCTCGTTCGATGTTATGCCGAGATGTTACAGTGACCCTTGCCTATCCTCGCCTGACGCACGTACTCACGACCACTCGCTTCCTTAGTTAGGGCCAATCCAGTATGCTCCTAGACTGGCCCCAAAATAACGAACTTGACACTACTTATTATCACTACTTTAGGTTCAGTTCGGCATAAGTTTGACCAAACCGAAACAGAGAGGACAAACATCGAAAGGGGAAGAGAATTTACTCCGGAAACAGAAATTGGGACATTAAAGTTGTAGGAAACAACTTTTAAGTTGTAAGAGTGGTTTCACAGGACCGAATAAACTGCGGGATCATTAAATTGGGAATTCTCTGCCTCGAGCTGTCTTCCGATCGTGATCGGTGCCGCTCGGATGAAGACCGCCGCTCGTGCTGGCTCGAGACTCCCCAGAGAATTGAACTTCCGGGAGTGGTCATTGTTGCCCAATCCCTCTGGGTTGTCACGTGACCCTCGTGGCTAATACCGCGAACCTTACGTGCTCTCATTTTCACTTCCGTGTTCTGCATTTTGACAGATTGCCCAAAAAATACCTTTATAATGGGGCTGCTAATTGCACATTTGTTAATAATAATCCCATTAGCAGTCTCAGTAGGAAGGTAGTTAGAATAATTTCTGGGAGGAGGGTGTGGATGGAGAGGAGAGATAAGAGCGCCGTGATTAATGCAAATAAATGAGAGTGAATCTACGTTTTAGCGTTGTTAACTCAAGGAGGAAAAATCGTAAGACAGAAGTTCTTAATCTTTCTCGCATCGCAACACAGCTAGTGATCGTTTCACTTCGTCGCGGGACATCCGGTGCTCACAGGTTATTCATTCGCCGAACACAAAAATGAACATATTTTAATAATGAAAAAGAACAAAATACTCGGCCGTTGACAGAACTGATTTACTCTCATTTCGTTGTTCATTCTGGGGACACACCAGTTCACGTTTCACATTAATTGACAACATTTTCACTAATGCTTTTTCAAATTTACGAATTTAATCACAATAACATCGGCAAATAAAAATAATTATATAAATCTATTTAATTTTTTCTTTAGCTCATTCGTGCCTATTTGATTCAAAACTTTTATTAACTTTTGGGCATATTTAGACTTTTTTTATGAATGCGGGATCAGAGTTGGGTTGCTACACAGTAGTCGAAAACCACTGCTTAAGTTAACAAGAAAGAGCTTGGGTAGTTTTACCTCTGAGCAGCACTTTTCATGCACACAATGGGATAAATGGCCAGGTCACAAGGATCCAAGGGTTCAGAAACGATTTGGAAGGATGATCAGATGGACAGCTCTTAGGAAACATATGGGAGCCTCCCGCCAAGGACATCCAGCGTGCTCTTCATCGTGGAGAGAGTTTGCACCTCCCACGTATGGAGCACGGTTTAACGTCACAAACGACGGATGGTGGTCTTTCAAAAAATAACAATTCTTCCCAATAAAGAAGTGGACAATATAGAGAGGTATGCTTTAGTTTTATTTTTTAAGGCGAGGAAGATGTATTTTTTAGTTCAGATTTTTTCAAATAATATTAGCTATCACTAGTCAAATAATATTTTTTGGGGAAATGAGGTGGCAAAGTCAAATATCAGCATGATTCCAATGAAAAAGAATTATATACTTACTCATTTTTAATTCAATTTCTAGAAAGCTAATAAATACCTATCATCATCATCCTCAAGCAGCCATGGGCTACGGAGGTCCAACCAGACCGTGCAGTTTAATTCTCCAAGCATATCTGTCCTGAGCTACATCTGCTGCATCCGGCCACTGCACACCAATCCTAACAACGTCCTGCTTGACATTGTCTGCCCACCGCATCCTAGGTCTCCCCCTCCTTTTGAGGCCTCTAGGCACACTGTTCATAACCTTATTCGCCAATCTATAATTATCCATACGGGCAACATGGCCAAACCAGCGGAGTCTCTCTCTGCACAATATGCTGCTTAAAGGAGGTTGCAGACTCCTTTGCCTAACCTCATCATTAGTTACAAAGTTAAACCACCTAATGCCCAAGATGCTGCGTAATAAGCATCTAGAATCAAAAGCATCTAGTTTCCTGTTATCTTGTTTACATAGCGTCCAAGTTTCACTACCATAACTAACCCTAGAAAGAACCAAACTACTATACAGTCTAATTTTAGTCTTTAGGTGTATACGCCTATTTCTCCACATTCTCCATAGATTCTTAAAAGTCCCGGCAGCAATCCCTATTCGTCTGTTAATCTCATGCCGCACATCACCAGTATCTGTTACATAGCTCCCAAGGTAATTAAACTGTGACACCTGCTCAAGACTACAACCATTCAGATTAACTGAATCACAACCTGCCTGACCAATTTTCATCACTTTAGTTTTCTCTCTGTTTATAACCAAACCTACTGTACTACAAGTCTCATCAACAGCTCGAATGAAAGAGTTCATCTCATCAACATCATTTGCCAAAAAGGGCTAAATCATCAGCATAATCTAAATCAGAAATTTTCGTATCTCCAGCCAATTTAAGGCCAAAAGCTTTCCCTTGAAGTGAATTTCGCATAACATAATCAACAACCAAACTAAAGAGAAAAGGAGACAAGATGCACCCTTGTCGAACACCAGACGTAATGCTAAACCAATTGCTAGAACACTTACCAACTCTCACACATGACTCAGTGTTATTATAGAGAGCTTTCATTATGTTAATTAACTTGTCTGGTATACCATATGATTTCACAATCAACCACAAATTATGACGATCAACAGAGTCGAAAGCCTTTTTGAAATAAACAAAGCTAGCAACCAAAGGTTTCTGAAACTCTAAACATTTCTCAAGAATCTACCTAAGTGAAAATATCTGATCAACACATCCCCTACCACTTCTGAATCCACATTGCTCGTCACGCAATTGCCTGTCAACCAGATTCTTAATTCTATTAAGCACAATCATGGAAAGAACTTTACCTGGAACAGAGAGTAGACTGATACCCCTATAGTTATCACAAGAACTGCGATCACCTTTTTTGAAAATAGGGATAATAATAGCTCTGGTAAAATCTTTAGGAACCATGCCTTTATCATAAAAATTATTCAAAATTTCAGTCATCCAAGTGGTAACCGAAACATTCCCAGCTCTGAGCATTTCTCTACTAATTTCATCTACCCCTGGGGATTTATGAAATTTAAGTTTAGAGATAGCCAAAATAACTTCAGATTGTGTTATAGGGCCAACATTAAAGCTGCCATTGCATCTATCATCATTACAAACAATGGGAGTAGAACTAACCACATTGTTTAGAACATCACTGAAATGCTCAGCCCACCTAGTCATGACAGAATCCTCCCCTTCTATAAACTTACCTTTTTTATCCTTCAATCCTTGTATACCTGTCCGTTTTCTACCACACAAAACATTAACTATCTGGTACAGCTCTCTGCTGTTGTGCTGTCTAACTGCTTCCTCGGCTTTGTCAGCCAAGTCATCAAGCCAAATATTCTTATCAGCAGTTAACTGATCCTTTACACGTTTAGTAAGCTCTCTGTAATGATTTCCATTAGGACTAGTAGGGTATTAAATTAAGGACATTCCTACAGATCTTTCTTTCTGAAATAAGCTCAAGTGCCTTATCACTCAAATAATTTTGCCTCCTCTGCTCCTTTTTTCCTAAAAGGGTACTGTTAGTTTCCAAAAAAGCCTTTTTAAAATGGTCCCATTCTTCCTCAACTTCAGTAGTAAGCAATCAATGACTGTCATAAAGATTAAGTAATCTATCATGGTAAGCTTTAGCTACATATAACAGGGTCTTTCAGAGATTCAGTATGAAAGGTAAATTTTTTAACCCTAGCACAACACTCTTTAAGTTTAAATTGCAAGACACTTTTAACAAGGTAATAGTCAGATCCAATTTCAGCTCCCCTATATGCCCTGGTATTTCTAACAGAACTAGCCCATTTGCTGTTGATTAATATATAATCAATCATATTCCTATGCAGCCCATCAGGTGAAACCCATGTGTATTTATGTATGTCGCGGTGTTTGTAATATGTGTTAGTTATTCTGAAACCATTGAGTTTACTTACCTGTAGGAGACGTTGCCCATTGCCATTGCAGCTACCAGTACCAAAAGGGCCTATTACTCTTCCCCAAAGGTCAGAGTCAGTACCAACTTTGGCATTGAAGTCACCAAGAACAAGGGTAATATCTCCTTTCTTGACAGAATTCAAACTATCCTGAAGTTGTCCGTAAAACCTATCCTTCTCATCCTCATCGGCATCCTCAGTGGGGGTATAACAGCAGATAACATTCAAGTCTTTAATGCTTGTCTGAAATTTTGCTGTAAAAAACCTTTCATTAATGCACTCATATCCTAGAAGAGCATCACTAGCATGTCTGCTGAGCAGCAGACCCACGCCTTGGTGATGATTTCCATCCTCCCTCCCTGTAAAGAGAAATTTAAAGTTATTTTTAAGTATCTCACCTTTACCTGTCCATCTGGTCTCTTGCAAGCCTAGAATATCTATTTTATAGCGCTGGAATTCCTGCATGAGGACATCAAGAGAATAATCTCTATGTAATGTCCTCACGTTCGACGTTCCTGCAGAGACAAAATGATTAGTAGGATTTTTTAAAAAATTAGGTTTATTGAGATTGGTAGGGCCAACAATATCAAACAGCCCCCTGATCGCAGGCATGGGGCAAAGACCTCTTCCTCCTCTGCTAAAGGCTGAAGTCACCGATGCTGGTAGGAACTTCAAGCACCACCTTTTCAAGTGGACTTTTTCAAGAGCCACATGGCCTGCCTGAGACACATTACTCCAGTTTAGGCTTGACGATGCCCAACTAGCTAAGTAAGGTTCAGGTACCTGCGATGGCCTCTGATTAGGATTATCCACCAGCTGATATAAGGTATCCCATGCCTCTGTTCACTTAGATCTGGCAACCCAGAAGCAAACAGAAAACACAGCCGCAGACTCTCCCTCAACAGAGGCCCACCAGTGCAGCAAGTCCAGGATCCATAATCAAGCTCAAATCCATAAACAAGTCCCGTCTAGTAGGTATAAATGGTCAGCACCAGGACCCTGTGAAGTTGACCACTCCTCAGCAGGGTTGAAAAAAAAAGAAAAAAGTGGCCATAGATGACCAGATCAGTAGGCCATACTGAACTGGCAGCCCTCCCCTTCCGTTCCCTTCCAAAAGAGAATATGTCTTTTGAAAGGTATTAACGGCCTGCACCACGAGAAGGCGGGGTCGGACATTAGGTGCTAGACCTGGCCAGTTCTGTGCATCATCACTAGGGATTGGTGCACAGCTCTCCTTCCAGTTTACGCCTAGCTACCATTTACAGGCCTATAATAGAATTAAAAACTGATTAATAGCAAATTAATATAGGTAAAAATTAGACCTTAATATCTTATGCTTTTTTTCATGAATTTAGTTTTTACCTTTCTGAGATTTACAATTCCCGGGGCAGCCGTCCATCGGATGGAACGTAAAGCCATGGCCCAGTGTGCTGGATAGCCATTCGCTGTGCACGCTAAAGAACACGCTGGATGGCCTCGACGGGAGTCTTTCACCTATCTCCTGACAGCTGACCACTGGATTCTTTTACTTTCTAATCCATTGGGGATCCTTATGCCCTGGCCATTTAGCCCATTGTGTGCAAAAAAAAGTGCCGCTCAGAGGTAAAACAACGCAACTTAACCAGATCACAAGGACTTCAAGTTCTCAGAAAAAAATTGGGAGAAAGGAACCCACTTGACAGATGCTAAGAGACTGATATGGAAGCTATTATGGAAGCCTCTTGTTAAGGCCATTCAGCGTGTTGCAGCGCAGGAGCGATGGCTTTACGCTCCATTCGATGAACAGCGACTTTTTCAAGCCAATCTGGGTCTCCATTTTGTCCGAGGACCTCATTTTAAAATTGATGCAATTATTCTTTTGCGACATGCATAAAGCGGATATCCAGATAAAAGGGATCCGGATAAACGGGGTTCTAGTGCATTTAGAAACCCTTTTTCCTTAAGATAATATAAATACTCTCCAGCATATTGTTATGAGTTTCGTTTGCAGGCTGCTAAAATTAACTACAATGTTCCATGGCAGGGACGTATGCAGGGGAAGGGGGAGACGGAGAGTCCGGAGCACCCCCGAAAATCCTGTCGTCTTATATGAAATCTCAAACTTCTCTATCTGCTTTGAAATCCAAAATAATTGTCTTTATATAATTTCATTTTAGCCCCATATTTTATGTCCGACACTAAAAATAATTAAAATAATAAATATTTCCTCAAGCAGCTGCTTGCCGCAGAGGTCTGACAGGAGCCTGTCAGTTTATACGCCATAGTAGAAAGTCTGTAAGGATGAAGGAACCTCAGAAGAAAGACATCGCAAAATCCATGCCTTATCCAGTGCTCGAACCCAGAGCCCTCCTTTGATCAGTAATCAAGCATGCCTAACTACTTGGCGATTTAAAAAAAACAACTATGAAATCTTATTCCATGTAGAATATAATTTTTACTTTTCCTATTCGGTGGAATATTTTTGTAATTGGGAAACTACTCAAGCCTTACTTTCGGAGTGGGGGGGGGAAACTAAATTATTGGAGCCTTCCCGAAACTTAATTCTCGCTCCCCCCCCTCCCTGGCTGCGAAACTAAATTCTGGGTAGGTGCCTGTCCCAAGGCCGAGAGGCTAGCGCACTTGGCTTATGATCAAAGACACCTGGGTTCGAACCTCGAGTGTTGTATTTCTCCTTCACTTGAGGCTTCCATCTGTCTCCTAACAGCTGTCCAGTGGAGACTCTTTCCTCAACCTTCTCTTAGCCATCGGAATCTATGTGACCTGGCCATTTAGCCTATTGTGTGCAAAAAAAAGTACTGTTCTGAGGTAAAACAACAGAGCCGAATCTTTAGAGTTAAAGTTACAAGTGCATACCTAGAGAGAGGTGCTACTTTTTAGATTTATCTCTGCTCTCAGGTCTTCGATGAGAATGGGGACGCCAATAGGCTTGGAAAGGCCTCCATTCGTCGGTTGGAACATTAAGACATGATTCTGTCTTAATGTCCCATCCGACATCCGACATATTAATGCGCTAAAGATGTGGCAAAAAGGCCATATCTTTAGCGCATTAAAGAAAACTACAGATGACCTTGATGGGAAGCTTCTATTTCCTAACAGTTGTCCAGTGAATCACCTTCCCATAGTAATCACGAGCCTTTCTGACCTCGTCATTTAGCTTATTGTGTGCTGTGAACAAAATAACTCTTTCCAACTCTCTCTTTGGTTGGGTAAAACTTCTATAGTTAATCTGATAGTTCAAATGTAACTATACTCTTCATCTGAAGTTCTAAACTATTTTAGGAGATATTTATTTAGGAATTACTATCCTCGTCTTCTGATTTCATAATCACAATTATTTGGGATCAGAGTGCATCCCTATTTGCCCTTGTTCAAACATCAAAGTCATGTTTATTTCCCAAACTTCTTGTTTGTCGGGCTACTTGAGATCCGACTCCGTGTGAAATGACAACCAAGGTCGCCACGTGCGAGGCTCGGGAATCCACGCGGCAGTGGCGTCGTCGTCCTCTGTTGGATCAGCTTGAACCTCCTTCACCATGTTGAACGACTGGCTGAACACACAGGTAATGACCTCAATAGAGGCTCCGGAACCGCTGTCAGAGTGATTCAAACCGATAATGCAAGCCACGTGTCCCGCAGACGACCAAAGCATGCGTGTTGTCTGCGCTATGTGACCGATGGCTTAACAGGAACACGGATCGATGCACGACACAGAAAAATTTCACAGGTTACTACGGAATGAATGTCTCTTTTGTATAAACACATTTTTGTTCGGCATGAATTGAGGCTTACTGAGAATTTTTTTTCGTGCTTTTCGGATTTGGATATTTGAATTGAACTGCTTGTTATTCGAAACTGCATTGTTTTAATTGTAATTTAATAGTAAAAGAAAGGTATGGCCGAGTGTTTAGTGAGTTTGGCTACTGATCTAAGGGACCTGTGTTGTCTAGGGGACCTGTGTACAAGTCGTCTCCGTTGCATGGTTGTATGTGTCGTTTTTCTGCTGAGGTCCCGCCATCCTCACAGACCTTCTACTATGGCATATTAAACTGACAGGTCCTCTGTGGTCAACCAGCTGCTTGAGGGGGCATTTATTTATTTTATAAATATTATTTACCCTGACTCCATTTGGAAGAATGATTATGTACAACATCATACATAAGAAAATGGACAGAAGATACATGAATCCTTTGGCAATCTTAGATGAAAGCAAATGAAACATTTAAAACTTATAGCATTTAAGATATTTACGTAAGTCCAAACTTCTTAAATGCTTTTTAAAAACAGCTATGGTAGGAGAGATGACTGCGTCCTCTGGAAGATCATTACATACACTTCCTAATCTAAATAAATATAAATAAATACCCCTTCAAGCAGCTACTTGCCACAGAGGTCTGACAGGAGCCTGTCAGTTTATATGCCATAGTAGAAGGTCTGTGAGGATGGCAGGACCTCAGCAGAAAAATGACACATACATCCATGCCTTACCCGGGGCTCGAACCCAGGTCCCTTAGATCAGTAGCCAAGCGTGCTAACCACTCGGCCATGGGACGGGAATCTCTTCTTGAAAATGGGATGTCAATACACAGCAGTGTTGTCTAGTCCTGCTATTAATTATATGAAAGAAAGGTTGTTCGGGATTAAAGTACAAAAGTCCATGGATGATTTTGCAGCATGTGATTAAATCATACTCAAGTTGTCTTCGTTCCAGAGAGTGCAATGATGGTTCATTTAAATCCAATAGCTTTTTTGGATCCAATAGCTTTTTTGTAAAAGATCTCTCCTTTTTCAACAGTTTCAATATCACCCACACGGTAAGAGGACCATACCGGAGATGATTATTCTAGAATGGGTCGAACATATGTGATGGATGCTTTTACAAGGGTACTTTGCTACACTTGCTGTAGCATTTCAAATCATGTGCACGACACGGTTGGCCTTCATAGCAATTTAATTTCATTGTTGTGAAAAGGATAATATTTATGAGTTATGACGATGCCCAAATCAGTGTGAGGGCATAGCTTTACGTCCCATCCGACGGACGGTGTCTTTTCCAAGCTCATCGGTGTCTCCCTTTCTGACCGAGGTGAGGGTGTGGGCTAAAAAGATAAATTTCAATGCTGACACAGTTGGGGCTCGAACCTGATAACTGCAGATTATAAACCTGGAGCGTTGTCTACTGAGCCAATACAGCCATTTGAATTTGGATAAAGAGGATTTGCCGATCTTGTAGATAGAATTCATGAATACCAGATGAGGCTCAAATACCGGTTATGGCAGCGAATCAGTGAGATCTCATTCTGTCATTCCGAAATATATATTTTAAATACTTCATTCCAAAATAGGGCAAAATATATTTGTTCCTCCTTCGTTCTGGGGCGGGGGTGGCTCAGTCGGTAGCGCGCCAGGCTCGTAATCTGTAGTTCCCAGGTTCGAGTCCCAGCTGGGTCAGCGTTGGACGTTAAGCCGTGGGATGGACGTTAGTTCCCAGGTTCGAGTCCAAGCTGGGTCAGCATTGAGATTTATCTCCGCAAAATTCCCCGCCCTGCCCACGGTCAGTAGGGGACACCGATGTGCTTGGAAAGGCCGCCGTCCGTCGGAAGGGACGTTAAGCCGTGGCCTCGTGTGCGGGAGAGCCATACCCTGTGCACGTTAAAGAACACGCTGGATGGCCTTGACGGGAGGCTACCATCTGTCTCCCAACAGCTGTCCCAACCTTCTCTGAGCCTTCGGAGTCCATGTGACCTGGCCATTTAGCCCATGGTGTACAAAAAAGTACCGCTCAGAGGTAAAACAACCCAACCCTCCTTCGTTCTAAAAGGTCTTTTAAAAATATCTTCTAGAATGCCTGTAATATTCTATTTATAATATGTGCAATATATATAATATACGTAAAATACATATGTGAAATATATATAATGTATGTGTAATATTATATATTACTATCTTTTGCATATCCATTTCGGTTATTAAAATTTGTCAAGGGAAATCATGATTTCCAACTCACCTCTTCCGTAAAAACTGAATTCGGTGTTGTTCAGTATTAATGCAAATTGCTACAGTTGTAAATTCTTGAGCAGCTGTTGTTATGAACTTCACATAACGAAATGCAAAATGTTTAAATTTTTGGTTTTAGTTTTGAAATGAGCAATGATACCCAGATATCCAAATTTAAACGAGCACATATTACGCCATTATCTGTTTTTATCGATTTATTGACCTAAAATCTTGTCCCTAAGGAAGTTTTCCAGATTTCTTTGAATTCTTTTTCTAGTAAAGAACCGAAAATTTCTTTCCCATACAAGTTGTGTACATATTATGATTCCCAATGTATATGACTATTACGAAGAAAAAAAAGTTTTGATCGGAGGTACATAAAAGCTATAAAAATTGATGAATAACAAATAGCGTGTTCTGTGTTCTCATCCAACCTACAAAACTGATGAACACGAAAGAAACAAACTGCATTCTGTCTTTCCATAACATGGATAAATATTAAACACTACATTATATCTTTCCATTAACCTTTTCAAAACGGATAAACGTTAACACCGTGTTCTGGTCCTCCATCAAACTTATAAAAATTAAGAAACATTAAACAAAATGGAACGTCTTTCCATCAAATCTATAAATATTCATAAACATAAACATCGTGTTCTGTCGTTCATAAAACACTTAAAATTGATAAAAGTTAACAACGTGTTCTTCCTTTCCATTTTAAACATAAGGGGCTGGGGTGGCTCAGTCGGTAGCGCGCAAGGCTAGTAATCTGTAGTTCCCAGGTTCGAGTCCCAGCTGGGTCAGCGTTGAGATTTATCTCCGCAAAATTCCGCGCCCTGTCCTCGGTCAGTAGGGGACACCGATGGGCTTGGAATTATTTCCGCAAAATTCCGCGCCCTGCCCACGGTCAGTAGGGGACACCGATGGGCTTGGAAAGGCCACCGTCCGTCGGATGGGATGTTAAGCTGTGGCCCCATGTGTGGGAAAGCCATACCCTGTTCAAGTTAAAGAATACAACAACTGTTCCAGTGGGTCCCCTTTCCCAACCTTCTCTGAGCCTTCGGGGTCCTTGTGACCTGGACATTTAACCCATGGTGTGCAAAAAAGTGCCGCTCAGAGGTAAAACAACCCAACCCATTAAACATAAAATTAATAAACATCAAACATTGTCTTTTCATAAAAAACCTATTAAATATAATAAATATTAAACGCGCTGTTCTTATTTTTCCATAAAAATTAATAATCATTAAACACAGCGGTCTGTCTTTCCATCAAACATTTGAAATTTAATAAACATCAAACATTGTATTTTGCCTTTCTACAGAAACCTATAAAAAAAATAAACATTAAACACCTTGCTATGTCTCTTCATCATATCTATAAAATTTGATAGACATGGAACACTGTGCCTATTTAATAATCGTTTCTTGCACCACACCCTGTTAATGGACTGGATTTTAACCGGATTCTGCCAAGTCCTTGTGATGATTCCATTTGCCGATGGGTCTCTGACTGATAGTGACGAAAGCATGTCACCAGTGCAAGACACATGAAATGAGACCCAATGAATTGTTTGACCTGTATTGTCTATATGGCAAAGCTCACGTTCGCTTTCCTGCCACGTTCAAGTGTGCGCGGGTCTCGATGCCCTAATCTGTCTCCCTCCATCCCGGACTTCAGACTCGTTTCTGTTCTGATGAACTATGATCTGCGATAAACCAGCGAATGCGGAATCGTTTTGGTTACTAAGGGCAACGATAGCAAATACAAGTTCTTTTGTTTTCCATTGTAGTGGGGGGAGGGAAGTATCACCTGTTCGCTCTCGTGTTCCATTAGTCGTTAAGTCCTTCTGTTACTGGGGCGGGTGTTGACTCAGTTGGTCCGCGCCTGTCTCGTAATCTGAAATTCCCGGGTTTGAGTCCCACTTGGGCCTGTGTTGAGATTTATCTCTGCTAAACCATCACCCTGTTCTCCATCAGAAAGGGGACACCAATGGGCTTTGATAAGACCGCCGTCCGTCAGATGAGACGTAATGGAGAACAGGGACACCAATGGGCTTGGATAAGACCGCCGTCCTTCAGATGAGACGTAATGGAGAACAGGGACACCAATGGGCTTGGATAAGACCGCCGTCCTTCAGATGAGACGTAATGGAGAACAGGGACACCAATGGGCTTGGATAAGACCGCCGTCCTTCAGATGAGACGTAATGGAGAACAGGGACACCAATGGGCTTGGATAAGACCGCCGTCCTTCAGATGAGACGTAATGGAGAACAGGGACACCAATGGGCTTGGATAAGACCGCCGTCCTTCAGATGAGACGTAATGGAGAACAGGGACACCAATGGGCTTGGATAAGACCGCCGTCCTTCAGATGAGACGTAATGGAGAACAGGGACACCAATGGGCTTGGATAAGACCGCCGTCCGTCAGATGTGACGTAAAGCCGTGGCCCATGGTCAGGAGGGTAATACCATATGCACGTTAAAGGACATGCTGGATGGTTTTGATGAGAATAATGTTTTTCGTAATAGTTGTTCAGTGGGTCCCCTTTCCACTACCTTGTCCCAAAAAGACAACTGCAATGAGACCTTGGGGTCCTTTGCAATTATCTTTTGCAAATGGCTCATATTTTAAGCCTTGGGGTCTTTGTGCTGAACGTTTAGGTCATTGTCTGCAAAAACAGGGCCGCGTAGATAAAGCAATTAAATACATTTGTAGGGGGAGGCTGACCATGGAATTTTTGTAAAAATTACAACTTTACCTCTGAGCTTATTGTTCTACACCCCACCATATCTAGTTGATGGGGGGTAAGAACTAGGGGCAACCGATAGGTCAGGCCCCAAAATACTGGCTGATGATAGCGTTGTGTTTTCAATGCTATTTGCGGGAGAAGTTTTCCTTCTCATCAATGATAGGTCGCAGACCTATTGGTTTTATTGATTTTATTGATTTTAATTTTTTTATATACTGTATTTCATTTCTATCCTGATGCAACCACTTTGTGTCTGGAGATGTCTTCGGAGGTTAATGGGTGCAACATCTCCGTTGCGAGTTTCATTCAGGGTTCCGTTTCATCTGTTTACATTGGTTGCCGAGAGGGAAATTGACTAATGTACGGAGACGAGAGGTGTCTTGTGAAACAATTTCAGCTCACCCAAAAAGCAGACATTGACCTGCGAGAGGAATTAAAGTGCTGGCTGGCAGCAGAGCTCCATCTCACTTGTGAAATATGGAAATGGAGTCGGGTTTTGCCCAGGGCTCGGTTCTGATTGGCCCTTTTTGGTCGAGAGTTCCCAGGGTTGCCAGAAAGATATTGTCACGCTCGACCCGGGAGAAACAGTTCGGTGTGGGTTGATCAGACTAACAGACCAGGGTTTGGTCTTTTTCTATCTTTCTTTTGCTGTCTTTGCTAAGTCCAACTTTAGTGAAATTCACTGGACTGACTTTTAGGCCATGATATAGGGAGGGAAAGTGTTAAATTAGACATCTCTTAAATTAGTGAGATGATAAACTTTTACCTAAATACGTTAGGCGAAATTTAAAGAAATTTGCTTTGCTTGGGAAAAACCACGATCAGAGAAATCTGGAGTGGGTGTTTCATGAAAATTTACGCCGTGTGCACATCACAATAACTTAGCAGAATACAGTTCTCGTCCCGGAGAAACTTCAGCATGGTAAAGTTATTTTAATTTAACTTACTCTGCTTGTTGTCACTTTCACTTTTAAGTTTTATTTTCATTATTTTGTGTGAGTGTTGTTCGAACTTAAGCTTAACTGAATGGAGTGAGTACTTAGTCAATTTATTGTAATGTAAAATCATCCACCTTTATAAGCCAGTGGTGGAACTTTGTTAAGTGTTGAATTTAAATAAATTCAAAATTTTTGTTATTGTTCAAACAAAAATTGGGTCTTGGTCAATCATGTGAAATCTCTTACTCGTCGCAACTACAGTTAGAGAATACGGAACTGCGTATTGCTAGCTTGTAGATTGTTCCTGGTTCTAATCTAAAATCTTCTTTCGGCCACTCTTTCAAAAATATTTGTTTGAAGGCATTAAATTTCGAAGTCAGATCATCAAGCTATTGACATGCAGTTCTAGATAAGATAATTATTTTAGTAAATGCGGAACATTTTAAGTTCATACCGTATGCCTCGAAGAGGAAAAAGTTGCGGGTGACAAACTGGCGTCCGCGACAGGACCAGGTTGAGTGGAGATAAACGATTATTAAACAGAACCAGGTTGAGTAGAGAGGTAAATAGATTATTAAATTGATAAATAATCTCAAACTTTTGTTGTGACGAAAAATTGGAATATTTATGAGAAATCAAGTGTATCAAGAGTATATTAAAGTAAGATAATTCTGTTAGAAAGTGACAACAATCAATTTGCATTAAGGGTATTGAATTTGTTTCCAATTCTGATTAAGTTGATTAGAGTTAAGATATAATTATTCCCAGCTCATGTTAATGCTGAGAAAAAGATTTTAAGAAAAGTTTAGCATATTAAGTACTAAATTTTAGTTGTAAAGTAGAAAATAAGTTTTAGTGTGTAAAATTTTGAAAAAAAAATGGCACAAGCTTCATCACCCACCACGACCGAAACATCAGACCCTCCCACGATTAATATAGAAACCCAGGAAGTCCCTAGTGCGAACAATGGAAACAACAGTGCCCAAAACTCTTTTGCGAACATTGCCGGATTCATTAATTTGGTTCCTGTCTATAATGCCACAGATCCTGGCGGGACGGCTGAACAATTTTTCGAAACTGTGTCAGAAGTGTCGAAAATCGCAGGATGGTCGAATCAGGTCGCATTAACCGTTATAAAATCTAAATTCAGGGGAAAGGCGATGGAATTTTTAACTGAGTCTTCTGAGCTCAGGAAAGAAACACAATTGGGAAATTTTCAGAAGTGTGTAATAGATAGATTCGATGCAAAGGAACCTCTTTCGGTGAGACTTCATAAGTTCACCACAGCAAAACAAACTATTCAGGAAGATGTGATAACGTACTCCACTAGATTGAGAGCTTTGGTGCATAAATATATGCCACAAAAATCGGAGGAATCACAGGAAGTGAAAACGCTTCGAGATCAAACACTTTTATGTCAATTTGTCGCGGGACTTTCGGATAAAGTCAAACGACCTGTATTGAGCAGGAATCCCCTTAATTTTGATCAAGCTCTAGATTTTGCTGTGCAGGAACAACAAAATAATTTGTTAATGTCCAAAACGAGAGAAGTAAATGTAATACAGGGAAATAAAAATGTAAATGATTCCGAGTCAATATACGTAATTATGGAGGAACTGAGGTACAAGTGTGATAAAACGGATAAAACACTTCAACTTTTGACCGAACAGATTCAGAACATGGGAATTAATGCAGTAGATTCGAAAACTACCCCTGGGGAATATAGAAATCATAATACATACATCCCCCAGACACAAGTAAAAGAAACTTTCTGTAGTATGCAGTCAGAAAGAGGTGAACCTCAAGTTTTTCGCAGGAGAGTTAATTTTGGGAGAAACTCTCCCCAACAAACTCCAAGATGGACAAGCTCGCAGACAGTTTGTTTTTCTTGTCGTGGAAAGGGACATATTGCGAGGAATTGTACAAAAAGAATTAACCCAAAATTTCCTGAAGTCAGAAATCGTAATGTGCCTCCTCAAATTTCGGTATTTGGACAAAGTAGAGAAAATCCCAGATTTTGTGTGCCAAATACGAGAGGAGATAGGAAATTTCCCATTGCAAGGAATGATCCAGACCAACAAATGAACTATCAAATCGATAGGTGCACAAACGCTAATTCTAATCCTTTAAACGCAGAGGGAGTCGAACAAAGCAGGGCGTATCGGCTCCAGAGAAAGGAATAATAAATTTCCCTGCAGTTAGGTTCATCGCAACAAAACATGATTCACATCTTCCCATTGTGAAAGGATCATCTGGGAATGTTCCCCTTCGCATACTCGTTGACACGGGAGCGTCGGTTTCTCTCATGAATATGAGAACATTTAAAAGAGTTTGTGCTAAAATGCCAGTGAGACGGATACAAACAGATGTTAAAATATTCGGAATAACAGGTGAATCTTTGCCGATTGAAGGATGCTATGAAATCCAGTTTGAACTCTCTGGCAAATCTTTCAAGTATCCGATTTTTGTGACACGACAGGAAATGAGTAAACAGTACAATACTCTGTTTGGGATAGATTTGTTAAGACATCACCGATTTAATTTTGATTTGGGAAGAGGAATTTTAACAGTAACTGGGAACACAGTCAAAAGGAAAATGAATGATGGAGGTGCTCATGTAATTTTATTTCTACTGTACCCAAAAAGGAAAAATTTGCTAGGATTATAAGAAAGGAAAGAATTTTTCCTAGAACCGAAAGGATAATTTCTGTCCAGCTTGAAGACATATATCCTTTTCAAAGTAAAGACATTGTTCTAGTTCAACCCAATGAACAGAATCGATTTAAAGATTTCTGTGTCGCTAGATCAGTGAATACTCTTAACGCTGATGGTACACTGAGTGTTAGAGTAGCAAACCTTTCTTCCGAACCAGTGTGGTTAAATAAGGGATCTAAACTGGTAACTGTTGAACCAGTCAAAGTTAGACACACTGATGTTCCCAAATGTAGAAACAAGAGAGTTAAACCTCTGTCTGCAGATGATTTTAAATTGCAACACACAACCCCACCACAATTTTCGTACGCAGATGTTCAAAACTATTCGGAACAATTTGTGGGAAGGATGCAACGTGCATATGAAATTGTGAAAGAAAATCTTGAACAAGCGTCTGAAAAACAACATTTGCAAAGAAGTAAGATAGCGAAAGATAAGCAGATAAAATTAGGTTCCTCAGTTTATCTATATACCCCAGTAGTAAAACCAGGACGAAGTAAGAAGCTAGCGAGACTGTCCAGTGGACCATACAGGGTCACAAAACAGCTCTCACCTGTCACGTTTGAGATTTCTTTGATTCGCGACCCGAAAAAAGTGAAGATTGTACACGTGGATCGTTTGTTTAAAGCAAATATACACAGACCATTTGAGGAATTTGTAGGTGAAGAGGAATCCAAAACCTTGCCCAGATTGCCAGAAAGGGAACTAATAATTAAGGATCGCATCGATCAAATTTGGGAAGAAGTAGACAGAGCAGAGGACGAAGGATTTCACATTACAACGTATGGAGGACGACAGAGAAAACAACCTGTAATGACGGAGGAACAATCAATCGAATCCTTACCTGTTAAGATACCACTAACACTATTGCAAAGGGATGAGTATTCTGGAAAAGACCAGAGTTCACAGACTATACCCAAAGTTGTAGAAACAGAGACACGACAAACGTCTAGATATAATCTACGACCTAGGGATGCCTTCGGAAGAGTTCAATCTCTACAATGCTTCGAAGATTGTTTAGAAAGTGAGAACTCACAAGTTCACGAAGAAGCCGACTTTGAAGAATCTTCTAGTACACAACCCATGATACTGCTTGCTTCAGAAGAGAAATTACCCGACGAAATTGAATTGGCATCTTCAGAAGAAAATATACAATGTGATCGGAACCTGGAAGAATGCACATATAAAGAATGTCGTTCCGCTATGGCGTGAATGAGATCGATTGAATGAGCATTAGAGAACTTCAGAGAAAACCAGAGAAAGGACTATATCTTTTCACTATGAACTTTCTCTCTAATTGTTTTGGTTCCACTTCAAAAAAAAAGCTCTTTCCAACTTGTGAAATCTTCCATTCTGACTCTTAGTTCATTTGAGCCAAGCGCGCAGGTACATCTGGACTAACTAGTCAGAATTTCCCTTCTTCTATTTCTTCAACTGCGAGAAAAAACTGTGGCTAATCTTTTCTTGTGGATGTGCAAGGAGCCGATCAAACAAGAATTATCTACGGAGACAGAAAGGGTCTCTGGAGAAAAATGGGTGAAGTGCCAGAACTGTTAAAGAATATATTAACTTGTAACTAAGGGTAGAATTTTATTTAAGTAGAAATTGATTAAACATTTTGGAAATTATGTAAACATTTGTTTTGAGTTAGTGGAGGAATGTCAGAGATGTGGTGTGTCTTCAAAGTTAAATAACTTATTTTAACTAAAGAAATTGTTTAAAGTGTATGACAGTGATTTATATTGGAGAGTTGAATTTATGTTATTAGTCTATGAAGAGAACGTAGATCCAACTTCGAGATAAGAGCACAGGTCAGTCGGTAAACTTGCGGTATATCGTATTACTCTGTAGCAGCCCCGTGGCTGAAGAGAGAGTAAGGAACGAAACTACAGAGATGACGTAACGGGTGCGGAAAGAATTGAACTTTGCCTGCATCTCGATTAGCTGGGAAGTTTAGGAGCAATTTTTGGCTCAGTGCCAATAGAAATAAGGTTTCGACTGTGATGATGCCTTATAGTAGCTTAGAAGAGGACTCTTTCGCTCTCTTTTTCTAAGGAAATTAATTTTTGTTTATCTTCTTTCTTGGAGGATTCAACACATGGGAATAACACGACTTAGGGGGTGAGTATAAATTTGCTGGATGATTGTGGAAGTTCGACCACATCGATGGCCCATATCAAATGGTCTCTGTGACGGTGAAAGGGGTGATGACAATTAACTCTGGTAGAAGAGTGTGAGGATGATAAAGGTGAGTAAGGATTTGAATCCACTCACTAGTTTCGCTTTCAGATGTTCAAGCTCATTTTTGATTGGAGACGTCTCCCTATACATGTAGCAAGCCCAAACTGCATGGGTTCAGACGGATGTTTAGCAAACTGTGTTTACCCTTTGACATGGGATGCTAGTCTGGACAGGGGAGGAAGACGGAAGGACCCGCTATCATTCTATGGTAGTCCTGGAAGTGGAATCTTTCCGTCCCCACTTTTCTTTTCAGGCTATAAAGTTAAAAGATTTTTTTTGGGAAACAGGGTAACCATAACACATAAATTTTAGAATTTTTGACAGAACATTTGTATCCTCATAAGAAAGATGTGCACTGATTTGTTTTCTTTTAACGATGTATTAGTTTGAAATTTAATGATAATTTTGAGAAGATGGAAACTAGGAAAGATGGTTGATGTGGGTTATTCTAAGTTGAAGAGAGATGATTTTTCTGCTTGTAAGATCAGACAAATCTAAGTTGTCCTATATGTTATATTACGAATATTTACGATGTGTAAATTAAAAGTATATTACATCATTTATAATCAATATTTACCTTGCCATCTATCATAAATATGCTATTGTTCTGCTTATAAGTTGACATTGATATATAGAGTTAGTTACCATGTTTTAAACATTTGCATTGAATATTTTGTCATAAACAAATAGATATTAAGAGTAATTTTATGTGTTTATATATATGAATGGAATTATTCTACTCACGCTTTTCATTTTTCTTTTGTTTCCGGTGTTTAAATGTTGGAGAAATATTGTGTGATACGTGAAGAAACTGGGAATTCTTCTCTAATCGAAAGCACCAGTTCAACAAAATTTTATGTTGTTTTTTTTGAAAGAAAACCAGAAAATTGTTGTGATGGAGAGAATTATTCGAAATTTCAAAACCTGGTACCACTCCAAAATTTTCATTTCGGAATGTAATAAGTGACGACACACAGGGTGTTGGCTTGTTTTTAAGAAGGGAGGAATGATAGGTCGCAGACCTATTGGTTTTATTGATTTTATTGATTTTAATTTTTTTATATACTGTATTTCATTTCTATCCTGATGCAACCACTTTGTGTCTGGAGATGTCTTCGGAGGTTAATGGGTGCAACATCTCCGTTGCGAGTTTCATTCAGGGTTCCGTTTCATCTGTTTACATTGGTTGCCGAGAGGGAAATTGACTAATGTACGGAGACGAGAGGTGTCTTGTGAAACAATTTCAGCTCACCCAAAAAGCAGACATTGACCTGCGAGAGGAATTAAAGTGCTGGCTGGCAGCAGAGCTCCATCTCACTTGTGAAATATGGAAATGGAGTCGGGTTTTGCCCAGGGCTCGGTTCTGATTGGCCCTTTTTGGTCGAGAGTTCCCAGGGTTGCCAGAAAGATATTGTCACGCTCGACCCGGGAGAAACAGTTCGGTGTGGGTTGATCAGACTAACAGACCAGGGTTTGGTCTTTTTCTATCTTTCTTTTGCTGTCTTTGCTAAGTCCAACTTTAGTGAAATTCACTGGACTGACTTTTAGGCCATGATATAGGGAGGGAAAGTGTTAAATTAGACATCTCTTAAATTAGTGAGATGATAAACTTTTACCTAAATACGTTAGGCGAAATTTAAAGAAATTTGCTTTGCTTGGGAAAAACCACGATCAGAGAAATCTGGAGTGGGTGTTTCATGAAAATTTACGCCGTGTGCACATCACAATAACTTAGCAGAATACAGTTCTCGTCCCGGAGAAACTTCAGCATGGTAAAGTTATTTTAATTTAACTTACTCTGCTTGTTGTCACTTTCACTTTTAAGTTTTATTTTCATTATTTTGTGTGAGTGTTGTTCGAACTTAAGCTTAACTGAATGGAGTGAGTACTTAGTCAATTTATTGTAATGTAAAATCATCCACCTTTATAAGCCAGTGGTGGAACTTTGTTAAGTGTTGAATTTAAATAAATTCAAAATTTTTGTTATTGTTCAAACAAAAATTGGGTCTTGGTCAATCATGTGAAATCTCTTACTCGTCGCAACTACAGTTAGAGAATACGGAACTGCGTATTGCTAGCTTGTAGATTGTTCCTGGTTCGAATCTAAAATCTTCTTTCGGCCACTCTTTCAAAAATATTTGTTTGAAGGCATTAAATTTCGAAGTCAGATCATCAAGCTATTGACATGCAGTTCTAGATAAGATAATTATTTTAGTAAATGCGGAACATTTTAAGTTCATACCGTATGCCTCGAAGAGGAAAAAGTTGCGGGTGACATCAATAAGCACTTATACGTACAGGAAGGTACATGACAAACATAATTTATTATTCAGAAAATACACGACCGATTATCTGGGGTCGGATCATCACACATCAATATAGTACACACCAGGCAACTGGACCTTGTTGGCGAAATATTCTGGGAGACGAAGAGAGAAGGGGAGACACTCAACCATTACTGGAGAGGTAAAAACTAAAAGAATCTCAGAAAAACGGCTGCTGGCCTTTTTTTTTATCTTAGTCTGTTCCATCGTTGGGCTCTTCCTAGTCTGCTGCGCTAAGGCTTGGCCAAGGGGCGATCCTCTGCACTCTGGGAGTTGCTGTTTAGGCTCCGTTAATGGCACGAACAGTTCATCAGCGAAAACACCTCATAAGTCCGCTGTTGACAAGGCTGGATGCGCCGGCGGATGGCTCTGGCAGGTAACTTGGCAGGTAACTGGGCAGAGGATTCGTCTTCTCCCTACACGCAGGACGCTCCAGGGGCTGGGTTGCTCGCTGTATTCTGTGTTGGTGCCTGCTGCTCACAGATCTTTTCGCTCCGCGAAGGGGGTCTTGATGGCGGCTTGTGGGACTTGGCAAGTCGGCTGCATCAGGAGGATGGGGTCCGCTCTTTCTTCACCCTTTCTTTCCTAATCATCTGCCTCGGTGCATCCCGCCCGCTTCTCCTTTTTCTAGTTTCTCAGTTGTGATTCTTGCAGTCTCTGTCTTTTCCAAACCTGCATTCCTCCTTAGGTCGAGCATATTTTTGGTATCTGCCGCTCGGTCTACCGCGTCTTCGGCCGTTACTTAGCTGTTGCACCTTCCATCTTCGTGAGTCTATTGTCTCTTTGTACTCAGAGCTCACTTCTTGTTACACGTCCTCACTCTAGCACATACACTTCTCTCTTGGCCGCGCTTGTTGATTTCAAAAAAGGGCCCCCGCTGTCACTTCTCTTTGGACAGCAAAGTTTGTCGGTGACAGCGGTAGCCAAAGTTCATTGGCGCGGTCCGATTTTTATTGGATGTCACAGCCTCTGGCGTGATCCTGAGTCATCCTTGTCCCGCTCTTGGTGACCATTGCTGCGCGCATTCGAAAAACTCCCTTTCCTCTTTTTATGGCCTTGTTTACTCTTTTCTCGGATGGGGTGCCGTGTGCAAAAGGCCCAGATGGTCCGTCGTCCTCAACATGGCGGCTCAAGTTGTTTTTTCCTAGTAGTTTTACTGAGGGAAAAGTCGGGTGGCTGGAAGAAAATGGCGAGAGATAGTTACGTCGAACTCGGGATTGCAAAATTCCGAATACGACAATTATGACAAAATATGAGCCATTGCAAAATATTTTTGCCTCAGCATTCCTAAAGTAAAGGAATCTTTGTATTGCAACGTAGCAAAAGTAAAAAGCTTCAAAAATTCAGTCTAAATAACCTACTAGAGGGGTTGGTGGGGATGGGGGGGGGGGCTGATGAACTTCGTAGGGGGTGGGGATGTGAGTTACGGGTTTACACAGCAGCAGAGACTGAAATTTTGAATTGATATGTCAGAGTACCCATCATCTCTAGGTCTGAAATACCGCTTCTATGAGAAAGTCGCAATAAACGCTTCAATGTAACAATTTAAGAAATATTTTCGAGAGGATTCTTTATTTGGGAGCGTCACTTTGCGAGTCATAACCATGAATAAATTGTTTTGCTAAAACCATGAATAACCATGAACAAATTGTCCTCGACCTTTTATATCAATTATTTCTGTATCGTTTTGCTTCGATTTCTTCCTCTCGATTATTTTTGCGAATTTCTATCCTAATTAATTTGTGAAGTCAGTTGGTAAAATCAAATGTTATTTATAGTGTCTGGGAAGAGAAGTGGAAAACGAAAACATTCCAACTCTCAGGGAGATTGAAGAAAATCCTCCTCTTTGATAAAGCCTGCTACATCTTTTAAGAAATATAACTAGCATCAGAATGGTTATTATATAATTTCCTTTCCAAACATTATATCCTACCTTATTTGTTTTACCGAATAAAACGAATGACTCATTTTTGAAACGTAAAATTATATGTATTAATGAAACTTACTTTGAAACCTCAATGGATGACATTTTCCAACTGTTTTAACCACTCTTTTATTCGAGAAAGAATATAAAAAATACGCTACTTATTTTTACCTTCTTATTGTTTTTTGATTGACATTTGTTAGTTTGTCGATTTGTGGATTTGTGAAAACAGTTGTTCCACAATGTCTTTCGAATGTGATAGAACAATTTAATGATTTATGTGTCAAATGAAAGCTTGTAACGCGCATGTGTCATAGATAGAGTTGTACGTTTTTCGCGGAGCGAATATCCGCGACAATTTGGGAGAATTACGCTTTTGAAAATTTTGCTTTTGAAAGGTTTCGAATATTAATACTTTTCATAAATCCAGGAATTTCGACATTTTTCCCCGATTCCGCTAATTTTTATTTCCCCCCTAAAAATTATGAGATTTAATAATTATTCAATTTTTAAAAAATTTTTCGAATTGCTAAAATTTTGATAATCCACAAAAAGGGATAATCAGTTTGGGTACATTTCCGACTTTTCACTGTTTATTCTGTTTGTCTTTCTGAAATGCATGAAAACGTATGTTTTGAGAAACTGATGAGTGACTTTTACTCTAATGACTTATTTTTCCATGGTAACAAGTTTCTACATGACTAAACTGTTAACTTTTCCCCACACTTTACTCCTTAGATGGGTGAGACAATCCCATTCAAATCCTCGTTATATGACTTTATTTTTGTTAAGGGATTAATGCGTTGGGGAAATGTGGAATTCAGTGTTGGAACTCAACATTTCTCTAAATATAATAATCAGTTTATGATTCCCCATAAATCATGAACAATTTAACAAATCTTATAAAATTATTAACATTTTACTGGGTAATTAGTGAAATGGTTGCGCTTGTTTACGCTTGCAAAGTTCATCAATGGTTGGGGTTATCTTGCTAAGGTAGAGTCGCAAGTCAACATAGAACACATTCAATGTAGCAATTTTTCGATGAATAAATTTCAGTTATCGCATTCTGTTGTCACAGCTTCTGTTACCGACAACTCTTCTTACATGTCTAAAGCATAAAAAAAATTGTTTTTCCAAATGCAGTTCATGTCAAATGTTAGGCTCATCTCTAAATCTTGTTGATATGATAATAAAAATTCAAAACTGTTAATTCTTTAGTTGCAGTGGTTAAACGTTAATTCACTACTTGTCCTTCAGGTAAAATTCGTTTTCATATATTTCTTCAAGAAAAAGGAGACAAGCCTAACAAAACACCAGTTCACTTTCAAATAAAGTAGGATATTTGGTTCCAAGCTCTCCGCAGAATTCCCCGCCCTGCCCACGGTCAGTAGGGGACACCGATGGGCTTGGAAAGGCCGCCGTCCGTCGGATGGCACGTTAAGACGTGGCCCCGTGTGCGGGAGAGCCATACCCTGTGCACGTTAAAGAACACGCTGGATGGCCTTGACGGGAGGCTACCATCTGTCTCCCAACAGCTGTTCCAGTGAGTTCCCTCCCCAACCTTCTCTGAGCCTTCGGGGTCCATGTGACCTGGCCATTTAGCCCATGGTGTGCAAAAAAGTGCCGCTCAGAGGTAAAACAACTCAACTTGGTTCCAAGCTGTACTCTATTACAGCGATCATGTAGAACAGTGGTTCTCAACCTTTTATGCTTCATTGTCCCCTGGAAATGTGTATGTAACTGGCGTACCCCTTGCATAGATAGATGAAACTATAGCTATAGTATAACAATAGGAAAAGAATAAAATACATATACATTAAATTTTGTATTCATAAATTACATATGTAGATAAACACCAAAAATAACATAAACAATTTAACAAATCTTATCTAATGATAAACATTTTACTGAGTAATCAGTGAAATGGTTGCGCTTGTTTACGCTTGCACAGTTCATCAATGGTTGTAGTTATCTTGCTAAGGTAGAGTTGCAAGTCATCTTCAACATCCAGCCTGTTCCTATATTCATTTTTTAAAACAGTTAAAGATGGAAAACCAGTTTCACATAAATAAGTTGTTGTGAAAGGTAACAAATATTTGACTGTAATTCTTGACAAAGTCGGATATTCCTTCTCCACTCCAATCCAAAAACTGATCAATGGCTTTTTGGAATGAATGCTTTTTAAACTATTGTCACTTGATGTCTCAATCAACTCTTCTTTATTTGACAACGGAAGCTTGCATTTTTACAAATCAAATGTGAAGGGATCTCGAATCCATTTTTGCATTTCATCAGGGGTGGAAAATATTGCCTTATAAGAGTTTTAAGAGCGCTTAAGTGAACAATTATTTGTTGTCTGATGTCTTCAAAGTCTGCAATCGTTTGCTCATTTTCTTTAAGAAATGAATCAAGTCGCTGAAATTGGTCACAGCTGTTCTTTTTATTTCCATTTTCCCAGAGAGAATTTTTTTTATCATGGCCTCTGTTTTCTTCTCAACGTAGAACACATCAACGTTGTCTCCTTGCAATGATAAGTTCAAAATATTAATTTTTTCAAAAATATCAGCTAAATATGCTCACCGTAGAACTCATTCTAAGTCTTGTAGTCTCAAAGAAAGTCGAAACTCGTGGTCCATGAAAAAAAGGCGTACTTCATTGTGGAGTTCAAATAAAAGGCAAAGAACATTTCCTCGTGACAACCAACGTACTTCTGTGTGAAGCAGCAATCTCTTTATGTAGACTACCCATTTCTTCACACATAATTGAAAAAAGTCGAGATTCCAATGGTCGGGTTTTGAGGAAATTAACCATTTGTACACTTTCATCCAGAACTCTTTCAAATCATCAGGGAGAAATTTGGCTAACAGCGCTTCACGGTAAAGACTTTGGATTGGATTATTTTACCTCTGAGCGGCACTTTTTTGCACACCATGAGCTAAATGGCCAGGCCACAAAGACCCCGAAGGCTCAGAGAAGGTTGGGATTTGGGTTGGGTTGATTTACCCCTGAGCGGCACTTTTTTGCACACCATGGGCTAAATGGCCAGGTCACATGGACCCCGAAGGCTCAGAGAAGGTTGGGGGAGGGGACCCACTGGAACAGCTGTTGGGAGACAGATGGTAGCCTACCGTCAAGGCCATCCAGCGTGTTCTTTAACGTGCACAAGATATGGCTCTCTCCCACATACGGGGCCACGGCTTAACGTCCCATTCGACGGACGGCGGCCTTTCCAAGCCCATCGGTGTCCCCTGCTGACCGTGGGCAGGGCGGGGAATTTTGCGAAGATAAATCTCAACGCTGACCCAGCTGGGACTCGAACCTGGGAACTACAGATTACGAGCCTGGCACGCTACCGACTGAGCCACCCCCGCCCCCACGGTAAAGACAACAATGAGTGAACTTACATTCTGGTACAACTTGTTTTATGCGACCAGCTAGTCCTGTGATATAACCACTCATTGCTTTTGCTCCGTCAGTACATACAGAAATACAATTTTTCCATTCAAGGCTGTTTTCGGCCAAAAAATGAATCAATCATATTAAAAATATCCTCACCAGTAGTAGAAGTTTTAAGAGGCTTACAAAATAGAATATCTTCAAATATTGCATCCTGGAATTTTCCACGCACAAAAACAAGTAATTGAGCTAGCCCAGCTACGTCTGTCGACTCATCCACTTGTATGGCAACCCACGGGCTACATAGAATAGCTTGAATGAGTTGGTCTTTAATTAATAATCCTAATATTAAAGGAGAATTAAAGATATGGACCTAATATTACAGGCCATATCTTTAATTCTCCTGGAAACGGTGTCCTTTGACAAAGTAATGGTTTTGACAAGTTTGCCACTTTTCGACCAAACATACAAGAAGATATTTCTTAATAAGATTTAACAAATCTTATAAAGATTTTATTGGGTAATCAGTGATTATGGTTACCCAGTAAATCTATATCTCCCGAACGCGAGTGCTGAAAGTAATAAGCTATGCATCAAATGAAAGTTTGCTACGCGGAGAGTGTCATAAGCTGCAAAAAAAAGACCCATCCATGCTTTCTTCCCCTCCTAAAAAAGAGGAAATATGAAACGATTGTTAAGCTAGAAAGCAAGTGCCGAAAATAATATTGTGTACAATTTGTACAATTGTGTCAAACGAAACCTTGTGACGCGGGGAGTGTCGTGGGCTATAAAAAAATTGACCTCCCGTGTTTTCTTCTCCCCTAAAAAAGGGGAAATATGAAAACGATTGTTCTGTTATATCTTCGGAATGCGAACGTAAGAAGTTGTATGCCAAATGAAAACTTGTGACGTGGAGAATGTTGTGGACGATAAAAATATACCTCCCTTGATTTCTTTCTCCATAAAAAAGGGAAAATGTGAAAACCATTCTTGTACTAGATCTTTCTAATGCGAGGGATTACAGTTACGAGTTCGGTGTCAAATGAAAGCTCATATGAGGACCGTCCTAGGCTACTTCGAATTATGCTTCCTCACCGTTTTCCCTTCCCACAAAAGAGGACAGAAATTTAGGGGGTTTGACCTTAATGAGTTATAGCAAGCTTTAATTTGAGATTTGATCTCCAATGCTATTGGCTACTTTAAACACAATTCCAAAAAAAAACGGGGAGAAAAAATGCAGACGATATTTATGAGTCCATATGTCAAATGAAAGCTTCCGAAGGTAGGTGTTTTTAGTGAAACTTATCTTCCTATATACGCCCTAAAAATTTGAAAATAAATTTAAAACATATCGGTGGTGCAATCAGTCACCGAATTCGCTTCAAAGAAAGATAGGGCGCCGGCAGTCTTGTTGATTAGGTAAATTTTATCTTCCTTCGAAGTGAACATGAATTCAGTGACTAATTATACCATCGATAGGTTTTATTTTCAAATTTTTATAGCGCATATAGAAAGATTAGTATTTTTTTAAATTTTAATCAACTTTTTAAAATTGCTTGTACGGTAACAGAACCGGATTTAAGGGGGAGGGGTTACTAGCATTCTTGAGGGGGCATGAACCCCCCAAGAATGCTAAACTGGAATGGAGAAGGAAAAAATGCTGAATATCTCTATAGCACCCGTAGTTTTAAAGAAATTTGTCAAAGACTATTAAAACGAAGAATCAAAATTTATACCGGAACGGCATTCCGGTTCATTCCGATTCGATCCGTCTCCCCACCCAGACATTTATATTTTTCTAGATCCGGACCTGTTCAGTAATTTATATCATTTGATTTCTGTGTTTAAATGGACCGCTCTGATTTTAGCTTCCAATACATATCTGTTTAAACAGTGGATGAATATTGCTGAAAATAAGAATTTGTATGACTTTTATTGATTTTACGAAAAGTGTTCGGGGGGATGGGGGAAGCGTTAGGTGGCTCAGTTTTGGTAGGGCGCCAGGCTCGTAATCTGCAGTTCCCAGGTTCGAGTCCCACCTGGGACAGCATTGAGATTTATATCCACAAAATTACTCCTTCCTCTCGGTCAGTAGGGGACACCGATGGGCTTGGAAATGTCACCGTCCGTCGACGGGACGTTAAGCTGTGGCCCATGTGGGGGAGACATACCTTGTGCACATTAAAAACATGCTGGATGGCTAAGAGCTGTCCAGTGTGTCTCCTCCCCCAACCTTCTCTTGAGTCCTCTGGGTCCTTGTTTGTGACCTGTGTTTTTACCCATTGTGTGCAAAAATGTGCGGCTCAGAGGTAAAACAACACAACCAAAAGTGTTCGGACACTAAAACGTTAATTTAATTGAAATCCACTCTCTAAAAAATGTCACTGGAGCTGAATTGAAGATCTCATTTAAATCTATCGAATTCTCGTTTTTCAACAATATTCGTTTAACGTTTAAAGAATTATTGGCGCTGGAGCATTTTACAGCAGATGCATTTTTTTGCACATGCAGAGTTTATCTGAAAATTTCATTTAAACATAAATACGAGGGCCACTTATAAAGTAATGTCCCACAATTTTTTTGTAGATGACTATGCTACAGCATTATTACTTGTGCAGTATATAGGTAGGTCATCTTGGAACACTCTGAACAAAAGTCTGCATGTCTTCACTGTGAGGATAGTGATGAAGGTCGGCATGTCTGTCTTTTGCAGATGTCTGCTTGGGCCACCGCCCAACTGTGTTGCAGTCAACAGTGTTGACTGCAACACAGTTGTGTGAAAAGACGATATACTTGTAATATTGATCTGTGAAAGACGATATACTTGTAATAAAAAGTGGTGGGAACGATTCACTTTACTCTCTACATGTAATGTTATATAATAAATACTGATCCGTAAAAAACATTTTGGGCGTTACTTTTTGAGCGACCCCTCGTAATAACTATTAAAAGCAGCCTTAAACGAAATTTTCTGTTTTTTTGCCAGTTTTCGCAAAATTTGAAGAATTGTTTGAAACGAACCTAAGAGCGTCTTTGGTTGTTGTGTTGTGTATTTTTTTAAAATTGGTTGTGCTGTTTTACCTTTAAGCGATACTGTTTTTTTGCAAACAATGTTTAAATGGCCAGGTCACAAGAAATCCGAGGGCTTAGAGAAAGTTTGGGGGGGGATTCTCTGGACAGCTGCTGGGAGTCAGATGGTAGCCTCCCGTCAAAGCCATTCTGCGTATTTTTTAATACGCACAGGGTATGGCTCTCCCGTAAACTGGGGGGCGGGGGTGGCTCAGTCGGTAGCGCGCCAGGCTCGTAATCTGTAGTTCCCAGGTTCGAGTCCCAGTTGGGTCAGAGTTGAGATTTATCTCCGCAAAAATTCCCCGCCCTGCCCACGGTCAGTAGGGGACACCGATGGGCTTGGAAAGGTCGCCGTACGTCGGATGGGACGTTAAGCCATGGTCCCGTGTACGGGAGGCTACCATCTGTCTCCCAACAGCTGTTGCAGTGGGTCCCCTCCCCCAACCTTCTCTGAGCCTTCGGGGTCCATGTGACCTGGCCATTTAGCCCATAGTGTGCAAAAAGTGCCGCTCAGAGGTAAAACAACCCAACCCAACCCGTAAAAAGGCCGCCGTCCGTCGGATGGGACGTTAAGCCGTGGGCCCGTGTGTGGGAGAGCCATACCCTGTATTGGTCGCTGTGTTTATGGACCATATTAAACTGGGTCACGGCTTAACATCCCATCCGACAAGATGGCTGTCTTTCCAAACTCATCGGTGTCCCCCTACTGACCGTGGGCAAGGCGGGAAGTTTTGCAGAGGTAAATCTCAATTCTGGCCCAGTTGGGACTCAACCTGGGAACTGCAGATTACGAGCGTGGCAAGCTACTGACTGAGTTATTCCTTTTCATTTGGACATATAGGATAGAAAGAATCCTAAAATTACTCTTAGCTTTTACAATCCTTCTCATATAAGGACATACCCTACAAAAACGGAAGTCACTGCTGACCACTGTCTCAATTAGAGCTAACACAACGGAAGTTTGCCTTGCTGGAACAGTCGTAGATTCCTAACCATTATGCTAGTTAAAACTTAAATAAGCTTCGATACTCTTTCAATATAAAAATTGTTTAAAATCGAAATTTTAAAAACATTCAACGGGATCTACAGTTTATTTTAAGTGACATTACTCTCAAAAAGCTAATTTTCAAAGAATCTTTGACAAACACGTAATATGGAAGTGGTGATACAGTAGATAATTCAATTGTCATGTTTTTTTTTACAAAAATCTTATTTAACAAGTTACGGTACTTTGAATTTGCCTAATCACTGATGCAACGATGGGAGGGGGGGGGGCGGGTAATTGGCTCAGTCCGTAGCACTTCAGAAAAATAATCTGTTGTTCCCAGGTTGGAGTCCTGAATGTTCCACGGTGGAGATTTATTTTCGGTGAATCCGCACCCTCACCTCGGTGAGAAAGGGGAGACATATGGGCTTAGAAAGGCTGTCGTCCGTCAGAATGAACGTTATGCTGTGGTTCCGTGTGCAGGGAACCATACCCAGGTTGTGTTGTTTGTGTTGTTTTACCTCTGAGCGGCACTTTTTTGCATACCATGGGCTAAATGGCCAGGTCACATGGACCCCGAAGGCTCAGAGAAGGTTGGGGGAGGGGACCCACTGGAACAGTTGTTGGGAGACAGATGCTAGCCTCCGTCAAGACCATCCAGCGTGTTCTTTATCGTGCACAGGGTATGGCTCTCCCACACACGGGGCCACGGCTTAACGTCCCATCCGACGGACGGCGGCCTTTCCAAGTCCATCGGTGTCCCCTACTGACCGTGGGCAGGGCGGGGAATTTTGCGGAGATAAATCTCAACGCTGACCCAGCTGGGACTCGAACCTGGGAACTACAGATTACGAGCCTGGCGCGCTACCGACTGAGCCACCCTCGCCCCACCATACCCAAGATATGACAAAGAATACGTGGGATGGTCTTTATTGCAGGCTTCCATCTGTCTCCTAACAGCTGTTCAGTGGATCCCCTTCCCTAACTTCCTCGAGTAAAAGTGCGTCTCTTTATATTAGTTTAATTTCAGGCAATTTTTTGGAAAATTTAAAATTTTACAGCATTATACGTAGCTTGATATGAAATCCAGCTTTAAAACTTCTGTCGCTTTATTCTTTTTCAAGTACCTTTTTTTTTATTATATGAAATAAAAAAAAACAACTTCTACCAAATGGGGCGGATACAAAAAGGGATAGAGGCCGTGGAATCCCCTTAACAGCTTACCGAAATAAAT
Organism: Ryuthela nishihirai; assembly: GCA_038380435.1. Classification (NCBI taxonomy): domain Eukaryota; kingdom Metazoa; phylum Arthropoda; class Arachnida; order Araneae; family Heptathelidae; genus Ryuthela; species Ryuthela nishihirai. Next base: position 85,139,164 of record JAWZYU010000004.1, on the reverse strand, counting down.
TTTAATATACTTTACCTTGTGCGATCTATATTATTCTTATACTTTCTAAGCTGACTTACTTGTTTTACGTCTCAGTTTTGCCTGGTTTGAATTTCCCCGCTCTACTTGTGTGATTGAAAATGATCTATTGTCCTTGGTTATACCATGATTGCCAAAATACCTCATGATATTTTGGCAATCTTGTATCACTATAATTATACCTCATGGTGAGGACTAGGGGAGACACAGGACGGTTGCCAGTCCCTGATTGGTTGGGGCTGATGAAGTTGTCGTATAGTTGAACTACTTACATTGTTTCATTTTTTGTGAGGTTTATTTTTAGAGTGGAGGGGATAAAAGAATGTTTATCATAAAAGAAATTCAAGATGTTTTATATGAAAAGCCTAATAAATGATTTCTTTTTTCAAAAATTTAATTTTTATTTTTTATGGCCTCTCCCATGTAAATTTTTTGATCTCCATCACTGTCTCAAAAAAAATATTTTTATTTACATCATCGTAAAAAAACATAAAAAGGGTGCTTTGGAAAGCTTTTAAAACATTTGTACAATCTTAAGCAAAAATATTAAAACTAATTTTGGAAACTCTCAGATTCTTGTAAAAGAAACAAAAAAATACGCACATTTCAATTCTACAAATTTAGGGTTAAAAATTATTGCAAGCTACTCTGATAGAACTAGCACTGAATTTATGTAGCTGTTCGTTCTAATTTGATACCGTTGCTAGGCAGCCGTCTTTGACATATGCATCATTTAATTAATAAGTTCAGATGATTGAGCTAGATAGGATCTTCTATTTAGGTACATTCTAACACTAAGTAGCAATTAGATGGATTAGATGGTAGTTAAGAGACAAAGATGATTTACAAATATCGATGCAAATTTATTAACACTCCTAGCAATTTGCATTATATTTACGATTTTGATCTAACGTTTCACACAGCTAGCTAGCCCAATAGCTATTGGCTCACTTTATGGTTAAACTGAACCTTTGCCTTACCTGTCCCCATAAGAGATAATCTTGTCGAAAAAAGACAAATAACAAAGACATGAACCCGAGTGGTATCTGATCCACTTGATCAACAAGAAATGATTCAAGGGAATCTCTTCTAACGATTCAAACGGAACGTTGTCGACATTGCTGGTCATATGGATCTTGCTTGCTAGATAATAAGAATTTATTATTAGCTTCTTAAACAATCATTTCTCATTTTCCATTCATGAAAGCGGCTGCCTTAGCTCGAGATTTTTGATGCAAAGCACTCAAGACGGATGTCGAGCTTGTGTTACATATCAAAGTGGATTGGAAATCGATCCATTTAAACTGGACTCCTCCCATCCAAAATTCTGTTACCATTCATGTATAGGTTGATTCACTGGAGAATAAATTGAAAGCACATTTTATTACCCACCCCATACTCATCCACATACCTGCCCTACTTCCCACAAGAATGCCTACAGCCAAAATCCTTTGCGTGCTATAAATAGTCCAGATACCTACCTGCTGTACAGCGTACCTGTGACTGTTACGATGTTTAAACACAGCGACCTGAGCGAGTTCGATCATGAGCAGATAGTCAGTGTCAGGAAGATGGAGTGTCCATATCTACGACTGCAGAACGTCTGGGATTTCCTTGTACAACTGCCGCATGCATGTACCAGGCTTAGATCAAAAATTGCAACCACTGGGGGAAATGTGGCCATAGTGGGGCTGTTGATGATTGAGGTGAGTTCCACATCTCCAGTATCATAACATTAGAATGGAGTACCACAGTGCAGATGATAATGTCTGCATTCAGTGAAAGGGCAGCTACGGAGGTTTGTGCAAAGACCATTTAACTTACGATGGTGAAACTGGGCTATGGCAGCTGATGGTCACATCATGTACCCTTGTTAACAGCTTGTTTGTCGACATGTGATGCTGAGTTGGGCGAAGGAACATCACCAATGGACTATGAAGACTGGAAACTGGTAGCCTGATCCGACTAATCGTGGTTCGAAGTACAACATGCAGATGGAGGTTGCATATGTGGTGTAGACCATATGAGGTTATGGACCACAAATATCAAGCTCGTGGAAGTGTAATATTCTGGTATATGTTTACGTGGTCCACCTTAGTGTCCCTTATACCTAATGAGACGATCATCACTGTATCATGGATATCCATTTCCCACAGCAGGTGGCTTATTTCAACAAGACAATGCCCCATCTCAACGCTGTAGTTTAGTGAAAGAATGGTTGGAGGACATTCCAGTGAGTTCCCAAACCTCGAATACCATCTCATTCTCTGGATTTGAACCATATCGACATCTGTGGGTTGAAGCAGAGTGATGCATCGATCCCCAAACGCAGTATCGTCAACTCTCGGTGCTTTACAAGGAGCTGTCCTAGAATCATGAGCCGCAATACCACTCAAACGTTTCCAGCACCTGGTAGAGTGCATGCCATGACAAGTTGCTGCTGTGATGGCAAAAGGTGTACTCACGCGTTATTAGATGGGTGTGTATAATAAATTGTCCTCACAGTGTCGTTCAAAGTTCGTCTATTCAGTTGCATATCGTAGAGAGCTGAACACACTCATATATTCTTCTTCAATTGGAGTCCACTGATACTGCATAGATCACACCATGAGCTTAGAATGTACATTTTTACTGGTAATAGTCTACTGCAGCTATTGAATTTATTCCATACATCAATTCTGTTTGGATCTTGCCAACCCCAAGAATCAATGTTGCATTGCAGAGTTCCATTAATACTCCATAATAGTTTGTCGCTATAAGCTTTGAGAGATGAGGGTGGCTCAGTTGGTAGCACTCTAAGCTCGTAATCTGCAGTTCCCAGGTTGGAGTCCCAGCTGGGCCAGCATTGAGATTTGTCTCTGCATAACTCCCAGCCTTTCCCATAGTCAGTAGGGGACACCGATGGGCTTGGAAAGGCCACTGTCCGTTGGATGGGACGTTAAGCCGTGGCCCCATATGCGGGAGAGCCATACCCTGTGCACGTTAAAGAACATGCTGTATGGCTTGAAGGTTGCTACCATCTGTCTCCCAATAGCTGTACCAGTAGGTCCCCTCTCCCAATCTTCTCTGAGCTTCTGGGGTCATTGGGATTCGCCATTTATCCCGTTGTGTGCAAAAAAAGTGCCGCTCAGAGATAAAATGACTCAACAACCCAACTTGCAATCTGCAATTCCCTGGTTCGAGTCCCAACTGGGCCAGCATTGAGATTTATTTCCGCAAAACTCCCCGCCCTGCCCACTGTCAGTAAGGGACACCGATGGGTTTGGAAATACAGCCATCTGTCGAATGGGACGTTAAGCCATGGCCCCGTGTGTGGGAGAGCCCTACTCTGTGAACGTTAATTAATGAACATCTGGATGGCCTTGACGGGAGGCTACCACCTATCTCCTATCAGCTGTCCAGTGGACCCCCTCCCCCAACTTTCTCTGAGCCTTTCTCTGAACAGGGTAGGCACATCCAGGAGAGCTTCTTAGCTACTCTGCATTGCTTTTGTCATTATACTACACCAGACGGGCTTACTGTGCCATTGTGTTCTTGTTGGGATCTCCTAATTCCCTTGTGTTCTAACTTACCTTGCAGAACCTCAATATGAGAGAGCGCATAGGTACAGTATTTTGATACTTGCTCTGGCAATAACTTGCAAAATAGCCAACACTTAGTGCTGAAACTTGTTACATTTAGTAGAGGCTGCTGTGAGAGAATGGGTTTTGACCTGAGAAGATCTCGATTTGGGACCACGATTCATTTAGCCATGTCGAGAATGACCAAAGGCCCTTACAACTACATAGTTGAAATTGCATGTTGCGTTTCTGCGAGTTCTTTGGAAGCAAATACAATAGAGGGTTCATGTCTTTGGTTTTTTTCTTGGTGCAGGCAAGCTCCCACCGTACCCACAGATGCTTCAGTATGAAAAAGAAAAGGTCTATTTGAATCTGGGATATGAACTACTCAGGGTCACGAAGCCTATTTTTAATTCTTTGAATGTTTTTTCTTCTTTTTTTGTCCAGCTCAGTTGCATAAACTCCCTCTTCCGCACCATTACTTTAAGGGCTTCGCTTTCTCAGCATATTTATCAAGGTAATGTCTCGATTATTACCTCCTACAAAAAGTTAAAGGGAAAAGCACTTTCTCCTTAAATTCAAATGTGCATTTCAACCATATCTTGAGAAACTTCATCAAGCTTTGCTGGGTTTGAGTGTGATTGCCATAGCCAAGAATATGTCCCAAATATCTGGTATCACCTTGAACCTTTGCAAATACTGTGTTTCTGGCTTACCAAAGTGGAAGGAACTTATCTTTTCCGGAACACGGCTTTCAGAATGCAAGGATTCGTCTTTGTAGTTGTCACACACAATGATTTTATTATTAAGGTACAATATTTTCTAGCTTTTTTTGCTGGAAACTGTTGAAATGGAAATGTTGAATTTCTAGGCTTGAGTCCACATTTCAAACTGATACATACTTCTCTCTTATATATACATGAATTGCTAAGTATAGTTAGTAAACACACTCTGTCTTGATTTCTTTGTGTGGGACGGGAGAGCTTTGGCTCAGTTGGCAGTGCACCATGGTCGTAATATGAATTTTCTAGGCTTGAGTCCCAACTGTTACTACATTTAGATTTTTTTCAATAATCCACACTTTGTTTTGGTGAGAAATGTAATACAGATGGGCTTGGAAAGACTTCATGAGACATTAAGACATAGCTTCATGTAAAGGAAACCGTATCAAGTTTCTTTTTTTAAACACTCCACACAACCACAATCTCCAGAAATCCATAAGATATCTAAGATGAACACTTGATATCCATTTGTAATCTTATATATTTTGTGGATATTTTATGGATATTGCGATTGTGGAGGACGTTTCCGGACCGAAGTTAGGTTACTATCAAGTTCAGAGATACCATGTTTCCTTTAAAGAACACATTGGATAGCATTGGGATCTCTCTCATAACAGATGCGCAATGGATCCCCTTCCCCAACATTTTCTGAGCCCTTGGGGTCCTGGTAACGACCCATTTAGTTCATTGTGTACAAATAAAAGTGTTGTTCAGAGGTAAAACAACAATGTTATAATTTGGGGTTTTAATTAAGCCACTCCCAGCATGTTCAATACTGAATTTCCAATCATTTGAAGCAAAATATTTGACGATATGAAATCGCTGCTAACTGTTTTGCTTTCACAAAAGAGTGGGAAGTTTTAGGTGCGCAGTTGGTGAGAATCTGCGACGTATAGTTTCTAGTTTACTGTTGCCTTTGAATTTTCCGTTACCGAGTATAGACTTTTATTGAACATGAGAAGGTTCGTAACGTCAGTGTTTTATGTAAAAATAAATAAAGACCTCTGTGGCTAGCAGTTGCTTGAGGGGGTATTTATTTATTTTTACCTGGAACACAAAACACAGTCTCACAAAACACAATCCTGGAACACAAAACACCTCTCAGACCTTCTACTATGGCATATAAACTGACAGGAGCCTGTCAGTTTATATGCCATCCTGGAACACAAAACACCTCTCAGACCTTCTACTATGGCATATAAACCGACAGGAGCCTGTAAGTTTATATGCCATAGTAGATGGTCTGAGAGGATGGCAGGACCTCAGCAGAAAAACGACACACATATCCATGACTTACCCAGGGCTCGAACCCAGGTCCCTTAGATCAGTAGCCAAGCGTGCTAACCACTCGGCCACAGTAATTTCACTTAATTGACACGTTCTTCGTCAGCTTAAATTTTTTTTGCAATACTCAGGATATGATCGTCTAAACGTACCTGAAAAAGCAGTGCTTATAGTTTCTAGGTCTGTTGCAAGAGAATAAGAGATGTAAAGCAGTAGAGGAGAGGTAAAAAGCTGTGCAATGATACTTGGTGTTGGGTAGGGTTGTTTACCTCTTAGCAGCACTTCTTTGCACATAGTGGGGTTCCAGGTCACAAGGATCCCGAAGGCTCAGAGAAGTTGGGTGAGGGAACCTACCAGAAGAGCTGTTGGGAAACAGATGTAGTTTCCCGTCAAGACCATCCAGCATGTTCTTTAACGTGCACAGAGTATGGCTCTCCTGCACATGGGGCCGCGACTGAATTTTCCATCTGACGGACGATGGCCTATCCATGCCCATCGATGTCTCCTACTGATTGTGGGCAGGACTATGAGTTTTGCGGAGATAAATCTAAACGCTGACCCTGGCTGGGACTCGAACCTGGGAACTACAGATTACGAGCCTGGCGCACTACCGACTGAGCCACCCCATACCAATTTTCGAGATACAGGTGCAAACTCTGAATATGGGGTTATTGTTTCATTTAAGATGATTATTATTATTTATTCCATGCCGGGGAAGAGGAGGTGGTTATAGTAAAGCCAATGTATAGATAATTTTAGATATTAAATTTTTTGCATATACTCATTTTCCGTATGATCCTAAAATTCAAGGATATCATAATATGTCCCAAACAATTTCATTGGATTTAGATCAGGTGATAGGGAAAGCCAGTTCATGTAGCTTATGGTCCATTATATTACATATATTAATTAATTGCATATAATACAACCATTTCGTCAGAATACGAAATGTTTTATCTACAGAGAAGGTCGCGTATTTTCCCTTTTATCCCTTCCCCCCACCACTGAAGAAATGAAATGGTTAGTTTTTAAGGAGAAGAATTGAGAAGGGAAATGATTCAATTGCAAATATTCTCAGTAACTTGGTGATTACCGATAGACTGCAAGAGAGATCCATCGATACAGTCCCAAAATGGATGATCCGGAACAGGCTAAAAGTAATGAAGTAATAAAATACATTGTTATAATAAGTGTTTATATAAACTCGTGTTTCTTTTTTTTAAAACACTCCGCACAACATAGCTCAGTGGTTAGAACACTGGTCTTGTAAACCAAGGGTCTCGAGTTGAGTTCGATCCTCACTGGTGGCTTCATGTTTATTTGTAAAATTCCGGTGTCCGAATGGTTAATGTTCATGACTACTGATCAAATAAACGTGGGTTCGAGTGCCCCGGGTTCGTTGGGTTGTTTTACCTCTGAGCGGCACTTTTTTGCACAAAATGGGTAAAATGGCTAGAAAGCTCAGAGAAGGTTGGGGGAGGGGACCCACTGGAACAGCTGTTGGGAGACAGATGGTAGCCTCCCGTCAAGGCCATCCAGCGTGTTCTTTAACGTGCGCAGGGTATGGCTCTCCCGCACACTGGGCCACGGCTTAACGTCCCATCCGACGGATGGCGCTCTTTCCAAGCCCATCGGTGTCCGCTACTGACCGTGGGCAGGGCAGCGGAGAAAAATCTCAACGCTGACCCAGCTGGGACTCGAACCTGGGAACTACAGATTACGAGCCTGGCGCGCTACCGACTGAGCCCCCCCCCCCCCCCCGAGTGGATGCATCTGTGCTCTCTTTCTTCTGAGATCTCACAGATTTTCACTAGGGCATATTTTAATGACAGGCTCCTGTAAGATCTCTGCGGCAAACAGCTACTTTAAGGATAATTTTTTTATACACAGAAACTTTTACGTTTTGTACAAAATATTTAAACAAATGGAAATTTAAAATTTTTAGTAATGATGTACATCTCTTTATCTTGTTATTACAAACAGGATTTTTTTATAGAAAAAAACTATTCTCAATTTCGTGGACCTCTCTTAGTGTGGGGCCCGGGTAAGATTCATCCGGTTTTGTCTATCATAATACGAAGAAAATTGGTATAAGAACTTTGATGGAAAGAAATCAAGATTAATTAGGGTTCAAATTTTGGAGCTCCATACTATTTCAATAACTACTGAGACTGAGACAACTTTGCAAAAAATAAATTCTAGACAATTGCAAAACATACAGAAATGCTTGCTGCCACCTACGAATCGGGATTGCTGCCACCTACGAATCGGGATTGCTGCCACCTACAATAGGGGAGGGCAAGAGACTGGATTTCCATTCCAGTGTAACTTTTTCCCCATCGTTTTAAAAAGGTTTTAGAAACATTTCTTGAGAAATGCGCGAAATATACGCGTTTAGTAATTTCTGGTCCCATTATCCTTACTAAGAAGCCCCAAAAGAAAGAAAATCCGGCTCTACTTGATGCTAACTATTTTTCTTTTCAATTTTTCATATTATAGCAATTACGGAATTTGAAATAGTTATGATTATTTGGAGACAAAACTAAAATTACAATGATAATTGGACCTAATAATGCTGAAAATAATTCATGGATACTGAAAATTGTGAGAAATATTATAAACAATAAGAGCAATTCTTTAATGACAAAGTTCCAGAAGGAAAAAAAAAAACCCAACAAAATTAAAATCTGAATAGCCTTTATTAATTTGAATTATTAAACGCTGAATAAAAGAGTAAAATCAAAAGTACATGGTGTTCTAAAGTTAGCAGCAAACACTAAAACGAGAATTTCAAACGAGCCATTCGTTGGATTTCAATGAAACGTACAGGTGAAGTTCATGATCATATATCTCATTAAGATCTGAAAAACAAATGAATTCCTGTGAATATTTAATATATTCATATTTAGAAAATTATTTTCTGCAAATGGCATGTAAAATTACAGTTGATAGCATACCTTTAATATGGTGTGTGATCACTTAGGACAGCGATACAGGCTGCACAATGACTCATCATGCTGCAAATGAGGGTTGGGTTGTTTTACCTCTGAGCGGCACTTTTTTGCACACCATGGGCTAAATGGCCAGGTCACATGGACCCGGAAGGCTCAGAGAAGGTTGGGGGAGGGGACCCACTGGAACAGCTGTTGGGAGACAGATGGTAGCCTCCCGTCAAGGCCATCCAGCGTGTTCTTTAACGTGCACAGAAGTTGATGGGATTTGAAAGAGTTGATGGGATTTGAAAGAGAGTTGATGGGATTTGAAAGAGTATGGCTCTCCCGCACACGGGGCCACGGCTTAACGTCCCATCCAACGGACGGCGGCCTTTCCAAACCCATCGGTGTCCCCTACTGACCGTGGGCAGGGCGGGGAATTTTGCGGAGATAAATCTCAACGCTGACCCAGCTGGGACTCGAACCTGGGAACTACAGATTACGAGCCTGGCGCGCTACCGACTGAGCCACCCCCGCCCCTGTCCCCTGCAAATGAAGATTTGAGGAGTTATTGACATTCTTGAATGAATGCAGATTGGATTTCCTGGAGTGTCCTAAGAAGTTAACTGCGACTGGCGACACGTCGTCCTAGAGTGTCCCAAGTTTTATTGAATTTAGGTCAGGTGATAGGGAAGGCCAGTGCATATGGCTTATGGTTTCTCTCTCAAGGTGTTGGTCCACTAAGTGAGTTCTAAGTGGGCTTGCATTGTCGTCTATTAGCATGGAATCAGGGCTATTGCGGTGAGAAATGGACGAACATATGATTCAAGGATCTCAATCCGATACATTCCAGCTTTATAGTCCCTTTCAGAAAAATATAAATGTCTGTGCGGCCATTGAGATTGATGTCTGTCCATATCAACACACCACCAGCTCCAAAACTGTCTCTTTCCCGAATATTATGGGATGATATCTGGTTCGAGGCTGTCTCCAGACCATAGTCATTGGGGAATAGGTTTGCAGACTAAATCGGGATCCATAGGTGAACAGAATATTGCTCTATTGACGTTGAGACTCTATTGTCGAGACCAATTCAATCGGGCTCTGCGCTGGCCGGCGTCAAAGGGACACACACAACTGGTCTTCTTGCATAAAGATGACCTGCATGAAGCCTTCTGGACAGAGTTTGCTGGGATACAGCTCGTTCCATGGATGCAGCAAGGTCGAAAGTGAGCTGGCATGTTTTATGGGTTTTATGGAGCCTTGCATTTAGTAGCAGGTCACTAGTCGATGTGGCCCTCGGATGTTAAGGAACAGGTCTTCTAGCGATGGTTTGGCTCGTTTGAAATCGATTCCAAAAGCTGCTTACAACGTTACGATTCACATTTAGCCACCTGACTGACGTTGTCCGGCCTCGAGCGTCCTATTGCTCGTCACCTCATTTCTTCAATCAAAAGATTTCTTCCGGCCATTTTCTAACGGTTGGCTAACGCGGATGTCGTACGTCAAGATTCTAACGGGAACTGACGCGCACGTACAAATGAGGTGTTTTTAATCTGACCTGTTTCGAATGTGCGACTATGTTTAATGCAAATTTCGTGTACAGATTTGAACTCAGCGTCATTCTTTCAGGTAAAAAAAAGTACTTTTACTATTGTCAATTATCGCACAAGTTGAGGTGATTTTTGCATTTGCTGCTGAACTTTTGAGCAACCAGTTGTATATTATTCACGTCACCTTTTTTTTTTTCATTATTCTAAGCAAATATTCAGATCCCTTCTGAATACAAATCCGTCTGTTCCATTTCAAACTCCTCAAACTAATATAATCTCTTAAGTAATAAATTGTCAGGAAAAAAAATCCTGTAGACAAGGAACACTTGAAAAAAAAAAATTGGTGGTCTTGACTGGAATTCGAACCCAGGTCGCCCAGAATCTTAATCACTAGACCACCGAGATCAGTTAGTTGGAGAGTTGTTAAGCTCCTTTGTGGTCTAGCGGTTAAGACTCCCGGCATGCTTCTGGGAGACCTGGGTTCGAATCCCAGAGTGGAAAACCAATTTTTTCAACTCAGTTTTTTCTAATATAATCTCTATCGAGAATTAAAGTAGCGATATGTTCGTCAGTGATTTTTAGCCATATCGGTAATAATGTCAAGGTTCATTTTTGATTATTTAATTTACCCTTTTAATTAAATTACTTCTTTTACCTTATTGTTCCGAAAATTAGGTACGACAGTTTACAACAGATTCTCAATGATAAATTCATTTATTTGCCAGTAGATGGCAGCAGTTTACCAGCACCTGTAGAACTGAAATCGCTTATTTACAGTTGTTTTCAAGAAAAGTTAAGAGATTAACTCAAGATTATTGAATAATATTGATTTATCATTTCATGCAATACTTATTTTAATTCATTATTTCAACTCTTAATTTATGTGAATTATTAAATGCTGAATAGAAAAGTTTTTTTTTTCCATTCAGACGTTATGGACTGAAATCAGAAAAGAATTTGGCATTAAAGTACGAAACCGACATTTTGAAAAGAGCAAATGTTTCAAATTATTATGGGCGTCTGCAAGGTGGAGGGGGGGGGGGTGAAGCCGCGCAGTTTCCCCAACCGGAAAAACTGATTGGAAAATTAATATATAATGAAGAGTACAAAAATTAATGTTTTTTACTTACAGAACTATATTTTTGATTTTTTTTTTACATTTTGTTTTTGGATAAATTATCATTTATTTAGAAATTTATACGGGAAATTTGTTTTGCCATATGATATCGTCGATTTTCATGCAGAGTTGTGACGTATATGGATTTTGTTTGGATGGGATGTTTTGCCTCTGAGTACCACTTTTTTGCAACAATGTGCTGGCCAGGTCACAAGGACCCCAAAGGCTCGGATAAGGTTGGGGGAAGGGGATCCACTTGATAACTATTGGGAGACTGACGGTAACCTTCTGTCAAAGCTATCCAGTGTGTTCTTTAACGGGAACAGGGTATGATTCTCCCGCACCCAGGGTCACGGTTTAACATCCCATCTGACGGAAGGCAGCCTTTCCAAGCCCATTGGTGTCTCCTACTGACCAGGGGCAGTGTGGAGAGTTTTGCGGAGAAAAATCTTGACTCTGACCCATCTGGGACTTGAACCTGAGAAGTGCATGTTATGAGCCTGGTGTGCTACTGACTGAATCACTTCCCCCCCGAACATATATGGACGAAAATGATTTGCATCTCAAGCTGATTGGCACAGTAGAACGCCCAATAATGTGTCCGATACCGCTCTGCCGTAATAATCTGAAGGGGCCATAAAAACAGGTGTAAATGTCAGCGGGGAAACATAATGACATATAAAGAAGGTGCAATGCCTTTAATGCGCATAAAACAACATGATTTACAGTTGATGGGATTTGAAAGAGAATGGATCATTGGGTTGTCAACAACTGGATGTTCAATACGACAAATCTCCATTTGTATGGGGCATGGTGTCAGAACAGCTGAATGCTGTTTAGCAATAGTAGCCTGTGATGGAGAGCACAATTAGAAGATGACTGTGAGAATCAGGGCTATATTAGCATCGTCCATTTGTCCGTCTACCTCTTACATCATCCCATCATCATCTGCATTTGCAGTGGTGCAGGGAGAGAAGTATTTGGAAATAAGACTGGAATTGTGTTGTCTTTAGTGATGAATCACATTTTTGTTCAGGATCCACTGATGGCCATATGCACCTCTTAAAGACATGTTGGAGACAAAAGTAATTCAACCTGTGTCAGGGAGCATCATAGCGGGTCATTACCCAGAATGATGGTACGGGGAGACATCAGTTACTAAAGTCATTCCATATTTGATGGAATGTTGTCACCAAGACATTCTGTTGAAACCGTTCTAGGACCAGTGCTTCTACCTTTTCTGTGCTCCATCCCAAACGCCGGGGCGGGGGTGGCTCAGTCGGTAGCGTGTCAGGCTCGTAATCTGTAGTTCACAGGTTCGAGTCCCAGCTGGGTCAGCGTTGAGATTTATCTCCGCAAAATTCCCCGCCTACCCACGGTCAGTAGGGGACACCGATGGGCTTGGAAAGGCCACCGTCAGTCGGATGGGACGTTAAGCCGTGGCCCCGTGTGCGGGAGAGCCATACCCTGTGCACGTTAAAGAACACGCTGGATGGCCTTGAGGGAGGCTACCATCTGTCTCCCAACAGCTATTCCAGTGGGTCCCCTCCCCCAACCTTCTCTGAGCCTTCGGGGTCTATGTGACCTGGCCATTTAGCCCATTGTGTGCAAAAAAAATGCCGCTCAGAGGTAAAACAACCCAACCCAACCCAAAGCCATTTTTAAGCAGGATAGTGCTGGCCACGCAAGGCTTTCATGTCCCAAAAGTATTTACATGATATGGATATACTTCCTTGGCCTGCATATTTCCCAGACCTGTCGATCATCGATAACATTTGGGATATGATGGGACGGGCACAGGTGTATTTGTTACCATTTCGACTCGCTATCGCGACATTTGGTTGCTGTTCATGCAGGTCATGCTTCTTAATTGTAACCATTTATGTAAACCGCATTTTCATAAGTAAAATTGCTACTTTGATTAACAAACTTACTGATTCCTTATCTACATTTTTATCTTCACTTTACATGCTTTGAGTTTTAATCCATTATTTCGACTCGCTATAAATATAAAGCACTTGTAGAAATTTCAACAAATGGTTCATTATTAATCAAGATTATGGTTTTTGTTATTTTCTTTCCCGTTATTAATATTCCTGGAACCTCACAAGAAGGATTTTACTTTTATATTTCAAAGAACACCTGTTTTCAGGGACGTACCCAGGAGGTGGGAGGGACCCCCGAAAATTACGTCATCTTATACGAAATCTGAAACTTGAACTTGTCTACCTGTTTTTAAATCCAAGACAGTTGTCTTTGCGTAATTTTATTTTAGCTCCCATAGTATATGTCCGGCACTAAAAATAGATTAAAAAAACCATAAAACTTTCATTTCGTGTATAGAATATTAATTTAACCTGTTTAGTGGAATATTTTAGTAATTAGGGAACCCTACTCAAATTTTTATTTTTCGCTTTGTTGTCTGTCCGTTCGTAGACATCGAAATTTTTTGTTTATGCTGGTAAATAAAAAATTATTTTTGTGTTGGATAGGTATTAATCGATATTATAATTTTTTATTTTTCGAATCTCCCAAAAGTTATAACTCTGCCCTCTAACGGTGGAAAAAGTTGAAAATTCCGAAATATCAAACGAATATTCCAAACGATAAACGTTAAAAGTTTGAAATTTTGGTGTTGAAATGTGAAGGTTACGAAGTTACCATTGGTTACAATCACTTAACCCTTTAGAGCCAGGCATGTCAAACATGCGACCCGCTGGCCGCATGCGATCCGCCGGGAACTGTTCTGCTGCCCGCCAGATCGTAGAATTGCTCATATCATGAAATGCCCGATCATTTCATGATCATTCCATTCGTTTTTTTTGGTTTGCGGCCCACGATTTAATATATAATACTTAATATGGCCCTCGGTGGTTAACGAGTTTGACATGCCTGCTTTAGACCCATGGGAGGGAAGTAAATGCAACTTTTTTAACAGAAAATTGTGTGTTTTTAGAGATAAATTAAAAATTCCTTTTGGGTTGGACAGACATTGATGAAATATTACAATTTGCATTTCCTGAATCTCCCAGAAGCTATAATTGCGCCTTCTAACGATGGAAAAAAATCCAGAAATTCCAAATTTAAAACGAATATTGCAAACGATGTATTTATGCTAGAAATTTGGAATTTTGGTCGTGGAATGTGACAGTCTTGACGATTCCATTGACAACAATGAGTTGACCCCTGCTCCCAAGGTAGGTAAGAAACAGAATGGTTTTGTTTTAAGAGAAAATTGGAAATCTCTTTTTTAGTTGGTACTAACGAAATATAATTCGCATTTTCAACGGTAGTTTTAATTTATATCATTAGAGATAACTAAATATCCAAAATGGCAAACTTTTAACGAATGTTCCAAGCGATCTCTTTATGGTAGAAATTTCGGCAGTAGCGTTCTGTTTTAATAGAAATCCACTGACAGCAATGATCTGCCCATTAGTTTCAAAGGAGTGGGTGAAAAGTAATTTTTGTAATTTGAGAAATAAAAGACAAATACGTTTTATGTTGTACAACTATTAATAAAATACTAGTATGTGCATTTCCCCCCGTCATACATTAAAAATAAATAAAATAAATAATATATAAAATAAATAAATACCCCCTCAAGCAGCTGCTTGCCACAGAGGTCTGACAGGAGCCTGTCAGTTTATATGCCATAGTAGAAGGTCTGAGAGGATGGCAGGACCTCGGCAGAAAAGCGACACATACATCCATGCCTTACCCAGGGCTAGAACCCAGATCCTTAGATCAGTAGCCAAGCGCGCTAACCACTCAGCCAATTGGTGTTGAAACCGTTCCCTCAAGCTAAATCCCTACAAGGGAACTAAATCCCTCAAGCAGCAAGCAGCTGCTTGCCACAGAGATCTGAGAGGAGCCTTTCAGTTTATACACCATAGTAGAAGGTCCATGAGGATGGCAGGACCCTAGCAGAAAAATAACACGAACACCCATAATTAAAACTTTTAAGGAATGAAAAAGTAGGCAAAGGACGAACTTCATTCTCTTTGAAAAGGAGATTCCCATATGCACCAGAGGCGATATGCGTTCTTCGAGCTATTTTACACATTCAGTACCCTCTGGCAGTGGAAATTCGAACTACTGCATAATTGGTAAAATAAACTATTAATATTTTATTAGTACCTATAAACACAAAAAATGTTTTTCATTTATCTCTTAAGGCAGAAAAGCTGCATTTTACCAATACCCCCTTGCTATAACGGGGCAAATTATTACTGTTAATGTAAACCACTTGACCAATACACTCTTTGACAAAAAATTTAAATTTCTATCATAAATAGATCGTTTGCAATATTTGTTTAAAGATCTGGTATTTCCAGCTTTTTTCAACCGCTAGAGGCCGCTTTTCAAGTTTTTATCTACCACCTTTAGTATTTTCTAACAGTGAAAATTCCAATTGATGGGGATTCGAAAAATGCAATATTAATGTTTCTTCTTTGCAGAATTAGTGCAACCGAAAGCTGCACAGTGTGGCATTTTAACAAGCTTAATATTTTACGTTTATCAAGGAAAACAAATGAGGAATATAATAAACAATTTACGTTATAACACAGCGATCTAATTCAGTATAGAACCAACATACGTATACACTTTACCTGTAACTATCACAGATCTAATCGACAATCGACGCACAGAAATGGCGCCCACGAGACACGTGAAAGCGACAACCAATAGAAATCGACATCACCGTTTGCCAACCTCCTAGGACTTCGAAACCGCGGTAAACAGAGCAGGCTGCTTTGTTTTCTCTCCGATTTTGAACAGTCTTTTTAAAGACTAGTTTTCGCTCATTTTTAACTATGATGAAGAAAATGCTAACTATGGATCCAGGAATCAATCCAGTGAAGACAAGTGACCCAAGATCGACTGCTAAAGCCACTGACAGGAGCAACCATCGTCAAGCTTCTGAAACATCAAACCAGGTCTGTATGATAACAGTGAAGGCGGCTGGTACTAGTGTTTGTGCTGGCAATCAGGCACATCGTTCATCTCAACTCCAAAAGGCAGGAAAATGCCTATCGGTCCCCAACCTAGCTACTATAAATATCTTACCTTTAGCAACTGCCACCACAAGTCACACACAACTCACCCTCCCCACCCAGGTATCATCTAACCAAACACAAATGGACACACACGAAAATGCATCGGACAAAGACACAGAAGACTCCTGGACCATTGTAAATAACAGAAAAAGATCCAGGAAACAATCGGCTTCTTCTGACAACGATACCATTTGCGACTACACTATAACTCAAGACTATGTTCCAGTGCTCCTTTACTCCACTCCCACCACATTATTACAGAACATAAACATTAATCTAATCACCAAAACCGTAAATTCCACAATAGAAAAACCACTTGAAGCCAGATTTACTCACAGAGGAGAGTACCTGGTACATGCCAAAAATCAATGCCAGGCAAAAAAACTCATGGCCCTAACACATATTCATAACATAGAAATAAAGTCAAAATACCCAGAGTCCTATAATAAGCCATATGGATCCATAGAAGGTGTGGATAAATACTTAAGCGATAAAAGTATCCTAGAAGCCTTAGCTGAATACGACGTCCACAAAATCAAACGAATCACTTACGCCCACCACATCATGGATGGCAGCACCATACGAAGAAATACAGACAAGGTCATTTTATACTTCAATTCCTCTCCCCTACCACCTACTGTGGAACTTGGACTCTCCACACACACAGTCACCCCCTACACCAACCCCCCTCCACAATGCATTAAATGTCAAAGACATGGCCACATTATAAAAATCTGTAGAAGCACAGCAAGATGCAAATACTGTGCCCAACCCCACATGTCATATGAATGCAAAAGGACCCAACCACTACTATGTTGCAACTGCGGAGGACCCCCTGTAGCCACCTTTGGCAAGTGTCCTGTCCGACTAAGGGCAATTAAAATAAAAACAGCAGCCACCACAAGCATCGCCAACACAAAGACTGATAAAACTCCAATCACCACTATTACTTCCACACCTCCTCCACAATTGCCTACACCTAAACCTCTACTTCCACCTCCCGCTCCCACAGTCCTACCACAACGGAAAGCAAAACCACACCCTTCTCTTACTACCACCACGCAAAAAACGGAGGCGGGTCTTTCCTCCACACAAACAGGTCAATATTTACTTCAATAATTTACATAATTTATTTTTTTTAAATCAGAGATTTTCTTTTTTTTTTCTTTTAATTAATTTTTTTACCCAATAGCATTGTTTCTTTTCGTTTCTGCGGGACAGTCTTTTAAATCAGTTTCTGCGGGATAGTCCTTCTAGTATAAATACGACATCCATCAGTCAGATTCCTCATTCTGTTGTCAGACGTTGACAGTGACGGTTCTCTGCTGCTTCGTGATTTTTTTTCAGCTGTTAGAAGCCAATAGTGATAGTTTTTGACGTCCTCCAGTTTCTGCGAATAGTCTTTCTAGTATAAATACGACATCTATCAGTCGGAATCCTCATTCTGTTGTCAGACGTTGATAGTGACAGTTCTCCGCTGCTGCTTCGTGATATTTTTTCCAACTGTTAGAAGCCAATAGTGATAGTTTTTGACGTCCTCCAGTTTCTGCGAATAGTCCTTCTAGTATAAATACGACATCTATCAGTCGGAATCCTCATTCTGTTGTCAGACGTTGATAGTGACAGTTCTCCGCTGCTGCCTCGTGATTTTTTTTCAACTTTTAGAAGGCAATAGTGATAGTTCTCCCTTCCTCGTGCAGTATCAACTATTTTTCAACGCACTGTTTCATAATGTATCCATGCGATATATGTGAGAAGGTTTAACTACCCAACACAACCTCACACACCAACTATTGCAATTAATTGTCCCTCTCATTGATGCCCTTCTGCCACCACAAAACAGAACCCCCCAACTCAACTTAGCCATACAGGCCATAATGGCACTTCTCCAGCAACTACATTAACTCTCCTCCCTCCCTCCCCCTCTTGCGGCAGTTCTCCCCTCTTCCCTCCTGACACCCCCACCCCATGCACTTGCATCCAATGGAATTGCAGATCCCTTCCCAACAAAATCCTCGAATTAAAAACAATCACAAATCTACACATAATACCCATATTGGCTTTAAATGAGACCAGAATACCAGAAAATTTCAACTATAAACCATACATTATACACAGAGCCAATACTAAGAAAAATCACTCTAACTCAACCACCTTGATCCACAAAAAATACCCCCACTGCCTAATTCCTAACCCAATCACCTACACCTACATGGACATTGTAGGAGTGAACATTAAATTGCATAATACAATTTTAAACCTCTACAATGTATACTTCTACCCTAATGCACACATCAACATCAAAACATTAATAAAAGACTTTGATCACATATTCTCTCTATCTCCTGGCCCCAACATCATTGTAGGAGACTTCAATGCACACAATACCTTATGGGGAAGCAACCACACAAACAATAGAGGAAGCACAATTGAAACTTTCATTCTACACTACAAATTGGCCATACACAATGATGGTTCACCCACCTTCACCAACCCCCATATGAGTCAGTTCTTGACCTCACCCTTTCATCATCAGACATTTCCCCCATCATAAATTGGCAAGTACACCATTCCACATGGGCTAGTGACCATTATCCAATTTTCCTCACCCTTCAAGGAGTTAAACCCACAGCATACTCAACAAAAACACACATTAACTGGCACAACTTCTCCGCAAACTGTGAAACCAGTATCACCACACAAACACCAGACAATTTAACCTCATTCTACACATGTGTTAATCACAGCATCCAAAACAATAAATTTACCACCAAACACATGACTGGTTTCACCAAAAACCACCCTGAAATAACCAAACAACTACAAATAACGAGAAAAACAGAGGACACAGCCAGAAGACACCCCACTGTACTTGCCATCACTACTTTTAACAAAGAAAATGCCATCCTTAGAAGAATTAGACTAAACACCAAAAGAAAAGAATGGAGAAACTTTTGTAACAACATCAACCCAAGAACTGACTCCACCCTCATTTGGTCAACAATAAGAACATTTAGGACCCAGGCTCAGCCCTTAGCCCCTTGGCACACCATACTGTGGACCAATAACCTCTCAACAAAGCAAGGGGCTAACCACATAGCATCACACTTTATCACTACCAACCATCTGGCAAATTCCCACATATACCAACAACATTGCCACCACATGAACCAGATACTAACACATGATACACCTTGCAAACTACCCACCATCAACTTACCATTCACACAACATGAGTTAAACATTGCCATTCATCAGGCAAATAAAAAAAGCACACCTGGGCCTGATTCTATCACATATAGTACACTTAAAAATCTAGGCACACAGGCTTTACATACTCTACTTCACATATTCAATGACTGCTGGGAAAAACACACATTCCCCACACAATGGGAAGAAATTCACATAATTCCCATTCTCAAACCACACAAGCCAGCATCTCAAATCAGCTCATACAGACCCATAGCACTCACATCATGTGTCCTCAAAGTTCTAGAAAGAATGGTGCTCTCCAGACTCAAATACTATTTAGCAACCAAAAAAACACTCCCCTTATGCCAAACTGGCTTCAGAGAGCACATGTCCACCACAGACAATTTCTTTGACCTTGTCACTTCAGCAGAAATTGCTCTTCAAAACAAAGAAATCTTTTGCTGTGTCTTTCTAGACCTAACCTTTGCTTTTGATACTGCCTCACACACCAGTATACTCTTCAAATTACACCAACTAGGAATCACAGGAAACATCTTGCATTTTATCAAAAATTTCCTCACACAGAGAAAGGTTAAAGTCAAACTGGGGACTACTCTCTCTGACCCCCACAATTTAACTAGGGGATTGCCATAGGGCAGTGTGGTATCACCTACACTTTTCAACATTCTTCTACATGATCTACCAACAGTATTTAAAAAGGACATTAATTGCTCCATCTTTGCTGATGACATAGTGCTTTGGACCAAAGGAAATGATACCCTCATTATACAAACAGCCCTACAAACAGCAGTCAACCAGGTCCTTGACTTTACAAACAAATGGGGACTAGCCATCTCTGCACCTAAATCTGCGGTCTTACCCATAACACATAAACAACCCCCCGCCAACTCACTCAGCATAACTATAAACAACCACTCCATCCCCCTAGTTAAACACTACAAATATTTAGGGCTAACTATAGACCGACAGCTTAACTGGAAACAACACATCACAAATACACAATCCACATGTAATGGAGCTCTCAACATTCTCAAATCAATCACAAGAGCTAGCTGGGGTGCAAGTGACAGATCTATGATCACCCTTATTAAAACATTTATCAACAGCAGACTGGAGTATGGCCTGCTAGCTCTAAACACTACCTCACCCACATTTTTTAACAAACTTGAAACCATACAAACCAGAGCCATCAGACTTGCACTGGGTCTTAAAACTGGCTGCCCAAACTTGGCCACATGGGCAGAAGCCAACATGCCTCCCCTCGACAACATCAGACACAAACTCACTTGCAAACACTATGTCAAATTAAAACATCTAAACCCCAACCACCCCACTATAAATAGAATTGAGTCTCCTACCAACACATCCCCCACTGCACATATCATAAAGCAGCACCCACTATATTCAACATGGAGAAAAATCAAACCTTTCAACCCTAGATACACAATCCCCTATTGGACTATTAAAAAACCCTCCATAAATCTCACACTACCACACATCACCCAAAAATATAAACACCTCCCACAAGAACTAAAATTTGCAGCGGAACAACTCATCACAAACATTCCTACCACAGACCTCATTATATTCACAGATGGCTCCCACATCCCACACACAACAAATGGCTCTGCTGCCTTCCACTCTACCCAACCAATTTTCTCACATATAATCAAAATGAACCATGCAGAAAACAGTACTGCTACAGAGCTAGCTGCAATACATATGGCTTTGGAATGGTCCTCCACACAAAATACACACAGCATACATATTATCACTGACTCAAAATCTGCCTTGCACAGCATCAACAAACATACATACAACCTATCACAAAATTACTCTCTTTTCCATATTCACAGAATTTCACACAATATAATTGCCACTCACAAAACACTAACATTCCACTGGATACCCTCTCATTGTAACATAACCCATAATGACACTGCTGACCATCTTGCTAAACAAGGACACAATATCCCTACACCAAATTATCACACCCCTGAGACATATAATCCTCACCTAATTGAAATCAACAAATTCTTCCACTCCACATGGACACAAAACTGGATCCAACAGGCCACAATTAAAAATACATTCAGAGCCACCATTGCTGCCATCCCACACACACTAAATCTCAACTACCTATCAAGAAGAGCCCAAACAGCAATTCATCAACTACGCACTGGCAGAACAAATCTCAACAAGGACCTTTTCATGATACAAAAGGTACCATCTGCTCTTTGCACTACATGCCATGTGATAGAAGACATTCCACACTACCTTCTACACTGCACCAAATACACAATACATAGAATTACCCTCTTCCAGACACTCACCACGCTGGGAACCACTTATTTCTCATCCCATACAATTCTTGGTCCTACTCATAACAATATGAAAAGCCACTATAGGGCCTTTGCCCAATATATCAACAGCACTGGGAGATTCCCCTAAAGCCTCTCTGCCTCTCCAAAGGCCTCTACCTCTCTTTTAAAAGATCCTTGGGACACTAAAAGATCCAGATGCCAATAAAAGATCCCCATAGGACATCAAAAGACGCATTTTGGACAACTTATTCCATAGAAACTAAATAAAAATAAATATATAGTATAAAATCATCAAAAAAAAAATCAATCTAACTATCAAAAATAAAGTCACATAAAGGAAAACTTTATTTCTATATTGGAAACTTTTATATTTCTCTTTAACCAAATAACTTATATGGAATCTCTCCCAGAACATAACATCTCTATACACATTATCATACCTAATATACATATGGAATCTCACCACATCTCCCACTACCCTTTGATGGGAACCTTAAACTACACTCCTGCCACACACCCCAAGCTCATGGCTGACCTACTGGCTCTATAAAATTTAAACACTGACCACCACACACTGAACACATAAATTTGATTTCCAACTCATATAACGTTGCTATATCATTTTCCTCCCAAAATAAAAGATTATCTTTATCATACTCCTTCCCATATATATGGCTGTCACTGATCTATGACTTTTCCCAGATCCACCCCTGCGCAACATTTCACTGCATGGCAGGGCAACCCAATGCTAACCTCTGGTGTTAGATAAGCATCCATAAATATTTCCTTCTCCATCTTCCTGACACAGGAGTTTTACCTATCCCACCGTCTCTGCTCCCCCACCAAATATTTCATCCCCCTTTGATTGACTCAAATCTACTATACTGGCAACCAACCATGGCCACAACTTCATAAAATAACATAACATTCGCCACTCGGAAAATTATAAAAAAAAATACATACACTACTTCTTCCTCTCTCTCCCCCCTTCCCCCCCCCCTTTCACATGACATGCAACTGGTATTTATTCTCCTTCACCCTTCAACATCTGCCTCTCCACCACTGGGCGGCCTGCGGCCTAAAGCCCAATTGCCAATATGTACGATTGCCAGCCTTCACTGTGCTGGCCAGTCTTTGCTGTTTTCATCCGCACCCACTGCCCTTTATGCGTATGGACCTGATGATAAGGGGGCCGAGGCCCCCTTTACAAATGTGTCCAGCTTAGAAAGAAGGATGTATAAGAAGAAGAAGAAGCCAACCTCCTACACATTCCTTGCTACTAGTGACATCTGGTGGCACCGAATCGAAATAGCAATTTCTCAACAGCAAATTTTTTTCTTGTGTTGTTCTTCTTTGGAGGTCTCACCTTTCTCACTACGTTGCATTAAACTGACAAGTTTCTGTAAGACCTCTATGGCAAGCAGCTTCTTGAGGTATAATTCCATTTTTCTAATGCTCTGCTAAAGTTTCCTTTTCCTGTGCGGCTGTCGGAGCCTTCAAGGAAAAGGGGGAGTTTGATCGTTCGTCATATATTAGTTCTACGGAGCCTTCTCTTTACGACTACACATTCTTTGTTGTAATCCTGAAAGCATACAATAAAATTGTTAAAAATAGTACTGTTTTGGAATCTTTACATCAAGAAATTAATCCAAAATTCCAAAAGATATACCAACATCTTAAGTTACTTAAAACGGAAATGAAAATGCTCCTCAAAGGCAGACAGTTGTCTTTGTGTAATTTTATTTTAGCCCCTTTAGTATACGTCCGGCACTAAAAATAGTTTAAAAAAAAAACTATCAAATTTTCTTTCTTTAGAATATTAATTTAACCTGTCCAGTGGAATATTTTAATAATTAGAGAACCCTAAAGCATGGCTGTTTGTGTCGTTTTTCTGCTGAGGCCCTGCCATCCCGAAAGACCTTCTACTATGGCATATAAACTGACAGGCTCCTGTCAGACCTCTGTGGCAAGCAGCTGCTTGAGGGGGTATTTATTTTTTTACTCAACCTAAATTATTCTAAGATCCAGATTTGAATATGAGATAGCAACTTTTGTTTTTTAACCTGTCGCAACCCTTTTACATTGTTGAAACCATTCTGGTTTCCATGGTTTACAAAAACACCCTCCGGGGTCAAGATCAGTTCTTGTGGCTCGACCTTTTCTCCCCCACAGTGGGGAAGTACTACTGTTCTACAGATATCCTGCGGCTTTACCTCTGAGTGTTTTTTTTTTGTACACAATGGCTAGGTCACAAGGACCCCGCAGGCTCGGGATCCACTGAAACAGCTGTTGAGAGACAGATGGTAGCCTCCCGTCAAGGACATCCAGTATGTTCTTTAACGTGCAGATGTATGACTGCTCCGCACAACAGGGCCACGGCTAAACGTCCCATCCGACGCACGGTGGCCTATTCCAAGACCATCGGTGTCCCCTACTGACCGAGAGCAGGGCGAGAAGTTTGACAAAGGCAACAGGAGAGAAGGGCGAGAAGTTTGACAAATCTGAACGCTGATCCAACTGGGACTCGAACCTGGGAACTGCAGATTACGAGCCTGGCGCTCTACCGACTGAGCCACCCCCGCTCCTTTGTCCAAAGGAAGTTTACCCATTAAATGATCAATGATTCTATAACATCTTTAAGAAAGAAACAATTCATTGTTTTCCAATATTCATTTATTTTTCCAACTTAAAGGAGAGGGCAGATACTGAGGACTCGTTGCCTTGACTCTAAGCTCCGATTTCCTTTAATGCCTGTCTAAATCGCCTCTTTTATTAAAACCGATTTCCTTTAATGCCTGTCTAAATCGCTGCTTTTAATTAAAACCGATTTCCTTATTTCTGGGGCGGGGATGGCTCAGTCGGTAGCGCGCCAGGCTCGTAATCTGTAGTTCCCAGGTTCGAGTCCCAGCTGGGTCGGCGTTGAGATTTATCTCCGCAAAATTCCCCTCCCTGCCCACGGTCAGTAGGGGACACCGATGGACTTGGAAAGGCCGCCGTCCGTCGGATGGGACGTTAAGACGTGTCCCGTGTGTGGGAGAGTCATACCCTAAGCACGTTAAAGAACACGCTGGATGGCCTTGACGGGAGGCTACCATCTGTCTACATGGTGTTCAAAAAAGTGCCGCTCAGAGGTAAAACAACCCAACCCTTATTTCTTCTTTTTTATTGTGTTTCTTGAAACAATCTTTGAAAGAAAAATTAAAGAAGAAAACATTAATATTTTTAACAATTTTACTAAGATATGAAATATTCAGCTGAAAAAAATTTTGGTTTTCCCGTAAGGGACAGTTTTCAACTGAATATTTTATGAGTTCCATTTCTACAGGACATCTCCAGGGGGACGTTGCTCAGTCGATAGCGCGACAGGCTTGTTATCTGCAGTTCTCTGGGTCAGTGTTGAGATTTAGACGGAGATTTAGGGGACACCGATGGGTTAGAAAGGCAACCGTCCGTCGGATGGGACGTTAAGCCGTGGGTCCGTTTGTCGGAGAGCCATACCCTGTGCACATTAAAGATCGATAGGAAGCTGGATGCCCTTGACGGAAGGTTGCTTGAAATTATTACATTTTTATTCTTTAAGAATTGAAAAGGGTTGTTTGAAATTGAAAAGAATTGAAGAGAAATTGAAAAGGGTTGCTTGAAATTATTACAATTTTATTCTTTAAATCTGTCGTAAATTTTCCGGAAAAAATTCTTTGTTTATTAATACTAAACTTTATTAAATGCTGCTGCCATCTGCTGGCAAATAAACGAATTTATTTTGTCGCCTCAGTGCAGCAATAATATCGCTTTGGTTCGCAATGACATTTCCACTGCCATGGTCTGTGTTCGGCTTCCAGTCTGCATAATTATTTGGGTTGTTTTACCTCTGAGCGGCAATGTTTTGCATAAATGGGGTAAATGGGAAGGTCACAAGGACCCCAAGGGCTCAGAGAAGGTTTGGGGTAGGGGATCCACTGGACATCTGTTGGAAGACAGATGGTAGCGTCCCGTCAAGGCCATCTAGTGTGTTGTTTAAAGCGCATAGGGTATGGCTCTCCCGCACCGGGACCACGGCTTAACGTCCCACAATTGTTTGCGTGTGTTGTTAGCTCTAACTGAACCACCAACGCTTTCGGACTTAATGGGGCGGGGCGGGGCGGGGGTGGCTCAGTCGGTAGCGCGCCAGGCTCGTAATCTGTAGTTCCCAGGTTCGAGTCCCAGCTGGGTCAGCGTTGAGATTTATCTCCGCAAAATTCCCCGCCCTGCCCACGGTCAGTAGGGGACACCGATGGGCTTGCAAAGGCCGCCGTCCGTCGGATGGGACGTTAAGCCGTGGCCCCGTGTGCGGGAGAGCCATACACTGTGCACGTTAAAGAACACGCTGGATGGCCTTGACGGCAGGCTACCATCTATCTCCCAACAGCTGTTCCAGTGGGTCCCCTCCCCCATCCTTCTCTGAGCCTTCGGGGTCCATGTGACCTGGCCATTTAGCCCATGGTGTGCAAAAAAGTGCCGCTCAGAGGTAAAACAACCCAACTTAATGGGGCATGTCCTTGTAAACTAGGAGTGGTTTCCATTGCAGGACACTTCTCCGTCCTATACGTTACAAATCGAAAAATGTTGAATCTAAGAATTTTTTTCAATATCCGTAAAGAAAATCTTGGCAGAGCAGCTGGGGCGGGGGTGGCTCAGTCGGTAGCGCGCCAGGCTCGTAATCTGTAGTTCCCAGATTCGAGTCCCAGCTGGGTCAACGTTGAGATTTATCTCCGCAAAATTCCCGCCCTGCCCACGGTCAGTAGGGGACACCGATGGGCTTGGAAAGGCCGTCGTCCGTCGGATGGGACGTTAAGCCGTGGCCCCGTGTGCGGGAGAGCCATACCCTGTGCACGTTAAAGAACACACTGGATGACCTTGACGGAAGGCTACCATCTGTCTCCCAACAGCTGTTCCAGTGGGTCCCTCTCCCAACCTTCCCTGAGCCTTCGGGGTCCATATGACCTGGCCATTTAGCCCATGGTGTGCAAAAAAAGTGCCGCTCAGAGGTAAAACAACCCAACCCAACTTGAAGGTTTATTATTTTTCAATATCGATGGCGCTAAAGATTTAGTAGGGGGACTACAACATCCCCCTTGAATTTTTGTAATTAAAACTCCCCACCCCTGAATATACGCCTTCTTCGATAGCTTATAGCTGAGGTCATTTCCAGTGAAAACATTCATATAAACATAGTTCCGAGTCTAAATGGTTATGGAACCGTGGATGTTTGAAATCTACGTATGCGAATGCACGCCCGTGACTAAACTGACAATTACACAACAAAGTTAATTGCGCAGTTGATTCTTAGGTCTCAGAGATTGTGGTTTTGTGCATTCCGGAGACGTAATCAGGTGGTGGAGGGGGAACCAGAGGATCCAGACCTCCCCCACCTCCAAAAATCCGGTCGTCTTATGGGAAATCTCGAAATTTTCTACCTGCTTTGAAATCCAAAGCAGTTGTCTTTGAATAATTTCATTTTAGCCTCATAGTCTGCATCCGACACAAAAACAGATTTAAAAAGCAACTATGAAATTTTATTACCTATGGCAGTGGTTCTCAACCTTTTATGCATCACGTATCCCCTGGAAATGGGTATGTAACTGGCGTACCCCTTCTATAGACAGATAAAACGATAGTTATAGTATAACAATGGCTAGTTTTAGTTCGTTACTTTTGGTATTGGTTTTAACAATGGTTAGTTTGAGTTTGTTACTAGATCTAGTGGGTCTGTAAATAGTAGCTAGGAGTCACTGGAAGTAGAGCTATGCACCAATCCCCTGTGATGATGCATAGAACCGGCCAGGCCTAGCACCTAATGTCCGACCCCGCCTTCTCGTGGTGCAGACCGTTAGTACCTTTCAAAAGAGATACTCTCTTGTGGAAGTGAACGGAAGGGGAGGGCTGCCAGATTAGTGTGGCCTACTGATCTGGACAACTATGGTTACTTTTCTTTTTTTTTTCTACCCTGCTGAGGAGTGGTCAACCACACAGGGTCCTGGTGTTGACCATATATACCAACCTGAAGGGAATTATGGCTCTGAGCTTGATTATGGATCCCGATTTTGCTGCACTGGTGGGCTTCTGTGGAGGGAAAATCTTCCCCTGTGTTTTCTATTTGTTTGTGGGTTGACAGCCCCAAGTGAATAGATTCACAGGATATGTTTATCAGCTGGTGTATAATCCTGAGCAGAGGTCATCGCAGGCACCTGAACTCTTTGCTTCTATTGGCATCGTCAAATTCTACATTGGAGGAAGTCTTCCAGTGCAGATGGCTTCAGCCTTTAGTGGTGGGGGAACGGGTCTTTGCCCCATGTCTGCGATTAGGGGGCTGTTTGATATTGTCGGCATTCCCTCTCTCAATAAACATAGTTTCTTTAAACATCCCACTAACCGTTTTCTCCCCATAGGTAGTTGGAATGTGAGGACTCTGCACAGATCTTTTTCTCTTGATGTCCTCACACAAGAATTCCACCGTTATAATTTAGATATTCTCGGCTTGCAAGAAATCAGATGGACAGATAAAGGTCCGATTCTTAAAAATAATCTTAAATTTCTCTTTTCAGGGAGGGAAGACAATAAACATCACCAAGGCGTGGGTCTGCTTCTTAGCAGACACGCTGGTGATGCTCTTCTAGGATATGAGTGCATTAATGAAAGGTTTCTTACACCAAAATTTCAGACAAGCGTTAAAGACTTGAATGCTATCTGCTGTTATGCCCCCACTGAGGTTGCCGATGATGATGAGAAAGATAGGTTTTAGGGACAACTTCAGGATATTTTGAATTCTCTCAAGAAATCAGATATTACCCTGGTTCTAGGTGACTTCAATGCCAAAGTTGGTACTGACTCTGACTTTTGGGGAGCAGTAATAGGCCTTTTTGGTATTGGTAGCTGCAATTACAATGGACAATGTCTCCTACAGTTAAGTAAACTCAAATAATTCGGAATAACTAACACTTATTACAAACATCGCGACATACATAAGTACACATGGGTTTCACCTGATGGGCTGCATAAGAATATGATTGATTATATATTAATTAGCAGCAAATGGGTTAGTTCTGTTAGGAATACCAGGGCATATAGGGGAGCTGAATTTGGTTCTGACCATTACCTTGTTAAAAGTGTCTTGCAACTTAAACTTAAAAAATGTTGTGCTAGGGTTAAAAATTTACCTTTAATACTGAAGCTCTGAAAGACCCAGATATAACTAAAGTTTGCCATGATAGGTTACTTAGTCATTATGACAGTCATGGTTTGCTTACTACTGAAGTTGAGGAAGAATGGGATCATTTTAAACAGGCTTTTTTGGACACTAACAGTACTCTTTTAGGAAAAAAGGAGCAGAAGAGACAGAATTATCTGAGTGATAAGGCACTTGAGCTTATTTCAGAAAGAAAGAACTGCAGGAATGTCCTTAATCAATATCCTACTAGTTCTAATAGAAAACATTATAGAGAGCTTAATAAACGTGTAAAGGACAGTTAGCTGCTGATAAGAATCTTTGGCTTGATGGCATGGCTGACAAAGCCGAGGAGGCAGTTAACACACAGCAAAGAGCTGTACCAGATGGTTAATGTTCTGTGTGGTAGAAAACGGACAGGTATATAGGGGTTGAAGAATAAACAAGTTAAGGTTATAGAAGGTGAGGATTCTGTCATGGTTAGGTGGGTCATTCTGTCATGGTGAGCATTTCAGTGATGTTCTAAACAATGTGGTTAGTTCTACTCCCATTGTTTGCAATGATGATAGATGCATTGGTGGCTTTAATGTTGGTTCTATATCAGGTAATTAAACTGTGACACCTTCTCAAATATTTTTCTCCTATTTTTCTAAACTTAAACTTCATAAATCCCCAGGGGTAGATGAAATTACTACGGAAATGCTTAGAGCTGGGAATATTTCAGTTACCACTTGGATGACTGAAATTTTGAATATGTGTTATGATAAAGGCATGGTTCTTAAAGATTATACCAGAGCTATTATTATCCCTATTTTCAATAAAGGTGATCGCAGTTCTTGTGATAACTATAGGGGTATCAGCCTACTCTCTGTTCCAGGTAAAGTTCTTTCCATGATTGTGCTTAATAGAAATAAGAATCTGGTTGAGAGTCAATTGCGTGATGAGCACTGAGGATTCAGAAGTGGTAGGGGATGTGTGGATCAGATATTTTCACTCAGGCAGATTCTTGAGAAATGTTTAGAGTTTCAGAAACCTTTGGTTGCTAGATTTGCTGATTTCAAAAAGGCTTTCGACTCTGTTGATCGTCATAATTTGTGGTTGATTGTGAGATCATATGGTATACCAGACAAGTTAGTTAACATAATGAAAGTTCTCTATAATAACACTGAGTCGTGTGTGAGAGTTGGTAAGGCTTGTTTGGTAAGACAGCATTACTTCTGGTGTTCGACAAAGGTGCATTTTGTCTCCTTTTCTCTTTTGCTTGGTTATTGATTATGTTATGCGAGATTCACTTCAAGGGAAAGATTTTGGCTTTAAATTTGTTGAAGATACGAAAATTTCTGATTTAGATTATGCTGATGATTTAGCCCTTTTGGGAAATGATGTTGATGAGATGAACTCATTCATTGGAGCTGTTGATGAAACTGGTAGTAGAGTAGGTTTGGTTATAAACAGAGAGAAAAGTAAAGTGATGAAAATTGGTCAGGCAGGCTGTGATTCAGTTCATCTGAATGGTTGCAGTCTTGAGCAGGTGTCACAGTTTAATTATCTTGGGAGCTATGTAACAGATAATGGTGATGTGCGGCATGAGATTAACAGACGAATAGGGATTGCTGCCGGGACTTTTAAGAACCTATGGAGAGTGTGGAGAAATAGGCGTATACACCTAAAGACTAAAATTAGACTGTATAATAGTTTGGTTCTTTCTAGGGTTAGTTATGGTAGTGAAACTTGGACACTTTGTAAACAAGATAACAGGAAACTAGATGCTTTTGATTCCAGATGCTTACGCAGTATCTTGGGCATTAGGTGGTTCAACTTTGTAACTAATGATGAAGTTAAGGAAAGGAGTTTGCAACCTCCTTTAAGCAGCATATTGTGCAGAGAGAGACTCCGATGGTTTGGCCATGTTGCCCGTATGAATAAATATAGATTGGCGAAGGGTTATGAACAGTGTACCTAAAGGCCTCAGAAAGAGGAGGAGACCTAGAATGCGATGGGCAGACAATGTCAAAAAAGACCTTGTTAGAATTGGTGTGCAGTGGCCGGATGCAGCAGATGTAGCTCAGGACAGACTTGCTTGGAGAACTAAATTGCACGGTCTGGTTGGACCTCTGTAGCCCATGGCTGCTTGAGGATGATGAGATCTAGCGACTTTTGAGGTCTCACGGCGCACCCAAAAATATTTTACCACTTACCCCCAAGGGGTACGCGTACACCACGTTGAGAACCCCTACCCTATAGTATATTAATTTAATCTTTCCCGTCTGGTGGAATATTTTAGAATGGGAAATACTACTAAATTTTTATTCTGAGACATTCCCCTCTATAACAAATTCTCGCGAAACTCCCTCCCCGCGGTAAAATTTTCGAACCCTCCCTTAAACTAAATTCTCGGATTCCCCCCTGAAAATAAATTCTCCGACCCCCATAATTAAATCCCGAGTACATGCTTGATACATTCAGTATGCCTTCTAAAGTTTTCATATTTCAATTTTGCCACTATTGTGATATTGTGTATGTTTACGGATTTTATGATCGAAATATTATTGCTGCTGTCACCTCAATGCCACAGACGTTTTACAAAATAAAGAATTGTGGATCAACAAGAATTTAGCTATGTTTTCCAGAGAGTGTGAGAGCACGGTAAATTTATTAACGTTTATGTTTCATTGAGTGTGTACAGTACAAATGAAATTATTAAGAGCATATACTAAAATTTGTCATAACAAATTTTTGTTGATAACCAATTGTGGCAAACGGACACCTAGATACAATAAGCCAGGACAGTGCAGAAAACCTAATTCTTAAATACATAAACGCTTCAATTAAACTTCCCTCTCTTAAAATTCACTTGGTACTTATTTGGTTTTAAAAATTTCGCAACTAATTCTAAAATATTCAATAATATTTCAATAAAATCATAGTAAGTAAATTGTCTTATTTTTCGATATTCTAAATTAAATAGTTTGTAAAGTTTTAGAAAAGTTAAACTACTTAAAACTTTACACATAAAAAATTTCCCTTATTTTAACCTACCTGTTTCGTTAGGTGGCTGCCCCATGCAGAGACCCTATGACTTCCCATGCCCAGTATATAAATGTAGCGCTGCTAAATTGATACACTGGCCACTTTTGAGATTTGTCTGCAGTAACTCTCACCATGCCATCTTTGACATTTATCTCTCCCAGCCCCACTATGCTACCATTACGATTTATCTCCACTAGCTACCACCAGGCAACCTTTGACATTTGTCTTCAGTAACTCTTACCATGCCACCATTAAGATTTATCTCCGCTAACTCCCACCATGCCACCTTTGACATTTGTCTTCATTATCCCATACCATGTCACCATTAAGATTTATCTCTACTAACTCTCACTATGCCACCATTAAGATTTATCTCCACTAACTCCCATCATGCCACCATTGAGAGGGACGGGGGTGGCTCAGTCGGTAGTGCGCCAGGCTCGTAATCTGCAGTTCCCAGGTTCGAGTCCCAGCTGGGACAGCTTTGAGATTTATCTCCGCAAAATTCCTCGCCCTGCCCACGGTCAGTAGGGGACACCGATGGGCTTGGAAAGGCCGCCGTCCGTCGGATGGGCGTTAAGCCGTGGCCCCGTGTGCGGGAGAGTTATACCCTGTGCACGTTAAAGAACACGCTGGATGGCCTTGACGGGAGGCTACCATCTGTCTCCCAACAGCTGTTCCAGTGGGTCCCCTCCCCCAACCTTCTCTGAGCCTTCGGGGTCCATGTGACCTGGCCATTTAGCCAGTGTGCAAAAAAGTGCCGCTCAGAGGTAAAACAACCCAACCCACCATTGAGATTTAGCTCTACTAACTATAACTACGCTACCAATGCGATTTCTCATCGACAATCCTGGTTTAAGTAAACAAAGAATTTTCATGCATCTGAACTTTCCTCTTAAGGGAATATGCAGAATGTTACACGAAGAAAGCTTGCATCTATACCACGTACAGTGCACCTCGATCAGCTTGAAGATTGGTGAGGAAACCGAACCTGAAGATCATGCTTAATGGCTGGAATTTTCTGTCTCATAGTCGATCAAAATTGTATCGATTCATCTTGTTTACTGATGAGACCTAATTCACCGTAAGAATATTAGCAAGACTCGCAATTCACGTGTATAATCAGAAATGAATCCTTATGCCACCATGGAATGCCATGATTTAAGTCTTGCTCTTCAACAATATTGGTTCAATGTTTATAGAGTTATGGAAGCCTGAATATTTAACAATATATCATCTTGTTTTATAGAAATCATTAATAAAGAATCAATAATTTTCTAATATTGAAACAGTCATTACGCAAACTTCTGAAAAGTGTATTTTATTATATGGTTTGGAACAATATTAATTAAGTTTTTATTAATTTATGAAATAAAATATTATGACATTACTGTTGTGAAATATTTCAGCTTCCGTAACTATTTAAATACTAAACAAATATATTTAAAAATAGAGAGTTATATATATATATCCTTTACCTTCTGTCACATTTTTTCATTAAATGCATATTTTAGAAGTTTTAGAACTTCGAAATTGGATTCCCATGGGCATAACATGGAAATTCTCTAATATTTTGGTAGTGCAGTATGCATTAGATTGAAACTTTTATAGATAAAGACGCATTTGAAGAAATTCGCCAAAATCTAAGTATTAAATTATGATAACATTAAAGCACTTAGTTCTCTGCCAACATCTGCAGTTAACAAATCGAAAAAAAAAAAGGGCATTTTAGCAGGACTCTTATGTTAATCTTTATTCAAATGTTTATCTATAAATATAATTTATTTAGGAAGAAAATTATTCGTATTTATTATCAAATATAATAATGTTAATTAATACAAATAAATTTTCTCCTATATAATATATTTTCAGGTTCACCATGAAAAGAATTTGTCAAACAGTTTCAAGAAATCTTATCAATTCTTACGGCATTGAAGTGGTCTACGAAGGAGGCGAGACCTTTTCAGAAACACGAACAAAGGCAAAGGTCGTCTGGGGGAGGAGGGGTTGGTTTCCCCCCAGTGAGTGAAAACTTTGGCATTATTTAAAAATTTGTCTTACAATAAAAATGTTGCCTAAAATTGCCATTATTGTGTTAAAATACAATTGATAGAAACTACATTAGATACGATTAAGCATATTCGAAAAAGTCACCTTCATGATTAAAAAAAAAGGTAGTGGTACTCATAAACTAAAAAAATTAAATTTGCCGTGAATGAGATTCCATGTCTATAGGACACATCCTGTGATTCTTTACTGCTGAAGTAGTGGTACTCTTTTAAAATTTTTTGCCCCCGCTCCCTTCCTGTGGAAACTTTATGCAGAGGTCCACGTGAAACACGCCTTGATTAGGAATTGAATAGAGGTCTTTTGCTGATATTGCAGAAATAATAACAATTATGTCTCTATACTTAACAATGTATTTATAAGGAATCAAATAAGATGTAATAGAAAAACAACTGAGAGGAGAAATGATTTTTAATTGAAAATTTCCTCTTTGTGTTCATTCAATTGATTGAAATGAAAAACCTTTGTATTTGCTTTAGAGGCTTTTAATTATGCTTCTTAAAAAATGACATTTATGAAACAAAATCGAATTTTTTTATACTACAGTGAGCTAAGAATAAATTGCATCACAGTAATATTCTTGTGCACATTAATCAAAAATTTCTTTTCATTACTAAAATTTAATTTTCCTCAACTCATAGGATGAATTTCATAAATTGCATCTTATTTCCTCTTTTCATTCTTGACTAGTTTCTGATAATTCTACAGTGAAGTTCCTCTCTTGTTTCTATGCCAACGAAAATTCATCATTTTCTAATTTAGGTATTTAAAAGTTTATTTAAACTCTACGAGTGAGATGAAAAAAAAAACGGATTTTGAAAATTCACTGCTCAAAGTGGAAATTGAAACACCAAGAAGGTACGGAAGAGAGATACCTAAATCGCAGGACACAATCAGCCATCGGAGATATGCAAATGATCAAAGTTCCGCAGAGAATAGACCCGCGACACCCTGCCAAATTGTGGATAAATACCAGGTGCCCATGAGCTCTTTCATAGCACGACCGACAATGAGGTTGGAGTGCTTGCTACGAAAATGTTTGGAACGTGCCTTGAAGATGCCATCCGGACCCTTATGCACAATTGACGCCTTCTGAGAGAGAGCGAACCGACGATATCCGAGAGTTCGGAATGAGCCTTTGAATGATCGCCGTAATCATGGGGTGCAATGTGAGCACAGTGCAATGGACATGCTATTACATCTCATGCAACATCATGAGGAACCGAAGGACATGATGCACCAAAGACATGAAGATCGCATGCTCTGTAGGAGGGCCATTCACGACCCTTTCACCACAGCAACTGTGCTGCAGATGATTCGATCGCTATAGGTACTGTGGTCTCCATGCAAACCATTAGACAATGTTTGCATGATGCAGGAATGAGGGCAAGATGTATACAGTATGGCATCTGCCATCGCAGCAACATCACTGGTTACGCTGTCTCCACTGGTGACAAGCGAGGCAACATTGGACTGTGGAATGGAGGAGTTCCAATTCTGTTTTGGCCTTTCAGACAGCTGTTTGTCCACATGACGTCAGAATCGTCCATAACGTGAGGAAGTTTATTCGAATAATTGCCTCATGGTACCCCACAATGGTAAAATGATATGGGGTGGATCACATATAGTGTCCAGACACCTCTGCTCCATGTTTCTGACATACTAATGCCCAGACGCTCCATAAATGACATCATTAATCCTGTAGCATGACTCTTCCTTACCACCATGCCTGGACTGATTCTGCAGCAGGGTAACGCCACACCACACACTGCATGGGCAACGATGGACAGTCTCCAAGGTGTGGATATTCTCCCATGGGTGCCGTACTCGCCGGACTTGTCGCTCATTGCGAATTGCGTTTTCCAGCTCCGTCTGGCGGCGAACTTGGTACATTTGTGTACCCAGTGGATGTTGTTTGGAATGCCAAGCCTCAGGATCCATTAACTATCTGTATGGGGCGGGGGTGGCTCAGTCGGTAGCGCGCCAGGCTCGTAATCTGCAGTTCCCAGGTTCGAGTCCCAGCTGGGTCAGCGTTGAGATTTATCTCCGCATAACTCCCCGCCCTGCCCACGGTCAGTAGGGGACACCGATGGGTTTGGAAAGGCCGCCGTCCGTCGGATGGGATGATAAGCCGTGGCCCCGTGTGCAGGAGAGCCATACGCTGTGCACGTTAAAGAACACGCTGGATGGCCTTGACGGGAGGTTACCATCTGTCTCCCAACAGCTGTTGCAGTGGGTCCCCTCTCCCAACCTTCTCTGAGCCTTCGGGGTCCATGTGACCTGGCCATTTAGCCCATGGTGCGCAAAAAAGTGCCGCTCAGAGGTAAAACAACCCAACCCAACCGACATTAGTTTGTTAGTTTGTTGCTGGGTTTTATGGTAGTAGTTTCAGTAACAGTGGCTACAATGACGTAAACAAGAAAAATCACAGAGGATAAAATGTTACTGTTTCCAGTCATAGGGATATCTTCATCTACGAAAGAAAAAAAAATGCTTCAAAGAATGCTTTAAAGCAATGTTCGAGGCATATAAACTAAAAATATTATTCAAAAGAACAGACGTTGAACATAAAACAACTATTTAGAAATATAAAAAGAGCAATTGAAATAATTTCACTCTTATTGTCACAAAGTTCGATTTCGTTTGATTGAGATGTTTTCGTTTTGTATCCGTAACCGGGGTTTGGCTAAGCATGAAACTTGTATCAAATAAAATAAGAGGACTAACATTAGAATATAGCTGTATGTGTGTTCGTAAATGTTTTTCTTTCCCAGATTAAAGGAGTTAGAAAAAAAAGATTGAAAGATGGTGGCTTGAAATATTTAGGGCTAAGGGAGGTTCAGTTCATTTAGTACTGGCTATGTTCATTAGGGCTAAGGGAGGTTCAGTTCATCCGGTATCAAACATTCTCAGTGTGCTTCTAAAGAAGGGTTTTCATTGTTTAACATGAAACATTTCATTTCTAACGGGATAAAACTTCGAGGCAAAAATGAATTAACTAGTAATAAGATGATAAGAAGAAAACGTTTGGGGGATTCTTTAGCCTGCGACATGCACTTCAAGGTTAAATAGAGGTCACATAGGGGTCAAACGGTATTCTGCGAGTGACAGAAACTTTAAAATTTCTGTCCAGGGGTGTTTCGGATTTTAAATCTCAGGAGCTCTACGAAATTTTGAATCCGACGGGTGGCGGAAGGGAGTTGGGGGGAGGGGGGAGTTCTTTCGAGTTCAAAAGTAAAATTTCTATCTTTCGGTTCTAGAGAGCTAAACGTTTTGCGTCGTAGATCTCAAAAAAGTTATGAAATTTCAGATCCGACAGTTGTTTCGAGGTCAAAGATCAAATTTCTGTCTACTGATAAACCAGAGAACTAAAAATTGGTACTTAGGGGGTATTTAGGGTCATACCTTCAGAAGATTTATGAAATTCCGGATCTGACCGGTCCAACGAGGTCAGTGATCAAATTTTGCTCTATACGTTCTGAACCAGAAAATTGGTACCTGGGAGATTTCGCTTTCTCTATCTCAGAAACGTTGCGAAGCTTTTAATTCGACGAGACCCTCGAGGTCAGAGGTCAATTTTCTATCTGTCTGTGGTGGAAAGGTGAGAATTGGTGCAGAGTAGTGTTTCGATTGTTAAGTCAAGAACGTTAAGAAATTTCAGATCACGTGTCGCATTCAAGGTCAAACAAGAGTTGCTGTAATGGTCGAAAGATTAAGAAGCGCCGATATCAGCGATTGATCTATGGTATAATATATACAGTGAAACGTCAGTATAACAAAATCATGTGAGTAAACAAAGTATATTCGTTATATTGAAATTTCGCTATACAGAAATGCAACGGAAAACGTGCTGTGATAGTTACATACTACAAAATAGTCATTATGAAAGAAATTTACGGTGCATTAGAGTTTATTTCTTGAAAACGAAAATGATATTTTTAATTGTCTGTTCCACTACAGATAAATATAACTAGGTAAAGATACGACACTAATGACTAGCGACAGTGCTGCTCCTGGCGGTATCAGGGTGAAGTATTCAAATCATGTTCTGACTCGGTTCATAATAGTAGTAGTTTACGCGCTCGTTCAGTTGCAGCTTTTTGAGATATACGTAGGAAAAGATAATCTTCGTTAAGTTTTAAAATATGTTGTTTTGAGAGATGGAAAGAATATGAAAAAGTTCATAGTATTATTAATCGCACGATAATGCAGTTGCATTGAATGGATTCATTTCATATAGCGAACTTCTTTTTAGCGGATATAGTTTTTCACCAAGTTTGCTTTTCTTTCCCATTAACGTGTAAACATTTGCAAATATTCGATGTGGCCTAACTTATTATGTTATTTTTCAGAAGAACTTGAAGGCAGAAGACATTTATCCTGTAAAAAAAATTGCAACGCTGCTGCCATTCCATGTCGTTAGATACATTACTTCTAATGAGTTGGAAATGGTGCAGTCTAAGTTGTGATGACGACTTAGCGACTATGTTAGTTTCTACCATAGTTAAATCTAACTATGTAAAGACTGACACTCCCATAGACTCCATGGTGTTTTAACCGAAGTGTTAAAATGGTATACTAAAATTTTACTGTAGGAAAGATGTTCAATAGAAATGTTTTCATATTTTGTTTGATAATGTAATAAGATTGATTATGCATGTAATGTTCGACGGACCGAGTATTCAGCGCCACCATGTGCACCAGGTAGAAATTAATATAGTCACTAATGCACCTTAGGATGTTCCCTTCCGACTCCATTGACTTAATGTAAAGCAATCGAATCGCAGAGGCTTTGCAATTTCTTTTTACAGAATGAATGTTTTCTATCTTCAAGTTCTTCTGTAAAATTACTTGGTAAGATATGCCACATCGGAAATTAAATAAATACGTTAAATGGAAATATTACACGTTAATGTTTAAAAAAAAAACAAGCAAAAGCAAAGTTGGGAGAAAAACAAAAATCATCTTGTCGCACTGGGGATCGAACGGGTTCGTTTTTTTTTACCTTTTTTTTACCACTTTTTTGCGCACCATGAGCTAAATGGCCAGTTCACAAGGACCTCGAAGGCTCAGAGAAGGTTGGGAGAGGGGACCCACTGGAACAGCTGTTGGGAGACAGATGGTAGCCTCCCATCAAGGCCATTCAGCATGTTCTTTAACGTTCACAGCGTACAGCACTCCCGCACCCGGTGCCACGGTTTAACGTCCCCTTACAAAGGAACGACGGCCTTTCCAAACCCATCGGTGTCTCTTATACTAACCGTGGGCAGGACTGGGAGTTTTGCGGAGATAAATCTCAATGCTGACCCAGCTGGGACTCGAACCTGGCATGATACCAACTGAGCCACCCCCGTCCCCTCGCGTCAAGGCCATTCAACATGTTCTTTACTATACAAGGGTATAGCTCTCCTGCACAAGGGACCACAGCTTAACATCTCATCCGACGGTGGCCTTTCAAAGACTGATGGCCTTTCCAAGCCCATAAATGTCACCTACTGACCACGAGCAGGGATTTTTACAGAAATAAATCTCAATGTTGGCCATGCTGGGACTCGAATCTGGGAACTGCAGATTACAAACCTGGCCCACAGGGTCGAACCGGGAACCTTTAACTTAGAAGCCAAGAGGCATACCACTAAATAATCACTTGCTTGCAAATTGAAGCATTAAATGGCATATTAAAAATTTCCTATAGGAAAGATGTTTAATGGAAATATTTTCATATTGTGTTTGATAATGTAATAAGATTGATTATGCATGTTAACTGAATAGCTTCATAAAGCAACTAATCGATAGAATTATTTCGTTTCTTGCTATTTCAGCGCTTTACGGCAACTAACACACATCATCGTTAGGCTTAATGCCGCTATGAGGAAGTTCATTATACGAAATGAATCCGTTCAATGTAATTACATTATCGTGCGATTAGTAATACTATGAACTTTTCCACAGTCTTTTAATCTCACAACGAACGCATTTGAAAGCTTAACCTCGAAAATCATCCTTGCCTATGCAACCGGGCGGGGGTGGCTCAGTCGGTAGCGCGCCAGGCTCGTAATCTGTAGTTCCCAGGTTCGAGTCCCAGCTTGGTCAGCGTTGAGATTTATCTCCGCAAAATTCCCCGCCCTGCCCACGGTCAGTAGGGGACACCGATGGGCTTGGAAAGGCCGCCGTCCGTCGGATGGGACGTTAAGCCGTGGTCCCGTGTGCGGGAGAACCATACCCTGTGCACGTTAAAGAACACGCTGGATGGCCTTGACGGGAGGTTAACATCTGTCTCCTAACAGCTGTTCCAGTGGCTCCCCTCCCCCAACCTTCTCTGAGCCTTCGGGGTCCGTGTGGTCTGGCCATTTAGCCCATGGTGTGCAAAAAAGTGCCGCCCAGAGGTAAAACAACCCAACCCTTGCCTATGCAACCCTCAAAAAGTTGCAAGTGAATGAGCGCATAAGCTACTACCGTTATCGACCGAGTCAGAACATGATCTGAGTAGTTCACCCTAGTACCGATAGGAGAACCACTCTCGCTAGTCATTAGTGTCGTTTGTTTACGTATTTATATTTATCTGTGGTTTCTACTGGGTGCACATAGTGGCGCTGAATGCTCAGCGACTGCCACCATGGAGCTTATGGGATTGTCGTACCTTTACGTAGTCATGTTAATCTATGCTGTTCCCACAAACATCTTTCCCAGAAATGATTTCGTGCTCCAACTCATTGTCCGGAATACCTTTTCGTGTCATTACGAAATAGCGGAGACTTTGAGACATATTGGTTGCTAATAACGGTAAATAAATTAAGGTCCCTAAGTGAAAGTAGGGGCGGGGATGGCTCAGTCGGTAGCGCGCCAGGCTCGTAATCTGTAGTTCCCAGGTTCGAGTCCCAGCTGGGTCAGCGTTGAGATTTATCTCCGCAAAATTTCCCCGCCCTGCCCACGGTCAGTAGGGGACACCGATGGGCTTGAAAAGGCCGCCGTCCGTCGGATGGGACGTTAAGCTGTGACCCCGTGTGCGGGAGAGCCATAGCCTGTGGACGTTAAAGAACACGCTGGATGGCCTTGACGGGAGGCTACCATCTGTCTCCCAACAGCTGTTCCAGTGGGTCCCCTCCCCCAACCTTCTCTGAGCCTTCGGGGTCCTTGTGGCCTGGCCATTTAGCCCATGGTGTGCAAAAAAAGTGCCGCTCAGAGGTAAAACAATCCAATCCAAACCCTAGGTGAAAGAATAATAATAGCGAACAAATATAACAATAAATTTAATGAATGATAAAAACGTGGATTGGAAATGCTTTGAAAGAATATTTTTGCTGACTCAACCGTTGCTTGCAAAGCAGTACAATCATTCGAGTAGATCTTCAAGTTTGAGACTCCTCTTTTATGCTAGGAAAATGTGACAACACCCCTTAAAGCAAGTTCAAATTAATATTAGATCATGGCATGGATTACGGCTAAATTAACCTCCACTGAGGAGTTCCCTACACCTTTAAAACATTATATAGGCATATATAGAGAGCGTATAAATCGGCAAAACTCAGTGCGAGGGAGATATACGATGTCACGTGATTAACATAGTTGTGATTGGTTATCTGTTTCGCAGGGTTTAATTTATTTCTGCTTTGCCAAATGCTAAAATATACATTGCGCAGTCGCTCAAAAAAGTATCCGAACGCTATGGTTGATTACAGAATTCAGAAAAAATATCTGGCAACGATTTGTTTTAGAAATTAGTGATCTGGCAACCGTGTACGCACACGAAGGTTGGCAGATCACTAATTTCTAAAAAAATCGTTTCCAGATATTTTTTTGAAATCTGTAATCAACCATAATGTTCGGATACTTTTTTGAGCGCCTGTACATATCGTTTAAGGATTTTCTTTTTACAAATTTCTTTAGACTGATCTTTTTTTTATTATAACGGGATAAATTATTATTTCATTAAATTGATATTTCTTTATTCTGGTATTTGCTAAAATGAAAGATATTTACATATAGAGATACATAGTATATTGGCGCGATCGGAAAAAAAAAATTCGTTATACTGAATATTTCGTTATTCTGGCGTTTGATAAACTGACAATATTTCTGTATATATTGCTAGAGGAAGAAAAACATCATTCCTAGAAAACATTTTGAAATATAAAGGTAATAATACCTAAGTTTAAGATTTTATTATTCGGCGAAGTTTATTCATTATTTAAGCCATTTATGCCTGTTCGACAAGATTCCTATTATTAACTGATACAAAATTAAGTAACTGGAAAAACTCAGATACAACTGTTATTCGATTCCAAGTTTGAAGGAAACAATATTATTTGATTTTAGCAATTAAGTTGCCAATTTTGCCTAGGAAACGTTCCTTGCTCTAATATTTGATTCTCCTTCAATTATTCAAAGTAGAAACTTAGCTTAAGTTAAATACTAACAGAAGTTTCAGATGTTCCTCTAAATAAACACTCACCAGCATAGTGAGAGTCTTTTTTTTGTCAATTATGTAAAAACGGTGTTCAGGCCCGGCTCTAGGAAAAAATAAAGGATGGAGTAGGACAAAAAAGGTGGATTTCCGTTGTAGTGTAACATTTTCCCTTCGTTTTAAAGGATTTTAAAATAATTCTTGAAAAATGCTTGAAATATGCATAGGTTTGATAACGTTTTGGCTCCATTACACTTAGCAACATTCTGAAAGGATAAGGAGGAGGACATGCCCCTTAAGCACCCCCCCCCCCCTCTCCCTCTTTAGATCTGGCCCTGACGATGTGTATCATATTATCTTCGACTTTCACACTATTTAAGTTGTCGAATGGAAATAAATGCTTTCTTTCAAAGTTATGCACTAATTTATTCCAAAATTTTTATCGTCTAAAGCAGTGGTTCTCAACCTTTTATGCTTCACATACCCACTGGAAATGTGTATGTAACTGGCGTATCCCTTGTATAGATAGATAAAACTATAATTATAGTATAACAATGGTTATTTTTACTTTGTTACTAGATCTAGCAACTTTTGAGCTCTCACGGCATACCCCCAAAAATTTTCCCGCGTACCCCACGTTGAGAACCCCTAGTTAAAGAGCAAGTGATAATTTAAAGTACAGTTTATTTCAGCGGAAATTAAATTTCAGGAGTAATATTTTGGCAATGTCATTGTCTCACAAGTTATTGACTATTTTTGCATTTTTCGTTATTTAATCAATAATAGTGAAGGTGATGTAATATGGTTCGAGGGTGTAGAAATCAAGAGCCGAGGTAGGAGGAATTGATTTCTGGAAGAAAATGTACAATGATGCCAATAGATGAAAGCAATTCCCCCAGAAATGTGAATTAAATCTTAAATAACACTAAATAACAGGAAGCAGGCTTGAATTTAGAAAGAAATAAAGAGAGACTAAGTTAATCAATCGAGCAAGGAAAAAGCAAAAAGGCAGGATGAAAAGCTTTATTTCCATTGCAGCATAATACTTTCCCTTTCGATTTAGAGGTCTTTAAAAAATTTTGAAAAAAGCGCTACTTATGCTTTTACAAGAACACTTGTCAAAAATCGGAGTTGTTTTTGAGTAAATAATTTAAACCTGTATTCAGGAAATATGAAAAGAAATTTTTTTCTAGGCATATGGACTTATAATATTTAAAAAATTTAAAGAAGCATTCGTTTGAAATATAAAATGAAACATACAATGGTGCATATTCGTATTAAACAAGTGATTAATATATTTAAAAAAATGTATCTAGGAAAAAAGTCCGGGAATGACAAAAAAAACGAAAGTAGCTACTCATTAAAATATAAAAATATATTTTATAATTTTTATTCTTTAAAAAGAAAGCTACAATGTTAGTAAAAATATTATCAACATTAATTATTCTAGTAATGGGTGTGTGTGAAACCTTGAATGTAATTAAATGATAAGACTGCATTCGTCAAATTCGTGATGGTTTATTTTGGCTCAGTGGATAAAGTCGAACAGCAATTTGTAATAAATAATGGTAGAAGAGGCAAAATATTATGAAATATTCATATTTCATGCATTTTTCAAGAACTTTTTAGAGACTTGTAAAACGAAGAAGGAAATATTATACTGCATTGGAAATTCCCTTTGCATTTTTTCGGCTCGATTGCGTTTCTTATCCGACCGCCCCCCCCCCC
The DNA here is from genome assembly GCA_038380435.1 of Ryuthela nishihirai. Classification (NCBI taxonomy): domain Eukaryota; kingdom Metazoa; phylum Arthropoda; class Arachnida; order Araneae; family Heptathelidae; genus Ryuthela; species Ryuthela nishihirai. Next base: position 85,094,890 of record JAWZYU010000004.1, on the reverse strand, counting down.
CCTTTATTTTTTTTCTAGATCCCGGCCTATGTACAATAACAATACATAATGTAATGAAATAAATTAGAGACCTGTAACCTGTGACAATCCTAAAGGGAAAAGATTTCATTTGATGCCTAACATGAGGCAACTTTTAATACTTTCCAAGAGAAAATATTTTATTTGACACAAATATGAAATAGCTGTGATACTTCTGACGAGAAAAGATTTCATTTGACACATGATTTGTGGTAGTCTGTAACACTCCCGAATCGAAAAGCTTTTATTAGCACATAACTTAAGACCAGGGCCGTGCGGTAGATTTTCTCATTATGATGCAAATCTTCGAAATGCCGCCCCTTAAATGTTTTTTCTTTAAAATAACCTTCGATTGTGATTTAAAAAAAAAACTGCACAAAATGTAAGATACTATTTTTAATTTGAAAATATAAACTACTGTAAAATAATGATATCAACTATCAACTACAACAATCTACTACAGTTTTACCCTTCTAACTTTAACTTTAGCAAATTCGTTAATTAGGGATGTGTGGTCTAGAGTGGCAGCCAATGTAGATTCAATAGAAATTAATGACAGATTTTTAAGTTTTGTTTGGCTTATTGAACTTCTTAAGTAGTGTTTTATTAATTTTAATTTGGAAAAATTTCTTTCCCCACTAGCTACAGAAATAGGGAGTGTTAATAAAATTCTCAGAGCTACAACAGCATTCAGATACAAAGTAATTAAGTTATTTTGGCACAAATAATTCAAAACATCCAAAGGTTTCATAGAATATACTAGCATTCGGGATACGTCACGTAATTCTTCTTGAAGATCATTTGCATTTATATCTGATTCATTTTCGACCGAAAGTATTGACTGCAGACTGGTACAATAATTTTCTAGCGTTTTGTCATCTATATCCTTGAGTTTTAAAATGTAAGATAAAAACTGAAGATTTTTGCTATGGGTTTCCAGAAGCGTGAATCGTTCATTTAGAGAATTAAGGGTAATGTCCAGAATATAATTGAAAAAGTTTATTTTAAATTTATTCTCCTCTGTTAAGGGTTGATCGACAGCTTCTTCATAGTCAAATTGACGCTTTTTCCTTCTGGCTCTAACTTCAGTTTCGGCAGGAAATTCTGAACTGCATTCAAGATTCTCTGCAATCTCATTAGCAGCAATTTTCATCTGATCATATCCAGATTGTCTATAACTTTTCACTTTTTGTATGGTTTCTGATAACATCCTTACACAATATGACGAATTTATAGTTACAGATTGCAATAACTTCGAGACTGAATTTATTTCAAATAAAATATCATACCAAAGAATTACACCGCATATAAAGTTGTAATTTTTAATATTTTTTGCTGACCCTCTTGCTTTAACTTTAGTTTCTGCATCTCTGTTGATGTCTTCTATTATTTGGAATAATGCATCATAGATTTCGCAAAGTTGAAATCGTAAAGGTTTTAACGCATCTACTGTGCTTGACCACCTAGTAGCACTCTATGGTTTTAGAATTAATTGTGAAACATATTTTTTTAGCACTTCCCAACGCTTTGTAGAACCAGAAAAAAAGTGTAAAGTTCTTGTACAATAGAAAAAAAAAGTTGTTTCTGTAGAAGATGACGCTGCATCATTCACAACTAGGTTTAAAGAATGACATGCGCAGGGCACATAAAACGCCCTTGGATATTTTTCAAGTATTCTATTTTGTACACCCTTTCTTACTCCTTTCATATTAGCTCCGTTGTCATAACCTTGTCCTCTAAGCCACTTTAACTCAAAACTTAACTTTTCCAAATGTGTCAGAATAAGTTCTGTCAAACCCTCTCCGGTTGAATCACTAGCTTCAAAAAACCAATAAAGAATTCTTCAATTTCATATTTATTTTGAATGGAGTTTAAAGCGACAACTCTTATTGTTAATGAGAGCTGTTCAATATGACTTACGTCTGGGGTCGGCGATTATCAAAAAATATTTAGCGATTTTTGTTATTTCGACAATTTTGCATCTTGTATATTATTGCTAAGATAACTCACAGACCATTTATCAAACTAGCGTTGAACTCTCCTGATATGTTCTTCCATAACTGGATCAAACTCAGAAAGCAATTCTACCAACTTTAGGAAGTTTCCGTTATTAGACTGAAACAAATGTTCAGTTGTTCCACGAAAAGCTAAGCATTGTGAGGCCAATAGTCTAATTATTGACATAATTACTTTTAGAACTCCTCTCCAATGCTGAATTTCGATATCCATAATTCGTTGATATTCAGCGTCAATAGTTTTTTTCTGCTTTAATCGAATGTCCAATTCTTTCCATGCTCTAAAAGCATTTCTGTGATTTACAGACTTTTCGTGCATGGTGAGGACTCTTATAAGATTTCCCCAGTCAGAATAACCTTTTTTGGGCCAGTCATTAATAGCAGACGAATTATCAAATATTATACAACAAAAGCAAAAAACGGCATCATTTGTAACAGAGTAAATCAACCAACTTCTCTCAACGACTTCACTATTGCTCAACACTTTCAAATAATGTAAGGGCGAAAATCTACGCCTTCCTTTATTAATAGGAAACTCGAATTCTTTAATTTGATGTGGACCCCTCTCAACCAGTATTTGACGAGTTTCAGATGACATGCAGAAAGCATTCCATAATGCAGGATCAGAAGAAATTTCGTTTAATATATGCTGGCTGCTACTGTTACCCGGCTCTTGATGAACTTCTGGTGGTGTTATTTTTTGGCTCTCTTCAACAACTTCTTCTGGATGTGATTGGGGCGGCACTGAGATTTTATTTGCCAAATCCAAAGCAGTCGCTGTTGATGTGGATGTGGACGGCTCATCTAAACAGGACTTTTGTACTAAGAATTCCTTCATAACATAGCTTAGCTTTCTTCCTTGTTCCTCTTTCTTTAAGCGTTTCTTTTTATATTGACTTCCAGACAATTTTTTCCTTTTCTGTTCCATACTGTAATAAAAATATTAAATAAAAATTCACAGTCCTTCGCAAAAATGCAACCGGGGGGAGGGGGGGTAATTGAAAATGATTAAATATGATGATGCTTATCATGCTATTAAAATAGGTTAGATAAAATAACGATAGAAATGAGTTGCAGAGCTAGTAAGATTTGTAGGTAACAGAACATTATAAATAGATAACGAATATCTGTCAAATTGACAGCTAGCAGCCGTTTTGACATATGCCTTTCTTTAACTTGTTATTGAATTGTCTCCTCTTCAACGTATATGAATTTGTAAAAATAGAGCAATAAATAACGAACGCAAAAGTAGGCAAATGCAAATATTTCCTAAGCAACTCTCTCTCTATCACACACAGAACGCAAAAGTAGCCTAATGTTACCTAAATAACTCTCTATCTATCACACAGAGGATATTCGCACCTGAGATATACCTGAGATATACCCACCAGAGGATATTCGCACCTGAGATATACCCAGTCCATGCAAATGCTACTTTTTAATTCGAGTCCCTATTGTCATAACATAATCATTTTCAATGATAATAAGTAACTAAAACTGTTGTAAAAAAACAATAATTCTCTTACCTGATCTACTTTTTAAACACAAAAACTGAATTAGTATAAATGCACAAATATTATACTGATACAGATATATTATATATCTGATTTACTGATTTAAATACAGCACAGCCACTTGCCATTTCTCATGACAAACTAACATTAAAATCAAATATTGTCAATAATTGTAAGCTCAAAGCAGAACTATCAACACGTAACACGTGCAATTGTCATTTGTCATAATTGCCGCCTCAGCTTTCAGGAGCGGCCGCGCGGTATATTACAAACAAAAATAATAGCTTCGCGCTGTCAGATCAAAAGTCTTTCTGCGAGCGCTCGCCAACGATGCACCTGCACCAGAAACCGAGGTCAAAGGGCACCGAAAACGCTTAGATAGAGGCGTACGATAAATCATAAATCGTATACATCAATATCGGAATAACATAGACCAATATAGAAAAGCGTTGCGTAAAGATTTTTAATTATTGAATGGTTCAAATTGTATTTTGATTTCGCTGCTTTTGCCGCCCCCTTACGGTGCCGCCTGATGCGGCCGCCTCTCTGCCTCATAGCACGGCACGGCCCTGCTTAAGACAACCTGTGGCACTTTCCAGTTTGAAACCTCCATTTGACGTATAACTTGAGATACTTGTGACACTTCACGAAGCAGCAAAAAGAAGATGCTCTAAGAGTGTAAGTTAAAAAGTTAAGTTTCCCTACTTAATTTACGTGCAGGACAGGTAGTTACACCGAAAACAATATACAGGAAGTCTCCATAAAATTGTATTATTTTTCCAAGTAGTCCTATATAGCTAGTACCGTAGTTGAGTAACTATGAGCTCTGCACATTACTTAACGTAGGAAAGATGGCACTAAGTTCAGCAGGTGTTCACTCCTTAAAACGAAAGCAGCAATTATTTTGATTACTATTGTTTAATATTGAACATCAGTGTTCTTCGTATGGCATTTTTAACGCCTAACCTAATTACATTTCTGTCAAAAAACTGTTGAGAAAAGTTACATTTAGCTGATTTTAACTGTTTATTTTAAATGCACTTTTGCTAAAAATATTCTGTGTTATTGAGAGAAACTGTAATTAAGGGGCAGTAATGTCAATATAGCAATTCTGTGTAAGGGAATACACTGGTTTCCATAAATTAAGGAAAATCCCTGTGCAAAGTGAATGGGAAGCTAAAGTCAAAGCTCTATAACTTATAAAATAAGTTTTTTGTTTTGAAAAATCTGATTGCAGATAAAGATCTCAATCAAGTAAATGAATATCTCATTTTCAACAATATTCATTCAGTATTTAATGCGTTATGGAAGCTTGAATATTTAGCGATAACAATGCCAGCCACAAAATTGATTTCAGAAATTAATTAAAACTTAGTAATAAGTATTGTATCAAAGTGTTTAATAAAATAAGTTTGCATTTTAGAACTTTCTGTGGAGAATTTTTTCACTATTCTTCAGTTTTGTATAAGTTTCTTAAGACTGGGATTGCTGTTGTTAAATATTCAAACTTCCATAACTCATTAAATACTGAACGAATATTGTTGAAAATCCAGATATTGATTTATTTTATTGAGATCTGTATCTGCAACAAAGTTTTCAAAACAAACAACTTATTTTAAAAGTTATAGAGTTTTGACGTTAACTTCCCACTGACTTAACATAGGGATTTTCCTTAATTTATGGAAACCAGTGTATTTTCGGCGTGGAACATAATTAACGGGTAATAAAAATAACAAAATTACTTATCTTCTCAGATTTATCTATCTGTAAAATTGACGCACATAGTTTCTTTCTACAACGGCAGTGAACTTTCCCCACATTGACTTTCTGCAAGCAATTTATTTCCACTGCATTTCATGACTTGATACTGATGTCTTTAACGACTAGTGATGGATTTACATCAAAGGTTGAAGTACTTAACGTTGATTCTGCATGCTTTCGTTTTATCAAGGTTGTGTTGTTTTACTCTGAGCGGCACCTTTTACGGTCTAAATGGCCAGGTCCTAAGGGCTCAGAGAAGGTTTAGGGAAGAGGACCCATTGGTCAACTGTTAAGAGACAGATGGTAACCTCCCGTCAAATCCACCCTATGTATTCTTTAGCATATACAGTGCATGGCTCTCCTGCACGTGGGATCATTGCTTAACGTGTGATCTGACTGAAGACGGCCTTTTAAGTCAATTGATGTCCCCTTTCTCACTGAAGGCAAGGTGAAGATTAGCTGACATAAATCTCAATGCTACCACAGTTGGGACTCGAACCTGGGAACTACAACCAGGAACATACACTACCTGGGAACAGGAACTACTATCTGTAGTTCCCAGGTTCTTGGGACGAGCCTGATGAATTGCCCTCTGAAGGACGAGCCTGATGAATTGCCCCCTGAACCCCCGTCCGTTTTACTTAAGGTATACTCTACATAGTTCTTTAGTGATCGGTAGAATGAAGTCTCTCCTCGCAAAACTTCGTTTTGGTTTGGTTAAAACTTTTTATAGCAGCAGTGGCAGGTTTTTTGTTTTCATCATAGCCAATGCAAAGAATTCGATGAACTGTAATGAGTATACAGATATTTTTTTCTTGTTTTACACTGAAATGTATGAAAAATGAATGATGAAAGCAGAAATTCTCTTCTGTTGTAATTAATGTACCAACTACTATTTTTGCTTATCAATTTTTTTGCAATAGTAGGGAAGTTAAAAAACTGCCAATAGTCATATTTCTGCCTATTCTGATTTATGGTTTAATAAAATGAATAAAAAGGGAAAACAATTAGATCTTATCTTAAATTTATATTTACAATCTACAACAACTTGAATTCGAATTTATAAGGATTTCGTACCATATATTGTATAGACCGGAACCTTCGCACATTTATTGCAGTGTTATAACAACAAAAAATGGTGTTTGTCACAAACTTATCCGACCCCTTCGATGCTAAAATAAATTTGTCATCTTCAAATCATTCATCTGCGTTTTATCTATCAGAGCAAGCAAACGCTTGATCTGTTTGTGTTTCGTCACATGATAGAAAAACGGATCCGGGAATATAATAATGTCATAAGCTAACAACAAAATAGACTTTGCCGCCATACGTTCCGCAATCGGAAAGGAAATAGATGAATGCATCCAATTGATAGAAATCCAAAAAATCTTTTGAAATAAAGCTAAATCAAGTAGAAAATATGACAATTAAAGATCCAAGTAAATATTGATACCCTTACGTACTTAGATGACAATTAAATGTCTGTATCTAAGATAGTATAGCAAGATAGTCGAAAAATACAGTATTCCCTTGTCGCTGTATTTTTCAATAGAAGTTACATTCTTTTTTTTTGATTTGCGACATATAGGACAGAGAAGAACCTTAGAAGCTACTCCTAGCTTAATACAGGCCTTCTCATACAAGGACATGCCCTACTAAGACCGAAGTCACTGCTGACCACTGCTTTAGTTAGAGCTAACACTAGCTAACCTTAGTTAGAGATGCCTTAGTTAGAGCTAACACTAGCTAACCTTAGTTAGAGATGCCTTAGTTAGAGTCTTGCTTGACTATCTTAGTTGTGGTGGATATCAACACCGTTGTTCAAAGGCTTGGTCTTAATGAAAATGGAGGGACTTTTCTGAAACTTAGGTAATTTATGTAAATATAATGATTCAAAATAAAAAGTGCTATGTATGTGCATCAATCATAGATAGTACTTTTTATTTTCTCCTCTTTGATACTTCTTGATTTCTATCTGATTCTCATCCGACTCCTATTTGACCTGGAACATGACACCGGATGCGAAAATTCCTCTCAGTTCTGGGTTGCATTGCTCGAAATAGCCCTCTTCACCAATTTTTACCTTTCCAGCAAAGGTATATCGAATGTCACCTATGACTTCGAAGAACCCATCGCATTCAAAAATTCGCAACATTCCCGAGATCTACGACTCAAAATACCCCCAGGAAACAATGTTTAGCTCTCTAGTACCGATAGATCTCAATTTGACCTTTGACCTCAAAGAACCCTCCGGATCTAAAATTTCGCAACGTTTTCGAGATCTACAACCCGAAACATCTCCAGACACCAATTTTCAAATTTCTAGCAATCGTAAGATCACAGTTTGACCTCTATGTGACATCCATTTGACCTTAAAGGACATGTCAGAGGTCAAATTTCTGATTTTTCCTGAGATCTTCGACCCGGATTACCCCTAGGTGCAAAATTTCAAAGCTCTATCCCATCTGCTTCATAATTAGGGTTTGCGTGATGACTGACCTGTCAGTCGGTTGGGAGCCGGCCATCAGTCACTCACAATCGTCTATTTATATGATAAGAAACGGTTTTCGTTTATTTTTCTATTTTTAACATATTTAGAAACATTAGAAATAAGTGTGACATGATAATAATAATAAAGAAAGTGCATATGTATATATATATACCATACTATACAAAAATGTCAGTTACAAAAGTAAGGCTAATCCGAATGATCAGTGGACTGGCTGAAGATTGGCGATTTGCGTACCTCTCCGTCAACGTTGGAAAACTTTTGAACTCGTTCACCATCTCCCTTTTGCAGTCTTCTCCAGCAAGCGTTGATTGTTCCAGTTCCTCAAAGGAATCTGTATCCATCTCAAGAGTATCAACTATGTTAGAGAAACTACGTAAAATGTAATAGCTTTTGGAGCACATTATCTCTTCCCATCAGGCTTCAGTTCTAGGAGGTATTGCCAGGACAATACCTCTTAGAACTGAAAGCGAACTCCCTTCGGACATAACAATAGCTGTCCTAGTAGGTCGCGTCACAAAGCAAGCGCTAGGCGACCAAGACCATGATTCTTCCCTCAAAGTTGAATATTCGAGAACGGGAAAAAGCATTCTGACACATTCAGGAGTTAGGCGACATATCACAGATACTCATGTTTTAGTATAGATAAAGGTTAAGTGAAGGTTCAGTTGTACCAGAACCACGTGTTATTATTACAAGGATACGCTCCATATAAAAGGTAAGATGAATTATTAAGCAATTTCACACTGAGTTTTCGTATGATTTTTTTTTTTATTATTTGCGACATATAGGACAGAGAAGAATCCTAAAAGCTACTCCTAGCTTTTTACAGGACTTCTCATACAAGGACATGCCCTACTACGACCGAAGTCACTGCTGACCACTGCCTTAGTTAGAGCTAACACAACACACAAAGTTTGCCCTGCTGGAACAGTCGCTAGATGCCTAACCACTATACCATTTAAGGTATAGTATATATACAAATCATATATACAAATTATATGTTTATTTGAAGAAATAAACATATAATTTGTCGTATAAAGTTTTTAAACCTAGTATGAAGTTGCCTTGGATCATGAAGCATAAGAACTTAAATAGCTTAAATGCCGTTAAGATAAATCAGTGTCCATTAGGTGTATTTATAACTTAACCAGAGGATTTCAAGGTGTGTGCCTCGGCGCCCTGGGGTGCCGCCGTTAATTCCCAAGGGTGCAGCAGGATACTCGAAAATTTTAATAATTCCAGGCAGTCTTAATTCAATGCGCTGAAAGTTTCGAGGAAGTTGTTTGTAGTTTTTCGTGTTTTAAATTGTGGAAAGAATATAAAAGAATAAAATGGCACTTTAATGTGAACTGCTAAATTGAATTTAACTAAGCAAATTCTAATGTAGGAAAAAACTGCATATTACATCTGCACTGAGATCTTCCGCATGATCGATCAGGAATAATCAAAACCATGCTAACTAAACTCGTGTTAAAGAAAGAATTAATGTCTTTGAAAAATGCATCTTAGAAAAAGCTCGAGAAAAAAAAGTACCTACCCACTAAAATATAAAAATATAGATTGTAATAATTATTCTTTATATATCGAAGCTATTATAATTGTTCTAGTATCGGATGCGAACCCTGAAAGCAATTAAATTGTAGGACTACATTGGTCAAGTTAATGATTAAATTGTGGTTTGTTTTTTGCGCAGCGGATAAATGAGAATAGCAATTTGTGTCTGTGGCATGCATTTAAAGTTGTTAATGCAATGCTTTTATAAACCATTATTACAGGTATCTTCAAGAGACGGTAAGTTTGATTCAGAGTGAATGCTGGGATACTGGCACACAAAACAATATATTCTCTTAATCGTGAGCCTTTCATTTGCACGAAATCGTTGCAAAACCCACCCAAAAGACTTAGTTGGTATTGCACCAAGTTCGTAATCTGCACTTCCCAGATTCGAGTCCCAACTGAACCTGGATTGAGATTTTTCTCCGCTAAACCCTACCCTTCTCTCTCTCAGAAATGGGTCACGAGTGAGCTTCGAATGGGACGTTATGCTGTGGTTCCATGTGCAAGGAGACCCATACCCTGTGCATGCTAAAAAATACTTGCTGGATGACCTGGATGGAATGTTTCCTAACAACATTCGATTGGGTCCCTTTGCTCAGCCTGTTCTGTACCCTTGGGGTGCTTCTGAACTGGCTATTTAGCTCATTGTGTGCAAAAAAACAAAAGTGCCGCTCAAAAGTAAAAACAATTCAACACACAACGCATCCAAAACACTTTGGCTTTTCCATGGAAGGGTATTCCACATTTCTTCCACCTACCGTAATATTTATTACTATTCATACTATATCTAATTCTTTACCCTACATACCGTAAAAGTTAAAAAGAAAACGGGTTAATTAGGGCTCAACAAGTCCGTAACTTCCGATTAATGCATTGTAAAAATGAAGAAATGTTCCATTTATCTGGAACTTAATGTGCACTTGACTAGATACAGTTTGGGAATGTCTGTATTGAAGAAGGGGAAAGAAACATTCACAGAAGTCGGCAAATAGACCTCGTGTCGAAAAATAAAGTTAAAGGTACGAAATTTTATAGAAGGATCTGATGTTGTCAATGATTAAAAGAATCATTTTGACAGGCAGTTTGGGGCTCCTTCTGTGCCTCGAATGAAAGTGATAGGGTAAAAATATCGTTATACCTACAAAGACTGCTAATGAAATTGGCTCTTTTGAGAGTATTATGACGCCTTGATTGAGTAGAATATGGCATTAAGGTGTCTGGGGAGCGTAAAAATTAAATCTGTTTATTCTTCATAAGGTATGAAGGGTACTATATTCACTCAAAAGTTATGAAGAATGGTTTCTTTAGGTCTAATTAAACCACTAAATTTTATCATAGTGAGAGCAGTATCTACGAGGAATTTGAAACCGGAGGGTGCTGAAACTTTCTAATATTAATAATAATCTAGGACAGTGCTGTCCAACCAAGGAGTGTCTAATGGAGAAGAGAACTTGCTTTCATAGACGTAATGTAAACTTTTCGATTGCAGCACCCTCTAAACATGGCAAATTCGTGCATTGCAGTGAAGCCACCTAGCCAGGGGGAGGAGCGAGTTCCCTGCATTATTTTTCCACCGCCGAGCAAAGTTTTCAATTGCCTACACCACGTGACTAATTTTACATACACTCTGACTCTGAATTTTCTTTTCATTTAGAGAGAAAATAATTAAGTAATGAAATCATTTTTTTAAATAAAATCCAATTTTGTAAAACTAGTAGTAACTATGCTAAAGAACAAAATTTTAATATTTTGAACAACCTACAGCATTTAGTATGTTATAATAAATGAGATTTATGTGTCAAAGCACGATAACATGTTCTATATAATTATATTTTATACAATTGTGATATTTCTAATAAATATCATATCGAGTTTTTTACTTGTATAAACGTTCAACAGATGGCAGCAGGTACTTCTCGTATCAACCATAAAAAAAAAATTACACTGTTAGAGCAAAGTGCAGAAGCCAATGTACATCGATATGCTCCAGGGAACACAAACCTGCAACATACATTGACTTATATATGTTCGCAAGATGATTAAATGTGTTAATTTAAATATTAATTTTAAAAATTCTGCAAAATTACTCAAAATAAACATACAACGCCTTTTCTAGGTATTGTAAAATGTACTCCTGAACGGGATAAAACACTCATTGAATAACTTTAGGGTCAGCTACCACTGTGCCAAACAGCCATGGCTGTTAGACATTTGGAAACACTGGTTAAATCGCAATATATATATACCAATAGTAAGACAAACCATAGCTTCAATGGGCTAAAATCATTGCACTGCGCAGATAGCCGCTTACAGTTATTTTTGTGCCTGCACATCAATTTGCCACGTTCAGCCAAGGAGTGTCTAAGGGAGAAGAGAGCTAGCTTCCATAGACGTAATGTGAACTTTTCGATTTCAGCGCCCTCTAAACATAGCAAATTCGTGCATTGCAGTGAAGCCACCTAGCCAGGGAGAGGAGCGAGTTTCCTTGCATTATTTTTCCACCTCCGAGCAAATTTTAAATTGCTTACACCACGTGACTAATTTTACATACAGTTTGATTCTGAAAAATGTTTATTTTCTTCATGAGGTACAATCGTAATTTTCTTTTCGTTTAGAGAGAAAATATCAAAAAAGTAATGAAATCATTTTCTTTAATAAAATTCAATTTTGTAAAACTGGTAGTAGCTATTCTAAAGAACAAAATTTTAATATTTTGAGCAACCTACAGCATTTAGTATATTACAATAAATTAAGATTTATGTATATAATCTATATAATTATATTTTATGCAATTGCTGATAATGTGATTTATCTATATTATATTTTATACAATTGCTGATATTTTCAATAAATATCATGTCGAGTTTTTTACTTGTATAAACGTTTAACAGATGGCAACAGGCACTTCCCGTATCAACCATAAAAAAAGAATTACACTGTTAGAGCAAAGTGCAGAAGCCAATGTACATCGATATGCACCAGCGCACACAAACCTGCAACATACATTGACTTATTTATATTCGCAAGATGATTAAATGTATTAATTTACATATTAATTTTAAAAATTCTGCAAAATTACTCAAAATAAACATACAACGGCTTTTCCAGGTATCGTAAAATGTACTCCTGAACGGGATAAAACACTCATTGAATAATTTTAGGGTCAGCTACCACTGTGGCAAACAGCCATGGCTGTTAGACATTTGGAAACACTGGTTAAATCGCAATATATATATTACCGCTAAAGTGCAGAAATCAGTTATTCTACAGATTATCTACGTATTGTGCAGATTAACTAGGGTGATCCGTTAACGTGCGGAAAATTGTTTCATTTCTCAAATTACCTAGGTAATCTGCAAATTACCTGGATAATCTGCACATTACCTACTAGGCACTCGTTAAAGTGAAAATAAGATCTTTGCTTGAACAACAGGAACGTTTCTGTACGCTTAAATTAACATAACGTTATTTATCTAGTGTCCGAGAGTAGAGTTGAAACCAGGGTCATCCCTCTGTCAACATGAATCAGTCGTCCGAATTATAAAAAACGCCCCCAAAATGAGCAGGCCAAGTGAGAAGGAATCATTTTAGTGATTCGTTATCAAGAATGAATCACTTTACCGATTCGTTCTCACTTGGCCTCCGCTCATCCGGGGGGTTTTTTATAATGCGGACGAGTGAATCACGTGACACGAAGATTCATATTCAAGAGATTCACCACTATGAGAGAAACAAACTTTTGAACTTTAACGATACGGAAGCCGTTAATGTGCACATTATCTAGGTAAAATGCGGAAAACTCTTGATTCCGCACGTTAACGGAGCAAATCAGTTAATCTGCAGATTAGCTCGGTAATGTGCACATTAACGGCTTTAGAGCTTTAGCGGTAACATATATACCAATAGTAAGACAAACCATAGCTGCAGTGGACTAAAATGATTGCAATGCGCATGCGCAGATCACCCCTTACAGTTTGTTTTGTGCCTGCACATCAATTTGCCATGTTCAGCTTCGGTAAAATTCCGCAGAACGGCGCCACTTACGCTTGTACAATGCTAGCCTTCTTCTCCTTAGACCTTCTTTGGTTACAGCAAGGAGTGTCTGAGGGAAAAGAGAGCTACCTTCCATAGACGTAATATAAACTTTTCGATTGCAGCGCCCTCTAAACATGGCAAATTCGTGCATTGCAGTGAAGCCACCTAGCCAGGGAGAAGATCGAGTTCCCTGCATTATTTTTCCACCGCGGAGCAAAGTTTTCAATTGCTTACATCACGTGATTAATTTTACCTACACTTTAACTCTGAAAAATGTTCATTTTCTTCATGAGGTACACTCATAATTGTCTTTTCGTTTAGTAAGAAAATATCAAGGAACGAAATCATTTTCTTTAATAAAATCCAATTTTGTAAAACTGATAGTAGCTATGCTAAAGAACAAAATTTATATTTTGAACAACCTACAGCATTTAGTATATTATAATAAATTGAGATTTACGTGTCACTATAACATGATCTGTAATATATTTTATACAATTGCTGATATTTTCAATAAATATCATGTCGAGTTTTTACTTGTATAAACGTTCAACAGATGGCAGCAGGTACTTCCCGTATCAACCATAAAGAAAGAATTACACTGTTAGAGCAAAGTGCAGAAGCCAATGTACATCGATATGCTCCAGGGAACACAAACCTGCAACATACATTGACTTATATATATTTGCAAGATTATTAAATGTATTAATTTACATATTAATTTTAAAAATTATGCAAAATTACACAAAATAAACATACAACGGTTTTTCCAGGTATCGTAAAATGTAATCCTGAACGGGATAAAACACTCATTGAATAACTTTAGGGTCAGCTACCACTGTGTCAAACAGCCATGACTGTTGGACATTTGGAAACACTGGTTAAATCGCAATATATAAACCAACAGTAAGACAAACCATAGCTGCAGTGGTCTAAAATGATTACACTGCGCATGCGCAGATCGCCCCTTACAGTTGTTTTTGTGCTTGCACATCAATTTGCCACATTCAACTTCGGTAAAATTCCGCAGAACGGCGCCACTTACGCTTGTACAATGCTAGCCTTCTTTTCCTTAGACCTTCTTTGGTTCAGCTTCGGTGAAATTCCGCAGAACGGCGCCACTTACGCTTGTGCAAAGCTAGCCTTCTTCTCCTTAGACCTTCTTTGGTCCAACTACTCTAAAACCGCGGGCCATTTTTTCTTTTGCGAATATTTTGCGGGCCGAAAAAAAAGAATAGGGTAGGTAATTGAAAAGTTAGTTCATGTCACCTCAAAAATTATTTAATTTATACGAAAAATATTAAATAACAATACACCTCAAAAACCTCAAAAAGTTATTTTATTTATACGAAAAATAATAAGTAATAATAAACCACTAAAACCTCAAAAATTGTTTTATTTATACGAAAAATAATAAATAAACCACAAAAATCTCAAAAAATTATTTTATTTATACGAAAAATAATAAGTAACAATGAACCTCAAAAACCTAAAAAATTATTTTATTTATACGAAAAATAATAATTAATAATAAACCTCAAAAAATATTTTATTTATATGAAGAATAATAAGTAATAATAAACCAATATAAATTTTCTAAACCTTATTAAATATTTAATAAATTTAATGGGAGCATTGTGGCCGTAGTTGTTGGGCAATAATTTTTTTTACGTCCATATCGATATTTGTTGTTGCGAGCCGAAGTATATGTTCAAGTGTAGAGTCTTTCAAGCAGTTTCTGTATCTTGATTTTATATATTTCATGTCAGAAAATGAGCGCTCGCAGATATATGTACTCCCGAACATAGATACCATTTGGAGTCCAAAATCTTTCATTTTTGGATATTTTTCCTTAGGCAAAAGTTTGAACAATTCTATTCCAGTTTCTCTATTAGATGCAATAATTGGGTAGGTCTGAAGGTCATATAATTCCATTTGATATTTAGGATCTACGGTGTTAATATCAATATTTAATGGAATAAATTTAAACTTTGCTTAAAGTCATAAAATTGAGAAAAACCTTCTATTAAAATTTTCAAATAGGATATATAATTTAGGAACAAATTTTTCACAATTAACTGTTTGACTAAGTTGCTTCATTTCTTCGTAGAACTCTTCACAAGTTTCAAAATGAATTAAATTGTTTTCCTGCAAATTTGACTTCAACAATTGTAGTTTATTTCTAAACTCAGTAACATGATTATAAAGCACACGTTTTGATCTTTTTCTTGTAAAGATTTATTCAAGACATTTAAATTTTCTGTAATGTCTGTTAGGAAAGCAGGTGGACATAAAAAATTTTCATAAAAAAACTTGCTATTAAAAATTAATTGGTGCTCACATCTGTGAGAAAAAGATGAATTTCTTTTCGAACTGTAAAAAATCTCTTGAGACATTTTCCCGCTCTTAACCAGCGAATATTGCTATGTAAAAACAGATCGCTTCAGCATGCAGTTCGTCCAAAAAAGCTTTAAGTGTTCTGTGTGTAAGAGAACGATTTCCGCCACGAATTAAATTGGCACTTTTGACAACCTTTTCCATTATGTCGTTTAGTCTCAGCGAAATGCCACACAATGTCTCCTGGTGCACAATACAGTGCAACATTGGACAATGCATGCCCAGTTAAAGCGATTCGTTCTGTCGTTAGATGCTTCTTATTAGTACAGCTTCATAAAAACATTTGTTTGATGACGCCGCACCGTTCTTAAGAAGGTTTCAGAAGTTTGCCGATCGGCTTAAGAATGTTTTGCAAACTTTATAGAATGAGTACGTTGAAGATTGCCTATTAAGTAATAGAAGTTGGCAAAAAATTATAAGGTGGATTACAGATATTTATTAAAAATGTCAAGTAAAAACTTGATTTTGTTCGCGGGCCACAAAAATCCTTGTGCGGGCCGCTAGTTGGACAGCGCTGATCTAGGATATGGTACTAGGCCACAGATGACAAATGGTAATTTTACATTCACTAAAATAAACTACCCTTCGAGCAACTGCTAACTACAGAGGTCTGATAGGGTCCTTTCAGTTTATAAGCCATAGTAGAAACGATATGAGGATAGCGAGACCTCAGCAGAAAAACAACATCCATGCCTTACCCGTGCTGGAAACCAGATCCCTTTGAAAGTAGCCAAACATGCTAACCATTCGGCCACGGGATGGCTTTTTCATTGACTAAGAGATAGTAATTAGGGATATAAATTACCGTGTTGTTTACTTCCTTAGCAAGTTCTGTCAATCAATTCAATATCAAGGATTCCCAAATGGTACAAGATCCAAAATGGGTAGACAACAATGCCTTTGGAAAAGAGACCAGTTTAAAACTCTGAAATAATCTGGATCAAAAAGGATTATATGACTCAAAAAGGGATTAAAGTCCCTAATCTGAAGAACTTGCAGAAAGGTATTTGATTCGCTGAGTATGGCAAAGGACTACCCAAGGAATTCTGGGCTTCTATCAAAAATCTTGAATCCTTTGATATACGATTTTGAAAGCAGTAGAACCAAATATTCTCCCCATCTTGTGGGATTAGCTGTTTCGGTTGATTTGCCTCTGAGTTACACTTTTTTTTGCATACAATGGACTAAATGGCTCAGAGAACCCCTTTGGATAGCTGTTAGGAGACAGATGGTAGCCTCCCGTCGAGGCCATCCAGCTTGTTTTTTAACGTCCACAGGGTATGGATCTCCTGCATATGGGGCCATGGCGAATGATCAGTTGGTGCAAGCCTGGGTGCACTTGCTGTAGTGGACGTCAAAGAAGAAAGTTTTCTTGTGACAAGAGGTCAAGGAAATCACGACAGAAAAACGGAAAGGTTGATTTGACTTCCGAGTTCCTCAAGTGAAGGTCCGGAAAAAGGAAGATAGCACCGTAGAGCTGACAGGAAGAAGAAGACGATCAAATTTGTGGCAATAATAGAGATGGCAGAGTGTGATCTGTCTTACCATTTTCTGAGCAATTTATGGTTTTACTGCAGCTTGAAGAGCAGCTGACACTTCAGTTCTCCTTTCCAGTGCAAGTGAAAGGGAATGTCGTTAATCACATCAATGACACAAAAATTATCGATATTGGGAGAAATACCAAACCACGCATGCATTGATAAAGTGTTAACTTTGGAGAGCTTATTCAGCTGAGTGACAGGTTTCACAGGAAAATAGATCGTGAGATTTCTACAAGACAAAAATGTTGGCCTGTATAGTATGAGAAAAGTCCTGCAAGAACTTGCTAATAAACAAAGCATTTATAAACGATGTTGCCCCTTAATCAGTATAATGCATTACTGTTTTAGCCACCGAATTTCTCTAATGTTACACAATGGTCCGATTATTGTTTCCAGTATGAAAAATATCCTCCTAGTGAAAAGATTGAGCTTATCTTCTTTGTGAGCAGTTAGCTGAAAAAAATTGGTTTCACTGTGAGTGGGACTTGAAACTAAGTTTCCAATTTCATGCTGGATATTCTGACCACTACACAATCAACGTCTAGTTCATTTCTCAGCTAATTGTGTCTATAAATCAGAATACCCGGAATATAACTGGGATACGTGGTCTCGAATCCAACTCAGGGTGAAACTCAATTTTTTCAGCTAAGTATTCATGAGTCCCGTGCTTATAGAAGATCTCCTGTGGCACTTTACTATTGAAAGTATCTTCTTGCATTTCAACAACCAACGAAAGTGGACAGGTGATTTCTACTGTTGCCTTCTAGAAGAGCTTCTTCTACACGATGGGCCAAAAGTCACGAAGGGGACTGAAGTTTTAATAACTTTTTTTATTATTATTTTTATTATTTTTCTTTACAAATTTTATAAAGAAGACCTTGGATATTAACCATGGAAAAATTCACGACGGAACAGCGAACACAATTGTGAAATTTTATTATCAAAACCAAGGATCAATAATTCTGACCCAACGAGTATATCGTCACCATTATGGCGTGATTTCATTTTCATTTGAATGGCTTCATTAAGAAACAAAACTGCAGGATTTGGAGTTCGGAAAATCCTAGGGCAATTCACGAAAGAGAAATGCACCCCCTTAAGTGTACAGTTTGGTGTGGAGTGTCATCGGAAGAAGTGATCGGACCTTACTTTTTCGAAGATCACTTTGGGAACCCTGTCAATGTTACAGGAGATGAATATCGGTCTATGATCGAAAATGTCTTACTCCCAGCAGTTCAAGATAAACATGACATGTGGTTCCAACAAAACGGAGCCACGGTTCACACAGCAAGGGCCACAATGCAACTGCTCAGGCAATTTTTTGAGGGAAGAGTAATTTCCCGCGGTTGCGACGTAAATTGGCCATCGCGTTCACCAGGATCTGACGACTCCTCATTTCTTCCTATGGGGTTGTCTCGAAGAAAAAATTTATCTTAACAAGCCTCAGACACTCCAACAACTGAAGAATAATATTCGGGCCGCAATCAGAGCACTGGAACCTAAAACACTAAGAGGTGTCATGGAAAACACCTTAGAAAGGGCAAGTTCGTACGAAGCAAAAAATGGACGCCATTTACGAGATTTGATTTATCACATCTAGTGTAAATTAATTTCCTATATATACTGTATATGATGCTATGGTATTATAAATTTAAAACAAAAAATAAAGGAGTTATTAAATATTAAAACCTTTATGTGACTTTTGACCCACCGTGTAGAAGCTGTGTAGCTTGGAAAATTTTCCCTTTGTTTACGGTTAAAATTTTGTTTTTTTTAAATTGGCTTTTTCCGTTTCACTTTTACTTTTTTTTAATCACTTTTCTAGTAGTTAAAATTTGGCTTAAATTAAATTTCTAAGTCCATTTCACTAATTGCAATCCAACCTCTGTCTGATTGGTTAGAAAGGTTAACTAATAATGAATAATTTAATAATGGAATTTTCAATAATAAATTTCTAAGTAAATTAAATGCAGTTTAGCATAGTAATCTGATTATCTACGAGACCAGAGATCATTACTGATCATATAAAAATATCTAATTTTTTAAATAATTTTTTAAAGAATAAACCAAGAAGGAGCAAAACGCTTTTACAATGACAATCAGATAAATTAATAAAATAGTTTATTAAATTAATAAACTCCTATAATTTTGTTGAAAACTTTTTGTACATATCTTAGGTGATGGCATTCGAGATAAGTTGATTCTGCTAGTTTTCTGCTTTTAACAGAACTTGAATGCCTGGGCTTTGATGCATTCCTGAATTAGTCGTACATCGACATCTAGGAGAATGGTTGTGTTTCTCACAAACCACTACTGATTTCAAAATTTGATTCTAAAAAGTATGAAGCTCTTTGATAACAGCTTGGGAGCAATGACCCCAAACTGGAGCAGCGTAGAGAATGATGAATTTTAGAATCGTATGATAGACACTTGTTATTGACTGATAGATTAAATTTCCTGGAGATAAGTGAATATAACTTGAATTGTGTTACAGAGCCTTATACAACAGAAATGTGTTGATCCTTTGTGAGTTTTTGGTTGATCGTGATACCACGATATTTTACCGAATTCTTCCACACTGTTTTCTTAAAATGGGTCATAAGAGTAGACACTTGATGCAATCTTTTGTGGATGCAGAGCACTGGAGTAGACTTATTGGTATTGATATTGATGCGCCATTTTATGCACCAATCGTCAAATGCGTGTAACATATTTTCCGTTTTGTTGCATGCAATTTGTGGTGATTAAGATGAAAAAAAAAGAAATGCTGTGTCGTCAGCATGTGTAAGAGTTTTAATTCTGCTCATTATTGTTCAATCAGCAATTCAAATATTGAACAGGGTGGGAACAAGAGGAGAACCCTGAGCGAATCCTAAAGATATAGGTTTCCATAGTGAGATATCACTTCGTACTTGGACTTGGAATTATATGTCAAATAAATAGTTGAGGATGATCTTGGTGATGGGAGTTGGAAAATCGTATCTCATAAGCTTGAAAACAAGTCCCTCGATTCAGACCCTATTAAATGCTTTTGGGATTTCTAAAGCTGCTACTATGGTGGATTTTCTTTCATTTTTAGACTCTATAATAACCACTCTCATGACTTGATGTACAGTAGAATGATTACGGGAATTGAACTGCAGAGGTGGAATGATATTCTTGACGACGAGCACATACTTTACTCTGTTTAGAATAATTCTCTCAAAGACCTTACCAAGGCATAACAGGAAGCTGACTGGTCTACTTCTTTGTGAGAGAGTATGATTCTGACCTGATTTTGTAAGTATAATTACTTCTGCTGCTTGTTAGCGACAGTGATATGAACCCTCAAATAATTCTGATACAATGCTATAGTTAAAAACAGTAACTTTTATAATGATTAGTTCTTCGTATCATGGTTCAATATTTTCTATTTAATCACATATTTGTAAAGACTTTTTGAATATTTGTAAATACATTTTCATTTTTAATTTTAGCTGGTAATGAGTTGAAATTTTTGCGGACAAATAAAAATTTTTTTTATTATAATGTTTCTTGTTTTCCCGTAGCCGAAGTGGTTAGCGCGCTTGGCTACTGATCTAAGGGACCGGGGTTCGAACCCCGGCCATGGATGTATGTGTTGTTTTTCTGCTGAGGTCCCTGCCATCCACACAGACCCTCTACTATGGCATATAAACTGACAGGCTCCTGTCAGATCTCTGTGGCAAGCAGCTGCATGAGGGGGTATTTATTTTATTTTTATTCTAGGTGTCATGACATAAATATTGTTGTATTCACTTTGTCTTGTATTTTAATTTGTTATTGACAACATTTGATCAGAATCCTTTTTACTCACATTCATCAAGATATTAAAAACATATAATTTTCTAAGTGGAAGAATATTAAACACTCTATAATAGATTTCGACGTTATCATATTATCTTTCTTCCATAATGCATCGTATCACACGATTCTGTGTTACTAAAAGGCTTTTTACATTACTGAAACACACACCTCCCCATGACATATTTCAAGCAGTTGTATAACAATTTAAAAAATGAAATACTGACAAAATTTCGAACATAATACAGTTTTGGTATTATAACATTAATTGCTTTCATTATATATGATATATGATATCTTCATTTCAATTTTAATCCAAATAGAATTCCTAAATATTTAAAATTTTTAATTATGTTTCAATTTATAATCCTGAATATTACAACATATATCATGATTTGTAATTTTATTTTGCAATAAATCTCTTTCTCCCTTAAGCCTAAAGAATAAATATTTGTTTTGCTTTTGTTTAAAAGTAATTCCGTTTTCGAAAATCAACCCTAATTTCATTCAAATCGGAATTCACTACCATAATTAAAGACTATTTATCGAGAGAATTTATATCGTTAAAGATTATTATCGTTAAAGATTTATCGTTAACGTTATATATTTATCGTTTATCTGTTTATCGTTAAAGATTATTTATCGAGAGCAGTAATCACTAGTGCAGTATCATCAGCAAAATTATTATGTTTCCATATAACTTCAGATAACATACAGAGGTTTATCAAATTAATGGAAACGGCAGTGTACACGTGTAATATGGTGATTGGTGTACACGTAATGCGTCGTATGTATATCACAGAGACAACGTCATCCGCGATGTGAAGTATATAAAGGAGAGAAGTACGATATCGGCTATCACGTAGCAGTGTAACAAGCGCAGGTGATAAAGCTGTTGTGGTGAAATTGTCGATAATATCAGATCTCAGTGACCTCCAAAAAGGCATGATCATTGGTGCATGTCTTGCAGGAGCTTCAGTAACCAGAATGGCGGAAATAGTAGGTGTAACACGAGGAACTGTATCAAAGATTATGACTATCTATCAAAAAGGACTAGGGCAGGGGTGGGGAACTCTTGGCACGCCAAAGACTTTTTCCGGCACGCACCCAGGGCTCACCTTAAAAAATAATTAAATAAATATCCAACATCTTCGCTGAGTTGTATATTTTAACATAATAGAATACAATTTTATTAAGTAGAGCGATACCTAATAAAAATACAATAAAGAAACAAACACTATCAACTGTTTTAATAATAATAAGTAATAAGAAAATGAAACCGTCCCGTGGTCGAGTGGTTAGCACGCTTGGCTACTGATCTAAGGGACCTGGGTTCGAGCCCCGGGTAAGGCATGGCTGTATGTGTCGTTTTTCTGCTGAGGTCCTGCCATCCTTTCAGACCTTCTACTATGGCATATAAACTGACAGACTCCTGTCAAAACTCTGTGGCAAGCAGCTGCTTGAGGGGGGTATTTATTTATTATTTATTAAGAAAATGAAACAAACATCCCATTTCCAAGCCACCTATCTCCGCGATATACTGACGTACAAGTTTTGTCCCGTTCAGTTGTTGCATCAGTCGCCAGGCAGCCGGACGTGGCGTGACTCCTTTACCCTCATTTTATATATTTTTCGTGTTTCGTAAAGAATTTATTGATTATTTGAAAAGGTTCTCCCAATACGTAGAAGACACCAAATAATAATATGCTCCCAAAATTTCAGTTGGCACGTGAGAAAATTTCGCATCAAAGATTTGGCGATTTTGGCATGCACACTTAAAAAGGTTGCCCACCCCTGGACTAAGGCATTGCCTCCAAACGGGGAAATTGTGGACGCCATACGAATCAGATAGGGATAGGCGAAAGTTGGCACGGATTATACAACGGAAGCACAAGACCACGGCACCGCAAATAGCAGCAGAGTTGAACACCAATCGGAATGATCCCGTTTCCATCATATAGTTTGTCAGGAACTTCATTATGCCGGTATTTATGGCTATGGTGCAATCCACAAATCTCTGAATACAACATCAATGCAACAAAACGTGTAAGATGATACAAAGCACATAAAAACTGGGATGCTGTGGGGTGCCATATCATGGCATTCCTTAGGGCCATTAATTACCCTGCAGGGTCGTGTCACATCCGCAATGTACGAATCCATTCTCGGGGACCATCCTGCACCTAATGTTGCGGGCATTGTTTCCTAATGACAGTCCCTGGTTTCAAACGGATAATGCACCCGTGTATTGTGCGAAACTTATCAAGTTGTGGTTTGCAGAGCATGGGGATGAGGTACAGCAGCTACCCTGGCCACCTCAATCTTCATACCTCAATATCATTGAATATTTGTGGGAATATCTGGAAGTAGTTTATTCACAACCTACCGTTCCCCCTTTGCACAGTGCTTTCCCCCCCTATGTCGCAATCGTCCACGTTGCCTTCTTGACTTGGACCCCCTATGTCGCAATCGACCGGAAATTGACCTGTGCTGGGCCACGCTGTCTTCTGAACTTTGACCCCTATGTCGCAATCGACCGGAAATTGACCCCTACGTCACAATCGACCGGAAATTGTCTCGTAATTTTCCAAGTACCTTGTAAACCCCCCCAAGGTCACGGTTCTGACTGTATATAACCGCTGAAAAAGGTTTGACATTTATTCTGAGCCACACGTTATGGACGACGACGACAACTTGGATTTTGGTCATAATTGGACGAGTGATGTAGACTCCGGCTACGAGAGCGATCCACAACACTTTCGAACGCGTATTCGTCGATTGCTACGTCGACCTGTGATTGTGCCACCTCCTCCACCGCCACCCCCACCTCCAGCCGTCACTATTAAGATGTTGCCGCGACCTGGGATTGGTGGTCCGATGCTACGGGCTGTTGTCGTGGAGGACACTACCCCACCACCACCTACAAGACTACGTGGACCGCTGGTGATGAAGCCGCCCGAAACCTGGCCCCCGGGATTACCGCAGAACATCGTTCAGGCTCTGAGACGTAAACGACAGAGACGTCTGTAGCCTGTGTGAAGACGTCAAGTGTTTTTGTCTCCAGATACTCGAACTAGTGCAACCATGCAAAACATCTGTATGGTTCTAGATCTCGACGGTTTCCATGTAAATGGTCGTTTCTTAGTGCGCGAACTTGGATATGCAACTCTGAATGGGAAATGTGGTGTCTACCGTTTCAATCTTCGGCAACACCAACCTTTGTCAGTAAAAGACAGAAGGACAGTCAGCTACGTATCTAAATATGTGATAGGTCTACCCTTTCGTCCTCTGCTTCGTGAAAAGGTGTGGTCGTTACATCACGTTCCTAACATCGTGAAATATGCTTACAAACTTGCACGTACTGAAGAAGCTACTGTGGTGGGTTACAAAGGAGGTACTGTGGAAAGAAATCTCTTGGAACAATTAAATCTGCCCAGTGTTAATCTCGAACTTTACGGCTGCCCCAAATATTGTGATCTCCCAAAAGTTTCCGAGTTCGAGTGCGGATATCACACCGGAGAGGACGTCCACTGCTCTTTAGCCGAAACAGCTGCTTTCTTCGGATGGATCGATCGTCGTCGAGAACATGTCCCAACAAACACTTGCTTATCAGATCGTTCCTGATTGGTCGTCCCAGGTGGTGCGGCTCTCTAGTTAAATAGGGAGCGAGTGCTGTGTGCGTCATTGTTCACGATGCAGCCTAGCAATCCAGATGCGTGGTGTCTCGGTGAAGATGTTTACGTTGTACCTACACTGTTCAAAAATAAGTTTTCTGTGCACGTACGCCGCTACAAGAAATATGAAAATTGTGAACTCATCTACCCTACACTTGCAGGGGTTAGCCTCTCCATACCTGAATGGGAGGCTTTGTGTGCCACGGTCCCCCACATAGAGGATCAAGTGAAAATTGGCCCCGATCAACAGACATGGTACGTGACGCATGGTTTACGTGTCTACATGTATCGAACTGTGGATGGCGAACGTTGTGTCGAATTCATCAAAGAATCAGCAGACCAAAGAACTCTACAGTTCCGTGTTGTGAGACGTTGTATAACACTGAATGCTTCGCAGTGGTTCACGCTGGCTATTCACTTAGACGAGGTGATGCGCATTGTGCATAGTGTGTGCGGGACTCCCAAAGATCACCAACTCCGTACAGCTATTATGGAACATTCAGAATCCGTTCGACCTTTCCTACTGGGTCCTGTTTTCGACGATCCCGATTGTGTTTACCCGCTGCTGGTGAATATTTTTCAGCAAGAACTTATACGTGTGATACCGTTAGATGGACTGCAACCTGAAGAAAAAATACCAACTATCGTAGGGTGGTCTGGTGACTTGGACATTAATGCCTTAGCACAGGTATTTGTGGATACTGCCTGGAAACGAGGTCTGTTGAATTTTGTAGATTCTGGTTTTGTTTGCAATCTAAAATATAACGCTATTGTCGACGAGGCAAAAAATGAAATGTATAAATTAAATAAATAATTGTAACCTTATATAATGTGTCTGTCTTTTCATCCAATGTCATTTAAGTCTTGGTATGGATAGGAGAAAGAAGGTGTTAGCTAGTGTGGGTAGTGTAATCGTGACAGTGTTAACGATAGCAGTGCTTGTATTAGAAATTGTAGCTCCTAGTAAAAATATTCAGTGTGGGGAGTCAAAAGCCTTAGACGACGAATACAAAATTCGTGTGTGTAACTTAACAGTGGACATCAGACAGTTTATAGGGGACGTTCCTACACTGACGGGTGTTACACTTTCGCTACATCAATGGCAAAACCTGGTGGGGTACGACGCCTGGGTGCAGCAGAAAACAAAACTTTGGAGTCCAATTATTTCGACCCCGAAAGAGGATTCGGTAGTGTAAAAAAGTTAGCACAGAATACGGGACTGCCACTCAAACTCGTCCGTGAATGGTTAGAAAAGCAACCTGCCTACACGCTACATAAACCTGTTCGCAGAAAGTTCCCCCGTAACAAAGTTTACGTCACAGGGTTAGACGAACAATGGCAAGCTGATCTCATGGTGGTGAAAAATCTAACGCGCTTCAATGACGGGTATCGCTACATATTAACAGTCATCGATGTGTTCTTGAGGTATGGGTGGGCGGTTGCCATGAAGGCTAAAACAGGGAAAGAAATGGTGTTGGCTTTCAAAAAAATCCTTTCCAAGGGTCGGTCCCCAATGAATTTAAATACGGATCAGGGTACGGAGTTTACCAACAGAGTGTTCCAGAAATTCCTGAAAAAGAAAGGTATTCGGTTCTTTGCTACCTACTCTGACAAAAAAGCAGCTTTGGTGGAGAGATGGAATCGTACCCTACGCGAGAGACTGGGTAGATATTATACACGCAATAACACCTACCGCTACCTGGATGTGCTACCGCGCGTTGTACGGGGATACAATGCCACCGTTCACAGTGCACACGATATGGCTCCCAAGGACGTGACCTTACGCAACGAAGACGTTGTGTGGGTTCGACTCTATCACAATCCGACCGTAGTAAAAGAAAAACCGGCATTTAAAGTGGGGGACACGGTTCGACTAGCCAGTGTAAAAGTACCCTTCAAGAAGGCAGGAACGCATTTGTGGACCGAAGAAATATTTATAGTCGACAGGGTGTTACAGCGACAACCCCCTGTGTACGTCATACGGGATTCCGAGGGAGAAGTGTTGAAAGGTACATTCTATAAATCGGAACTTCAAAAAGTGACAGAACCCGAACTTTACACTGTCGAGAAAATAATCGAGCGTAAAGGTCACAAGGCACTGGTCAAATTTCGTGGTTATCCCAAACCTTCCTGGATCCCTAAAAAATGGATAGTTTCTACCTGACCCTACCCTCCACGGCTAGTCAGAATATTTACCCAAACAATTCGCAGACTGATTTCACGGTTCGTCTAGCACAACCCCTAAGACTGAGCGGAAAATGGAAAGTGGGACTAGCAGAAGTTCACTTACCCGTGAGCTGGTACAATGTGGACGGTTCTAATGACACGTATGAATATTACGCTCCCACCGAAGAATACAGGAAAATCAAACTTAAACAGGGTAAAATAACTCGAATGGAACTGTTGTCTCTCCTCACTACCCAACTCCCAAAAGAAATAATAGTTTCCTATAACAGCGGTTACTGGGTATTCAAACCGAGTGAGGGATACGGTTTGATGTTTCCTAAAACGAATTTCGGTAAACTTCTGTGTATCGGGGAGGGTGAAGTTGACAAACCCTTCCACCAACGATTTGCCAGCAAACTTTGCAATACACCAACGTTCGACATAGATGACGAGTGTTATTTCTACGTGATCCCTCCAGGTAGCTTCCAAGAACGAAAGGTGCCCCACGGACGATACGAAACTGCCGAATCATTATTCGATGCGATGAATCAGATGTTACCCTACAGGCTGAGAAAAGCTTACCGTTTCAAGCAACAGGCAGATCACACCGTATTGATGGATACAGACAAGTCGCATTACATTAAATTTCCTCGATCGAACCCCGGATTAGGAGACATGCTAGGAATTACTAAATTAGATATACCACTGAATAAAGTTCAGGGTGACTATCCCATCGATATGAACAGAGGAATGTATGGTATTTATTTGTATTCAGACCTGATTGCACCTCAGTTGTTAGGTGATACTCACGGCGAACTGTTGCGTGTCGTGAACCCCGCCGTCAGAACCAGTAATAACGAAGCCATTGTTGCAGTGTATCAGCAACCTGATTACTACCCCCTTGCAAGGAACAGTTTCGAGAGTGTGAGAATCTTCCTTCGTACTGACACCGGAGAACCTCTGCATTTTAAATTCGGTAAAGTTTTAGTCAAGTTACATTTCCGTCATGAGGGTTAAATTCGTTCCCCCTTCTGCAGACGCCTACGTGAGCTACTACAAGAGCCAAACGGGGAAGGGTGTGTTCCGCGGTCCTCGTTATCAGAGAGGCGATGGGCTAGGAAGCATCTTTGCCACTATTGGACGTTTCATCAGCCCTCTCGTACGACCTGCACTGTCCACCCTACGTAAGGGTGGGCTACGGTTCGTTTCAGCGATGTCCCAGGGGCAAAATTTCAAATCTGCAGCCAAAGCGGGACTCCGTGAAGCGGGCGCCGACCTATTACAACGTGCCAGTTCAAAGCTGCAGGGAGGGAAAGGAATAAAACGCCGCCGTCAGCATCCCAAGGTTCATAAAGTGAAGAGACACTGTACTGTGCAGGACGTGTTTTCATCATGAGCATTCAGAAAATTCACGCTGATTCTGGCGACTGTGCCAATTCAGAACTGGACCTGTTTCTGATCCCTCCCACAGTCTCACAATTAGAAAGAGGTTGCTATGTCAATTATTTACCTGTGGCTTCCTTGGAAGGTAATGCTCCACTTGAATTCATCGTGAAAGGAACAGACGATTACATTGATCTATCCCGATGTCACCTACGTCTCGTCTTGAAAATTGTAAAATCCGATGGTACAGCACCATCGGAAGTGATTGCTCCCTGCAATCATTTCTTCCATGCCCTCTTCAGCCAGGTAGACGTCTTCCTCAATGATCACCTAGTGAGTGCTTCTCACACCCTGTACCCCTACAGGGCGTACCTGGAGACTCTATTGAATTACGGTACCGATGCCACACGAAGCCAGCTCGGCACCTCGCTCTGGTACCTCGACACCCCTGGTAAAATGGAACTGACGAGTCGGGAGAACGAAGGATGGCATCAGCGCAAGGGCTACGTCAAACCAACAGGTATCGAACTCATCTCATGGATCCACGCCGACCTGTTTAATCAAGATCGTTACCTGCTCAATCAAGTCGACCTGAGACTGCGTTTATTGAGATCCAAACCCGAATTCTGTCTCGTGACAGGTGAAGCAGACCCCTCTTACAAAGTACAGATACACGAAGCTGAATTTTTCGTGCGTAAAGTCAAACCCACTTCGAGTGTCATCCTCGCACACGCTCGCCTGCTGAGTTCAGAGAGTGCCAAGTACCCTCTGCGAAGAACGGATTTACGTATGTTTTCCATCGCTTCGGGACTGACGAGTGTGAACCGTGACAATTTATTTCTAGGTCAGCTCCCCGTACGTCTGGTACTGGGTATGGTGGAAAGCACCAGCCTGAATGGATCGTACGAAAAAAATCCCTTCAACTTCCAACATTTCGACTTAAACTACATCAGCCTTCACATTGACAGCGATCACCAGTCCTACGCACCAGACTTTGCGAATGGGCGCTATCTCCGCTGTTACCAAGGATTATTGGAAGCTGTGGATGCCTGGAAATCCGATAGTGGTATTAACTTATCGCGAAAAGCCTATGGAGAAGGTTTTACATTGTTTGGATTCCAATTGACCCCCGAGCAACGTGAATGCAATCAAGTGTTTTCTTTAATAAAGAGTGGGAGTGTGAGAGTCGAATTAAAGTTTGCCAAGCCGCTATCCGCATCGGTCACTGTGATCCTGTATGCCGAATATCAGAATTTGCTGGAAATCCCATTGGATCGTAAAGTCCTGTTTGACTACAGCTCATGAATACCTATCAACTAGAATCCATCCTTTCGATGTTACCCACAAGTCTCGGAGTGTTCCCCCGTGACAGACTACCTAGCAGAATCACCCAATCAGAAGCCTTGTTTATCTACAATACCGATCCGTCCTCCATGCCTGGAGCCCACTGGATAGCAGTTTACAAGAAAGGAATGCACGTGGATCACTTTGACCCCCTAGGTACGAGTCCCGATGTCGCCATGCAAGAATACTACAGTCGACTAGGCATACGTCACGTCTTACATCCTTCAATACCTCTGCAGGACCCCCTGGGAGACACTTGCGGTGCTCACTGTCTGTATTTCCTGTTTAAAAGAGCGTGTGGTTCGACTCTTCCCACAGTACTGCATCGTGATTACACGTGTCGAGTAGACTTTAACGACTGCATGGTGTTGCGATGGCTCTCCGAACTCCTTCGAATATTATAATTGCTGCTCCTTCACAGTGTGGAAAGACGACTTTCACTCTGAAACTCATCAGAGAAGCAGCTCAAGTATTCGAACCCCCACCCCAACGTGTCGTTTACTGCTACGGGGAGTGGCAGCCTGCCTTTGAACCCTTCAAGAAAACGGTGGAATTTTATGAAGGACTACCTACGGATCTGGAATTTGATCCCCTCAGACCTACACTTCTGGTACTGGATGACTTGATGGAACAGTCTGTAGCCAGCGAACGCATATCACAATTGTTTATTCGTGGTGGTCATCATAAAAATATCACGATTGTCCTGATATTACAAAATCTGTTTTTAAAGGGAAGACATTCGAGGACTATATCGCTCAATGCTCACTACATGTTTTTATTTCGCAACTGTCGGGATGCTTCACAAATAACTCACCTGGCGAGACAAGTATACCCCCATCAATCTAAACTCCTGACGGATGCTTATAGGTTAGCTACACAAGCAACCTGTGGCTATTTGTGTGTTGACCTTCATCCCAGAACGTTAGATACTGAAAGGCTCCGTGCAAAGATTCTTCCATCAGAAGAACCCGAAATACTTTACGTTCCAAATGAAAGTTAAATCTCAAGGCCCGTTCCTTCAGTGCTTGCCAAAGCTAGGGGGAAAGCAGCGTGCAGCTCTGATGAAGCACATCTCCGACCCCCAGATGTATGCTCTATGTGAAGTGTGTTCCAATTTCTTAAAAGGCAATATACCTGTCTCCCATCGAGTATTAAAGAATTTACGCCAGCACAAGACGGTCATAAGGAGTCTAGCATCCAAACGTGCATCTTTACGCCACAAGAAGCATCTCCTGCAGCGTGGTTCAGGGTTCATTATACCACTATTGACTGCTGCCCTCCCCCTGCTGGTATCGTTATTTAGAAAAAAATGATTTCAGTGAAAGCAGTGCAGAGGAGAAACATAAGAAAAAAAGTGTGTGATTTAGACTCAGAGATGAAGAAAATATTAGAGTCTGGTGATGCTGACGATAAGTCTGAAAAATATCTGACTGCTTTGAAAAATTATTTATTATTCTCAAAACAGCTTGACACTCCACAGGAAGTAAAAGTCAACATTCCCAGAAATCATATAGCTGAAGAGCGGCCCCCAAAAGACATTGCTGTTCCCGTCCGACGTAAGAAAAGAAAATTATCCGAGTGGACGGCGTATTGAAAATATCTGTAAAAAACTTTCCAAGACTTGTGTGCTTGAAGACTTGTGTTAAAAAACCATGTATTAAAAATCTGTATCCAATAAAAGAAAGTAAAACTGATAATATGCCTTTTGTCATTTTTATGTCTCTTCCCATTCAATGTTTTCACACTGATAGTTCATTCAATGTTTGACATCCGGAAGTGATCTGCATGACTGGGCACAGTTGTACGAGTGCTGCTACACTCGGGAGTACAGCAGAGGGCGTTAGTGTCGATGGGCGGGGAAATGAGAATGCTGCTGCAGCAGCGAGACTTGGAGGGGAGCAGCGCATTGTGCAGATCACTGATAAGACTTACGGAGCACCTGAAAAACAAAGTTACCTCGTGCTTTCTCCCACCATAGTGTCTTCCAGTTCTGAGAAATAAAGAGACGGATTTTTTGAAACCTTTTTTATTAAAAAATTTACATGACAGATCCACTGTTGCTTTCACATGACATAACCACTGTTGGTTTCACATATCCAATGCTGGACAGTAACATATTGTAGGTTTCAAAAATACAAGCTTCAAAAACTGCTGACGACGCCGAGTGCAAGGTCATTACGCGTGATAAATTAAGATCCATTAAGGATATTGAAATAAAAGGCGTACAGTGAAATAATAAATAAAGATGTAATAAATAAGTTGAAAACTGTACAATGTAATAAAGGTGTAATATGAAATAAATAAGTTGAAAACTGTACAATGAAATAAATAAAGGTGTAATATAAAATAAATAAAGGTGTAATATGAAATAAATAAGTTGAAAACTGTACAATGAAATAAATAAAGGTGTAATATGAAATAAATAAGTTGAAAACTGTACAATGAAATAAATAAAGGTGTAATATGAAATAAATAAGTTGAAAACTGTACATTTACTCATCCATGAGTTGGATAAGGGTATCCAGGCCCAGGTCATTGTAACCATAAGGTACAGTGAGAGTTGAACCCGAGCTGAGATACCGCTTATCTAGGTTAGCCTTAAACCTTTTCACCATGGGCTTATTCGTAAGTGACCCATCCACTTTATTACGAATTACATTGAAAGGGACTTCGAAGGTCTCACTGGTTGGGGAGTTCCCTAGCACCATGGATTTCAGTAGTTCAAAATTGTATGTGCACCGGTTTTTCTTCGTGAGTGATATGCCCTTGGCGCGAAGAATTTCATCCCCGTTGCTCAGCCGAAGGGCATAACTTTTGGCTCCGGCGCTGACATAGTCAGTGATGTGTACACCGGAGCCGTACTTTGAAGAAATTTCATCTACGAGACCTCCGAGAAAGGGATGTTGTGGTGGTGTGTAGGTGTCGCGAGGAGACGTTGTATAAATTACTGAATCCGTGTCCGAGTACATTGCACGACTATCTAATTTTGATAGAAGCTCGTACAGCTTTAGTCGGGCGTGACTCGTCACCATTGCGGCGAGAATCAGGCTTCCACGGGTGTTCGCTGGAGTGGCAGACTCCGCCGGCTTGTGCGTGACAAGCACGGCCTGATCACTGATAACAGCGACGTCAGTGATGACTAGCGATGCGTCCGTCAAGAGTTCCATGTACTTGACAGGACAACTCACAATGGTCGTCTGGGTTCGACTCATGTTCTGCGCATGCTTCCCCCATGACGAATTAAGCGAGACCTTGGAAAGTGTACGCTTAAGGTTGTTTTTTTCAACTTCCGAGGGGAGGATCCGAACCCCCTCCGCCTGGAAGAAGGCCTCACAGAAGGCTTCCTTTTGCTCCTCGGTCTGCACGTCAGGGGGAAACCCGGAGTAGCGCTGCTTCAGCCCCAGAAAAGTATCTATGTACCCAGCATAGACACCTCCCTTTTTTGTTGCGGGATCGTATTGCAGGATGGTATTGAAATGCCACACATCGTGGAATTGAAGAAGTTTGTATCCAGC
This sequence comes from Ryuthela nishihirai, assembly GCA_038380435.1. Taxonomy (NCBI): domain Eukaryota; kingdom Metazoa; phylum Arthropoda; class Arachnida; order Araneae; family Heptathelidae; genus Ryuthela; species Ryuthela nishihirai. The sequence continues at coordinate 85,061,636 of JAWZYU010000004.1, read as the reverse complement.
ACGCATCGCAGCGTAAATTTCGAACGTTGGCCAAGATCCTGTCAATGCGCGCTGGTTCACGGTGTGCTGACAAGGGGGTGCCAGCTGACCATCCGCACAGATCCTACAAAGGGGGAAAAGCAGCTTCCCATTACACCTGTAGGGCAGTACAGGGATGAACAAATCGTCGGGGGGTAACAGTGTGGCGTGTGCAATGCCAAAATAGTGGTCGAGGTCCGTGGCGAAATCGGAGGTGATCCGAACCGGGTGACCTTTACCGAATGGAGCCTTCTTGCAAACATAAGGGTACAGGCTGTTGTAATCAACGTAGTTAAGGCTGCATCCTAGGTCTGCCGATGCAAAGATCGAAAACACCTCCACGCGCCCTCCGTAGAGGTAGTCACGGGCCCCTATACGCCTGATAGGCTCGACGGATTTATAAATTAATGCGACGGGTGAGTTTTTGCGCATTAACTCGTCGAATTCGTGCTCCCACATAATTTTGCATGTGTACCCGTTCATCAGCACTTTCAAGGTCTCAAGACGATCCATGGTCCGGGTGTTTAGCAGACCAAATGGCTTTCTCGTGCGCTGATCTATTTTTTCAGGGTTGAAACATTTCAAGCAGTGATGATAGTAACACCCTAAAAACTCGTAATAACAGCGGGTACTATGGCACACGCCGTCTAATTTGTACTGCCCTATCTTATACTCACCTCCGGGTGATCGCGCAGTTTGAATTACGATATTGTCCTTGGAAGCCTCATACTCTAACCATGCGAGAGCTTTCAAGGACTGCCGGTCGTTACTCGCCGAATACCCTTGGGCGGGACACACACCAAGGGTATTCTTTTGCAGAAACTTCCCACGGAAAATTCGAAGACAAGCACCGGCAATAGTCAGGTCACGTGCAAATGGGTCTACGCCTGTGAGATTTAAAAATTCCTCACGGAAAGCTTGGGCGCCTCGCCGCAACAACTCGGTATCTGCCTTGCAGTAATACAGAAGCTGCTGTTGAAAATCCCAGGGTTCAAGGCTTGCTGCGGCATACCACTCGTTGAATGCTGACAGAGTTTCAGGCTCCATGTCTTCCGGCTGGAAAAAAAGCCGATCAGGGATGGGTCCTGCATATTGTAGATTTTCCTCCTTCACGAATTTAAAGGGGAAAAAGCCTTTCACCGTCTCCAAGTTGAAGGTCTTCGTGAATGATCGAAGAGGAGCCTGAATAAAGGACAACGTGTCAATGAACCTTATTTTAAGGCCAGGTAAAAAGATACCTAAAATCTTGGATCCATCGAACACGAGATCCGGTTTTAAAAATTTTCTGTACAGGTAACTAATGATGAACATGCCGTCAAAGCCTTTCAGATTATGTGCGAGGACTGTGGCGTCCTTGAATCTTTGAACTCCGGGACGTTCTTCGGCGAGAATCCAATCCATAAAGGCGTCCGTTTCCGGGAATGAAGCATAGACCCACTCGTCGTCCACTTGGTATGTGACCACACATAGTATCGGTTTCAGCAACCCGTCGGCACACTGCACAGTCTCTACGTCAAAGTAGAGGTAAGTCTGACCGACAGGGTCAATTTTGCAGGGCTCGACGAATTTTAAGGTGTCAGCCTTGCAAACGTGCTTTTTCAGGGGATCGTAAATGCTAATGCACTTAACACAGCGATGCCGTGTCTGACATGCCTTCAGCAGGTGCGCCTGAAAGCATTCAGCCCCGCGCAAATACACACAGCATACCGTGCAAAGCAACAGCTCCCCTGTATGAAGCACATCGACTGACAGGCACCTGTTGCAGGTTCCCTTGCAAACGTGCCCCTCTGTATTTAACCCCTTTAAGCAAATGTGACAGAACTGTTTAACACCGAAAAACCCTGATGGTTTAGTAATCACGTCATAATGCCCTGCACTAAACAACAAATAAAGGTTGTCCCCGCCTTCGGGACCAATGAAGATGGGAAGAAAGGCGTCGTCAGCAGAATACACAACAATCCTGAACTGTGTCAGGTGAGCTTGAAAGAGACGTATTTCCGGGAGTCCACAGGGACCCTCGGGAATACCAGCATCCTGGTGAAGTTGGCGAGCTAGATCTGCCTGTTGTGTGCAGCGATAATCGCTGATTCGCACATAAACATTTGTCAGACCTTTATTTTTTAAGCAAAGCTCTCGTGCGACGACGAGAGCTCTTGCTAAACAGATGTTGTCACGATTTACAATTTTTGTGACAGCCTTCTTATTGTTGATGAAAGACTGGACGTCAGCGATACGACGAGTCTCGGGACCTGTGCGCCTTCCATCTCCACCGCTACCGACCCGGTCCAGGTTGGCACAAACGAAGTCAAACTCCAGCTCGCTCCCGGGACCGAGAGACTCATTTGACTGCACTACTTTGTCTAGTGCAGCCATGAATCTCTCCCCCGTCAGGGCATTACGCCGAATAAGAGCCATGTTGACGGGGTTTTTCAAATCCCGGGAGCGTAAACACAGCCGAACATGGCTATACTCCCCTGTGGGGACGACTTCAGCCAACATTTTCTCGTGCAGGTCGTGTAGGACCGGAAGGAAATTATAAGGTTCCACATTCTCCATACCTCCAAGTCGCACACTCGTGGAGATGAATTCTGTCTTGAATTTTTTCGAGTTGTACCGCCGAGTGTGCGACACTGTGAAGTGGGGAGACTCTGTAGAGCTGACAGGAACGTTGGAGAATCCACTGACAGGAACATTGGAGAATCCACTGACAGGAACGTTGGAGAATGCGGACCTAGAAAGATAATTTATTTTTCAGAATATGTAGTACTTTACAAGTTTTTATCTTAGAACAGAAAATGAAAAACCAATATGCTTCAGTTTGCTAACTTGATCAAAAAATCTAACTAAAGTTTGAAAATTATCATTTAGAATGACTTTACTAGTTAGAAACAAATATAAAAATCTATATTGAACAGTTGTAGTAAAAGCACACTTGACTAGCTTGATCAAAAAATCTAACTAAAGTTTGAAAATTATCGTTTAGAATAAAATGACAGGGTAGAAACAAATAAAAAAAAAAAAAATCTATATTGAACAGTTGTAGTAAAAGCACACTTGACTAGCTTGATCAAAAAATCTAACTAAAGTTTGAAAATTATCGTTTAGAATAAAAAAAAAGTAAAATGACAGGGTAGAAACAAATAAAAAAATCTATATTGAACTGAACAGTTGTAAAAAAAAAAAAGCACACTTGACTAGCTTGATCAAAAAATCTAATATTTAACTAAAGTTTGAAAATTATCGTTTAGAATAAAAAAGTAAAATGACTTTACATGGTAGAGAAATCTATATTGAACTGAACAGTTGTAATAAAAGCACACTTTGCTAGCCTGATCAAAAAAAAAAAAAATCTAACTAAAGTTTGAAAATTATCATTTAGAATGACTTTACTAGTTAGAAACAAATCTATATTGAACAGTTGTAGTAAAAGCACACTTGACTAGCTTGATCAAAAAATCTAACTAAAGTTTGAAAATTATCGTTTAGAATAAAATGACAGGGTAGAAACAAATAAAAAAAAAAAATCTATATTGAACAGTTGTAGTAAAAGCACACTTGACTAGCTTGATCAAAAAATCTAACTAAAGTTTGAAAATTATCGTTTAGAATAAAATGACAGGGTAGAAACAAATAAAAAAAAAAAATCTATATTGAACAGTTGTAGTAAAAGCACACTTGACTAGCTTGATCAAAAAATCTAACTAAAGTTTGAAAATTATCGTTTAGAATAAAAAAAAAAAGTAAAATGACAGGGTCGAAACAAATAAAAAAATCTATATTGAACTGAACAGTTGTAAAAAAAAAAAAAAAGCACACTTGACTAGCTTGATCAAAAAATCTTAATATTTAACTAAAGTTTGAAAATTATCGTTTAGAATAAAAAAAGTAAAATGACTTTACATGGTAGAGAAATTTATATTGAACTGAACAGTTGTAATAAAAGCACACTTTGCTAGCTTGATCAAAAAAAAAAAATCTAACTAAAGTTTGAAAATTATCATTTAGAATGACTTTACTAGTTAGAAACAAATATAAAAATCTATATTGAACTGAACAGTTGTAAAAAAGCACACTTGACTAGCTTGATCAAAAAAAAAAAAAAAAATCTAACTAAAGTTTGAAAATTATCGTTTAGAATAAAATGACAGGGTAGAAACAAATAAAAAAAAAATCTATATTGAACTGAACAGTTGTAAAAAAGCACACTTGACTAGCTTGATCAAAAAAAAAAAATCTAACTAAAGTTTGAAAATTATCATTTAGAATAAAATGACTTTACTAGTTAGAAAAACAGATACAAATATAAAACTCTATATTGAACGTTAGTATGTGGTACAGTTGAGCGCCTTAAGGGCAACATTAAATAAAATTACATTTACCTGGTAGCGGTGGAGGTACCAGCGGCGATAGTGAATGGTGCCCTTATGCCGGTGGAGACGGGAACACGAACGCTGGAGGGTCCGGTACCAGCGGCGATAGTGAATGGTGTCCTTATGTTGGAGGAGACGGGAACACGAACGCTGGAGGTTCCGGCACCAGTGGAAGGGATAGACCTGGATAGATAATTTAGTCTCAGAATATGCAGTACTTTACACGTTTTTATCTTAGAACAGAAAATGAAAAACCAATATGCTTCAGTTTGCTAACTTGATCAAAAACTAAGTAACTAAAGTTTGAAAATTATCATTTAGACTAAAATGATTTTACTAGTTAGAAAAATCTATATTGAACCGAACAGTTGTAATAAAACCACACTTGACTAGCATGAGCAGAAAACTAACTAAAGTTTGAAAATTATCATTTAGAATAAAAAAAGTAAAATGGTTTTACAAGGGTAGAAAACAAATACATTGAACAGTTGTAATAAAAGCATAGTTTACTAGCTTGAGCAAAAAATCTAACTAAAGTTTGAAAATTAACATTTATAGAATAAAATGACAGGGTAAAAACAAATATAAAACTCTATATTGTACGTTAGTAAGTGATTCAATTGAGCGCCTTAAGGGCAATATTAAATAAAATTTCATTTACCTGGTTGCAGTTGAAGGTACGACGGGGACGTAGGGATTTCCCATACCCGCTGTGACAGTGGACTGACGACGCTTCTTGAGGGAAAGTTTCGATGTCCTTTGCCTTAATTCCCTGCCTCCCTGCTGGAGTATGCAGATACGTTTCGATGATGTAGAAAGCTCCGGTGTAGGAGGTCTTTTGGCTGTCGCCTCTAGAGTGCGCACTGCCGTGAGTAGCTCTTCGAAGCAGTCGGCATCAGTGGAAGGACCAGCATCAGACCTGGATAGATAATTTAGTCTCAGAATATGCAGTACTATACATGTTTTTTTTTTATCTTAGAACAGTTATGTTGTAATAAAAGCACACTTTACTAGCTTGATCAAAAAATCTAATATTTAACTAAAGTTTGAAAAATTATCGTTTTAGAATAAAATGACATGGTAGAAACAAATAAAAAAATCTATATTGAACAGTTGTAATAAAAACACGCTTGACTAGCTTGATCAAAAAAAAAAAAAAAAACTAACTAAAGTTTGAAAATTATCGTTTAGAATAAAAAGAAAAAGTAAAATGACTTTACAGGGTAGAGAAATCTATATTGAACTGAACAGTTGTAATAAAAGCACACTTTGCTAGCTTGATCAAAAAAAAAATCTAACTAAAGTTTGAAAATTATCATTTAGAATGACTTTACTAGTTAGAAACAAATATAAAAATCTATATTGTACGTTAGTAGGTGATTCAGTTGAGCAACTTAAGGACAATATTAAATAAAATTTCATTTACCTGGTATCAGTTGAGGATCCAGCACAGGAAAATTCTCGCATAGTGGACATCTCAGGTAGAGAAGAGGATCGACGAACTAGCAGGTAGAGAAGGAGAGCGAGCAGGGTTGACAGGTCGCAAACTGACAGATGAACACAGTGACAGTCGCTGAGAAGTCGGTGTTTATATACACCCTCCCCCACTGGACTTTGACCGTTGTGCAATGTGGATTCTAGGAATCATCTATTTTTAAACCTTATCTGTGTCAAATGCAGACACAGTGAAGCGCTGGACATTTGACCTTTTGACCCTCCAGCTGATAAAGAATTGCACCATATCGTGTGATGTGGCGAAAGTGCTGTTGCTACTCTCCTAATAAGCGATCTGAAGGATGCTACAGGAAACGTACGATTTCCGATACACTGATAACGGACTTGGAAAACTTTTAGCCTGTTGAACGTCTATTGCAAGCTAGATCTTATATACAAGTCCTACGAACAATTTAAACCAAATTTTATTAATTTTTCTGTGAAACAGTTACTGTGTCATTCTTCTAGTAAAATACGTGAACCTTGGATCCGATGAGGCTTTTTCCCGAAATTAACGTGGAGGTACGCTAGCGACGGAATGATTTTTTTTTTTTTTCCCCGATTAAACAGATTTATTACGAGCGCTGGATGATTTTAATAAAGGTAAGTGAGAGTTTTTATTTACTAGGGGATCGATTAACGGGTTGGAAAAAATAAATACCAGAGTTTTAATAAAAGGGAATCGTTTAGCAGTCCTGGCAAAATGAACAGCAAAAGATTTTTAATAGAAGTAACTTTTAATAGAAAGGGTTTTAATTAATAAGAATACAACTTTGAGAGTTGATTTTTACAATTGAGACTTGTGTCATCTTTTTCTGCGGAATTATTCTGAGACTTGTAATCCGAGGGAAGGAGGGGCCTTAAAATATAGGTCAATCAGGGGGGTCTTTTTGGAGGTGTTTTTACAATTGAGACTTGTATCATCCTTTTTTGTGCAATTATTCTGAGGCTTGCATCAGCCGTTCCGAGGGAAGGAGGGGGGGTTTAAAATATAGGCAGGGTTTAAAATATAGGTCGACCAGGGGGTTTGCAAAATGGAGGTTTTAAAATAAAAGGTTAGTCTGAAATAAAGAAAAATCGAGACTATTCGAGAAGGAGGACTTAAAATATAGCTCAACCAGGGGGTTTGCAAAATCGAGGTTTTAAAATAAAAGGTGAGTCTGAAATAACGAAAAATCGAGACTATTCGAGAAGGAGGACTTAAAATTAGAGTTAAAAACTAGATAGCACAAGGGTTTAAAAGGGGGGAGGAATTTTTAATTATGAATTATTAATTATGAATTATTAATTATGAATTATTAATACCACGACAGTTGCTACGCCAGGGTCAATTTCCGGTCGATTGCGACATAGGGGACAAAGTTCAGAAGGCAATGTGGCCCAGCACAGGTCAATTTCCGGTCGATTGCGACATAGGGGGTCCAAGTCAAGAAGGCAACGTGGACGATTGCGACATAGGGGGGGAAAGCACTGTGCAAAGGGGGAACGGTAGGTTGTGAATAAACTACTTCTGGAGTGCAAGGTCAGATCACACTTTCCACCTCCAGCATCACTGGCAACAGTTGGGCCATATTTTACAGGAAGAATGGTCCCACATTCCATTACCCTATGTACAATACTTCTGTAAGTTAATTCCACGTCGAATTGTGTCTGTTCTGAACGCCCGAGGTGGCCTACAGCTTATTAATAAAATGGTCTCCACAAACAGTATCTGTTTCCAGTATTTTGATAAACCTCTATAGATCATATATACATATACACTGCCGGAATTTGAGAAAAGAACACCCAGAAGGAATTCCTTTAGGAACTCATTATAATAAGTTAATAGTTAAGGGCAGCAGAAACCGTGATCCAAGATTGAAAGTCATTGGTTGAAATAATGACGTCACTGAGGACGACAACATGTAAATTTGACAGCATGTAGAAAAGTGTAAATGTAGGCAGCGCGTATTTAAAGACTAGGGCGGGAAGAAAGAAGTTATACCTCTTGTGTCGTGTTGTTCAGTGCTCTTTGAAGAAGTTACCATGCCTGGGCAACACATGCGCGCAACATTTGTTCAGTTAGCGAAGTTTGAGCAAGGTCGTATAGTGGGTCTTCGGGAAGCAGGTTGGTCTTTTCATCAAATTGTACACTGTGTTGGGCGAGAGGTATCGGCAGTGGTATGATGGCGGTGTTGATGGTCAGAAGAGCATTCGCACAATTGCAGACAGGGTTCCGAGGAACACAGAGTTACAAACGAACGAGAGGACCTGCATATCAAGAGGGCAGCGGTGGCAGAGCGGACGGCTATGGCGTCACAAATTCGATCCTCTGTCGTATCAAGAGTATCTACAAGAACGGTACGCAATCGTCTTTTGGAAGCAAGACTACATACATGCGTGCTGCTGGCACAATTACCATTGTCACCTCGTCACTGTCGAGCACGTTTGCAGTGGTGTGAAGAACGAGTTCATTGGAGGGAAGAATGGCAGTCTGTGGTCTAAAGTGATGAAAGCCTATTCTGCTTAGGAGCGTCTGATGGTCCTTTACGCGTTTGAAGGCAACCAGGTCAGTGGATTCTTCCGTTGTGCATTCGCCTGCGAGACACAGGGCCCACACTAGCGTCATGGTGTGGGGAGCGATTAGCTATCTCTCTCGTACATGTCTGGTGTTTTGTACAGGGTACACTGAATGGCAATACGTACGCCAGCGACATCGTACAGTCGTTGTCCTGCCATATTTGAGTGTAATCCCAAATGCGATATTCCAGAAGGATAACACCCGCCCTCACTCTGCCTGGGCAACTCAACATGCTCTTCAGGCAGTGCACCAACTCCCTTGGCCAGCACGCTCTCCGGATTTGTCTCCAATCGAGCATGTCTGGAACTGGATCGGACAAAGACTCTTCTACCGACCGCAGCAGGCAACGACCCATCACTGAATCCAAGTCACCATCCAAGTTGAAAGCGCATGGAATGGCTATCCCCAACATGATATCCAGCATTTGTGCGACTGATTGCATGACAGATTGGAAGCCTCTATTGCTGCTCGAGAAGGTTCAACACCTTATTAAAATGTGCCTTCTGTAAAATGTAATACTCATTAAAAGGTAAAATAAACATTGAGTCATTTCACATATTTGATCATTGTCCTTTCTCAACAAGCTGTTTGTACTAAAGAAGTCTCATAGTTTTCGCTTTAATTGTTAATGGTGTTCTTTTTTCGATTTCCGTCAATGTAGATTAAAAGAAAATCGTCCTAGCACTGAACCTTGAGGAACACCAAAAACGTATCTTGATTTCATTACTTACCAATCATTTATTTTTACTCTCTGTAATCTATCACTTAGGTAGTTTTTACATCAATTAAAACTGGATCTCTTAAACCACAGCTATACATTTTAAAAGCAGATCCATGTGGGACTGAATCAAATGCTTTATGTATATCAAGGAAAATTAGAGCCACTTTCAAATTTTCATTTATTCCTTTATATACTATTGAAGTTATTCTCAAAATGGCATCTTAAGTATTTACTTGCTCCCTAAATCCATACTGATTTACAGAAAATAATTTACTGTCATATGAAAATTTGATAATTAAATTTTTCAATAGTTTTTCAATATTATTGAAATATTTGATAAAATGGAGTTTGGACAGTAGTTCCTAAGGTTTAGGTGATAGGAGATCAGTGTTGACTTTAGTAGAGTGTATAATGCAATACACCAGGTACTCAACTCTTAACTTGTTTCAATTAAATTTTGAGGTAAATTTTTTATAGGCTGTTAAATATTCCAACTTTCATAACTCTTTGAATACAAATCAAATATTATTTAAAAAAATAGAGATTTAGATACGATTGAGATCTTTAATTTATCTTTAGGCAGAATTTTCATTAACATCATATTGAAGTGATTACTGAGCTCTGAATGTGATTTTCTATTGAGATAATATGGACTTATTTCCATTTTTCTGCCGAGTACCTGCATTTATGCAAGAAATGCTCACACTGAACCAACAACTTTAGTTGGGTTGTTTTGCCTCTGAGCGGCACTTCTTTGCACACCATAGGCTAAATGGCCAAGTCATAAAGACCCTTAAGGCTCAGAGAAGGTTGGGGGAGGGGACCCACTGGAACAGCTGTTGAGAGACAGATTGTAGCCTCCCGTCAAGGCCATCCAGCGTGTTCTTTAACGTGCACAGGGTATGGCTCTCCCGCACTCGGTATAACAGCTTAACGTCCCATCTGACGGACGGCAGCCTTTCGAAGCCCCTCGGTGTCCCCTACTGACCTTGGGCAAGAGTTTTGTGGAGATAAATCTCAACGCTGACTCAGCTGGGACTCGAATCTGGGAACTACAGATTGCGAGCCTGGCGCGCTACCGACTGAGCCATCCCCACCCCACCAACTTTACTGGTTCCGTGTGAGAGTGAAGAGGTTTACATTGGCAGTAATATTTTTGCCTCTTGTTATGAACAGATCCCAATCTGTTCATAACTTGATAAAAAGATTTCTCCAAAAAACTACGATTTTCATCAGCGTATCGTATGACCTTGGCGGGTCCGCTCCCGTTCCTAAAGAGAGGAGGCGCGAGAGCACAACGAATTTTTTGTTCCAAGAGAGGACTTGAAACAGCCATAAATGTGCTCCACACCTCCACCAGTATGCCGTTAAGTGCAGCGTTCTCCCAAATAAACAATGTGAACAGGACATAAAACTGTAGACGCATCCGTACTTCAACGATGCCCACTGAAACATCCCCCCATTAGGGCACGGGAGAAGCAAGACACCACCGCCCCCTGGGGTCCAGGTAGTCCCTTGACGGCCTCCTACACTATTTCTGGGAACAATAAGCACAAGAAAGAAAGCAAAATTCACGGGACCCGGGGGCGACCAATGAGAAAGAGGGAGGGCCAACAAAGTATCCGACATCAAGAAGGGATTGTTTCTTCTGTGATTCCCGGTAGAAAGAAGCAGATAGAAGGATAGTGTGCTCGAGGACAATCAGATTCGGAGCGAACGAGAATAAGGTCGATGGGTCGATGGATCTTGGGAGAGTAAAAGACGTTTAGATGTGAAGGTTGGGTTGGGTTGTTTTACCTCTGAGCGGCACTTTTTTGCACACCATGGGCTAAATGGCCAGGTCACATGGACCCCGAAGGCTCAGAGAAGGTTGGGGGAGGGGACCCACTGGAACAGCTGTTGGGAGACAGATGGTAGCCTCCCGTCAAGGCCAACCAGCGAGTTCTTTAACGTGCACAGGGTATGGCTCTCCCGCACACGGGGCCGCGGCTTAACGTTCCATCCGACGGACGGTGGCCTTTCCAAGCCCATCGGTGTCCCCTACTGACCGTGGGCAGGGCGGGGAATTTTGCGGAGATAATTCTCAACGTTTACCCAGCTGGGACTCGAACCTGGGAACTACAGATTACGAGCCTGGCGCGCTACCGACTGAGTCACTCCCACCAGATGTGAAGCGAATGCAAAGAAGAACGATATTTCTTTTAGTGAAGTGCGTCCGAACTCTCTGCGAAATTACGGCTGCTAAAGATGTCGAATACTAAATGATTGGCATTTTAGTTTAAAACTCTCTCTGCTAATTGAAAAGGAAATGTCCATCTCACTGCCGAAATCATAGTGATCCTTCATTCCTGCTACCGTGGATGTTCCAAGTTATCCCTTCGTTTGTCGTTGCATGGAACCACGGTGTTTCTATCAACTTGAGCAAAGTTCCTGACAAAGTGGATTGTGTCATGCCCTGTGCTTCCTGCTCCCGTGATGCTGAAAGTTGCTGAAGACAATAAGATGTATGAAATGATCACGTTTCCTTTTGTAAATCAGAAAGTTTGTGCATCAGTTTTAAATCAGATCTGCACTTAGAAAAGATAGGACAGTAACTGTTGGTCACTGACTTAATTGATGTGGGTTAGAGAGAAACTTTGGACGACCTTAATTAGTTTTTATAAAAGAATAATTCATTTAATTGTGAGAGCGAGCATGTGTTCTAGTTCAGGAGAGAAATAGATATATCTATAGTCTTAATACTTCTCCTCAGTATTGTAACAATATTACATCATTAAATTGTTTCGTTTTCGATAGAGAAAGAGTTGGATTAATTTTCCCTTTCAATGTGATCTGTTTGTTTAGATAGAAGGTAAATATCTACGGCCAATAAATTCTTAGAAAGATAATGCAATGTACAATAAAATAATACGTGTAAACTTATTTAGAGGTAGAAGAACAGTTACTATTCTTCCCCCCCCCCCCCCTTAACACTCTTACCTCCCATGGGGAGTGAGACAACGCAACGTTTTTGTTTCAAGAGATAAAACAAATTCTCTTTTTGTTGTAATAGGTGCTAAAAGAAATTTATTTACATTTTCCTAATCGTAAATATTTCGAATTTTCACTGTTAAAGGGTATTAAAAGAAGGAAAATAAAAACTTTATTTTTTTTTAATTTTTCCCCTATTTTTCAGAAGAGATATGCTGTTATTCTTCAAATTCGTTTGAATTTCTGTAAAGATTTCTAGAGTTTTCAGCATGCATTCCCAACAAGGATTTTCTGGCAGCTGTCCAATGGGTCCCATTATTGTACACAAATCAAAATTCTCATGGTAAGAAATCAGAACCTTTGGGGTTGCCTTTCCTACCTGACCATTCAGCTTACTGTGTACAAAACAATGCCGTTAGAATTAACACAATCCAAACACCATTATGCAAGAAGCTCAGACATCCCACTACAATTATACAAGAGTACATTAAAGGTTTAGTTAATTTCTTCAAAAGGGATGAAGGTATTCCCCTACACAAGGGAGAGGATATATTGGCAACTATACCAGGTAGGGCTAAAGCGACTGTGGAAATTGTTATCACGTCGCTACTTAGACATTAGTGGCAAAGCACGTTTAGTCAGTGCAGTTTGAAAAGTTCTAGATGCGATGGACTTCATTATCCAGAAGGCAAGAGTAATCCCTGTTTGGAGAGTACGTAAATCTTTCAGATTATTGTTTTAATTTGAGGAGCACTATTATGCATATAGTGTGCTAAATCGCCAGGTCGCAAGGACCCAAATGGCTCAGAGAATGTTGTGGAAGGCAATCCACTAGACAGCTGTTAGGAAACAGATGGAAGCTTTCCGTCAAAGCTATTCAGGGTTTTATTTAATTTGTACAGGGTCAAGCTCTCCTGTACATGGAGCTACGGCTTAGTTTCCCATCCGACGAACGGCGGCATCTTCAACACCGTAGGAATCCCTTTTCTCACCTAGAGAAGAACGGGGGTTTACAGAGATAAATATGAACGAAGAAACAATTGGAACTCGAATCTGGGAACTTACCAACTGAGCCATCCCATGCCCCAAAATCTTTGTTAACTTCTTCTTTAACTTCCAGCTTCCGCATCAGACTTCAAACGCAAAAGCAACTTAAAACATTTAGAGTTCCTCGCAGTAACACTCATGACTTACTACCCACGCTTCACGGCCTAGATTTGTGAACACTAAAAATTCAAGTTTACTTTCAAAATTTATTAGCATCAATGTAATTAGACTTCCTTGCTTCTGTTTCGCGGAACAAACAAGAGAAGTATGAATAATGTTTCCGATTCAGACAACTGCTCTGTCTACCACGGAAATTAAGTTTCGTTCTCATTCAGACTGCTAAGCATGAGTTTTCGCGTGGTGATAATTCTGTCTTTTCCCGAACATCGCTCCCATAAAGACAATATTTCCTCCTCAGCTTTCGCAGCATCTTAACAGATGGACCAGAGAGATAACTGCATTTTCCGGCGGAAGATGGCGTTATCTTTTCACCATCATCTTCGCCTCCAACAGTGTGTGAGCGTTGTCGAGATAACTGCGATTAATGAACGAGACGACTCTCGGATGCTGTACTTTCTGTGGTAATGCATGATGGGAATTACACAGGACATCTTCAACCATTGTGAGGAGAGTTTTACTTTTGGAGATTTTTTCGGGAGAAAGGTGGCGGTTAAGAGGAAAGAGAAGGAAATAAAAATGGGAAATAAATGTGGGGGGAGAACTTTAAGATACGTTGTTGCATTGTCAATTTAATCTGAAGAACTATTTTATCTCTCAACAACCGCGAAATAATGTGATGTAAAAATAATTTTTCAAACATATCTCTCCGAAAGAGAAAAGTATATAAATGGACTCACTCATCATTTTTATTTTAAACCTGTGTCGTAAAATTCAGATGCTGCTGAAGATAACACATGATATAAATTTCAAGCCCTGAGTACTTCGAATGACAGAGAATTACAGTTATTTATTATTATTATTACCTTAATTTCATAACATTTGATTATCACCAACGCTGTCTTTCTAAAATAGATATTTTTGCTGAATTCAGTTTCTGTTCTTCATTGCAGATAATACTATTCGGTCGCAGAAACACCTCTTGTGTTTTTATTTGTTTACTTATGAGAGTGTTTTAATTTCTTAGCAAGGGCTATCGATGGGACGTTAAGGCATGGTTTCACGTGAAGATGGTTCCACGCTGCATGGCCTTGACTAGAAGCTTCCACCTCTCATAGAACTGTTCAGTGACCTGTTCATTTAACACATTGTGTGCGAAAAAGCACTACTGTGAGGTTAAACAAACTAATCAAACACTGAGATCTTTGGAATCTGATTATTGTTGTATCATCCAGTCTAAAGTCAGTTTTCAGTAAAATCTTTGACTGAAAGAAAGAGTTACATTCGCATAACAAAATGAGGTCGCAGCGAAAGAGCCTTGAGGTACTGAAAAGGAAACCAGTAAACCTGAGAAAGAACCATGAGGCACTGAAAAGGAAACCAGAAACCTGAGAAAGAGCCATGAGGCACTGAAAAGGAAACCAGGAAACCTGAGAAAGAGCCATGAGGCACTGAAAAGGAAACCAGAAACCTGAGAAAGAGCCATGAGGCACTGAAAAGGAAACCAGAAACATGAGAAAGAACCCTGAGGCACTGAAAAAGAAACCAGGAAACCTGAGAAAGAGCCATGAGGCACTGAAAAGGAAACCAGAAACCTGAGAAAGAGCCATGAGGCACTGAAAAGGAAACCAGAAACATGAGAAAGAACCCTGAGGCACTGAAAAAGAAACCAGGAAACCTGAGAAAGAGCCATGAGGCACTGAAAAGGAAACCAGAAACCTGAGAAAGAGCCCTGAGGCACTGAAAAGGAAACCAGAAACCCGAGAAAGAGCCCTGAGGCACTGAGAAGGAAACCAGAAACCTGAGAAAGAGCCCTGAGGCACTGAAAAGGAAACCATGAAACCTGAGAAAGAGCCATGAGGCACTGAAAAGGAAACCAGAAACCTGAGAAAGAGCCCTGAGGCACTGAAAAGGAAACCAGAAACCCGAGAAAGAGCCCTGAGGTACTGAGAAGGAAACCAGAACCCTGAGAAAGAGCCCTGAGGCACTGAAAAGGAAACCATGAAACCTGAGAAAGAGCCATGAGGCACTGAAAAGGAAACCAGGAAACCTGAGAAAGAGCCCTGAGGCACTGAGAAGGAAACCAGAAACCTGAGAAAGAGCCCTGAGGCACTGAAAAGGAAACCATGAAACCTGAGAAAGAGCCATGAGGCGTGCACATGAAGCACTGGCCAAATATGCCCAAATTCTCTTGTCTACAATTATTAAGTCTCTGCATGGTAATAAAAGAGATTTCAATGAAAGTGCACATTTTTCAAAGCAGAACACAGATGAATGTTTTATAATAATTGCATTTGTGTTATAATTATTAATAATAAATGCAACTCATTATTATATTTTATTTTTAACCTCAAATAAAAAACAATAAAAAATTATTATATGTTAATATGAAATATATTTTCCGGGGACGACCAGCTAACTGCCTTTCCTACTTGGGTCGTACTCACTACCCAGAACACCCCTGAGAATATATCATAATACATATGGAGAAGTTCTAGCAAATTATTTCTTAAAGCGGCAGCAAAATACCGCACAAAGAAATAGTTGTTTTAAAATTTTTTGTGTGGATTAGCTCTGTTATATGAATAACTTTTTTATTCAACAGGTTGTTTTACCTCTGAGCAAGATTTCATTTTTTTACAAACAATAGGCTAAACTACCCATCACAAGGACGCCAAATGCTGGGAGAAGATTAGGGAAAGGTATTCGCTACACAGCTGTTAACAGACAGATGGTAATCTCCCGTCAAGGTCATCCAGAGTGTTCATTAGCTTGCACAGGTTACCACTCTCCTGCACACCAGGCCATGATTTATCATTCCATTCGACTGGATTGGGTTGTTTTACCTCTGAGCGGCACTTTTTTGCACACCATGGGCTAAATAGCCAGGTCACATGGACCCCAAAGGTTCAGGGTAGGAGACCCACTGGAACAGCTGTTGGGAGACAGATGGTAGCCTCTCGTCAAGGACATCCAGCGTGTTCTTTAACGTGCACAGGGTATGGCTCTCCCGCACACGGGGTCACGGCTTAACGTCCCATCCGACGGACGGCGGCCTTTCCAAGCCCATCGGTATCCCCTACTGACCGTGGGCAGGGCGAAGAATTTTGCGGAGATAAATCTCAACGCTGACCCAGCTGGGACTCGAACCTGGGAACTACAGATTACGAGCCTTGCGCGCTACCGACTGACCCACCCCCGCCCCCCATTCGACTGACAGCTGCTTTCCACGCCCTTTGGTATCGCATTTCACACCAAGGGCAGATAGGGTTAGCGGAGATAAATCCCAATATTGGCACAGTTTGGACTCAAACCTGAGAGTTGTAGATTACGAGCTCGGTGCGCTACCGACTGAGCAACCCTCACCAATTATTCAATATGAGAAACAAACTCAGAATCGAGAAATCACAAACGCCTAAAAAAATATCTTGAAGGATAAACAAGGTAAGGTTATAGAAGGTGAGGTGTTTTAAGAATTAGAGATCTTTGTTAGGTATGATTCAATAAAATGGTTCACTTAGGTTCAAATTTCCTAAGTTCAAATTTAAATCAGTCTTTAAATCGCAATAGAGTCTCCATGACAATGCAATTGCCCTACTAGTGGAAGTATATGTTGTACTAAGGTTAAGAGAATTTCCTTTAACACTGAAGGTCGGAACGATCCAAAGTATACAATGATACTTAGTCATTATGACAATCGTGGTTTGCTTACTGCTGAATTTGATAAAGAATGGGAACAGTTGAAACAGCTTTTCTTGAAAGTAACTGTATTGTTTTAGGTAAAAAAAAGGAACAGAGAAGACAAAGTTATTTGAGTGATAAGGCTATTGCGCTTATTTTAGAAAGAAGGATTTGCAGGAATATTCTGGATCAACAACCCACTAGTCCTAACAGACATCACTGCAAAGAGCTTAATAAACGCGTAAATGATCAGTTAACAGCTGATAAGAATCTTTGGCTTGATAACTTGACTGGGAAAGCAGAGGTAGCAGCTAAACAGCACAATACCAGGGAGTTGTATCAAATAATTAATGTTTTGTGTGGGAGAAAACAGACATGTATATAGAGATTGAAGGATAAACAAGGTAAGGTTATAGAAGGTGAGGATTCTGTCGTGGCTAGGTGGGCTGAGCATTTCATTAATGTTCTAAACAATGTGGTTAGTTCTACTCCCATTGTTTTCAATGATGATAGATGCATTACTGGCTTTAATGTTGGCCCTATAACACAGTCTGAAGTTATTTTGGCTATTTCTTTGGTCCCAGAGATAGGCTTAACTAATAATAGGGTTCGTCAAGGAATAACTTGAAGACGGTATCCTATCATGTTCCGAACATGTTCGATTGGCTTCATTTTCGGGAACATGACTGGCCATGGCATAGTTCGAACCAGCGATCGAGAACAGATAGAGTGCGCAAATGGTTTCAAAAGTTGAAGAGACTTGAACGATACGTTGTCACCCTTTAAATGGTCACCGTAATATAAAGTATGGGCAATAACGCAGTAAGGCTAAGTAGGTAAAAATTTTGTTTTCTGAAAATTAAGTTTTTGTTTTCAGAGTAACATTCTATCAGTCGTCTTAGTAGAACCTTTGATATCCTATAAAAATATTACATTTAAAAAACATATTTATCGATTAAGAGATCGCTTGGCTTCTAACTTAGTTTGAAAATAATTAATGTTTTCGTCATTACACTTAATATAAATGGAAATTCTGTTGTTTATTAAAGCTTGTAAGCAAAATACTAAGTAATAAGCACTTACTGCGTTATTTCCCATACATTACATGCCGACGGCCATGTAAAAAAAATACCCCTTCAAGCAGCTGCTTGCCACATAGGTCTGACAGTTTATACGCCATAGAGTCATAGAAGCCATAGAAGTCCCTGTCAGTTTATACGCCATAGAAGGTCTGTGAGGAAGGCGATACCTCGGCAGAAAGACAACACAAACGTCCATGCTTTACCCAGGGATAGAACCCAGATTCCTCTGATCAATAGCCAATCACAGGTGGGCATTATTGAGTTTAGCATCCGTCTGGGGGTGCTGTAACACAGCGGTTGCTCATTGTATTTTACTTCGTCGATCTAAAAACATTGTACACACTTTCTAGAGATGATAGTAATATGAGGTGGGGCGTTATCATCCTAGAATATAGAGACTTGCATATTACCATTAAAGTACAACTACACGTGCAGGGCATAATAGACTGGACGTATCGCCAGGCCTTCCAACTTCCAGCAACACGTACCAAAAATCAAGCGGCTGTCGTAATTGATGGCTTCCCAAAGAATGATACCATTGTGTTTTCTTGTGTGAGCATTTACAAACACGGAGGTTTGATTGTTGATGTATGTGTTGCAGCTTTTACGAACGGCAGAGGAATTCGACTTGTGCCCATGTTGTCTCTATGCGCAGATGCAATAGTGAGAGATCTGCATACTGAGAGAATCAAGAATTTCATTTAATGCTGACATTCATATCCTTTAATTTTGAGCACTAGTGAATTTACATATTTAAGTGGATATATTAATCATTCTTTTTCTAACATTGCTACGTATTTCATTAAGACTAAGCATAGTCATAGGAATAAATGCTGTCCCGTGGCCGAGTGGTTAACGCGCTTGGCTACTGCTCTAAGAGGGCTGGGTTCGAGCCGCGGGTAAGGTGTGGATGTTTGTGTTGTTTTTCTGCTGAAATAAAGTCCTTCTACTGTGGTAATAAAGACCTTCTGCTGAAATAAAGACCTTCTACTGTGGTATATAAACTGACAGGCTCCTGTCAGACCTTTTAGGGGGTATTTATTTATTTTTTTAATGTTTAGCATTATTTATTCTTCTTCTAGCCGTACTGTACCTGGGGCAGCTTTGGTTTCGTTTTCAAGTTGCAATTTTGCATTCTGACTTTTATTGCACTAAAAGTTAGTTTTATGAGTACCATCTCCAGCACTCCTCAACCCTTTAGAACAGATTCAACAGCATCCTGATCACTCCTGACATATCCGTTAATATCCGTTCTGTCTTCGGTAAGAAGGCTCCGTCAGTCGAGTGGATCACAAAGTCGTTTTCCCCGTCTGTAGATTTGGTTGCGTTGTTTTACCTCTGAGCGTCACTTCTTTTGCATATAATGGATTAATTGACCAGGTCACAAGGACCCCGAGGTCTCAGAGAAAGTTGAAAGGAGGGGACCCAATGGACAGCTGTTGGGAGACAGATGTTAGCCGCTCGTCATGGCCATCCAACGTGTTCTTTAAGGTGCACAGTGTATGGCTCTCTCTCTCACACGGGGCCACAGCTGAGCATCCCATCCAATAGACGGCTGTCTTTCCAAGCCCATCGAGCCATCAAGTCCGATTTCCAAGCCATCAAGTTACATCGGTGTCCCCTACTGATAATGGGCAGGTGAGGAGTTTTGCGGAGATAAATCTCAACGCTCGCTAAGCTGATATCCGAACCTGGGAACCGCAGGTTACGAGCCTGGACGCTACCTCCTGATCCCTGGGTTCAGGAGATCTATATTCAGTGATACTCATACCAATAAAAAAAACGATTAAATGTAATTTTTCAACTCAGAAAGGTAAAATTATTCCTAACCTACAAGAAATGGCCGCAATGAATTGCCAGCGATTGGCGTTTCCCATAAAAATAGCATGGTATATGGTTTTGCTTCGTGAAAAAATATAGCCCCATTTCTGAAACTGCACTTGAAACTATCGACTGTAACTTGAACGAGAACCGAAAAAAAAAACTGTTAAATTCTGAAGCGTATACTACAATTTCCTGTTGAGTTTTGTTGCCACAATTAGACAGTTATATAAATACACATTTCCTTATATTATCATTGATAATTGATCAGATAGTCATATATATTTTAAATTTTGATTCGGTTGTTTTACCTTTGAGCGGCACTTTTTTGCACACCATGGGTCAAAGGGCCAGGTCACATGGACCCCGAAGGCTCAGAGAAGGTTGGGGACCCACTGGAACAGCTGTTGGGAGACAGATGGGAGCCTCCCGTCAAGGCCATCCAGCGTGTTCTTTAACATGCACAGGGTATGGCTCTCCCGCACACGGGGCCACGGCTTAACGTCCCATCCGACGGACGGCTGCCTTTCCAAGCCCATCGGTGTCCCCTACTGATCGTGGGCAGGGCGGGGAATTTTACGGAGATAAATCTCAACGCTGACCCAGCTGGGACTCGAACCTGGGAACTACAGATTACGAGCCTGGCGCGCTACCCACTAAGCCACCCCCGACCCTTTAAATTTTGATCTTAGCACCCTGTTTGTAGAGAAGCGTTAGGAAAAATTGCGCTTTATAAATGAGCTAATCAGGATCTCGCTCTAAGGAAGATGCGTTTTAATCAAAAATTGTTGACTATCTCTTTACGAACGAGAACATTCCTCTCTGACTTTAAATTCCGTGCTTCATTATACTAAATTTTAAAAAGTTTATTGTAGACTTGAGTTTGTACACTAGCATTGTAAATTATTAATAGCACTTTGGCGGAAAGTAAATATATCTGAAAGGAAGTTAATGGGAAAAGATTAACAAGAAAGTTTTAAATAAGAAAGCTCTTACATTATTGTGATAAAACTACCTAAGGCTGTGGTGTACTATTATTGATATGTACACCACAGCCTTAGGTAATACCTTTCTCTCAGAGTTCAAGTTTTGTGGGGGCGGGAGTGGCTTAGTCGGTAGCGCGCCATGCTCGTAATCTGCAGTTCCCAGGTTCGAGTTCCAGCTGGGTCAGCGTTGAGATTTATCTCCGCAGAATTCCCCGCTCTTCCCACGGTCAGTAGGGGACACCGATGGGCTTGGAAATGCCGCCGTCTGTCGGATGGGACGTTAAGCCGTGGCCCGGTGTGCGGGAGAGCCGTACCTTGTGCACGTTAAAGAACACGCTAGGTGGCCTTGACGGGAGGCTACCATCTGTCTCCAAACAGCCGTTCCAGTGAATCTCCTCCCCCAACCTTCTCTGAGCCTACGCGGTCCATGTGACCTCGCCATTTAGCCCATTGTGTTCAAAAAAAGTGCCGCTCAGAGGTAAAACAACCAATCAAATTATGTAGTTTGCATTTGATTTACGAGTAATGAACAAATGCGTTAGGAATATGGAAACGAACAACCGCATTTTACAGCTCTGTAGTTTATATGATAACTTCTTCATATTGCAAGGTTTGATATGTTTTACAAATAAAGCAGTGTTGGCCATGCACCCGGAGAAAACTTGAATTGAAATGTAAAGAAATAACCTCTTAACGAAAAAAGACTTTCCCAATTAGTAGCAATCGAAGAAGGCAAGCGCAAATCTCTCGGGACTCAGAGAAAAAAGTAGAAGCAGAAATTTGCAATTAGAAATGGCACACAAAAAACTACAAACCTAATTTAAATTCATCAGTAGTTGGATTTTATTCAGCGATTTCAAAAAGAGAGTCAGAACCCTCTGTGTAGGTGGTTTGTTAATGATTCATTTGTTCAAGAGAGATTTGTTTACTTTAATCAAAGCATTTAAAAGGTGTTTCAAATTTTATAACTCTTGCAAACAATATACAGATAGTTTTTCGGTAGGTCTGGATGGACAAGACTTAAAGTTGATGCTGAAAGGATTTTTGGTTTGGCAAGGGAATTAAATTCACCTGAGAGTTGTTAAATAAAGATAAAAGTAGTGAAATTCACTTTAACGAAATCGCAACGAATGTCTGGAAAAAAAAAAAGCGGTTTAAGCAGCACGTGTAACCATTCACTTCCCACACACATGACTATTTCACTTCTATCGCTCGTTGGAACAACGTTAGTTAAATTACGTGTTTGTAACATTTTGAAATCATGGATGCACAACCTAAAATCTGCCTTCCGTTTCGGGGGGCGGGGGTGGCTCCGTCGGTAGCGCGCCAGGCTCGTAATCTGTAGTTCCCAGGTTCGAGTCCCAGCTGGGTCAGCGTTGAGATTTCTCTCCACATAACTCCCCGCCCTGCCCACGGTCAGTAGGGGACACCGATGGGCTTGGAAGGGCCGCCGTCCGTCGGATGGGACGTTAAGCCGTGGCCCCGTGTGCGGGAGAGCCATACCCTGTACACGTTAAAGAACACGCTGGATGGCCTTGACGGGAGGCTAACATCTGTCTCCCAACAGCTGTTCAAGTCGGTCCCCTCCCCCAACATTCTCTGAGCCTTCGGGGTCCACGTGACCTGGCCATTTAGCCCATGATGTGGAAAAAAGTGCCGCTCAGAGGTAAAACAACCCAACCCTGCCTTCCGTTTCTGTACGATGTAGAGATGAAAACAGAAGTTGAACTTTGTTCAATCATATTGAATTTAGGACATATTTGAGATAGTTTCTTATTTTATTTCTGCCACTGTGAAGTAATCCGCAGTTTTGTTTCTTGTTGACCACTGCTTGCAGTTGTTTAAGAACGTCTCTGCAGTCCTTTTTGCCTTGGGGTGGCTCAGCCGGTAGCGCGCCAGGCTCGTAATCTGTAGTTTCCAGGTTCGAGTCCCAGCTGGGTCATCGTTGAGATTTATCTCCGCAAAACTCCACGCCCTGCCCACGGTCAGTAGGGGACACCGATGGGCTTGGAAAGGCCGCTGTCCGTCGGATGGGACGTTAAGCCGTATCCCCGTGTGCGGGAGAGACATACCCTGTGCACGTTAAAGAATACGCTGGATGGCCTTGACGGGAGGCTACCATCTGTCTCCCAACAGCTGTTCCAGTGGGTCCCCTCCCCTAACCTTCTCTGAGCCTTCGGGGTCCATGTGACCTGGCCATTTAGCCCATGGTGTGCTAAAAAGTGCCGCTCAGAGGTAAAACAACCCAACCCAACCTTTTGCACAAGACAAAACGTAGGCGCCTTCCCTCTCCTTTGAGAATGCTAGTAACTGGAAAGGAGACGAAAAGGTATTATATCTATTTTTAAAGAAATCTTTAAACACCACTAAAAGCTGAGAAATTTTTTTATGCTGGAACAGAGAAATAGAATTGCGGCTTGTTTCGGCTCGAACCAGTCACTTCGACCTCCCTCTCCTCACCGTATTTTTTTGTGTAGATTCAGGTCTGAGTTTGTACATCCACAAAATAATATCAGCTGTTAGGCCTTGTCAGCCATCTGCCTCGATTTTTCTGTGAAGGAGGGATGTTTTCGGGTTTGATGGTGACAGTTTGTCCTCTTTGCAAGAGTGATGTTGGATACCTTGCATCGCTTTGATCATGCTGTTGCTCCGTGTGCTAGTGGAGTTTCCAAATGCGAGGCCCAGAAAGCGTGAAGAAATGTCGATAGAGAAAGAGTGAAAGAGAGTGTTGGTGTTCGTGATGTAAAATCTGATGTGATGTAATTGTTTCAGTCCTGAGAAGGACTTTTTTGATGTTGTGTGGAAGGAGTGTTGTTAAGGAGGCATTCGTGTGTTTGGTTTAGTCCTGAAAAGGACTTTTAGGTGCGAGTCCTAAAAGGACGTTGTTGCATGTTTTTGTGTTATGGTATGTGTATTGAAGAAAATATGTGTGAGTTAGTTATTATTTGGATTTAATATGTTGGGTGAAAATGAAAAACACGATGTCTTTCAACTAGAAAAGTAGCTGAAAGTTATTGCATGAGATTGCCTTGGGAAGAAATTTGTTGTCGAGAACTAAAAAGTTTTATTTGAATAGTAAGCTTCAGGATCATTCCTCAACATTCACATTCTTGTTTGCAATTAATCGAGGTGTTGTTCGGAAAACCCTGATTACGCTGTACATGCATTTATGTTTTATGCGCAGAAGTATGCAAAAAACGTGGTTGCTTCACTGTAACTAAGTCAGACGGAAGAGAATAATTACGTTTTGTCTTGCACAAAAGGTATCTGATAACTGATAACTGGTTTTGTATTTTTTTTTTGGGGGGGGGGAGTTGTATTTGGGTGTTATTGTTGGATTTTTAAAGTTTGCAAGTAAAACTTTTAGTGCGTTTTTATATATTTATATTTTTGCCGGGTGGGGGGGGGGTAGAACATTATTTAGATATGTTGAATGTTGCAAGGGATGTTGAAATGCTGGAGGTTGGTCAAAGGATAAGATGGGATATATTTCAAAATAAGGTATTTTAACGAAATTTGTGTTTTTGATTATTTCGTGACAAGTGAATGTAGGGCAAATTGTGCGTGCAGTTAGTTCCTGTGTGGGAATTATTCACTTCCTCCCAGAATGCAAAAAAAAATAAACTTTGCTGTGACAGCCAACTTTCCTGTATAGTCGTAACTGCAGTTCCTACGTTCGAGTCCCACCTGGGCTAACACTTGATGTCCTGTTATTCTCTTGATGTCCTCACACAAGAATTCCAACGCTATAATTTAGGTATTCTCGGCTTGGAAGAGACCAGATGGACAGATAAAGGTTTGATTCTTAAAAATAATCTTAAATTTCTTTTTTCAGGGAGGGACGACAATAAGCATCACCAAGGCATAGGTCTGCTTCTCAGCAGACACACCAGTGATGCTCTTCTAGGATATGAGTGCATTGAAAGGTTTGCTACAGCAAAATTTCAGACAAGCATTAAATACTTGAAAGTTATCTGCTGTTATGCCCCCACTGAGAATGCGATGAGGATGTGAAGGATATGATTTATGAACAACTTCAGAATATTTTGAATTCTGTCAAGAAAGGAGATATTACCCTTGTTCTAGGTGACTTCAGTGCCAAAGTTGGTACTGACTCTAACCTTTGGGGAGGGGTGATAGGCCCTTTCGGTATTGGTAGCTGCCATGGCAATGGGTAACGTCTCCTACAGGTAAGTAAACTCAATGGTTTCAGAAAAACTAACACTTATTACAAACACCGTGATATACATAAGTACACATGGGTTTCACCTGATGGGCTGCATAGGAATATGATTGATTATATATTAATTAATAGCAAATGGGCTAGTTCTGTTAGGAATACCAGGTCATATAGGGGAGCTGAAATTGGATCTGACCATTACCTTGTTAAAAGAGTCTTGCAACTTAAACTTAAAAAGTGTTGTGCTAAGGTTAAAAAATTTACCTTTAATTCTGAAGCTCTGAAAGACCCAGTTATAACTAAAGCTTACCATGATAGATTACGTAGCCATTATGACATTCATGGTTTGCTTACTACTAAAGTTGAGGAAGGATGGGATCGTTTTGAATAGGCTTTTTTGGAAACTAACACTACTCTTTTAGGAAAAAAGGGGCAGAGGAGGCAGAATTATTTGAGTGATAAGGCACTTGAGCTTATTTCGGAAAGAAAGAACTGCAGGGAAACCATACCCTACTAATCCTAATAGAAAGCATTACAGAGAGCTTAATAAACGTGTAAAGATCAGTTACCTACTGATTAGAATCTTTGGCTTGATGGCTTGGCTGATAAAGCTGAGGAAGCAGTTAGGCAGCACAACAGCAGAGAGCTGTACCAGGTAGTTAATGTTTTATGTGGTAGAAAACGAACAGGTATACAGGGGTTGAAGGATAAACCAGGTAAGTTTATAGAAGAGGAGTATTCTGACATGGCAAGGTGGGCTGAGCATTTCAGTGATGTTCTAAACAATGTGGTTAGTTCTACTCCCATTGTTTGTAATGATTATAGATGCATTGGTGGCTTTAATGTTGGCCCTATAACACCATCTGAAGTTATTTTGGCTATTTCTAAACTTAAACTTCATAAACCCCCAGGGGTAGATGAAATTACTATGGAAATGCCGAGAGCTGGGAATGTTTCGGTTATCACTTGGATGACTGAAATTCTGAATACCTTTTATGATAAAGGAATGATTCCTAAGTATAAAGGAATGGTCCCTAGTTTAAAAAAAAGTGATCGCAGTTCTTCTGATAACTATAGGGGTATCAGCCTATTTTCTGTTCCAGGTAAAGTTCTTTGCATGATTGTGTTTAATACAATTAAAAGCTGGTTGACACTCAGTTGCGTGATGAACAATGTGGATTCAAAAGTGGTAGGGGATATATAGATCAAAATATTTTCACTTAGGAAGATTCTTGAGAAATGTTTAGAGTTTCAGAAACCTTTGTTTACTAGCTTTGTTGATTTCAGAAAGGCTTTCGACTCTGTTGATCGTCATAATTTATGGTTGATTGTGAGATCGTATGGCATACCAGACAAGTTAGTTAACATAATGAAAGCTTTCTATCATAACATTGAGTCGAGTGTGAGAGTTGGTAAGGCTTGTAGTAATTAGTTTAGCATTACTTCTGGTGTTCGACAAGGGTGCATTTTGTCCCCTTTTCTCTTTAGTTTAATTATTGATTATGTTATGCGAAATTCTTTGTAAGGGAAAGATTTTGGTCTTAAATGGTCTAGTGATTTCAAAATTTCTGATTTGGATTATGCAGATGATTTGGCCTTGTTATCTAATGATGTTGATGAGATGAATTCATTCATTAAGGCTGATGATGGGACTGGTAATAGAGTTGGTTTGGTGATAAACAGAAATAAAACTAAAGTGATGAAAATTGGTCAGACAGTTAGTGCTTCAGTCGCTCTTAATGGTTGTGCCTTTGAGTAAGTGTCTCAATTTAATTTTCTTGGAAGTTATGTAACCGATACTGGTGATGTGGGGCATGAGATTAAGAGGCGAATAGGGATTTCCTCTGGGACTTTTAGGAATCTATGGAGAGTGTGGAGAAATAAGCGTATACACCTAAAGACTAAAATTAGACTGTATAATAGTTTGATTCCTTCTAGGGTTAGTTATGGTAGTGAAAGTTGGACGCTTTGTAACAAGATAATAGGAATCTTGATGCTTTTGATTCTAGATGCTTCTGCAATATCTTGGGCATTAGGTGGATCAACTTTGTAAGTAATGAACAGATTTGGCAAAGAAGTCGGCAACCTCCTCTGAGCAGTATATTGTGCAGAGAGAAACTTCGTTGGTTTGGCCATATTTCCCGTATGAATAATTATAGATTTGCGGATAGGGTTATGAACAGTGTGCCTAAAGGCCTCAGAAAGAGAGGGAGACCTAGGATGCGGTGGGCAGATAATGTCAAACAGGACCTTATTAGAATTGGTGTGCAGTGGCCAGATGCAGCAGATGTAGCTCAGGACAGATATGCTTGGAGAACTAAATTGCGCCGTCTGGTTATTTCTCCGTAGCCCATGGCTGCTCGAGGATGATGATGATGATGATATAATTTATACGACTTTCACATGTTAGCTGACTGTCAAAAAATACACCACGATATTTAATATTAGAAACCTTTTGAATTGATGGACAGATGCAATTTGATTCACCTATTGATCTATAAGAATGAAATAATAATTTTCATATATTCTATTACTAAAGGAAAAATTCATATATTTTTTCATATTTAAATTTAAAAGCAGTTTATTATTTGATAACCATTTATAAAGCAGGTGCATATCACTATTTATATTTTGAGACATCTGTAAATCGTAATCAGCAACATATAAAAAGACAATATCATATGCAAATGCAATTATTTCACCATGAAATTTAACATAAAACATATCATTGATAAAACTTTTAGATAAAATTAGGCCCAATACTGACCCCTGAGGCACACCAATATCAATGGATAAAATAACACTTAATTCATTAGTTAATTTAGCTATTTGTATTCTGTCTGATAGATAAGATGAAAGCCATGAATAACAAATAACTCTGATTTCAAGAGTAAAAAGTTTATTCAGTAAAATCTTGCGATTTACCAAATCAAATGCCTTTTTTAAATCCAAAAAAATAGCATTTACTTTATGTCCTGCATTTTGTGCATTACGTATATTAAATTACAGAAAGGTGAATGTAATATTAGTGAGTATAAGAGATTTAGGAATTCTTTACTGATTTAGGATATCTTATCAGTCAAATATACAAGAGCATCCAAAGTTACTTTTTGTGTTTTAAAACCAAAGTGTCTTTTATTTATGATTTTATATCTATTCGGAAAGTCAACAAGTCTGTTTTTAAATAATTTTCAATTACCTTAGTAAAAATTGAGAAGTTTGATATTGGTCTATAACTATCCATTTTGTTTTTGCTTCCATTTTTATATATGTATTTTTGTGACTATTGAAGTTTTTAGAATATCAGGAAAACTGCCAGTAGTAAAAGATAAATTGCATAAGTAAACTAACAATTCCAATATATAAAGACTAATGGCTCTCAAAGTGAAAGCATTTACAGTATCAATGCCATTAGCACTAGTGTTCCTCAATGATAATATTTGTGAATGTATCTCTTTTGGAGTGTAGGTATAAGTACCATACTGTTTTGAATACAAGAAGAGATATGATCATTATTTTGTATGGGTGCACTATCTATACTTTTTAACAATTCAATTGCACAAGTAAAGAAGTATTTATTAAAGGAGTTAACAAGTAGTTTTGTATTAACATCAAAATTTATTGTATTGTCATCGCACTCCAAAGTGGTTAGTTTGGTTTGAATTCTGCTGTTATTTGTCAATTCATTTACTATATTCCATTCTTTTTCTCATATCATTACCTACTATTAAAAGTATCACATGATAATACTCTTGTTTAGTTTTTGTTATCTGATCAGTTAAAGAATTCCCAAATCTCTTATACTCACTAATATTACATTCACCTTTCTGTAATTTAATATACATGGTTTTTCTCTTTTTAGTTGTTCAAAGTAAAGCATTTCTCATCCAAGGTTTTATCTTTTTGTTTCTGCTCTTTATCCTAAAGGTACTTTCAGGAGATATTGACATTGCTTTAACTTGTTAATGAAAATATTAAATGCCATGTTAACATTTGAATTATTATCGATGTCAGTGCAGTTTAAGTTTGCAACTCCCTCTGCATTTCATATGCAAGTTTAGGCATACTTGCCAAGCAAGTTCAAAGCAATTAGGTTATGATCACTAGTATCTGTTTGAATTACATAGCTTGTTAAATACCCCCTCAAGCAGCTCTTTGCCACAGAAGTCTGACAGGAGCCTGTCAGTTTATATGCCATAGTAGAAGGTCTGTGAGGTTGGCAGGATCTCAGCAGAAAAACAACACGAACATTCATGCCTTACCCGGGGTCGAACCCAGGTCCCTTAGAGATAGAGTTAGACCGGGGCTCGAACCCAGGTCCCAAGCGCGCTAACCACTCGGACTGCCTAGTGTGTTCTTTAACGTGCAGAGGTTATGGCTCTCCCGCACACAGGACCACGGCTTAACGTCCCATCCGACGGACGGCGGCCTTTCCAAGCCCATCAGTGTCCCCAACTAGCCGTGGGCAGAGCGGGAAATTTTTGCGGAGATAAATCTCAACGCTGTCGCAGCTGGGACTCGAACCTGGGAACTACAGATTACGAGCCTGGCGCGCTACCGACTGAGCCACCCCCGCTCCCTAGCTGTTAAATAAAAAAAAATAAAATTAAAAAACTCCTCAAGCAGCTGCTTGCCACAGAGGTCTGACAGGAGTCTGTCAGTTTATATGCCAGAGTAGAAGGTCTGAGAGGATGGCAGGACCTCAGCAGAAAAACGACACATACATCCATACCTTATCCGGGGCTCGAACCCAGGTCCTTTAGATCAGTAGCCAAGCACGCTAACCACTCGGCCATGGGGCTAAACTGATAATCCGATCTTCTATACAAGTTTTTGAAAAAGGTCTTGCCACTTCATTTATGCAAGACACAAAAACTTTCAAGTAAATCAGTATATATATATTTCTGAATTGTGGGTCCTTTTAAAGTGTCAAAATTTATGTCATCAACAACAATCATATTCCTACCACTACCAGTAACAATGTATTGCATCAGAGTGTCAACAAAATACTGTACCTTAGAGTCTGCTGACCTATACAGAGCTAAAATTGACCATTTAAGTTATCTTTCAAGTTTATCTCAATCACAACTGAATCAGCTGACTGAAAATTAAACTTAATGAACTCAATTAGTCTATAGTTCCAATACCCTGTATAACCTTTCAAAGAATACAAATTTATTTCTTCTGGTTTAACCCATATTTCAGTTAATATAATGATTGTTGATTTATTAAGTAACTGCTGCAATTGAATCAAAAAGCTGTCTAAGTTTTTCCTTAAACATCTAATATTTAAATGTAAAACAGAAAGTTTACTACATACACCAAAACCCTGCCAAGACAAATCATCCAAATCATATACAGTAATATTGTTTCATTGTAATTCATAAATAGAAAAAAAAATATACAATTTATAAATATACAAAATTTTATATTTTAAGCAACTTTCTCTCATTTTCAATTAGAATAGCTGGGTTGTTGGGTTGTTTTACCTCTGAGCGGCACTTTTTTGCACACCATGGGCTAAATGGCCAGGTCACATGGACCCCGAAGTCTCAGAGAAGGTTGGGGGAGGGGACCCACTGGAACAGCTGTTGGGAGACAGATGGTAGCCTCCCGTCAAGGCCATCCAGCGTGTTCTTTAACGTGCACAGGGTATGGCTCTCCAGCACACGGGGCCACGGCTTAACGTCCCATCCGACGGACGGCGACCTTTCCAAGCCCATCGGTGTCCATTACTGACCTTGGGCAGGACGGGGAATTTTGCGGAGATAAATCTCAACACTGACCCAGCTGGGACTCGAACCTGGGAACTACAGATTACGAGCCTGGCGCGCTACCGACTGAGAGAATAGCTGGGGAATCATCAGTTACTCTAAGGTAGATTCTATCCTTATTTGTCAATACATATTTCCATTTTCTTTCTCTTTTGCCAAGTATAGCAATCTTTTTTTCTCTCTGGTTAAATGTTCATTAATATAAACTGGCTCTCCCTCAGCCGGTGGTATAATATCAGGCATCACTAGACCTTTCATACTCTTTTTTTTTTCTCCATCCACAACTCCTTACATTGAACAATATCAAATTCAACTATAATTGAGTTTGATTGTTTGAGATTCCATGTCTTAATTTCATACATATTAACTACTTGTCTATCTGAATAATCCGTCACATCCAACTTTTTAGCCGGTATATCAACAATGAATTTTATGTCATTTACCTGCAATAGAAGAAATACCTGATGTTTTTGTTTAACATAGTCTGTTGACTATCCATCATCTTAGTATTCATTTCTGATAACTGTACTTCATATTCCTTCCATTTCTCGCTTAAATACATAAAAATTCTATTCTTTTCAGAATAACCCTTTTTTGAGTTTTTCGTGCTCTTTAAAAAATCATCTACTTTTTAACAACAATAATTTACTTACTTTTCTAATTCACCAGTGTGTTTCTGATATTGTTCTGTTAATTTTTGCAATACCAAAGAAAACTCATTTTTATTTCTGATTTAACCAAGTCAGCAATATAAATTATATAGTTAGAGTCTAATTTTTCTAAAATAGTACTTGAATTATCGTTATTGATTTTTTCACCAGATATAAATAAATAATAAAAAATAAATACCCCCTCAAGCAGCTGCTTGCCACAGAGTTCTGACAGGAGCATGTCAGGAGGATGACAGGACCTCAGCAGAAAAACAACACCCACATCCATGCCTTACCCGGGGCTCGAACCCAGGTCGACACATGAATTGATGTTCGTTTCCCTTCTTCCTTCTAACACAGGCGATGAGATTTACCTTTGCGGCATGAGCATTGCCATTTACTAGGCCTATAAACTGTCATTCTCAGAAAAGTTCCCGATTTGATCCTCACAAAACTGATATGATAAAAAGTTTTACATTTACCGTAACATTGAAGAATTTCAATGTGGCCGAACACTGAACTAAGTCTTAGACTACAAAAGTCGATAATTGAAAAAAAGATAGCATTGCTTTTGTTTATTTGTTGTACCATAAACCTTGTGTAAACAATTAAAAATATATAAATATTTGAAATTGTACAGTCGCTCAAAAAAGTATCCGAACACTATGGTTGATTACAGATTCAGAAAAAAATATCTGGCAACGATTTTTTTAGAAATTAGTGATCTGGCAACCTTCGTGTCACGTGAAACGAAGGTTGCCAGATCACTAATTTCTAAAAAAATCGTTGCCAGATATTTTTTCTGAATTCTGTAATCAACCATGGTGTTCGGATACTTTTTTGAGCGGCTGTACACCAAGTTATAGGTTTTTTTTTAGAAACAAGTAAATGCTTTCAGATTATTTGATATTATTCTGATAAAATCTTGATAAATAAATTTTTCTCTTTTATACTGTTTTTAACTTTACGTAACATAGAATCTGTGGCTCTGCCCAAAGTCACGACTGAAAAAATTAGTTCTATATTCCGACATTGATGGCGCTAATAATTACCAGAAAAGTGGGTGGACTGTCTGTTTCTCAATTGTCTAGATTAGGAATGATCAACGCGGTAAAAGTTTTTGGGGAACGCCATGAGAGCTCAAAAGTAACTATATACAGGGTGTCTCAAAAATATAGGTACAAACTTTTGGGGAGGTAGGGAACGTCTAAAGGAATGAGAATTGCATGGGAACCCATAACCGGAAACGTCACTGTAAGTCAATAGGTGGCTTCATCAGTGCGCTAGAGAGGAAATTTCGGATTTTCTTATTCGAGCGGTAGTCGGCTGACGAAGAGCATGCAAAAGTATTCGAACAGGGAGCTGGCACACATGCACTTAGTGTATGGAATAGCTGAGGGCAACGGACGAGCAGCTCAACGAATCTATCAAGTACACTTCTCACGCAGACATGTACCGGACCACCGTTTGATTGCGCGTGCGCATCAAAATTTGTGCCATTATACGTCCTATCCGACGGACGGTGGCCTTTCCAAGCCCATCGGTGCTCCTACTGACCGTGGGCGGGGAAGGGAGTTTTGTGGAGATAAATCTCAACGATGTCCCTGCTGGGATTCAAACCTGGGATCTGCAGATTACTAGCCTGGTGTGCTACCGACCGAATTACCCCTTTCCCAAATCAATTATTCCCAAGAAGTAGTGTTTATTTGTCTATCTGTGCCTCGATCGTTTCAACTTTCACACATTGCTCCCTTGGGGAGGGGGTGGCTCAGTCGGTATAGTACCAGGTTCTGTATCTACAGTTCTCGAGTCCCACCTCGGCCAGCGTTGAGATTTATCCACACAGAAGTCCCCGCCCTGCCACGATCGGTAGGAGCCATTGATGGGGTACGAAAGCCGCCGTCCAGCGTTGAGATTTATCCACACAGAAGTCCCCGCCCTGCCACGATCGGTAGGAGCCATTGATGGGGTACGAAAGCCGCCGTCCATCGGAAGGGATGTAAAGCCGTGAATCCGTGTGCGGAGAGCCATACCCAGTGCACGTTAAAAACACGCTGGATGGCCTTGACGGGAGGCTGCAATCTGTCCCCCAACAAATGCTCCAGTGGGTCCCCCCCAACCTCCTCTGAGTCTTCGGGGGTCTTTGTCACCTTTCCAATTAATTCATTGTGTGCAAAAATGTGCCGCTCGGAGGTAAAGCAACCCAACTCAACAAACTGCTCCCTGCCCTTGAAGAGTTGCTACGTATCCATGTATTGCCTCGTGTCGCTAATTGTTTCCGACGGTAGTCCATGAATTATCCAGCGTCGTATTTTTCTGTAGATATAATATTGTTCCTGAAAAAGATACTTTCCTGACCTACTCTTTCAGAGACACTGAACTTTGGATTACAATGGAAGAAAAATTTATTCCATATTTATCGCAATAACTGAGGCGATAGAGAAAGAAAGGAATATACAGTAAACTCCCGGTTATCCGGTATTCAAATTTCCAGAATTCTCACGCAACCGGAACAAATTTTCTGAAATTTTGGTTTCACTATTCTCGTGTCTCGTATTCCACTGACTTTTGAAAAAATTCTCTTTCACATTTCGCTATTAAAGAATACTCGGCACTTCCGCAATCAATGCCATCTGGAGGCCAATATTACAACTCTTTCCATGATTTTCTACGGTGGGTTTCAGTGAAGAAGTTTCCGAAGTTCCCGATAATTATATTTCAGATATTTTCCTTTGCATTAAGGGCTTCATTTTCTACTTCATTTTCATTGTTTTTAATGCATTTTTATTTCAATTAAGGCTTGAATATAAGATTGCACTTACGGTTTTTGTTTTGAATCAAAATATTTCTCATGCAACCGGTAGATTCGTCTATTCATCTAACCGTAACTTCCATTCCCATAAATGCCGTATTACCATAAGTTTGCTGTATACTGTACATTGATATATATACTATTTTATATACCTATATATACTCTGTAACATTGAAATTGCAACACCAAGACAGGGTGGGAAAATTTATATATGCAAATGAAGAAGAACTTTGAGCGACAAAGAAGACATGATTAATTTTTCAAAACAAATTGACATTTTTGTCATGTAAAATGTAAGCCATATCAGTAGGAGGTACAACCACTATTAGCTATTGGCAATATATTTAACAATGCTTCGTAGCAGTGAGTCCTAGAGACTGCTGAAAACCTGCTGTAGCACTCTCCATCACACTTGCTGCACGGGGGGGAGGGGGCTTAGTCAGTAGAGCGCCAGTCTCGCAATCTGCAGTTCCCAGGTCCGAATCCCTCCTGGACCTGAGTTGAGATTTATCTCCACACAATTCCCTGCTATGCCCAAATTAAGTAGGAGAAACCGATGGGTTGAATAGGCCGCCGTCCGTTGGATGGGACGGTAAACAGTGTGCAGAAGAGCCATATCCTGTGAACGTTAAACATCAGACTGGATGGCCTAGACGGGTTGGGTTGTTTTACCTCTGAGCGGCACTTTTTTTCACACCATGGGCTAAATGGCCAGGTCACAATTACCCCGAAGGCTCAGAGAAGGTTGGGGGAGAAGACCCACTGGAACACCTGTTGGGAGACAGATGGTAGCCTCCCGTTAAGGCCATCCAGCGTGTTCTTTAACGTGCACAGGGTATGGTTCTACCACACACGGGGTCATGGCTTAACGTTCCATCCGACGGACGGCGGCACTTCCAAGCCCATCGGTGTGTCCTATTGACCGTGGGCAGGGCGGGGAATTTTGCGGAGATAAATCTCAACGCTGACCCACCTGGGACTCTAACCTGGGAACTAGAGATTACGAGCCTGGCGCGGGACCGACTGAGCCACCCCCGCCACCGCTTAGACGGGAAACTAACATTTGTCTCCCAACAGGTGTTCCAGTGGGTCTCCTCCCCACAAACATTCGGGGTCCTTCTGATCTGACAATTTAGCCCATTCTGTGCAAAAAAACGTGCCACTTAGAGACAAAACAACCCAAGCCAACATAGTGCTTCCTACCTTAAAGAGTCTCTAAGTTGCCACATACTGCATCATGTATCGACTCGTAAGAAAAGTCGGTAATGTTTTGGGACGGTAGTCGACGAATTTATCCGTCGTAGATCGTGTATGGATATGCGATGTTCCAGGTAAAACATTACCCATTACCATCTCCATCTGAGAATATGCCCAGTTGGCATAAGTAAAAACATAGAAAGTAAACAACACGTGGGTGGACCCCTAGAAGCTAACATAAAACACAAGCTAAAAACAGCATATATCATGCACAAGAGACCTCAAGCGAGTAGCTTTCCTCAGAGAAAGCCATCATTTTAGGCCCCTTGTACTCATTAAGAACATTATGATCATAATTAAGCAAAGAAGAAATAATCTCATTAGGATTACTTTTAACAGCCTCGAAAAACCTTTTTGAGATGTATTTAATATGAGTATATATGTGGTCGATATCCAAGTCTTTATGAAATTGTCTGTTAGTAACAAACCAAGGGGCATCGACCGCAAATCTCAATATTTTGTTTAGGAAGACCTGAATTTTGCTTATATTCGTGGAGGTGGTGTTCGCCCACATAGGGGTTATCATCGAACGAATGACCATGTTGTACAATAGTAATTTATGGTCAATCATCAAGATAGCATTTCTCCGACGGAGATGTCCTAGTTGGCATCTCATTGCATTGATTTTAGTTATAATATTATGTACATGAGGGTTCCATTTGAGCTTTTGATGTAGGATTGTACCCAAGTATTTCATGGTCTTTTGCCATTCAATTGGTTTAATTTAAAAAATATAAACGTTTTGGGTTTTCAATAAATTTTACACTGAAGAGGATGGCAGTGCTCTCCTCAGTGTTTATTTTGACCTTCCACTATCGTACCCCTCCTCCACTCTGCAGCCTGTCAGTCACTGCTGAGTGGCTGCAGTCCAGTGACTGATGCCCACTCAGCAGTCACTGGACCTAATGAGGGGGACGAATTTATCCATTTTCGAATTTTCCTTTAGATGTAAAATTGTACCTTAAAAAAAGATACGTTCCAGATCAAGAGAGTATGTTTTCTTCTTATTATTATTATTGAAGTAAAACGGGAAAATATTTTATTAGTTATTTCTTGCTATAATTGAGGCGGTAGAGAAAAGAAAATATAGTAAATTCCCGATTATCCGGTATTCAAACAACCAAAATTCTCATGCAAACGGAATAAATTTGAAATTGAAATAATGGACTTTCTGAAATTAAAGTTTAGGTTAGTTTCATTGTTCTGATATCTCGGATTCCACTGACTTTTAACTTTCAAAAATTCTCTTTTACATTTCGTTTATTAGGGAAAACTCGAGACTTCTGTAATCAGCGCCATCTGGCGACAAATATTACAACTGTTGCTATGGAGGACTTTCAGTGAATAAATAAACAACAATAAATATTCCCTGAAGCAGCTGCTTACCACATAGGTCTGATAACAGCCTGTTAGTTTTTACGCCATAGTAGTAGGTCTATGAGGGTATCGGGATTTCAGCAAAAAACAATACAAACATTCATGCCTTACCCGGGGCTCGAACACAGGTCCAGCCAGGGATCGGCCAATTGGATATGCGCTTGGCTATGGAACTTTGAGAAGCAGTTGCCAAAATTCCTGACAATTATATTTTAAATATTTTGATTTGCATTAAGGGCATTATACTTCATTTTCATTATTTTTAACTGCAAACTTCGTGCCCACGGTCAGTAGGGGACAACGATGGGCTTGGAAAGGCCGCCGTCCGTCGGATGGGACGTTAAGCCGTGGTCCCATGAACAGGAGAGCCGTGCACATTAAAGAATATGTAGGATAGCTTTGACGGGAGGCTACCAACTGTCTCCCAACAGCTGTACAGTGAGTTCCCCCCAACCTGGCCATTTAGCCCATTGTTTACAAAAAGCACTAATCTTTAAAATGGATGACAGAGTACTGTTAGAAATTCCGTATTATTTGGCAATATACAGTACTGTGCAAATTAGTTGGGACAAGTGAAGCCTGGAGAACCTCTTCGATCCGGCCACATCCAGCAATCCCTCAAACACCCACCCAGGTCATGTTTTGGTGATGTTTCACAGCTTCCGGACCACAGACGCTTCACCCCATTGAAGGAATGATGGACAGCAAAAAGTACATAGGCGTTCTGGAGGCGAAAATGGTCCCAACACTGCAGAAGCTGTTTCCTAACGGCGATGGGGTATTTCAACAGGATCTGGCTCCATGCCACAAATCTAAGCTTGCTAAGAGCTTCTTTACCCAGCCACATTTGAAGGTATTGGAATGGCCAGAAAATTCACCCGATCTAAACCCCATTGAAAATTTGTGGGCCATTATTGAAGCGCGCATATCTAAGATGGATTGCACGACGAAAACCAAAATGATAGAAAGTGTCATGAAAGTGTGGTACCACGACCCTGAAGTGAAGGAGATGTGTGGAAAGCTAGTGCCATCAATGGTTGAGAGGGTGAAGGAAGTAATTAAAGCTAAGGGGAATCACATTCACTATTAACTATGTACACTATTAAATAAATAAATATTTTAGTTATGTCTTTGTTACTGCATTTCCTATTGTCCTAACTAATTTGCACAGTACTGTATTTTTTACTTCTTCCCCCTATTTTCAAAACTGGGGTCACTTTTGCTGCTGTTGTAATGTAATTAAATCTGTACCAAGAGATCCTACCTGTAAGCTAAAATTACACTAGCTCTTTCTACGACGAATGGGAGGAATGATTATCTATCGTCAGCAGTGTGCTCTGATGGTGGAAACAGTGCATAGTGAATAAGAATCACTGTCCATCTATAGGCAGCGGGAGACATTGCGTAGCCAATGAAAAAAGATTTGTCCATTTGGCAAAAATTTCAGTAACTTACTTTCATCAGAAGTAACACAAATCAAGATTTCATCGAAAAAAGTATCAAAAACGTATTTACTTTCAAATATTCTTCATAAAATTTCAAGTTATCGAAGTTAATGAAAGAGAAAATACCATAAATGTATAAGTATTCGGTAGGGAATAAAACAAATTTTGAATTAAAGAGATATTCGAGATATAAAAATTCGAATTTACTAGAGTTGACTGTTTTAGGAGCCGCAAGTTCTTTTGCAATGAGCTTGCCTGTTTTAAAGTATGCTTGAAGTCTAATTTGTTGATTGAGAAATACTCGAATGATGAATACACCTAAAAACTATGAGTACTGAATGTTCTGAGAGTCAGAATTTCTTTAACTTTTCAATGAGCTTTAAACAGAAGTTTAAACTTCTTCGATTATTCCATTAATGAAGAGGGGCGGGGTGGCTCAGTCGGTAGCGCGCCAGGCTCGTAATCTGTAGTTCCCAGGTTCGAGTCCCAGCTGGGTCAGCGTTGAGATTTATCTCCGCAAAATTCCCCGCCCACGGTCAGCAGGGGACACCGATGGGCTTGGAAAGGCCGCCGTCCGTCGGATGGGACGTTAAGCCGTGGCCCCGTGTGTGGGAGAGAGCCATACCCTGTGCACGTTAAAGAACACGCTGGATGGCCTTGACGGGAGGCTACCATCCGTACTCATAGTTTTTAGTAAACTATGAGTACAGAACATTCCGTACTCATAGTTTTTAGGTTCCCCCAACAGCTGTTCTAGTGGGTCCCCTCCCCCAACCTTCTCTGAGCCTTCGGGGTCCATGTGACCTGGTCATTTAGCCCATGGTGTGCAAAAAAGTGCCGTTCAGAGGTAAAACAACCCAACCCATTAATGAATGGCTTCATTTTCGCTTCAGAAGAGTCTTCAAGAATTTCGCTCACATAACCTTTCTACTCCAATTGGAAAGTTTCCAGCCATGTGCCATACGTTCACCAATCGGACACACTTATCCAGTAAGCTAAATGGCGGTCCCTTTGATTGAAAGTAGAAAAGAGAACTACAGCCTCTTGAATACAAGAATGGTGAGGAAATTCGATTTTCCTTGGCGAAATCGCATCCATCAGTTATTTCTCTCCGCCCTTGTGATTTTGTTTCTCTTGTAAATCACCCCGTTTCTTTCAAACATAATGCTCAACCACCCGTCTGTGTAGACAAAGGTTTTATTCAATCGTCAACTACGACCCTTGTGTAGAGAAAGGAAATTAAATTTGCAGGTTACGGATAAGTCATTTACGCCAAGTATGCAACGAAATATGCCACTGTGATCTGATTTAAGTGTTTTATCGGAATTTATTTCTTTCCCCTTTATTTTGTTTCCAAGCTTGGATTCAATCGAGTAAGTAATAGCAACTTCTGTATGTCGCTTTGCCGGGGTAATAGATTTCAAAGGGCATTTTCTTTTTGATAACTCTGCAAATGTTTCAGCATCAAAAGAGTCCCCAATTTGCATTTTTCGAAAACATGGAACTCTAATTAACAACATCTAATACTATATTAATGTGATGTTCTATTATTATTAACGTTTAAAATCCACTGATAATCGGACGACTTATTCGCTTTGCTGTACTTTGTTCATAATATACGGCCGTAAGTAATAAACTCCAAGAAAAAATATGAACAAATTTCAGATACAGTTTTAAGCACAATTATGAATAAACTTAAATTTGGATTAATTTTTTTGAAATGAAAAAAAAAAAACATGGCCTATATTTTTATTATATACATATGAATTTGATTGTTCAACATTGCAAAAGTTAAAAATCAGTTGATGGTGAAATGGCATTTCATGTAACTTTTTTCTGTGGTAGTCTGAAAGTACTGTGGTAGTCTTTGCACTGGGCAGAGATTGGCTCAGTCAGAAGCATGACAGTTTGATAATTTGCAGCTCCCAGGTTCGAGTCTCCACTGTGTTAACGTTGAGATTTATTTCTTTTATCCCCCACCATGCCGAACTATTATAATATTATTAGTTCAAATATTTTGTTTAAATAAGTAATTGTAGCTCACAGGTCTCGGATATAAGCATGCCAAAATAACCAATGTTCAGATAAAAACCTCAATACTACCTTGCCGTATACTGCAAAGTAAACCGAAGTATAATGAACCCTCGATTTAACGGATTCATAGGAAGGAATGGGAGATTCCATGCAGAGAGCAGAGGGCCATATTTTACGATAACCAATGTAATACACTTGGAACAACATTAACAGACTAATAAATATAGCTAATACCATATAATACTAATGCAATAGCAACAAAAACACTTAAGTAAACAATATATCTACACTACATGGGAAAACTTTTATTTTGATTCTGAGGAAATATCATAATTCTGTGGCTCTTACTATGTAGTTGAGGGTTGTGA
Organism: Ryuthela nishihirai; assembly: GCA_038380435.1. Classification (NCBI taxonomy): domain Eukaryota; kingdom Metazoa; phylum Arthropoda; class Arachnida; order Araneae; family Heptathelidae; genus Ryuthela; species Ryuthela nishihirai. Next base: position 85,020,872 of record JAWZYU010000004.1, on the reverse strand, counting down.
TGAGAAACTAGAATCTTCCTGTTGCTTCCTAATAGCAGAGAGTTGTGGTAAAAAAGTTAGAATCTTCTCATTGCCTCCTACTAGGGGCGGGGGTGGCTCAGTCGGTAGCGCGCCAGGCTCGTAATCTGTAGTTCCCAGGTTCGAGTCCCACCTGGGTCAGCGCTTAGATTTATCTCCGCAAAATTCCCCGCCCTGCCCACGGTCAGTAGGGGACACCGATGGGCTTGGAAAGGCCGCCGTCCGTCGGATGGGACGTTAAGCCGTGGCCCCGTGTGCGGGAGAGCCATACCCTGTGCACGTTAAAGAACACGCTGGATGGCCTTGACGGGAGGCTACCATCTGTCTCCCAACAGCTGTTCCAGTGGGTCCCCTCCCCCAACCTTCTCTGAGCCTTCGGGGTCCTTGTGACCTGGCCATTTAGCCCATGGTGTGCAAAAAAGTGCCGCTCAGAGGAAAAACAACCCAACCCAAAAGCCTCCTACTAGTACATAGATGGTTTTGGTCAGGAGGTAGAATATTCCTATTCCTTCGTAGTAGTAGAGGGATTTGTTGAGTTTCTAAAATCCTCCTGTTGCTAATAGAGGGTTGTAATGAGTACCTAAAATCCTCCTGTTGCCTCTTGTTAATAGAGGGTTGTGGTGAGTTTCTAAAATCCCCCTGTTGCCTCTTGCTAATAGAGGGTTGTGGTGTGTTTCTAAAATCTCCCTGTTGCCTCTTGAATAGAGGGTTGTGGTGATTTCTAAAATCCTCCTGTTGCCTCTTACTAATGGAGGATTGTGGTGAGGGAAATGTTGGAGGAACATCAACCTGTTTAAATAATTTTAAGAGCGAATTGTGACGTTCGCTGAATAAAAGCAGATCAAACTAGTGACACGGGTGGATGAATGCTGTCCGTAAAATCCGAAGTTACTAAAATCGGGGTGCGTAGAATCGAGATTTTATTTATGTCAAATATTTGAAGTGGCATTTTCACCTGGATCGAAATGATGAAAAAAAATACGAAATGAGTCATATTTTGACACTCATAAGTAGACACCATTCCTTCACTCTTTCTCCTCTAAAATGGGAATAAATGTAATAATTGAAATGAAGTGACACAATTGAAGCAATGAAAATTTATTATGTTTATTGACATTTTCTTAAATTTCCTTTATTTTGTATTTTTTGAGAAAAATAAAGATTCCGTGCTCTTCCCATATCTCCCAGATGATAACTTCTAAACTAAATCATTCAAACTTTAATAACTTTCTATATTGATGAAGGTTTAAATAAAGATTGAACTCTTGACTGATTTGCAAAACAAGGAGTTTGGCTTGCTTCAAAATAACACGAGCAAGGTCGCCCGAATCTACACTCCAGGTGATTACCAGGTGAAGACACTCTTGCAGGTGATTTTATGAAAGCGATCAAGAATGGAAATTTTTTTTTATTATAAATGCGCTGTTAGCTGCATATACCTATATTAACTCCCCCCCCGCAAAAACAACTGTATATTTTCCAGTATGAATACCATAAATGTTCGAATAGTAGTCCAGGAGATAATTTGTTGGGGGTGCTCAGTCGGTAGCGCGCCAGGCTCTGTAGTTCCCAGGTTCGAGTCACAGCTGGGTCAGCGTTGAGATTTATCTCCGCAAAATTCCCCGCCCTGCCCAGGGTCAGTAGGGGACACCGATGGGCTTGGAAAGGCCACCGTCCGTCGGATGGGACGTTAAGCCGTGGCCTCGTGTGCAGGAGAGCCGTTAAAGAACACGCTGGATGGCCTTGACGGGAGGCTACCATCTGTCTCCCAACAGCTTGTTCCAATGGGTCCCCTCCCCCAACCTTCTCTGAGCCTTCGGGGTCCATGTGACCTGGCCATTTAGCCCATGGTGTGCAAAAAGTGCCGCTCAGAGGTAAAACAACCCAACCCAGGAGATAATTTGCAATTTCTTTATGTATGTAGCTACAATTTGAGCCGAGGTTACTATAAAAGCTCAGGCTACAAAGTAAATTTAAATTATTTGAGACTAGCATAAAATATTGCGCGTAGTTTTTTTTGAATTAATTTACGAACATGACAGATGTATAATTTAAACAAGATAATGAATTATTAGCTGCATCTCATCGACTTCTGACGTTCTGAAGATGTTGTTGACTGTATATTTATTTAAAAACAACGCGAAATTACTGCTAACCAAATGAACATGTGATGAACATGCGAGTACATAAAAAATTTACTCAAAACCCTTCCAGTTTTTTACATTACAATCTTTCAAATCAAACACTTTTCTAAAGTAACTTTACAATTCCGTTTCAGCAAAAGAGAATCCACACATCTCAGCAAACGTCTGTCATCCTTGTCTGAGAGCTGCCCACTATTGACAAATTCTGCGCTATTACATTGCTACGATTCAAGCAAAGGCTGCTATTTAGGTCAGGCATGGGCAAAATACGACCGGTCACTCTCTTTTTGTTCAGCGGAGATAAAGAATATGTAGAAGACAAGAAATACAACTTTGGCGAATCGAGATCTCATTAAAATAATTAATATCAATAAAATTACATTCTTTATGTTTGTCTTCAGAATTTTTTTGCATTGGTTATATTGGCCGCCAGCCATTAAATTTCGGTTTTCTAGCGGGCAGCATTTCAATTTCAGTTTTCTTTCTGTTCTTTAGCTAAAAAGTTTGCCCAGGTCCGATTTAAGTCCCAGCATTTAATATGTAATATAAGAAACATTGAGTTAACAGTAATTTCGCGTATTCATCCCAAAACTACAGAGATAACATTTATAAATAAATATACAGCCAACAAAATCTTTAGAACTATCAGAGTAGATGAGATACAGCTGGTACCTAATTCATCATCTTGTTTAAAACCATTTACGCCGGTAGCTACAAGTATAATATAAAATTTCACGTTTACCTTGATTAAATCCATTAACCCGTTAATTGTTAGAAGATTAATGCAAATATTTAATTATTTATTAACTTCGGTGGAAAGATCACATACATAAGATGCGTTCTAATTCCTTACTTCGAAAAAAAATATGCTCAGAATTTGACAATTTATGAATTGCCTTTTACTTAAAGATTTTAATTAACCCTTGACAATATAAAAATGTGATCTTGGGACAGTTTATTTTCAACAATCCGAATGAAAAGGACATTCATTACCAGTGACGAATTATGTTAGTTTCGATTCCATTTCTTGATTAATTTTTATTTTGTCGTCCTCAAGAGCAAGTAATTTGCGTTTCTGCTTTTCGTTTCGTTCTTTTCGCTTGCAAAAGCGACCGCTAACAAGTTGAAGCAGCAATTAATATGAATCGATTTTCTGTTAGGAATCGAAGATAACAAGGTTCTAATTAAGTGTTGTCATTCACCAGCGAGTTATGAATGGCCGCTTGCTGTTACAATATAAGGAACAATCTTACAATTATGTGCCAAGAGATCTCACTAAATTGCTCCTTGTAATCAGTTAAATTTCTGCGCTGAGTGGAAGGTACGAATCGTGTTCAAGGCATTTGTTCTACTCGGTGAAGACGTTCAGAAGATTTCTAAGATTGAAACATCTTCTTCTGAAAAGAGAATCAGAGTAATTTGGAACTTTATTATCATCAGATAAGGATGATAAGGGTTTAAGACTTCATACAGTCGATTTTAACTGAATGTTAATTTTATAAGCTAATATTTATTGGAGTTGATTTAAAGTTGAGTCTTGACAAATCTTATTCAAGATGATTTCAATTTCAATATAAATTTTATTTTTATAAAAACCAATATTTAAAACAGATGATTTTAAATCGAAACTTCTTGACAAGTCCGCTTGTAGTTGATTTCAGGTTCAATTTCAATATAAATTGTACATTTTTGCAAATTATAGTTATAAATGCTGATTTTAAGTTGAGACTTGACAAGTCCCATTTAAGTTGATTTCAAGTTTAATTTCAATATTAATTTTTATAATTTTACAAATTGATATAATGTTTGAAGTTCCGACTTTATAAAGCCGATTCACATTGAATTCAAGTTTTGATGCAGATTAAGCTATTTCTTTTTCGCTAGGTGTTAACATCTGCATCAAGAATCATCTTCTTGACCAGAAAATGCTTAACTGAAAGTTGGCTGTTGCGCTGCAAAATTTCGCCGAATGCATGTGCACTCTCTACTGAGGAATTCCCCATTCCCCGCCCTGCCCACGGTCAGTAGGGGACACCGATGGGCTTGGAAAGGCCGCCGTCCGTCGGATGGGACGTTAAGCCGTGGCCCTGTGTGCGGGAGAGCCATACCCTGTGCATGTTAAAGAACACGCAGGATGGCCTTGATGGGAGGCTACCATCTGTCTCCCAACAGCTGTTCCAGTGGGTCCCCTCCCCCAACCTTCTCTGAGCCTTCGGGGTCCATGTGACCTGGCCATTTAGCCCATGGTGTGCAAAAAAGTGTCGCTCAGAGGTAAAACAATCCAACTCTACTGGAGAACGTGAGCAAATTGGTAATTGTTGGCAAAGAATGTTTTTGCTGCACTGATTTCTAGGAATGTTTTTCAAATATTTATGCTTCTATTCCTTACCTATGTATAGTTCATCGATTACAGACAAAAGGGATTATGCCTTAATTGCTGGGATAAAAGGAATATAGGCTTCTACTTCTGAAGATGTACCACGAAGCTGAACGTATTCTGCGATTATCGTTTTATTTGCCTATAATGCCACATTTTCTGCGCAAAAAATTGGAAAATAGATGGCGAAAGGTAAAAAGGCTTCAAAAAAATCGCTATAAGTATTGTGTTTAGCTTGGGCAAGGATCTAGTACAACGTTTTCCATGAATGTATTCTTGAAAATGGGACCTTTAAGTGAAACTTTAAGACTGGACATTATATAAAAAATTGGAGAGGAGAATCGGCTCGATTGGTAACATATCAGGCTTATAATCCAGTGTTTTACCTTTGAAGGGAATGTTTTGCACACAATGGGTTAAATGGCAGGCCACAAGGATCTCGAGGTTTCAGAGAAGGTTGGGGGAGGGGACATACTGGACAGCTATTAGGAAGGTCGCAGGAATCCAAGCCATCCAGCCTCTTCTTTAATGTGCACAGGGTATGGCTCTCCATATTCCATGGACGGAACCAATGTTTTGCGTCCATTCCAACAGACGACAGATGGGGGTTTTGCGGAGATAAATCTCAACGCTGGCCCAGGTGGGACCAATCCTGAGAACTACAGATTGTGAATCTGGAGTGCTACCGAATGAGCGACCCCCATCACAGGAAAATTAGTGAAAAGAAAATCCAATTTACATATTTATGCAGTACGCCATAATGATGCGGAGAATTAATATCTCAACCGGGAACCAAGAAATGATTATCCAGAGCTACGATGTTTTGGGAAAAAATTGGAGAAGGTGGGAACTCTCTAGAAAGAACCGCAGAATGTATGATGGGCCCTGGTTCCCGAAGATAGCATAATCAATCCCGAAGAGAAGGTAACTCTACTGTAAAGTAGACAGTAGGATATTCAAAGCGATATTCGCAAAGATCACATCAAAGCAAAACAAGGTAGTTCGGTTGCCTCTGGCCAATATGGATAGAGTGATCATTTTCCAAAAAAATCAAGATTTGTCATTTTCGAACGTTTACAACTTGTAAAATTGAAACCTAAACTATTGAAAGATTCGGAAAAGGCGAATATTAATATCTTATTAGTACCTACTCATCCAAATTTTTTTATCCATCTCTTCAAATTAAAATGCGGAGAACTGTTTAAAATATCAGTTTAAAGATTTGTTATTCTCCAACATTATCATCATCTGGAATGTTTATTCACCCACCCTGGATTATTGGAGCAAATTGAGGCGTTCGAATTATATCCATTGAATAGCATACAACGGAGGAAATGGCTAAGGTCTGTAGGGCGCATCTGCTCGTCATCCAATTACCAGGTTCGAGTCCCACCTGAACCAGCGTTAAGCTTTATCTCCGCAAAACTCTCCTTTCCACCACTCGATCAGTGGGAGACACCGATGGATTTGGAAAGGCAGCTGTCCGTCGGATGGAACGTACAGCCGTGGTCCTGGGTGTGGGAGAGAGTCATACTCTGTGCACATTAAAGAACGCACTGGATGGTCTTGAAGCGAGACTACCATCCATGCCGGATTTACATAGAAGTTAACTAGATTACGGCCTAGGGTCTTTACGATTATGAGAGGCGTTAAAAAAATGAATTCGCTGTGCCACAATTTGTTTTAAATTTACTCTATTGTGTTTTAAAATTACTCTATTGTGCAAACACTGTTCATCTTTATCTATTTACAGTCATCATTGCATACCAATGCTGGTATAATGTTTTCACCACATGAATTTTTTTGTTTATTTTGTAACATTCCTTTCAATCAGAATAATAAATACATGTTTAGACCAGTCCTAGATCTAGAAGAAAATAAGGGGTGGGGGAGTAATGCAACTGAGTCGGAAAAAAGTAAAATAGGGGGGGTGTCGAGACTGAATTTCCTTTTCAGCATAATCTTTTACCTTTCTTTTTAAAAATCTATAAAATATTCTTTGAAAAATAGTGAAATATGCAGAAATTTAATAATTTTTTGCATCCAGTACTCCTACTAGTATTCTCAAAGCTCGCAGGGTGGGAAGTGGGGACCATGTATTCTATCTCCCTAGATCCGGCCTTGATTTAAAATTTAGAATTTTAGGGCCTCTTAAACTTGTCATAGCTTATGACCTTAGAAGGTCAAAGTCCGGCCCTGCTACCATCTCTCTCTTAACATCTTTTCATGGGTTCCCTTCCTCCATTCTTCTCTGAGCCCTCGGTATCCTTGTGACCTGTCCATTGTGTCTAAAAAAGTGCCACTCATAGGTGAACCCAACAACTACCATACTTAACATGAAAATTTCTATCATAAAAAAACTGTTTACAGCATTTTGCCATTTCTTAACTTTAGTGTCATCTAAAAATTGATATTCTTCTTCCTCCTCCCTCGGGAGTGACGGGACGGGAGGAACAGAGCTAGTGACACCTGCCTATGTAAACCTAATCACCATATTCTAACTATCTGAAGCAAAACTCTAGCATAGACTAGTTTAAAATGTTAGTCGAAATTATTTCCTTTGTATGCTTTTTGGTGCCCTCTAAGGTGAAATTCAAACTAATGAAAAATTTGAAAAATGCGAATGGTAATAATTTATTAACACCTATCCAATTCCAAAAACAAAAGAAATAAACTTATATTTATTTCTTAAAACAAAAAGAGATGAATATCTACAAATGACAAAATAAACATCAATTGAAAAAGAGAAAAAAAAACACAATTCCAAAGGTCGTACAAAAAAAAAGCCAATTAACTACAAAACAAGACCAGTCTTAGGTATTTTGATGGAGCAGCTTAGTAATTATCAATTTGATCGTCCTAATTACATCGTAAGCGCCTTAATACAATTTACAATGAATTTTTACAAATCTCTCCTAAATGGTGCAATGAAGTTTTTTATTGCTAGAGAAAGATAACAATGGCAAAATAAAATGCGATAACAAAAAAGAATAAAAGGTAAGCCTAGAGAAAAAAGTACATCATAAGAACGCTGTGGCATTGCATTGACTGCAATGGAAATTTGCTGTGTTTACAAAGATTAAGAATAAGTTCTAAGCTCCAAAATAAGTGAAATTTGTTGGAGTCTGGGAAGACAATCACATTTATCTTCATTAAACGATCGTTCTGTAATAAAATGGAATTTATTTCGTGGAAGAAAACTTCTAGAGAAGAGATCAAGCCATTTAACATCATTTTGTTCTTAAAGATGTTATTACAAATTCAATAAATTAATTTCTCTCCATTTGTTCTGCTATCATTAGCGATTAGTAAAGGAATTTGAGTATATACCTATTTATGGAAGTACACATTAGCTAGGAAAAAAATTTATTTTGTAAAAAAGGAGTGAACTGAGTTATTTTTTTATTAGAAATAATGTTTTTGAAATAGAGTTAGCTAATGTTCTGTTGCAGAGGTTTCCCAAATTGGGATACATGCATCACCAGTGAGTTGTACATTGCAACTTTTCAGATGATACGGAGAAAACTCGAATGTTGGCGTTACTGATTATATTGTTTATTGATGCAAAATAACGAACGTTGTTTGTTTAGAGTTTTATGGCGCAAGAGCAAGTAAGGTCATGCTGCAGCAGACAAGATAGACAGTAAAAGAAAAAAGACCACATAAAAAACATTCTAACCCATAACCAAAGTTAAAAACAAAAACAAAAACAAGTATATGACACAACTATATGAACAATAAAAGTGTGAAACAGAAACAATGGGTGCAAAATAAAACCCGTGTATAAAAGAAAATCAACGACTTGTATAAATCAAAAATAGGTATAGAAAAATCCATATAAAAAGGAACAAGTGTAAAATACATTGCTCGACATAGAAAATGCCAAACCAGAAAGTATTTGTCGGAGTGCCATGCAAATAGGTGGGTATGTGTTGACACTTGGGTTATGGAAATGAGTGCAGTTGGGAACCAATCACGTGATAACAGGGCAAAACGTCTCGGCGTAGCTAAGTTTATTACCTGGGCGTCCTCACCTGGTCGTGTGGACCACTGAATCGGAGTGATCTCGATGGCTACGCATGAAGTGAGAATGCTTGGGTGACGTCATCGGGAATCTTACCATCACACGGATACCTTTACCAGAGGCTTCATCAAAGTCCTGAACCGCATAGCAGCGGAAACGCATCAGGATGGAACAACTGTAAGCCGAATTTGGCGATAGTGGTTGGAGGAAGGTAACATGCTTTGCCATCGTGGGGCTGTTGCATGTAGGCAGGTGTCTGAATGCGTCGATCACAGCCTTCGATGGCAAGCCGTATCAGCCCCACAATCCATAGCGGACGACATTTGATGCTGTGTACAGGCAGCTATGGAAATCCCCATGTCGACATGGACTGTGAATCACAGATCGACTGAGGCAGGTTTACGCTCTTGCCAGCCACTGTGACGACTGCCACTCACCACAGCACATGGTCGCGCAAGGTTTCAGTGGTACTGCACCAGACATGTGTGGTGTAGCAAATGGAATCATGTCGTATTCAGCGAGGAGGGTCGCTTCTGTCTGAGTGCCGACAATCGCCGATTGAGAGTCTGAAAACGACGTGGTCACTAGGTTGAACTTCCTGCCATCCGTGATCATCATATGGCTCCACAGCCTGGTGTCACAGTTTGGTGCACTATCAGGTTCAACAGCCATTCGCCACTCGTATGCATAATGGGTACAATGATAGCAGGACGATACGTCGATGAGGTTCAACAGCCATTCGCCACTCGTATGCATAATGGGTACAATGATAGCAGGACGATACGTCGATGAGGTACTGCAATCCGTTTTGTTATCGTATCTCCATGGTATCGCTGATGCAAGTTTCAACACGATAACGCCTGCCCACACACTGCCAACATCAGCAGACAGTGCCTACAAGGTGTCCAAGTGCTGCTTAGGCCAGTTCTATCCCTAGACTTCTCCCCAATAGAGAAAGTGTGGGATGTCATTGGCAGATGACCTCATGCCTCTACACGACCCCCTTGCAAATGTCGATGAATTATAGACACAGGACAACGATGGGTGGTCCATGATACCCCAACACACCATCCAGGGACTTTTCCACTCGATGCCACGCCGTGTTACAGAATGTATAGCCCAGTATGGCGGTCATGTGACCTACTGACTCAGCCCACATTATACTGTCTCCTCGATCATCGCATTCATGTAATCTCTCAGATATTAAATCACTTCTTTCCCAATCACTTCTTTCAGTTCGAGTCTCAGCTGGGTATGTTTTGTCTCATTTCGTGCATTCCTTCATGGTGAGGCATTTTCTATGTCGAACGGTGTACAAAGTATAAAAGTAAAATATTAAATATGTTTAAAATAAACAGTAGAACATAGAAATTCAAAGATCAGGGTAAGAGAAAAGAGTAATCAGATGAAAGATGTCCGAGTGTAAAAAGCTCGGACTATAGTAAGTGATGAGAGGTAAATACATTATATATATTGTTCATAGTTAAAATCTGTACATTCGATATATTTAAAATGGTGTCACAAAACTTGGACATAGCTTCGCCCTCAGCCCATAGAAGAAATTGATTTGTAATAAAAACTTACGCATAGTCAAGCAAGTAAACTTTCTCCTCGTCTACATCCGAACACTTTCGTACTACATTTCTTTTATGTCATGTAAAAGTTCATTAGTGGAACACTGGCTTCTCTGCAGAACTTTCTTCTGTTACTAAGTGGCTTTCTGTTGAAGTCTAGAGCTTAGGTTAATCCCGATAGCTTTCCTTTACGATCTAGAACATACTTTCCTTCTTGTGACGCATCTAAAACAAATGAACCTTAATAACTTCGGTATAATAGGTCTGTCTTAATAGTCCCAATAGAGAAGTCTAATCTCAAACGTTTGGTGGTGTATTGCTGCTATTACTAATGAATACGAAACCTTTCAGTTAACATTTCGGTAACATCACGGGTGCCCTCCATGAAGCCCGATTCACTAACAGTGAAGTCGGTTTCGATGAAAATGACGGCAGTGTGTAATCGATATTTCCCTTTCCAGTGCAGCTAATGAAGGAATGGGAGAACATTGCAAAGGAAGAGAAGAATTGGAAAATGAAATCTTGTGGCTGGTAAAATTAGGTGTCAACTAGAAGCACATCTCGTCAAGGGTCGCAAGTTCATTGACACAGCACAACGTCGATTATCTGAATTAACCGATGATCATTGGTGTTCGGATAACTTGAAAACTACGATTTCAAATCAAAATTGTTGTTTTATTAACATTTGTTACTGCGTGTTTTATGTATCTTGTATATATATATATAGACGATTGTCAGGGACGGGGCGGGGGTGGCTCAGTCGGTAGCGCGCCAGGCTCGTAATCTGTAGTTCCCAGGTTCGAGTCCCAGCTGGGTCAGCGTTGAGATTTATCTCCGCAAAATTCCCCGCCCTGCCCACGGTCAGTAGGGGACACCGATGGGCTTGGAAAGGTCGCCGTCCGTCGGATGGGACGTTAAGCCGTGGCCCCGTGTGCGGGAGAGCCATACCTGTGCACGTTAAAGAACACGCTGGATGGCCTTGACGGGAGGCTACCATCTGTCTCCCAACAGCTGTTCCAGTGGGTCCCCTCCCCCAACCTTCTCTGAGCCTTCGGGGTCCATGTGTCCTGGCCATTTAGCCCACGGTGTGCAAAAAAGTGCCGCTCAGAGGTAAAACAACCCAACCCAAAATTGTCAGTGACTGAGTGACGACGTGTTAGAATTGGTGTACAGTGGCCAGATGCTACAGATGTAGTTTAGGGCAGATTTCCTTGGAGAACTAAATTGCATGGTCGGACTTCCATAGTCCATGGCTGCTTGAGGATGATGATGATGATTCAAAGGTGATAAGTGTTTTTTTCACTCCTGGAAATATGAAATTTTGAAAATATTTTATTCCTTTAATTTTTTCTAGCTTGAAACAAGACATGCTAGAAAGTTCACTTGCCGTGATAATAGATCGAGTGTATTTATCGATCCTTAATATAAGCGCAAATATATTTGGCTCAGGAAAATTGAAAATCGGTGTGGTGAAATTCTGTTTATAAACTTAATGCCGATTCGCTTATATACATAAATTCTTATCTGAAATGTTGAAAGAGATATCACCATATTGTATACGCAATCGTGCTCAAAGCAGCACCCGTTTGCAGGAATTGCTTCACCAACTTCCAAATAATTGTTTTCGATGAATTGCGACGTCCAGAATGACAGGAAATTCTTGCCGACACGTTGTAATGATTCACACTAAACGTCACTTTCAATGATAATCACCCACATTCGTCTATCTGAATGCCTTTCTGAAAATAACTGATGCATTCAGGCTGGATTTTAATTACACCACGTAACACTAAACTGGGCCTTCTCCCTTTATGTGTTTGTTTCCCTCGTTTTAACAGGTGAATGATCTCACCCGTACAGGTCGCGCAGGACTTATGATCTTCGGTGCTATCTTTCACATGCGCAAAGAAAATCACGTTAGCTCAAATGCTTAATAAATATTTTTTACTTAATTTATTATTAAATTTATTATTTTTATTTTTATTTATTTTATTATTATTTTTTATATAATTTATTAATTATTTATTTTTAATACATTATTAATATAATAAATATTTAAATAATAAATTAATAGCACAAAATATTCAATATAATGAATAAATATCATAGAATATTAAACAAATAGAAATAAACATACATTTACTGAAAGCATCCAAGGTGATCGGAATTACCTTACATCATTGCTCTATGTTATACTACGTTTAGAAATTGAACCAAAGGCGCAAGCAAGGAGAAACTTGGTGTTTTTGTTTCAGTATCAGACTCTTTTAGCCATTAAGGATAATAATAGGATGATATGTAATAATAGGATGATGAAAAGTGCAATATGATATGAACATTTTCGTGAAAAGTACCAAACATTGTTTAAAACAGTTTTCAACAGATTATTAAACTGGGAATGAAGTGTAATCATTAAAAATTGATTCATTTTCAATATTTATAGTGGAGCACACTTCTTGTGTTGGGTAATGCGTTTCGTTATCTTTCAATATTTAAGTCTTTAATAATTTCGTGAGAACTGAGATATTACCCACCTGTGATGTTGCTTCTTCGTTTGTTTGTCTATTGGGACCACTTAAGAATGTCCCCTCGGTTCGATCCCAATACGCGACGGGTGAAAGAGTCTTTCGGAACAAAAATCAAAGATTTTACCACAATTGCAGGGACTCAATACTGAGGCTCCTCCCCAATAAATTGGTTCAACTTCAGCCTTTACTTTAAAATAACAAATATTTATTTAACCTTCCAAACATGCTTGATGGACGAGGACATATGCTCAATTACATAGATTACAACAACACCAGCTTACTATGCCTGTTCAGCTGCATCCACAGAGCCCAATGCCATTATTACCAGTCGGCATTTCCCAGCTTTACAATTTCTCGCCTGCCCGCTTTCGAAACTCGACCGGCTCTGTCTTTTCTCCTCGCTGTTGCCAAACCCTTTCTTCCTTTCTCTCTCCGCTCCGGACCATCTGGGGCGTCCGCGAGCAATGGGGTGACCTCCGTCCCCTCTGGGCACTGTTACTTCAATTAACTTTCCAGATGCCGGGACAGAGGGTCTCCCACGTAGCATATGCCTTGTTGGTGAAATCCAAAATAAATATACAAAGCCTGAACAAAAAAAATATCTAAAAAGGCCTCTAGCCTGACACCACCTACACAACATTTTATTGTTCTTTTTTTTGCCTAAAAATACCATATAAATTGATGAAAAAATGATAAGTTTTAAATTAATGTTAAGTTTTTAATTGATATCTAGTTTTAAATGATTTATCTGACGTTGAATATTATACTTCAGCAACTGAACATTCTACTGCATACAAAACGTTAAAAAATTAAGATAAAACAAGATTAAATTATTTAACAGATCGAATATTGAGTGTAATCGTAAAATATGTCTACGATTCTACGATTTTTTATTTGCAGGCAGCACCATTTTCGTTTTTCATAGAACCGTCACTAAACAAGTTCTGTTCGATAAGAGACAAAGAAAGGGGGAAAACCCGACTCTCGTATACGTGCATTAATTTACCATAGGTAAACTCAGACCTTCTACTTTGGCATATAAACTGACAGGCTCCTGTCAGACCTCTGTGGCAAGCAGCTGCTTGAGGGGGTATTTATTATTTTTATTTATTTAATTGCATAGGTAGTTACCATAAGATATTATACATCGAAGTTTTATCTGGGAAAAGAGCCCCAAAGCTATCGACTCCAAAAAGAACTCCAAAAGCATCAACATAATTACAGTCAAATACATTTAACTGTAACAAAGCCTATTTGATATCGACATTTCCATCTTATTTTTCAATTGATATTAAATTGTCGTGCCTATCATGTAGATCTTGTTTTGTGGACTATACTAATATATACGTAATTGCTGTTAGGCAATGAAATCCCAGACCAATCCGTCTGGTAGATATCGCCTCTGATATTTCGCCTGTGGGTTCTTACTGATTTAGAACGTTTCGGTGAAATTGTTTGCTGTTTCTATGACAGTATTTTTCAAACTTCTTGACACCACAGTCTCCAGTAAAAAGGTAAATTTATACCTCCCATGGTTTAAGTACTTTATTACATAACCCTGAAGGCATGCAAGATAATTTCAGACAATCTACCATTCTGAAGGCATGGAGAACTGTACTCAGACAATCTACTGCCCCGAAGGTATACACAGGATTCTGCTCAATCTAAACGACCTGAAAGCACACAAGACTGTGCCCAGATAACGATACCATCCTGATGATATTTATCCTGCTAATAGAACTGTCCTCAGACAATATACCACTCTGAATTTATAGAGTTTGCATTTTAAACATGGAAATGATGTTTGCTGCCGCTTTTAAGGTCTTTCATAACGCCCTGGATGCTGTGATACAATCTTTGAGAAATGCTCCTCAATGGAGTTGTGAACTTCAGATTCCTGCTTATCAAAAGATAAGATATTTATCGTAATATCCCTTGCTAAATTAATTTTTTTTAACATTAATCATTTAGTGCTATCGCTTATTCAGAACTAGTGATATTTCTGATGATTTTCATATGTTTTTTCCTAGTAACTTTTGAATATCGTATATCTCTTGCAGTTGGGAATTTCCACTGTAAATATAACTGCATTTAAAGCTGTTTGTCTGAAGAGATTCGCAGTTATTTGATTGAAGAGAAGGACAAAGATAGAGGCCGATCACCTGTAATGAATCTGCAGTCATGTTGACCTCTGCTATCAATGAGATATTAAAGTTGGAGGCTGATTCCACCACCCAATTGTATGCAGATCGAAACCACGTAAAGCGAATGATATAAAGAGCTCGGCGGTAAGTGTGGCAATAAGATTACATTAGGTCATATAAGTATACAGTATATATATATCAATTTTGTTTTAGAAAACATGTAGGTTCTTCGTTAAAAAGAAGGGAGAAGGGAGTCGCATAATTTTATTTGCGATTGTAGTGGGTGACACAAATTTATTACTATTTTAAGAGGTCTTGGTTTCAAAGAGATTGAGAATCACTGATATAAGCTGTAAGTGTGCTTTTTCGTGCTAGAGGAAAGAATGTAATCCTCCTCCTCAACAGATCAATGATATCGGTGAAATATCATTGAAGAATAAAATGGATTTTGATCCTAATATTAAACAGTTAAAGCAGTACACATGTTATTGCGTTTGTTAGAAGAACTGTAAAGTCAATTCATCATCTTCTGAATTTTGAAGAAAAGAGTTATTCCTATCAAAAGTGTAAGCAGAAAAATAATTGCTTGATGTGATAGAAACTGCCAAAACAGTTAAATGATGAAGTTTCGGGTTGGGTTGTTTTACCTCTGAGCGGAACTTTTTTGCACACCATGGGCTAAATGGCCAGGTCACATGGACCCCGAAGGCTCAGAGAATGTTGGGGGAGGGGACCCACTGGAACAGCTGTTGGTCTCCCGTCAAGGCCATCCAGCGTGTTCTTTAACGTGCAGAGGGTATGACTCTCCCGCACACGGGGCCACGGCTTAACGTCCCATCCGACGGACGGCGGCCTTTCCAAGCCTATCGGTGTCCCCTACTGACCGTGGGCAGGGAGGGGAATTTTGCGGAGATAAATCTCAACGCTGACCCAGCTGGGACTCGAACCTGGGAACTACAGATTACGAGCCTGGCGCACTACCGACTGAGCCACCCCGCCCCTGAAGTTTCGGTGTTTGCGCATCATTAAATATAAGTTTCAATCAAGTGCTTTGTTGGAGGCTGGGGTCAGTCGGGAGCAGGCCAGATTGGTAATCTGCATTTTTTATGTTCGAGTTGTAACTATGTCTGCGACGGGATTTTATCTCTGCTAAACCCCACCCTGCCACCCGATGAGAAAGGGGACACTGACTGGTTTCGAAAAGCATCCGTCCGTTGGATGAGTCATTATGATCGGTTCCGTGTGCGGGAGAACACCGTGGGTGGCCTTGACGGGAGACTATATATTTGTCTACTAATCTCTGCCCAATGGATTTCCTTCCCCGAACTTTCTCTGAGCTTTGGGTCTTTGTGACTTGACCATTTAGTCCAGTGTGTGCAGAAAGTTGCCATTCAAAAGTAAAACAACC
Source organism: Ryuthela nishihirai (assembly GCA_038380435.1). Lineage (NCBI taxonomy): Eukaryota > Metazoa > Arthropoda > Arachnida > Araneae > Heptathelidae > Ryuthela > Ryuthela nishihirai. The sequence continues at coordinate 85,004,655 of JAWZYU010000004.1, read as the reverse complement.
CAACCCAGTCTTGGTGATTTTATTGCTTTTCCTCACTGACGATGATTGTTTTGTCAACATCCAAAATCTATTCTACATGAATTAGCGCTGAAATAAAAAGCATTGAGTGTCGAAATATGCATATACCAGTTTGAAAATAAATAGATAATGTTGTATATTCCTCAATGTGGACTTGACGGTCAAAATTGTTACTCCAATCGTCGATTAGAATTGGGTTGGGCTGCTTTTCCTCCGAGCGGCACTGTTTTGCACACAATGGGCTAAATGGCCAGGTCACAAGGACCCCGAAGACTCAGAGAAGGTTGGTGAGAGGGGACCCATTGGAACAGCTGTTAGGAGACAGATGGTAGCCTCCCGTCAAGGCCATTCATCGTGTTCTTTAACGTGCCAAGGGTATGGCTCTTCCGTACACGGGGCCACAGCTTAACGTCCCATCCAACGGATGGCGGCATTTCTAAGCCCATCGGTGTCCCCTACTGACCGTGGACAGGCGGGGAGTTTTGCGGAGATAAATTTCAACGCTGGCTCAGCTTGAAATCGAACCTGGGAACTCTAGATTACGAGCCTGGCGCGCTACCGACTGAGTCACCCGCACCCCGTCGATAAGGGTTGGGTTGGGTTGTTTTACCTCTGAGAGCACACAATGGACTAAATGCCAGGTCACAAGGACCCCCGAAGGCTCAGAGAATGTTGGGGGAGGGGACCCACTGGAACAGCTGTTGGGAGACAGATGGTAGCGTCCCGTCAAGGCCATCCAGCGTGTTCTTTAACGTGCACAGGGTATGGCTCTCCCACACACGGGGCCACGGCTTAACGTCCCATCCGACTGACGGCGGTCTTTCCAAGCCCATCGGTGTCCCCTACTGACCGTGGGCAGGGCGGGGAATTTTGCGGAGATAAATCTCAACGCTGACCCAGCTGGGACTCGAACCTGGGCACAGACAGATTACGAGTCTGGCACGCTACCGACTGAGCCACCCCCGCCCCCCGTCGATAAGGAAGCAAGATGGACGTCCCAATTATGTTTAGTAGGTATGGGGGTAATGACTACTTTAGGAATAGGTCAAGCTTTCCAATCCCTTTTCAGTGATAATTGTTATTTTTTCAATGTGCAATTACTTACGAAATAAAACTTGAATTTAGTTTAATTTTTATCCTGTTTTATTTTCGATTTTGATTTTTCCTTGAAAATTGGTCATGTAATAGCACGTGTTTCCTGTAATATTTTCATTGCAAAGGAAGTCTCTCTTTAGAAAACAGGCGAACCATTAGAAAAGAAATGCCTTTCCGTTTGACATTGTTGCAAAGATCGCATGACTGCTCACTTACTTTAATCCAAATAACTTTTTTATAATAATCAAACCTTTAAGATTTTGAATTTAAGAATTTTTTGTTGAAAATATCTAATCAGTATATAATGTAATTAGTATATCTCTATTTCTACTTCTTCCTATAGTCGTTCTTCAAATTTTCTAGCTTCTTTCTGTCTGTTGACATTTTAGTATAGAACGATAGCTGATTAAATTTTATTTTACAGGTTTTAAGAAGATTATCACGAAACTTACACTTTAGTCATTTCGCATTTTTATGATTTTGTTTTAAAAACTAATTATATCAAATCTAGGAGCGCCTCTCTTGATCTCTTTGTCGCCAACATACTACTTGCTTAATCTATTTTCCATATGTCGTGTTTCTTTGAAAGCTTTCAATGTTTTATTGGAATCATTTCATTTCGTCCTTTGACATTGATTCTAAATCTGTTGTTTACCATTTCACACTTGTGCAATGTTTAGTTTTCCGATAATGCGATTGCTGGCATGCATTTGTCTTGCTTTTCGATCAACATACGGGAGAGTTAATTCAGGATTGTTGTAATGGTCTGTCGAAACCACAGAGTATTTCTGTGGTTATTCAAAGATCGATTTGTTGATAGAAGAATCGCTGTAAGTTTCGAATTGATTTTGCGATAGGGCAGAAGCTTCTCTTCCTGTCGTACTGAGGGGACATGTTTTGCACCTTTTCAAAGCTGTATCGTGAGCGTTGTTTCCGGATTGCGCCCGACATGTGCGATTTCGGGATTAGAATTCTATAAGGGAGAAAATTTCTATGAAGAATTCCAGCTGTTGTTCAGATTTTAACGATTTATCAGTTATTGTTGCAATTACTCATTTCTAGCTACTGCTGTATGTTCAGGAAAAATGTTAACTTTGCTATCAATACTTGTGAAAAATTATTTTAATATTACTGATCCGATAACTGTGAAGAATAAAAGATCGCTGGGTTGGGTTGTTTTACCTCTGAGTGGCACTTTTTTGCACACCATGGGCTAAATGGCCAGGTCACATGGACCCCGAAGGCTCAGAGAAGGTTGGGGGAGGGGACCCACTGGAACAGCTGTTGGGAGACAGATGTTAGCCTCCCGTCAAGGCCATCCAGCGTGTTCTTTAACGTACACAGGGTATGGCTCTCCCGCACAAGGGGCCACGGCTTAACGTCCCATCCGACGGACGGCGGCCTTTCCAAGCCCATCGGTGTCCCCTACTGACCGTGGGCAGGGCGGGGAATTTTGCGGAGAAAAATCTCAACGCTGACCCAGCTGGTACTCGAACCTGGGAACTACAGATTACGAGCCTGGCGCGCTACCGACTGAGTCACCCCCGCCCCTAAAAAAATCGCTGACTAGAGTTTAAAATGGGACAGTCTCTTTAACTTAAACAGTTTATTATTATGGAATTTCTGATTAATTTTAAATTTTCTGTGTAAGATTAAAAGTATCACGAATAAGTTATTTTCTTACCTTTCTAGACCATATGTTGAAATTCGTACTGAAACAATACAATGCACGATATTCCTAAAGATTAGAATCATTTCCTTCCGTTCCTTGACATTGATCCTAAATCTGTTGTTTACTAGGTTTGTCAAGTGCTCGACAGTGTTTCATGCTCTCAGTTTCTGCGAACACCAAAATATGCCTGTTCACTGAAGCTTAGATATTTCCATTTCGTTTAGCTAATCGGCTTGGTTTATGTAGCGGAAATTTTACAATCGAAATTGAATGACTTAGGCAACAAGAGTATGAATGAAAATTTTATCCCAGATAACCATGTCATATAGGAATTCTATTTTTCTGAATAGAATTCCTATGGGATACATGGAGTCCTCCTGGATATATAGAGTCCTGATAGAATTCCTCATGGGAAACTCTTTATGTAATTCAGAAATGAGAGTAAGATGCAAGCAGTCTCCTCCTTACGTATAAGAGTCGGTTCTTGGAGACCTTACGTAAGTCAGGGTCTCATATTAAAAATATGCATTGCGCTACTTTTCACTTCCATATTTCACTAATATTGTAGATTGGGTTGTTTGACCTCTGAGTGGCACTTTTTTGCACACAATGCACTAAATTCTTAGGTCACAAGGAGCCCGGCTGCTCAGAGAAGGTTGGGGGGAGGAGACCCACTGGACAGCTGTTGGAAGAAGATGGTAACCTAACGTCAAAGCCATCCAGAGTATACCGTACACAGGCTATGTCTCTGCCGCACAAGGGGACACGGTTTTACGTCTTATCCGAGGTCAGCGACCTTTACAGGCTATCGGTGTCCTCTGCTGACAGAGGGCAGAGTAGGGAGTTAGCAGAGATAAATCTAAAAGCTGACACAGGCGGGATTCGAACCTGAAACTGCAGATTATGAGCCTGGTGTGCTACCGACTGAGCCACGCCCACCCCATTAAATATTTCGTTTTGATGCTTTACATTCTTCTACATAAGAAATATTTATTTATTACGAAATTTCTCATCCATTGTTATGCCTACGTCTTCATTTAACAAGAAATGGACATCATAAAAAATCCATAAATATTTACATATATATATAATATACACAGTCGTATCAGAATAATATGACCACCTACCTAATAATGGGAATAACTCACCTTGGCCCGGATGACAGCGGTGAGATGGCATGCCTGGAAATGGCAGCCCTGCAAGGTTGCCAGAGGTACACGTGCCCATTCCGACTCCAGCAGAGCATGGAGGTTCCGGAGATGACGTAGTTGTGGGTCCGCATGCAGAACCTGTCGATCCAAATGATCCCACAAGTGCTCTATGGGATTGAGGTCGGGTGATTTCTCCGGCCAAGGGAGAAAGGAGACATCGCTGTCGTCTTCCTGGAACCAGTCACGCACCATCTTAGCGACATGGCAGCTAAGATTACATGGCAGCTATTATTATATAGCATTGTTCTGTTGGTAGACACCATCACCACTAGGGCAAACTTCCAGCATGAAGGGATGCATGTGGTTCGCGAGGATGGACAGGAAATTAATTGAATGGCAAAACCCAGATAAATCGCAATTCAAGGACTGCACGCCATCTATCGAGATAATGCCAAGATTTCCACTAACTACGGTCCAGGGCAAGACAGTACCATATAGATACAGCTCACCCCACGACTACCTAGGGCGAACAGTACTATAGAAGAACAGTACTATAGAAGTTCATTCCTCGGTCAAAACTTAAATTTGATCTATGTCCCAGGGCGCCACAAACTAGGATATAAAATTCAAGTTCCCTCGGATCCCGTGACGGGAGCTCTTAGTCCGGCTCTTCCATCCTGGCCTGTCTGACATGAGCAGCTCTATTCAGAAGAGCCTTCGACTTCATTAAGGCCCTCAAGCCCCTCCCCATCTCGACGAGGTGGCTCCCTATCTGGGGGGGGGGGGGGCGTTGAGCGAGGATAGACAGGTAGCCATTGGCGTTCAGGGACTCATCCAGTGGTACCAGCGGTCCTAGGTCATACCAGGAAAACATCCTCCAGACATGCATACTGCCACCGCCAGCCTGTACTTGACTGACAAGCGTGTCCGGGTGTTGGTTCTCGTATGTCTGACGTCGTATCTACCACCACCCGTCACTTCTGTGGAGTAGAAACCTCGATTCGTCTGTGAAGGCAACCTTTTTCCACTTTTCGACTGTCCAATGACGGCAGTCCTGTTGCGAACTGCAAGCGTCGTTTCCGATGGACCTCGGTTAACGTGGGCGCCTTTACACAGCATCCACTCCGGAGACCCATGCGTAACAGGGTTCGCTCTACTCTTATCGGGGATACGTACATGGGTGCCCCAGCATTCATTTGAGTGGTCAATTGCTGCACTGTTGTGCGTCGATTGCCCTTTACCAATCGACGGAGGCGACGTTCTCCTCTGGGGTCGATGGCCTTTGGGGCTCAACAGTTATGACGTCTGGAGGTACTCAGTGTGCCAGCAGTCCATTCTTGGTACACCCTTACTACAGCACCTCGCGAACAGGCCATGAAGGCTGCTGTTTCCGAGATGCTTCCACCCTTGGGTGGTAGCCGATGATTACTCCTTTTTGAACGTCTGTCAAATCAATACCTCTGTCCATTGCGCTCACGTTACGCACTATGGCTCATCTGTCCTGGCCGGCCACTTATATCTCTGTGCTGTCGACCTTGTCATCTGCACTCTGTGACACACCTGGGCTGGTACACTGTGATTCCGTGGGTGGTCATATTATTCTGATACCACTGTGTACGTTTTTTATTATACAAGGTGATTTAAAACGAATTGAACACTTTCAAAAATTTATTACTCAGTAACTAGGTTATATATGAACATGTAGTCAAAACCAATTTGTAAAGGAACCATCACAGTTATTTTTATAATCCTACAAACGCTCAATATGTTCAATTCTTTTCTATAACTATAGTTACTAAGTAATAAATTTTTGAACGTGTTCAGTTCTTTTTGAATCACTCTGTGCATACATACATGCATATTTCGAAATTTTCACAAAGTTCAATTCAAAAGTAAATTAAAAATATAATAAATATAAAAGTACAAAAATTAATCCAACGTGAAGCGAAAGACGAATGTCGCAAAGATTAACAAGCACACATCAGAATGGACATCGTTCAAATCGATTTGCGCATGCGCCACCTCCAACGATGACCTGAATTTCTTTCTCCTCTTTAAATATTACGTTGGGTTGGGTTACCTCTGAGCGGCACTTTTTTGCACACCATGAGCTAAATGGCCAGGTCACATGGACCCCGAAGGCTCAGAGAAGGCTGGGGGAGGGGACCCACTGGAACAGCTGTTGGAAGACAGATGGTAGCCTCCCGTCAAGGCCATCCAGCGTGTTCTTTAACGTGCACAGCACATGTCTCTCCCGCACACGGAGCCACGGCTTAACGTCCCATCCGACGGACGGCTGCCTTTCCAAGCCCATCGGTGTCCCCTACTGACCGTGGGCAGGACGGGGAATTTTTGCGGAGATAAATCTCAACGCTGACCCAGCTGGGACTCGAACCTGGGAACTACAGATTAAAAGTCTGGCGCGCTACCGACTGAGCCACCCCCGCCCCTCAAATATTACGTAAAATCGAGTTTACGTAATCAAAGTTTACATATTTCAGGAACTGCTTCTATGTCGCACCTGAGTTTTAGATCAATGGGTCTGTGCATGCATTTGTATGTTCTATGAGAAACCAGGACAAGCCCAATAGAGCTTCTAGGTAATATCCGTCCGCTGTGGGTACCTTTTTAAATTTAAATAAAAGAATAGGAAATACAGTGGAGTCGTATCATACAGGCTTGTAACTTACGCGATTTCGGCTATCCGTTCTCGCCCCCTCCCAAAAAAAGAGAGAAAAGTAACCAATTAAGTAGTGCAAGTGAATCCCTCGAATTCCACTCAATCAGCGATAGAGACGTGTATCTGCTGCTCACTTAGTCTCTCATAGAGTGAAAATCTCGCCGCGCTGAGTGTGATTCTGGTGTTTAAAGATAGTTTTTTTGTACAGTCGCCCAAAAAAGTATCCGAACATTATGGTTGATTACAGAATTCAGAAAAAATATCTGGCAACGATTTTTTTTAGAAATTAGTGATCTGGCAACCTTTGCGTCACGTGATTACAGAATTCAGGAAAAATATCTGGAGCGTGTACAGTTGCTGTACACGCTCCAGTTACCGTTCACAGCAAACTGGAGCATGTGCAGTTACTACACACGCTCCAGTTTGCTGTGAACGGTAACTGCACACGCTCAATATTTCCATGAGTGAGCCCACACGATCTAGTATCAAACTAATATGACCACCTACAGTCGCTCAAAAAAGTATCCGAACACCATGGTTGATTACAGAATTCAAAAAAAAATATATCTGACAACGATTTTTTTTAGAAATTAGTGATCTGGCAAACTTCGTGTCACGTGACACGAAGGTTGCCAGATCACTAATTTCTAAAAAAATCGTTGTCAGATATTTTTTCTGAATTCTGTAATCAACCATAGTGTTCGGATACTTTTTTGAGCGACTGTACAACACAGCCCTCTAATAGCAAGCCAACTGCTTCATCTGGTGATCAACCGAAGAAATAGAGATCTGTTCTAAAGCTGGTTGAAAAACTGACTGTGTTGGACATAATGAGTGGTGCATAAATATGGCTGCAATATACGAATCGAAATATCTCAATCTCATGATGTAGCATCTATGATTGTGATGATTGAGCTCATGATGTAGCAACTAAGAACTGATGTGCCATCAAGATTCGAGAGAAATTTGTCAAGCTTTTTTGTGGCATCAGGCGCTCCAATAACTGCTAAGGTGACGACCAAGTGTGTGATAAGACTATAATAGTGAAGACTGAAAGGGCATTAAACATATGGCCGGAACATCTGAACCGTAAAGGTGTGCCTATCGATGGTAACATTTTGTGAAAAAACAACTTAGTCTCTATGAGCTGTTCAGACCATCCTCAAACTTCTTGTCTAAAAGGGAAACCTTTTGATGAGAAGGAATTCAGAGTTCAGTTTAGGAATTACTTCATTCTTCCGTCTCCCTCTTTTTGGGGCGGGGGTGGCTCAGTCGGTAGCACGCCAGGCTTGTAATCTGTAGTTCCCAGGTTCGAGTCCCAGCTGGGTCAGCGTTGAGATTTATCTCCGCAAAATTCCCCGCCTTGCCCACGGTCAGTAGGGGGCACCGATGGGCTTGGAAAGGCCGCCGTCCGTCGGATGGGACGTTAAGCCGTGGCTCCGTGTGTGGGAGAGAGCCATACCCTGTGCACGTTAAAGAACACGCTGGATGGCCTTGACGGGAGGCTACTATCTGTTTCCCAACAGCTGTTCCAGTGGGTCCCCTCCCCCAACCTTCTCTGAGCCTTCGGGGTCCATGTGACCTGGCCATTTAGCCCATGGTGTGCAAAAAAGTGCCGCTCAGAGGTAAAACAACCCAACCCGTCTCCCTCTCTGTTAAGTAATTAAAAATACCGTGTAATCATTTTTTGCATATGTACTCTTTATAATGTAGTGTACATTACTGTATACATTATACCTTTATACATATTAGTGTACAGGGCTGCATGTAAACTCTGCTTTTCGGACAATTTAAGGGATTTTCAACGGTAATTTTGATTATTCTTGCTTTTCGTTTTACGCGCTGACTTCCAAACTTAATCCCCGGGTATGCCGCGGGTCCATTGCATACTGAGAGACAGCTTAACACATAAGGTTTTACATATTGCATCATTTTGATCACACTCCCGATATTTAGACGATCTGAGGAATTGGAAAAAGTAGAATGCAAGTGATTCTACCTTTTCTCTTTTTGAGATGCCAGTTTATTAGGTAGACCCCCTCGTCACATAAATGGTTCATTCCAACACGAAATACGTCATGTGACAGCGTTGTGTGGATAAATCAGGCAGACAGTCTCATCGAGCATCAGTTAGAGTTGGATTGAACTTCAGAATGGGCAAAACGAGCCACCTGAGTGACTTTGAACGTGGCATGATAGTTGGTACTAGGGGTGCTGGTTCTAGATCTCCCAAACGATCGTTCTCCTGGGCTTTTCATGCACAACCTTTTTTAGAGTTTCCCAAGAATGGTGGGAAAAAGCAAAAAACTACCAGTGATTTGCGATCCTGTGGATGAAAACAGCTTGTGGATCAAAGAGGTTAGAGGAGACTGGCGAGAATATTGCAAGCGAACAGATGAGCCATCTTTGGGAATAGCTTATCTTTGGGATGGTTGGTTGTTTTACCTCTGAGCGGCACTTTTTTGCACACCATGGGATAAATGGCCAGGTCACATGGACCCCGAAGAATCAGAGAAGGTTGGGGGAGGGGACCCACTGGAAGTGGTGTTGGGAGACAGATGGTAGCCTCCCGTCAAGGCCATCCAGTGTGTTCTTTAACGTGCACAGGGTATTGCTCTCCCGCATACGGGTCCACGGCTTAACGTCCCATCCGACGGACGGCGGCCTTTCCAAGCCCATCGGTGTCCCCTACTGACCGTGGGCAGGGCGGGGAATTTTGCGGAGGCTTATCTTTGGGATGAGGAAGTAAGAGCTGTTCGCAGCGAAATAGTGCCGCCGTCCAATTTGCAGCAATTGCGCGACACAGTCGTTTCCACATGGTACAACATTCCTGAACAACGCATTCTGCATCTTGTAAGTTCCATGCTGTGGCAAATGCGGGGTGTTCTGAAGGCCAAAGGAGGAACAACATGCTACTAGATAAGTGCACCTACTAAACTGGCATCTCAGTGTATTCACTCATTATCCATATATTCTTAGTTTTGACGCATTATTATGATTTGAAATAGAATTCTAAGCAGCAGCTTTGATTAAAGTACAGGATGAAGAGCTTCTTGGGAAGTTTCCTTTTTCTGCTGATGTTTCTCTCTGTACGAAGAGGATAGAATGGGAAATATTTTGCCGCACTTTTTTGCTCATCAATCTTTAATTTTGATTTCTATTCTTTTTTTATTTCTTGTGCTTTTGCTATTTAGCTTGTCGTAAATATATAAATAATTATAACACTACAGATTTCACTTTATCGTCTGTCTGTTTGCAGATATTCAACTTTTAGCTTTAAGAGCTAAATTAAAGATTCTCTTTGGGATTCGATAGGCATTCATGACATTGAGATATTTCAATTCGTATTTTCTGAATATCCCAATAGTTTTATTAGTGCCGTCTAATGGTAAAATTTTTTTGAAAATGTCAAAACTTCAAACGAATATTGCAAATGATCTAGTAATAAAATGTAACTTTATTTAACTAGAATAAAATGCAATATACAAATAAACAAAACCAAAACATAAAATATAAATGTTGTGAGTACAATAGTAACCAAAGGGTCACCAGACCCGTCCAGGTTACGGGCGGGGGTGGCTCAGTCGGTAGCGCGCCAGGCTCGTAATATGTAGTTCCCAGGTTCGAGTACCAGCTGGGTTAGCGTTGAGATTTATCTCCGCAAAATTCCACGCCCTGCCCACGGTCAATAGGGGACACCGATGGGCTTGGAAAGGTCGCCGTCCGTCGGATGGGACGTTAAGCCGTGGCCCCCGTGTGGGGAGAGCCATACCCTGAGCACGTTAAAGAACACGCTGGATGGCCTTGACCGGAGGCTACCATCTGTCTCCCAACAGCTGTTCCAGTGGGTCCCCAACCTTCTCTGAGCCTTCGGGGTCCATGTGACCTGGCCATTTAGCCCATGGTGTGCAAAAAAGTGCCGCTCATAGGTAAAACAACCCAACCCGTCCAGGTTACACATACTAGAATAATTTAAAACTTGGCATCTTCATAGCTTAAATAATAGACGATGCGGGCCATTGACATATAAGATATGGAAATTAATATTTACATCTTCCTCTTTTACTAAAAATATACATTAAGCAAACAGAAAGTTAAAGCATTGAAATACAACCAAAGAGAATGAGGCTAATGAAATGGGACGAAGGACTCGATATCAAACATACTCAGCAAGTATAATTTTAATTTTTGTTTCCATTTTGCCTCAGAGCTTTCGTTCCTCAGATTTATGTCTAAAGAATTGAAAAAACTAGGAGCCACATAATAAAAATGCTCTGCATTATACTTTTGTGTGCCATTGGCACCATAAATAAATAACCACGACATCTTAAATTTTTCTTACTATTATTTTTTTTGAATCCAATGTTGATATTTAAACAAAAAGAGCAATATTCAAAACATGCAATAATTGTCTTACATTCATAATAATAAAAAATAATAATAAATACCCCCTCAAGCAGCTGCTTGCCACAGAGGTCTTACAGGAGTCTGTCAGTTTATATGCCATAGTAGAAGATCTGTGAGGATGGCAGGACCTCAGCAGAAAAACAACACATACAACCATGCTTGGACATACTTCAGGAGGGAACACAAATTTTACAATTCTCTTATGGAGACTTTTTTTTTAATTAGTTTTTAGATTCCACCCCAACTACATACGGCATATTGGAGTCTAGCATAGACCCAAGAAAAATATAAGGTTTCTAAAAATTTTAGAGATACCATTTTTTTTTTAGTTTATAAAATCTGTATAAAATATATCTTAATTTGTTCAATAGAGAGTTAACATGAGTTGTCCAGTTCAATTTAGGTTGGGTTGTTTTACCTCTGAGCGGCACTTTTTTGCACACCATGGGCTAAATGGCCAGGTCACATGGACCCCGAAGGCTCAGAGAAGGTTGTGGGAGGGGACCCACTGGAACAGCTGTTGGGAGACAGATGGTAGTCTCCCATCAAGGCCATCCAGCGTGTTCTTTAACGTGCACAGGGTATGGCTCTCTCCCACACACGGAGCCACGGCTTAACGTCCCATCCGACGGACGGCGGCCTTTCCAAGCCCATCGGTGTCCCCTACTGATCGTGGGCAGGGCGGGGAATTTTGCGGAGATAAATCTCAACACTGAACCAGCTGGGACTCGAACCTGGGAACTACAGATTACGAGCCTGGCGCGCTACCGACGGAGCCACCCCCGCCCCCAGTTCAATTTAGAATCTTCAAAAACACTCAAAATTTTGTATTCTTGTCCCTGTTCAATTAATTCACAAGAACATTCATCATTACTTGTGGTGCTTGACGTATTGTGGAGTTTCACCATTAATTTTAAAGATTTAGCTTCCAATTCAAATAAAATAAGTTAGCTTTTTTAATATTTAGTTTAATTTTATTATTATTAAACCATCTGTGCAAGATAAATAGATCTCTTTCTATTTCTTTTTTAATTTTTTAATATTATCAGAAGAATAAATGACACCAGTGTCGTCTGCAAAAGTAACATCAGCAAAAACTGCAAAAAGCATCAATTAGATGAAATCTTGATCGGCGGTCGGTAGCTCAGTGGTCCAGAGCACGTGACATGATATCAAGAGGTCATGGGTTCACTCCCACCGGCTGAAGACAATTTTTCCTCTAAAATTGATCAACGTTTTCACAGTAATATCTTCCTTCACAATGAGATTACCGTTTAGTTTCAATGAACATACGTACATATAATATATATGCGAGAAATGAAATATTTGTTTGCCGAATGTCATAAGAGATTTATGTTGGCTGCAATGATTGCACGTTAAATCATAGAACGCAACTCTTTTAGAAGAAAAGCGAAAAATTCTTTTTCGTTGTAGAAAAATTTTTCGTTGTAGATTCTTTTTCGTTGTAAAATAAAATATTTTTCTTTGCATTTACCTAATCATCAAGTATTTTGAATTTTCATTGTTAGAGAGTGCTAAAAGCGGAAAATAAAAATCTTAATTCTCTTTGAAATGAGCATCCCATATTCGCCAGAGGCAGGGCAAGGGTTGAGTTGGGTTGTTTTACCTCTGAGCGACACTTTTTTGCACACCATTGGCTAAATGGCCAGGTCACAAGAAACCCCCGAAGGCTCAGAGAAGGTTGGGGTAGGCTACCCACTGGAACAGCTGTTGGGAGACAGATGGTAGCTTCCCGTCAAGGCCATCCAGCATGTTCTTTAACGTGAACAGGGTATGGCTCTCCCGCACACGGGGCCACGGCTTAACATCCCATCCTACGGACGGTGGTCTTTCCAAGCCCATCGGGTCCCCTACTGACCGTGCGCAGGGCGGGGAGTTTTGCGGAGACAAATCTCAACGCTGACCCAGCTGCGATACTAACCTGGGAACTACAGATTAGCATGTTCTGGTGCCTGGCGCGCTACCGACTGAGCCACTCCCGCCCCTAGGAGGGGCAAGCTCCTCCCCTTTCAGAATGTTAGTAAGGGTAAAAGAAGCAGAAAAATATTAAAATTATTTATATTTAATATTATACTGCATTGGAAATCAGTTTCATGCCCTCACACCTAGATTATTTTCTAGATCTCTGCCTGTCCAGAGGAGATATGTTATTCTTGTAGTTCAGGATACAGTCTTACCCTTTCTGTTGGCCATATAAGTTCTTATTAACTCACCATCGGTTTCACGATAACTTATCGTTTGCAGAAACATCTATGTAGGCGTCTTCAAAACACTTATCTCACAGAGGATAATATCTCTGACAGCATTAACAGTATTTCGGTTTCTTGCGATGCAGTAGTGAAACTAGCGAGAATGTAATGCGCATCTTCAATAACACGAAAACTATTCCTCGAGAATGGAGCGTAAGAAAATGACAGGTATTTGAAGTGAACCATTTCAAATGGGGCAATATCTTTCAGGATGCAGAACTCCATAGAATTCATCATTCAACCTTTTTATGAAGGATATAAATATAAACCGAAAGCACATCTCTTTATTCAATGAACGTTCACACTAAGTAATCAAAAGGGAACAGTTGTCGATAAACTAAAAAACGTGAAAAAAGATGCACAGATAGTGTGAAGACGAAGAAGAGGAGGAAGGAGTCCATGGAAGGTGAGACTTGTTTATTCCCTTATGGTGAGCTCTGCACATGTGCAATAGAAATAGCGGGAGAAGGGTGAAGAGCGTGGGAAAGAGCAGATGTGGGAGTAAGAAATAAGATGCAGGACTTTTAGAGTGTGATTTGACTCAATTCCTCTCTTTTTCTCTGCGATGGAGGAATGAAAAGCGAATGTGTCTGTGAAGCCGTCAAACTCGATCAATTTTCCATTTCTTTGGGAGCGCAAATTTTCTGCTGGATTCTCGTAAATCATGAGTGAAATGTCTCCCAACATTTCCTGAATTCTTCCATTCTTTTCGACTTCTTTTATTTGGGGGAGAGAAACCGAGAGCCTTAAAGATGGCTTTTTGATCCCAAGAGAAATCTAGATTTGGGAATCGATAAGCGATGACGTTATTCGTATTGCTTCATTACTGGGAAGAAAATACCGGAGTGAATTGTTTCCCGAACTTGACAAACAAATGATTCTGCTCTTATAAAAAAAAATCATTTCGTTCTGGAATGAGTAGTAAAGGTAATTTTTCCTCTGCCTTCAGTGCCTGTTGTATTTATTTCACTATTTGTGTAATAAATAATTCCATAAACAGTAAAGTTGGAAAGCGTCTTGAAGTAAATGAAACACAAATATTTCTGGCACTCCACGTTTAATAAACTATTCAACTTTAATTTTTGTTAGCATTCAATATATTAAATTGGGTTGTTTTACCCTTGAGAATTCCAGTAAAGGTAAGAGAGGCCAAAAATGAATAAACTTGGGCATATTTCACTTATTTTTCATGAGGTTTTTCAAAATATGAAGGGAGGGGGATATGACACTGTAATGAAAATCCAATGTTTTTCCCTCCCCCCAGCCATTTACATTTTTCCAACTAGATTGCGTCGCTTACCCTTCCTTCCCTGATCTGTTCCTAGATCCAGGGCGGGGGTGGCTCAGTCGGTAGCGCGCCAGGCTCGTAATCTGTAGTTCCCAGGTTCGAGTCCCAGCTGGGTCAACGTTGAGATTTATCTCCGCAAAACTCCCCGCCCTGCCCACGGTCAGTAGGGGACACCGATGGGCTTGGAAAGGCCGCCGTCCGTCGGATGGGACGTTAAGCCGTGGCCCCGTGTGTGGGAGAGCCATACCCTGTGCACGTTAAAGAACACGCTGGATGGCCTTGACGGGAGGCTACCATCTGTCTCCCAACAGCTGTTCCAGTGGGTCCCCTCCCCCGACCTTCTCTGAGCCTTCGGGGTCCATGTGACCTGGCCATTTAGCCCATGGTGTGCAAAAAAGTGCCGCTCAGAGGTAAAACAACCCAACCCTAGATCCGGATCTGGTCCCTTCTACGTATCCTCGTCTAAGTCCTTCTATGTGAGAGCAGAAAGATCTTTCAATCCATTACACAGATATAAGAATTGTTCACTCTTCATCTGAATGACCTTTACAATAATCAGTATGAGATGTAATATATGAATATGTTATGCAATCCTCAATCTTTTTATCTTTGTCGAAAAAAAAAATCATAGTTTTAAATAAAGAGGTATTTTTCGAACCAGCCAGTATAAATTTTACCGGATGCATAGATATAACTTAAAACGTTGCATACTTAATTGCTATTGTTATTTCATCAACAAAATCGTTTTGTTTTACCCTTAAAAATCTGCAGTCATAATTAGAAAATCCCCAGGTATTATTTGTTCAATAACACTACAGCATATATACATATATGTAAAGTTTATTTCCTCTTTATATCAAATAATTATTTTCTGTTAAAATGCTTAAAAATGTCTAACTTTATTCTTACAGTCTGAGTTCCAAATTAACGTAAATATTCATGGAAGAAAGAATATAACTTCAATGGTGTTTCAAATAAAAATAATTTTCTTGAAGTGACTGTAAAAAAATAGTTCATCTGGAAAAGTAGATAAAAAGACATAGACACGTGGAGAGCAGGAATTATATAAAGGGAAACTCTTAGTAGCAATGACTTCTACTAATGAGCGCTAAGATTTGGTCTATTAAAGCAGCCTCAGTCTCCAGAAATTAAGTTTACCTAGAACAGTCAGTCTTTAGTTCTCTCTTTTGAGAAAGATCTATTTGACGAGTTGTTAGCATTCAGTATATTAAATTGGGTTTTCTGCTTCTTAGCGGCACCTTTTTTGCAAACAATGGGCTAAATGACCAGGTCACTAGAACCCCGAGGGCTCAGAGAAAGTTGAGGAAAGGGGACCCACTGGACAGTTGTTAGGAGTTAAGGCCATCCAGCGTGTTCTTTAACGTGCAGAGGGAATGGTTCTCCTGCACACGGTGCCTCGCCTTTCATCCCATCCGACGGACGGCGGCCTTGCGGAAACAAATCTCAACGCTGGCACAGTTCGAACTCGAACTTAAGAACTACAGATTATGAGCCTTCCGAGCTACCTGTTGAATCACCCCCGCCTCAGTCTGTATATTCAGTATCCAAAAGAAAATGTTAATTTTTTTTTTCAGTTTAAACTGATAAGTAAAAATGCTTGTAATTAAAAAGGTTAGAATGAAATCAGATGCAATTGTAGTAAAAGTTTTGTGTAACAGTATTACCAAGTTATGCAACATTTTAAAACAAAATTATATCTATAATGTTTTCATCAGTTTTGAGTGATTTTTGAGCGCGTGAGTGTATTTGTATGCTATTGTGTACTATTCCTTTGCTCCTCGGTCTTGTATCATTTTTTGCAATAAGGGGGAAAATGAATCATATTTAAAATAATTTAATTGGGACTATGTACGTTTTTCAACGCAAATTTTGTTCATACCCATGTGAAAGCAACTTAACAATATTTTATGAAGAAAATGGTAAAAATAATTCAGTCCAAAATGTCTAATTATATATTGTGTAAATCGAAAAATATGCCAGATATTTTTTATACCGTATTTCTTCGATTCAAAACGCACTTTTTTCCCCATATAAACGTCTCTAAAAACGGGGTGCGTCTTGGAATCGATGGCGTCTTAGAATCGCAGTTTTTTCTTTTTTTTTTTTTCCAAATATTTCCGCGCTTTGCACACGGCATCACACGTTTTGTTTTTACGCGGAAATCCCGCCTCCAAGTTTGACCGGTATCGCATTCTCCAATTCCATTGGAGAATAAAGTGGTGTGGGTATTTTCCACACTAGCTGTCTTTTGACTGACAACCTTCCGCTGACACTTTCCGGAAAAATTAAGAAAGCGCTGGCATCAAAATTGACGGAATGGATATCAACAACTTGGAAGTTAATTCCAGAAAGAATAGTGCAGCACTCAGTTAAAAAATGTTGCTTCACCAACGCTCTCGATGGCTCAGAAGACGATATATTATGGGATAATGAAGATAAAGACGGCTCAGAAGAATCAGACTCTGAATGTGAAGTAGACTCTGATATTGACAGCTCGGAAGAATCAGACTCTGATATTGATTCAGAAGGAAGTGATGAATAACATAAATAAAAATAATAAATACCCCCTCAAGCAGCTGCTTGCCACAGAGGTCTGACAGGAGCCTGTCAGTTTATATGCCAGAGTAGAAGGTCTGAGAGGATGGCAAGACCTCAGCAGAAAAACGATACAAACAGCCATGCCTTACCCGGGGCTCAAACCCAGTTCCCGTAGATCAGTAGCCAAGCGCGCTAACCCCTCGGCCACGGGACGGCTGATGAATAACATACCTACTGATAAATACGTACTATTGTTGTTAGCAAATTAAATTCTATTATAATAAAAATATTTGTTAGATATATTTTAGCGTTTTATTTATTTTTTCTCAGAATCAAAGATTTTTTTCTGTTGGTGGTACTGAAATTAAGGTGCGTCTTTATAATCGATGGCGTCTTGGTATCGAAGAAATACGTTTTCAACAAGTTAAAATCCATGTATATGGTGATGCACATTAACGGAAATGAAAATATCACCCCCCCCCCCCCCGAGAAATTTCTTGCTGGGTGAGTTTTCAGTACGCCACTGCACATCCTATTTATAATCAATTTTTTACATAGATCAAAGAAAGATTTAGCTACCATATCCCCACGGTATGTTATTAAATGAACTATTATTATATGCAAATAAGAGGGGCGATTTTAAAATAGTTTTCCTCTTATCTTTCAAATAGAACAGACTGGAAAAATAAAAAAAAATGTATTCTACAGGGATCAATGTTTTGATCATGTCTCTGATATATATTAATGTTATTCGTAATTCAAAGCATATTACAACATAAGAACCTATGCTAAAGATACTTCATTAACGTTTAATTACAATACTTAATCTATTCTTGAAGACGATATTTGACGTGTTTAGTGTCTTGGCTACTGATCAAAGGGACCTGGTTTCGAGCCCTAGGTAAGACATGGATGCTTGTATTGTCTTTCTGCTGAGGTCTCGCCTTCCTCACAGATCTTCTAGAATGGCGTATAAGCTGGCTCTTGTCAGACCTCTGTGGCAAGCAGCTGCTTGAAGAGGTATTTATTTATTTACTTATTTAATGATAGTGAAAAATGTTCAGGCAGGTTGTGGTTCAGTTAATCTGAATGATTGCTGTCTTGAGCAGGTGTCTCAGTTTAATTATCTTGGGAGCTATGCAACAGATACTGATGATGTGCGTCGTTAGATAAATAGAAGAATAAAGATTGCTGCCGGAACTTTTAAGAATCTATGGAGAGTGTGGAGAAATAGGCGTATACACTTAAAGACTAAAATTAGGCTGTATAATAGTTTGGTTCTTTCTAGGGTTAGTTATGGTAGGAAACTTGGACACTTTGTAAACAAGATAACAGGAAACTTGATGCTTTTGATTTTAGATGCTTACGCAGTATCTTGGGCATTACGTGGTTCGACTTTGTGAGCAATAATGAGGTTAGGCAAAAGAGTAGACAACCTCCTTTGAGTACCATATTGTGCAGAGAGAGAGATACGTTGGTTTGGCCATGTTGCTCGTATAGTTATTTATATTTTGGCGAATAGGGTTAGGTACAGTGTGCCTAAAGGCCGCAGAAAGAGATGGCGATCTAGGATGCGGTGGGCAGACAATGTCAAACAGGACCTTGTTAGAATTGGTGTGCAGTGGCCAGATGCAGATAGCTGAAGACAGACGTGTTTGGAGAACTAAATTGTTTAAATCTAATCTAAACTAAATTGTTAATCTGATTGGAATTCCGTAACCCATGGCTGCTTGAGGATGATGATGATGATATAATGTGCTACTGCTGTGGCAACGAGATCTTTAGCAACCTACACAGATCTCACGCCGTGAGCGGAAAAGCCATCCCTGTGTACAGTCGCTCAAAAAAGTATCCGAACACTATGGTTGATTGCAAAATTCAGAAAAAATATCTGGCATTGATTTTTTTTAGAAATTAGTCATCTGGCAACCTTCGTGTCACGTGACACGAAGGCTGCCAGATGACTAATTTCTAAAAAAATCAATGGCAGATATTTTTTCTGAATTTTGCAATCAACCATAGTGTTCGGATATTTTTTTGAGCGACTGTACGTTAAAGAACACTCTGGATGGCCTTCACCAAAGGCTACCATTTGTCTTCTAACAGCTGCTCCAGTGATTCACCATCCTTCTCTGAGTCTTTTTGACCTGACCATTTAGTCCACTGTGTGCAAAAATGTGCCGCTCAGAGGTAAAACAACCCATCCCAGCAGTCATGTGATGCTTGCTCTCATTCTAGTTGCTATTGAATGCAAACCCACGGAATTCTCATATTTTTTCAAAACTTTTTTTATTGTTAGAGATTTTTAGTGCTTTAATCATGACGAAAAAGGAAAGAAGATGGTAACATTGCTCAACTCCTTTATAAACGAACTAAAATTGATTTGGAGATAAAAATGAACTTGATAAAGTAATATGTAAGTGGACGAAGCTTATCGGCTACAACGCGCGATCTCAGTTTCTAATTATTTCTCTTAATCGTGCTTCATACGAAAGTAACTTATACTTCCAACTACTTCAAATATTTGGTAAGACGCAACGTAAGATCTAACACTTGATTGCAATGTGTAGGCTGTAGGGATGATTGATGAGTGGAATTCTGACTTACTGTAGGGATGATTGATGGGTCAAATTGTAATGGCTGCAGGGATGATTGATGGGTCAAATTCTGACTTACGTAAAAATCGACTTACGTAAAGATTTGAGGAACGGAACGTTTACGTAAGTGTCTGTATACAAAAGCGACCGAGAGAGCGGAAGAATGAAAGAATAATAAAGGAAAACCGTAAGCATGAACACTCATCATTCTTCCTGGATATTCTTGCTAGTCAATGAGATGGTGATGCGAAGATGATCAATGATCGACGATGGTGACGATGCGATGATGGTGATGCGAAGATGACGCAATGATCGACTTGCTAGTCGATGAAAATGGTGATGCGAAGACGATGAATGATGGCGATGATGATTAGTACAGCGATCGTGTGATGAACCGAGGAAATGTTTGTTCTTGCCTTTTAAAGCACAGGGATTTGCAGCACTGTTAGCGCGCTTGGCTACTGATCTAAGGGACCTGGGTTCGAGCCCCGGATAAGGCATGGATGTTCGTATCGTTTTTCCTGCTGAGGTTCGGCCATCCTCACAGATCTTTTACTGTGGCGTATAAACTGGCGGCTCCTGTCAGACCTCTGTGGCAAGCAGTTGCTTGAGGGGTATTTATTTATTTATTAGAGCAAGTCCGACTAGCATTGCCACAAAATAACACAGTCACACGTGTTTAGCTGTTTTCCAACCAGAGACTTTTCTTTTTGATTTCGAAATGAAAGTGCGGCCGAGTTCGTATAATTGAATTCTCGTTAGTTAAATACGCTTAGGAGGCGCTCCAGTGCAAACAGTTTGTGCTTTACGTTCTAATGGTTCTAATCGAGTGAATTATAATAGTAGTCTGTGAAACTATTTTCAGGGATTTAACTGCATTTTTAAATCAGTTATTTTGTGTTAAATTATAAGCTCGTTTCCTGTGATGGACAAAAGATTAAGTATCTAGAAGGTTTTGTGCAACATTCTAGTTTTTAAAGATTGCTTTACCCGCCTTGCTGGTAAGGGATCCGATGTGTCACTTCTCTGAAAGGAGCTAGAGAAGCGAGCCAAGAACGGGGATCCAGGGAGGCTGAGCTACCTTCGATTGAGCAGAATTAGATGCCTACTCCGCAAGGGTGGAGCCTCAGTATATATATAATGATAGATAGAGATGTGCATATTTGACAGCTTGAAAAAGGTTCTCTTTGAAGCTTCGGCTTCGGGTTAGGGATGAAACTTTGATCCATGATAGTTATGACCCGTCATTTCAGTAACAGATATTTTTGCTTGCAATGTTACCAAAAGCACTAATATAAACATGATGCACTATCACGTTTTTCTTTAAAGCACTGTATTTTTTCTCAAACAGCCCTGTAATTGAAAAACGTAACAGAAAAATGACTGAAAATGAAAAGATGAAACTTTTAAAGTTTCTTTTATTGTGTCAGCGATAAAAATGTTTTCCGTGTTAGTTTTTTTCCTTAAATCTAATCTCATTACTTAACAAACTTATAACCAGCATAAATTGAAGTGATATTAAGAGGATGACTGACTGCTCTCTGTTGTACAAATTTCACACTAGCTAATAACGTCGGTTTGAACTTGATTGGCGTTCGGTGTGCTACAAAAGGTTTCGCTCGTGTCAGACGATACTAATCTTATCAACGAAAATTTTAATTACTTAAATTCCACGAGGTAAGAAAACTAAAAATGATTAATTTATTTATAACGTAGATGGTAGGCACTGCTCGCGAGAGACTGGCAACATCAAATACCATCTCATAACTATAATAGGCTTTCATTTTAATGAGAAACGTTTTTAAAACTTTTTGTACGCAATTTGATTTAGTTTATTCCCTAAGCTCATTATGGGAAGAGCACTCGTTTGCACTTTCTCTCTCTTTGAATCTGTCAAACGATACTTGAGAAGTTTTTTTAACGAGTGTCTTCTGTGTCAGCCACTTGTAATCGTATGCGTTGGCATCAAAAAGTGTAAATTTAACAGACAAGTAGAAATAACTGAGGTTAAACTCGAAAAGGACTACTATACTGCCTTACCAAAATATTCCAGAATTTCCATGTTATCTAAAGAAGAATCTAATTTCGAAGCTATACAGGGTGATTCAAAATTTATCGTTCAAATTTCGTGGGGAGGTAGGGAATACGTCAGGAAACCGATTTCACATAGGAAAGTATGTCCGCAAATGTACGCATGCGTATGTAGAGGGCGCTGTGTGTACCCAACCAGTGTACAGCTCGCCCGACCACTCCCGCTGTCATCAGTGTACGAGCTGACTTACTAGTGATAAGATGAATCGTTTTACGCATCAAGAGCTAGCGGATATGCATCTCGCATATGGGGCAGCTGGCAAAAGCGGCCGCCGAGCTACGAAGACCGATACTCCAACAGAAGAATACCGCAGCATCAAATGTTTGCACGTGTGCATCGCAATCTGCGCGAATCATCATCGCAATCATCGCAACCTACTGTGAACCTGTACTTTACCTTGTTGGAATAAAAGTCACATTCGTTACCACTTAACTGTACTGTTTCCTTGTGTTCACTTTGTGTCCATTTTGTTCATGTAGATGACGTTTGCGGACATACTTTCCTATGTGAAATCGGTTTCCTGACGTATTCCCTACCTCTCAACGAAATTTGAACGATAAGTTTTGATTCACCCTGTATAACTTCTAAAATAGGCATTTAATGCAAAAATCTGACTGAAGATAAGGTAATAATCATATCTATTTAAGTTTTGATTTTTAAAAATTCGTTCAGTATTTCTGGAGTTATGGAAACTGGAGAATGAAAAAATTTTTTTTCTAAAATTTTTTCTAAACTGAATATTTATTTAATTATATGGTTTTAAACAATACTTATTAAGTTTCAATTCATTTCTCAGGTAAATTGTTACGACGCATTGTTGTTGTGAAATATTCTGGCTTCCATAATTCTTTACATACCGAACGCATATTTTTGAAAATCTAGATTTAAACGGATTTGATTATTATCTTTAATTTATTTTCAGTCGCATTTTGTAATTAAATGCCTATTTAAGGAGTTATAGACATCGAAGTTAGATTCCTATTAACATAACGAAAGATCTTTGCAATCACAGTGTCTTGATTACAGTGGGCAACAAATTTTCATAAAAATCATGCCTCTGAGATAAAAGTAGCCATTTCTTTAAGATTTCAAGGTGCTGAACACGAATATGACAATGAAAATGCAAAATTGGCTGCGATTTCTGAGAAATCCGTAGTAGTTTCTTATATAACAGAGTAATACGTACATATGACATTTATCGATAAAACTCCCCTTCTACTTCCGACGTCGCCTTGCCCGTCGCCTGTACAGCTGCTCAGGACCATTTCTGGCGAGCGTCCAACAGTAGTCAGGCAACATTGAAGTGGACCAGTTTCCCTGGTATCTTTTTTTTCCATCGTTGCAATGTTCTGGTGAAAACGTTCACCGTGCTCATCACTAACCATACCGCAGTTGTCGGTGAAGAAATCTAAGAGGGAATGGAGAAAGTGGATCTTTAAGATCATATTGCAGCCATGTTTGTGATACAGAGACAACATGTCCTTAACCTGTTTCTTGTAGTTGTCAGCCCTAAAATTCCCGAGGAATTTAGTTGACACCAGATGAAACGCGTTCCAAGTAATTTTCTCGTCACTCTGAAGCAGGTTGTCGAACATCTGATCTCTGAACAGCTCGCGAATCTAAGGACCCACAAAAACTCTCACTTTAATTTTCGCTTCGCTGAGTCGAGGGAATTTATCAGCCAAGTAATTGAAAGCTGATGCAGTCCGGTCCATGGCTTTTACAAAGTTTTTCATCACACCAAGTTTGATGTGTTGGGACGGTAGCAGATATTTTGTGCGTTTCTACCAGTGCTGGGTGTTTCACATTCTTCTCTCCGACCTTCAGAGATTTCCTCTGAGGCCAGTTTCTCTTCACGTAGTGCAAAGTCTTTGCTCGGCTGTCCCATTCACATAAGAAACAGCAGTACTTCGTATATCCCAGCTGCAGACCCATCAACAGAGCCTCTACCTTCAAGTCACAATAGAGATGTCAGCCACACTTGTTGAATTGAAGATAGGTCAATAGCTGTTTTAGGTTGTCGTAGGTTTTTTTATGTAGACAGCATGTCAAACCAGAATGGATGGAAGTCTATTTCCATTATGCAGCAACACCACCTTGAGACTCAATTTCAAGGAGTCTATGAATAATCGCCATTCTTGAGGGTCATGTTTGATTCTGAGTGCATTTATCAGGCCATCTACATCAGAGCAAAAAACAAGGTCATCTTCCTTTCTGAAGTAAGGCGCAAACTGCTCATGATGAGTTCGAAATGAAGTCACTCAGGCATTTTCCCTGAGAAGATTCCATTAAGTCTTGATCCAAGTAACTCTGCTTTGGCCTTGGACAGCTCCAGATTGTGAACAAGATCATTCATTTATTCTTTTTCGGTGCAGATGATGCACTGTGGCAGGCATAAGGTCATCATTAGACACCGAAGGTTGCGGAGAACCCGAAATCAGTACACTTCCCTCCTCATCATCTGAATCAATTGAAACTTCTTTTGGAGGTTTGGGAATGGGAAGACCTTTGCTGTGCAGAACTGTCGGTATGTCAATTGTATATACAGGTACGTTATTGTCCACTTTTTTTCCTTGTGATGCCTCCAGAAACAGGTGGAAACATACATAGGTAGCAGTCATTTGTGTGATTGCTTGGCTCTCTCCAAAACATAGGAATAGCAAATGGCATCACCACTTTTTTGCCTTTCAGCCACTTCGGAAGATTTCTTGCACATGTACTGCAGCATACATGTGGGGCCCAGGCCTTGTCCTTGCATCCAAAATAAAACTCATACACCGCTTTCACTATTGAAGCGATGGCCCTTTTCTGGCTTGCAAACATCACTTCCCCACAAATGTAACAAAATGTATCTGCACTATTAACACAGTTACTGCTGGATTAAAACTACAAGGTGCAACTTGTGTTGTACTTATGACTCAGGGGATAATGGGAGTCACTCAAAAGACTTGCTCACCCTACGAGACGTCGCTTACAACTAACGATCGCATCATCTTTTGTCTGTGATCGTAAAGCCGCGATGTTGATTCAACTACATTGCATCAGACAATGATGCAATCCTCCTGGGGTTGTGTTTATGGAGGGCTGATGGCAATACAACGCAATATGTTGCAATCTGGAGTTTAAAATACAGCGTTGCAAAATGGTTAGCTATGTACTCAATGCAGACTGAGTCATTTATACATGACCATCTCTGTCTCTCTTAAACAAGAGCCAATCGACAAATTTTATTGTCATTTTCTTGTTCAGCACCTCGAAATTAATAAAGATTGGGTATTTTCATTTCAAAGCCTTTTTCTGTGTTGCCCATTGTTATTTGTAGACTGGGTTGTTTTACGTGAGCTGCACTTTTTTTTGCCCGAAATGGGATAAACCGACAGGTTATAAACTCTCAAGGGCTGAGAGAAAATGAGACAAGAGGATCCACTGGACAGTTGAGAATAGTTGAAAGCCTCCCATTAAGGTCGTCCGTGTGTTCTTTAACGTGCACAATGTATGGCTCTCATGAAGAACATGATGATGCTTTTTATCACCGAGGATAGGTGATGAAGATCTTAAATGTAAATAAATATTTCCCTCAAGCAGGTGTTTTCCACAAAGATCTGATAGGAACCTGCCAGTTTAATACGCCATAGTACAGAACGGAGATAAATCTAAAATTGAAACAGTTGGGGCACAAATTGACTCTGCCCCAGGTTGTGATAGTATTTGAGAGTCAGTGGGGAAGAAAGTGGCTGCTCGCCACTATGCCAGTTAAGGCTTAAAGGTTTCTCATACAACACACAAACATTTCGACAAGCGATTTGCTTATTTATCAAGTCCACTGAACGTTATGCCAGTTATGGTTTTTTTTTAATGAAAGTGTTATATACGAAACTGTGTATAATACATACATATAAATAAAGCAAAAAATTCAAAAAATACCTATCTTCCTATATGGCCCTAAAAAGTAGAAAATAAACCTAATCGTATCGATGGTGCAATCAGTCGCTGAGTTCGCATTCACTTCAAAGGAAGATAGGGCGCCGGCAATCTTGTCAAGTAGGTAAATTAGCGCCCTCTCTTCCTTCGAAGCGAATACGAACTCAGTGACTGATTGCACCAACGATATGTTTTAAGTTTATTTTCTACATTTTAGGGCCCTTTAGAGAGATAGATATTTTTTTTTAAATTTTTAATTATATTTTCCTTTGCTATCCCTAAAAACACCTACCTTCGAAAACTTTTATACATGACTTATAAACATCGAGAACATTTATCCACCCTTTTGGAGTACGTTTGAGGTAGACTACGACATTGGAGACATCAGAAGATTTAATTTGAGATACGACTCGTTAAAGTAGACCCCCGTGAAAATCCACCCCCACATTTTATCAGGGGGAAATAGTGGGGAGGAAATTCGAAATAGTTAACGAACGCCATTATACGAGCTTTCATTTGACACCTAACTTAACTGTAGGCTCTCGAGTTCGGAAGACATAGTACAACAACTTTCATATTTTCTGTTTTTTAGGAGAAATAATGCACGGGGGTGGTTAGTTTTTCAAAGGGTAAGACATTCCCAGCGTCACAAGCTTTCATTCGACACATAGCTCGTTACTTTCGGCACTCGCATTCAGGAGATGCATCTTTAAGAATAATTTTTACATTTCCCCTTTTTTTAGGGGAGAAGAAAGCATTCCCCGCATCAGAAGCTTTCATTTGACGTTTTGCTTGTTGCTTTCGGCCTTCATGTTCTGGAGATGTACCTTAAGAATAGTTTTTCCTATTTCTCCCTTTTTTAGGGGAAAGAAATCATGAGGGGGTCCAATTTTTCATAGTCTATGACACTCCCAGCGTCACAAGCTTTCATTTGGCACATAAATCATTAAGTTTCCGCATCGCGTTCCAAAGATATGGTGGAACAGTATTTTGTCAAATCCACAAACCGACCAACAGACAGTTGTCAATGCCAAAAGCAATAGGAAGATGGTAAAAAAAAGTAATTGGATTATAGATCAGTAAAATATTTTTATGTAATGGTAGTTTTTTCCTGATGAAATGTTTCATTCATTTCTAAAACGTCCTTTCAGCGTTTCTGAAATCGGTAAATCAATTTTTCCTACAACGTGGACACAACTATTTTCTACAACCTAAAATATCTTCTAACTCCATCAACCTTTGATCGTCTCTAGGCAATTATCCGGGGCAATTATTGTAGGGAATTGAGAAGCAAAAACTGCTGAACATAAGGACGCATTACCACTTCACGTGCCTTGGGGCACTTGAGGTGTAAATAATGAAGAATATGGATTGTGAGGAAATACACTATAGCAGAGGTGGGCAATTGTTTTCGTATCTATACTGCGAATGCTTATTGACGTGGCCGTCCTAGTGGAAAATAAGAGACGAATCTTCGGTCGCGCACGGGAAGGAAATCTCGGTTCAAGGTGGATTTTTCTGACTGTCTTGGCGGGCCACAAAAAACTCTTAGCGGGCCGAATGTGGCCCGCAGGCCGCTATTTGCCCACCCCTGCACTATAGTACCAACAGTATGAGGATATTTCCCATACGGTTCGGTCCTGCTTAGATACCTAAGGTAAAACAATTAATACGTCAAAATTAATTTTCTGAAATAATCAGCAAGGTTTTGAAAAAGATAATTTCATTTTTGAAAGCAGAGATGTTCTGAGTACCAGGACTCTTTTTTAGAGAGGTTGGGTTTGGCTCAATCTGTAATGCATCAGTCTCGTAATCTGATGCTCCTCGGCTCTAGTCACAACTGTAGCAGCTTTGAGATTTTTTTCTGCACTGACCCCCATACTGCCCTCGGCACGAAAGGGCACATGTTGGGTTTGAAAAAGCCGCTGTCTGTCGGATCCGGCCACGTGGCCACGTGTGCAAGAGAGTCATACCCTGCGCACTTTAAAACACTCATTGGAAGGCGTTGACGGGAGTATTCCACGTGACTCCTAGAAGCTGTCTACCTTTCCCAACCGTCTTTGAATTCTGGGTATCCTTGTCACTTGATCATTTAGCGGATTGATCTCACAAAAGTGCCGCTTGATTTCCTCATTGGGAATTTGTTTTATATTTTCTCATTTTTCTTATTAAGGAAGATATCAGACGATAGATCTTTTTAAACGTTTTGATTTTTATATATTTATTTCACTTTGAGGTTGAAATGTAGGCTGGTTTTCATAAATTAAGTAACAACCCTATTTTATGTCAATGGGAAGTTATTTTCAAAGCTCTATAACTTCTAAAGTAAGTTTTTCCCCCTTTTGAACAATGTGATAGCAGATCTCAACCAATAACCGAATGTGATAAACATCTCAACCAAATAAATCAATATCTCGATTTTCAACCTTATTCGTTCGGTATTTAATGAGTTATTGAGGTTTGAATATTTAAGATTATCAATGCCAATCTTAAGAAACTTAAACAAAACTGATGAATAGTGAAATAATTCTTTATACAAACTTCTAAAATACAAACTTATTAAATACTTTGATGCAATATTTATTAATATGTTTTAATTTAGTCAATTTTGGTCACTAGGCATTGCTTATATATTCAAACTCATCAAAGGTTGCACGAATATTGTTGAAAATCGAGATAAAGATATATTTGATAGAGATCTTTATCTCCTATCACATTTTTAAAAACTAAAAAACATTTCAGAAGTGACATAACTTCGCCATTAGTTTCCCATTGACCTAACACAGGGTTGTTCCTTAATTCATGGCAACCAGTGTAGTATGCAGAAAATCTTTAACCCTGAAATTAGAAGGTAAAAAAAACCCTTACAAGCTGTAAATATCAAAGTCAGGAAATATTCGCATTTTCAATATAATTAAGAGAGAAATACATGAATTTAAATTTACTTTGTTTTTAAATTTACTTGCAGAGTTTCTGCGGATGATTCTGATCATGCGATATGACTATGATTAGGGTTGGGTTGTTTTACCTCTGAGCGGCACTTTTTTGCACACCATGGGCTAAATGGCCAGGTCACATGGACCCCGAAGGCTCAGAGAAGGTTGGGGGAGGGGACCCACTGGAACAGCTGTTGGGAGACAGATGGTTGCCTCCCGTCAAGGTCATCCAGCGTGTTCTTTAACGTGCACAGAGTATGGCTTTCCCGCACACGGGGCCACGGCTTAACGTCCCATCCGACGGACGGCGGCCTTTCCAAGCCCATCGGTGTCCCCTACTGACCGTGGGCAGGAGGGGGAAATTTTGCGGAGATAAATCTCAACGCTGACCCAGCTGGGACTCGAACTTGGAAACTGCAGATTACGAGCCTGGCGCGCTACCGACTGAGCCACCCCCGCCCCTATGATTAGGGTTGCCAGATGATCTCTTGTAACGAGAATAAGTTTTATTTTGCAAGTTTTGATATATTTTACCCCTTCTTTTAACCACTAACAAACATTTTTAATTCTAAAATGTTTAAAGTACAAAAATGTGTTAATAATTTAGAAAATGTTAAAAGCATATAACTAATTCGAATATTAATAATTATTAATATTCGTTAGTAAGTTATATATTTTTAACATTTTCTAAATTATTAGCACATTTTGGTACCGTTAAACATTTTAGAATTATTTTTAATTATAATTAAATTAATATTAAAGCCATGAAATTTATCCGATTGTCAAATTCAAATGATATTTATTCGTGATTGTTCACAGTGATTCTTAATTCACTTATGATGTCTTGATATTGAAAAGGACTCTTCCAAACGAGACTACCTTACACATGAGCTGAAAAGGAATGCCTTTAGCAGATTAAATTCTCTTTCATAATGATCGCATTTATGTAACATCAGTTTTAATTTTATAGTTTCCTAGTAATTTTACGTTTGTTAGGAAATTGTTTTTTTTCTTTTTCTATATTACCACCCTTGGACCGTCCCGTACACAAGTGGTTAGCGCGCTTGGCTACTGATCTTAGGGACCTGAGTTCGAGCCCTGGATAAGGCATGGACGTTTGTGTTGTTTTTCTGCTGAGGTCCTGCCATCCTCACAGACCTTGTATTATGGCATATAAACTGACAGGCTCCTGTCAGACCTTTGTGGCAAGCAGCTGCTTGAGTGGGTATTTATTTATTCATTTTACCACCCTACTTATGGTCATTGGATTTTTTACCTCTGAGCGGCACTTTTTTGCACACAATGGGCTAAATGGCCAGGTCACAAGGACCTTGACGGCTCAAAGAAGTTGGGGTAAAGGAACCCATTGGACAGCTCTTAAGAGACAGATGGTAGCCTCCCGCTAAGGCCATTCATTGTGTTTTTTAATGTGCACAGGGTAGTCTCTCCCCGCACACAAGGACACGACTTAACGTTCTATCCGACGGATGGCGGCCTTTCCAAGCCCATTGGTATCCCCTCTGATCTAAAGCAGGACGGGGAGTTTTGCGGACATAAATCTGCAAGCTGGTCCCAAGTGTGACTAGAACCTGCAAACTGCATATTACGGATCTGGCGCGCTATCAACTGGGCGCCCCCCCCCCCCCCATGGCGATGGATACATTTTTTATTGTCTGCAATAAATCATAGATATCATTTACTGTTTTCGAGATGTTTGACAAACGAAACTACATTTATCGTTTGGTTGAGATCAAAGTACGCGGTAGTCGACGACGCAGTGATAAGGTTGTGTGCAGAAAGCACTGGATCATCTGAGCTTGTAAAAGTAGCTCTTTTTACATATTTTTTTCAAAGGTAAGAATTCTAAAGTAATACTGCTATCATCAGAATTAGATTTTCTTTAACATAGCTTTATTTTGGCACTGGAAAGTAATATATCAAATGCAGTATGTTCTTCGAAACAAAGGTTGAGCATATTGATCGCGAATTAACATTTTTGGAGTTGATTTGATTTCAACCTGTCCATAAAAAAAGTTCGATCTTTACACATATTTTTTAGTGATACGTTTTTAGTGGGGTACGTTTGTTTTAGAGAGCATATTATTTGAAGATCATGTTTTGTGTTTGCTGAAACATCAGATAAAATGTGCAGCACTATTTTTCGTGTGAAAGATTACTCCGCACTATTTACTCGTAATCTACATTCTTGGGAGGCATTTGTCAAACATAGCTGTAAGAGATCGTTTTGAAGTGGAATAGTTCATTGTGTGCTTTCTTTTAAGCAATTTCAGGTAATTATAATTTCAAAATTCAAGTTAAGTAACTTTCGTTTTATTTAGTATTATTATGTGATTGTTCTTCTTTGATTTTAAACCGTACTTTAAACCAGTGCTGTGGCCAGGATTAGCCACAATGGTTTTCGGAAGAAGGCTGGCGTATAAGTTTTAAAATATTTTAATGTAAATTCACAAACTATTGATTGTTTAAGAATAAAATATCCCAAAAAGGGAAAATAATTTCAAATCTTCCCTTGACTATACCAGTACTTTTAAGTTACAATAGAAATTATCAGGAAATGGAATCGAAAGCGAAACTTAAAACACCGTGACTGGGAAGGAGCACCAGACCAGGAGATTTTGAGTCCAGGAGACGAATGGGGAATTTTTTCACACTCTACTAATTACTAACCGTGAATATGAAATTTTACTAGTATAACCGTGAATATGATATTTTACTAGTATGCTATATATTGCTGAGGACCCGCCATCCTCACAGATCAATTCTATTATGGCGTGTTAAACTGATAGGCTCCTGTCAGACCTCTGTGGCAAGCAGCTGCTTGAGGAGGTATTTATTTTTTATTACTTATGCTATATATTTGTTCTAAATATTTCTGAAAGCATCATATTTGTTATAAAAAAGCTTTAATTTTTTGAAATTATAAACTAAGGATAACTAAAAGCATGGAATTTCTGGCCTTCTTTTTGAAATGGTCTTTCCAGTAATCCCAAATGCAGTGGGTTTGCAATTGTTATTTGATTTCCAAATTTAATATCATGGGAAACGCTATCAAAGTGTGCCTTACAACCTTAAAAAAATATTTTTACAACACGGATATTAGTATGAACCATGAGCGGATCTATAAAAAGAACAAAGGGGAGGGGGGGGGGAGGGGGGGGCAAGAGACTAGATTTCCATTGCAGTGGAACATTTTCTCATTCGTTTCAGAGGTTTAAAAAATTCTTTAAAAGTGGGCGAAACACGCACAAGTTTAATAAGTTTTGACCTCCATTATATTTACTAGCATCATCCCCCCCCCCTCTAGATCCGGCCCTGGTATAGACAGGGTTGTGCAGAAGTATTAGCAGTGGTGGGATTCAGAAATTTTAGCAATCGGTTCTCTCTCACCATACCTCCTTTTCATAGGGAAAAATGAAATCAAAAAATGTTTTATTGAAACTGAGATTTGAGCAATAATCATCTGTGCTATAGCACGAGCAATAATTGCGATCTCGGAACGTGAGTAGCAGCCTATCCGAAAGAATTAAAGACCTGTTCGGCGAATTGCGGAAATTCTAGGAACAGGTTCTCACGAACCGGTGCGAACCGACTGAATTCCACCACTGGTCCTGGATGCAAACTCGAACTAGAAGGCCTCGTTACCTCCTATCTCCATTTATTTCGTGAAATGCTCTTATTTTGATATGAAAATAAACCTAAATCGTTTCGAATATAATCTTAAAGTTGAAATATGAAATACAAAAACTGTATCAGGATAAAAGTGGCATAATTAGAGGAAGGGGTGAGCTGATGAAAATATCTTGTGACATTCTCCAAAAAAAGTGTAAGATTTCAATTTTTTTTATTCAATGATTGAATTATGTGCATCGTAAGTGATTAAGTGATCAGTGAGACCTCATGATATTATCGATCAATAAACGATTCCAAAATGGTTGTTCATGAGCAATTGAAAACTAAGGAGAGAAATCAACTATATTTACATAATGAACGCACATTCATGTGGAAAAACCTAAAAGATATTTTGCCACTGTCTGTACAATTGTAACAAAAAGGTAAATAAAAATTTTTAAGAATAAATATTCACATTATTTTTAATTAACTCTCTACAGCCGAAAAAAAAAACACTTTTGGGGAAAATAGAAACTTTTGCACCAAAATCATTAGGTTGCAAAATATTTGTATTGCGATTTTCTGAAGCTTTCCGGATTAATATATATTTTTTGCACAGCTCGATACAGTTTTTATGTTACGAAAATGCTTACTCTTTTCATATTACTAAGATAATTTGAAGATCTTGAATCAGTCCAAAACTAATGCTACTAATTATTTCTTTTTACCATTATACTAAATTTATACCATTATATTATATTTTTACCATTTACTAAATGCCCAATGAAAATGAAGATACCCTTAAATCAAAATAGGCAACATTATTACAAACTACCACAATGCAATATACTTAAATTAATATGATATTCTATTAAGCAGTTTCATGTTGGTATCGCTAAGTAACTATATTAACGAAGTGCCTTTACGCAGTTTGTGATGTTTAATTCTGATTTGCTTACTTAATAGTACAGTCGCTCAAAAAAGTATCCGAACACTATGGTTGATTACAGATTCAGAAAAAATATCTGGCAACGATTTTTTTAGAAATTAGTGATCTGGCAACCTTCGTGTCACGTGAAACGAAGGTTGCCAGATCACTAATTTCTAAAAAAATCGTTGCCAAATATTTTTTCTGAATTCTGTAATCAACCATGGTGTTCGGATACTTTTTTGAGCGGCTGTACACCCAATTCTATTTTTACACGGCAAATAGGTTCCCGAAAAAACCGTGAAATGAAATTTCTTTGGTTGGCCAATGAAAATTCTTTGGTTCCAGAAGTGAAAACCCAGTACAAATAATAATTTGTTTTCAAACAAATCATATCAAAATCTTTAATTAAATATTTATTTGATTTTTATTCATTTAAACACATTTTGTATTTTATAAACTTATAAAGATAATTATATGTGCATATATAAAGTAAATTATCCTTCACAAAGAAAATAATATGTCACTTATTCAAGAATTCAAAAGTACAAAAAAAATGACTTACATATGCTTATCAACTAGATTTTATTCGTTGTCACTCTCTGACAATAGACGCATTCGTTTGCATAAGACTGGAATTAAATCACTTTCATCGCTTGGAAACTTCAAAAAACAAAAAAAAAGCTCGATTTCTTCTATTACACCGTCTTTTTTTATAACTTATTTTATTACCATATAACTTTTTTTCTTACAATTTATTGTGAAATAAATTAAGATATGTAATAACATATATATAATAAAATTAATATTTTAAATTACATATGACCAAAAGAGACAACTGTTCAAGTGATAATTTACTACAAGTAATTCAGTTTAAAACAAAAAATATAAATTTTTAATTGTAACGAAGTAAAAACAAATAGTGCAACTATGTTATATGAATAGTTTTTTTAAAAATACCACTAGAACGAGACGAAAAATGCATATATATATGAATAGCTAATTATTATAAGGGAGGAGTAAAATATTGAAATAAAAGTATAAGAACGCCTTTTCGAGTGTGTTTTTTGCTAAATAATGCTTTTCGAGAATAGCTGAAAAAAAAAAAAACATGCGTTGTGGAACATTTTTTCAGTCCGATTTTCAGTTCAATAGCAATTCAATTTTGGTCATATGTAAATTTTTGAACAGTTGTCTCTTTTGGTCACAGTTCAATTACCAAGCATTGCCCCAACATCTTTTCCTACGTCCGAACTCTTTCTGTGCTAAGTAAGCTCATCTCATCAACATCCTTTGCCAAAAGGGCTAAATCAGAATCAAAATCTAAATCAGAAATTTTCAAATTTCTAGATTATTTAAGACCAAAATCTTCACCTTGCAAAGAATTCCGCATAACATATTCAATAACCAAACTAAAGAGAACAGGAGACAAAATGTCCAACCAAATATTTTAGTCACGAGCCACCAATGCAAATGCCAGAGTACTTGTCCCCTGATCACAGGTACCTGAACCCTTGCTACAGCCTCTGATCACAGGTACTTGAACCCTTGTTTCTACTGACATCGTCAAACTTACACTCGCCTACCAGTCTCGGTGGCTTCAGCCTTCAGTGGTAGGAGAAACAAGTGTTCGCCCTATGCCTGCGTTTAGGTTGATATTGTCGGCACTACCACTTTCTATAAACATAGTTTCTTTAAACATCCCACTAACCATGTTCTTTATACAGGTTCATGAACGTCAAGACACATTCACGTGTTCTGCACAGAGATTATTCTCTTGATGTTCTCACAGAGGAATTTCAGCGCTATAAGCCTTGATATTCTGGGCTTCCAATAGACCAGATGGACAGGCAAAGGTTAGATATTAAAAATTATTTTAAATTTCTCTTTTCAAGGAAGGATGATGGAAAGCATCTCCCAGGTGTAGGTTTGCTTCTCAGCAGACAAGCCAGTGATGCTCTTCTAGGATATGACGGTATTAATGAAAGATTTCCTAAAGCTGAATTTAAAAACCCCACAGAGGAATCTAATGAGAATGAGAAAGATAGGCTTTACGAACAACTTCTGGGCATTTTGAATTCTATCAAGAAAGGAGATATTACTCTTGACGTAGTTCTGTTATGAATGACGTAGTTCTGTTAGGAATACCAGGTCTAATAGGGGAAACGTAATTAAGTTTGACCATTACCTTGCCGAAAGTGTCTTGCAACTGAATCTTAAGAAATGTTGAACTGAGGATAACAAAAAAAACAACAACAATACTTTAACACTGAAGCTCTGAAAGACCCATACATAAACAAAGCTTACCATGATAGATTGCTTAGTCATTATGACAGTTGTGGTTGGCTTACTATTGAAGTTGGGGAAGAATTGTTGTTTGGAAAGTCTTAGGTTTCGAACAAGATCATTTAGTTCATTTTGCTGAATCAGATGAAGCTCATCTAACTTTTTAGAGCATTTTTAATAGTCTCTTCTTAAAACTAATAATGGTGTTCTGGGTAAAAAGGAGCAAAGGAGGCAAAATGTTTTGAGTGATAAGGCATTGGAGCTTATTTTTGAAAGAAAGATCTGCAGTAATAATCTTAACCAATGCCGTACAAGTCTTAACAGAAAGCATTGCAAAAAGCTTAATAAACGTGTAAAGATCAGTTAACAGCTCATAAGAATAATTGGCTTGATAGCTTGACTAACAAAGCAAAAAATTAGATGGCCTAATAGCAGAGAGCTGTACCAGATAGTTAACGTTTTGTGGCTAAAACAGACAGGTACAGAACGACTGAGGGATAAACATGATAAGGTTATTAAACTTGAAGATTCTGCCATAGCTAGAGGGGTTGAGCATTTAGTAATATGGTTAGTTCTACTCCCATTGTTTATAATGCTAAGAGATGCATTATTGACTTCAATGTTGGCCCTGTATCACAATCAGAAGTTACTTAGACTGTCTCTAAATTAAAACTGCATTAATCACAAGGTGTAGATGAAATTACTACTGAAATATTTAGAGCTGGGAATGTCTGTTTTCAGATGGTTGATGGAAATAATGATTTTTTTTATGAAACAGGTGTCATTTCTAAGGATTTTACTAGAGCTATTGTTATCCCTATTTTTAAAAAAGATGATGAC
This sequence comes from Ryuthela nishihirai, assembly GCA_038380435.1. Taxonomy (NCBI): domain Eukaryota; kingdom Metazoa; phylum Arthropoda; class Arachnida; order Araneae; family Heptathelidae; genus Ryuthela; species Ryuthela nishihirai. The sequence goes on along the minus strand of JAWZYU010000004.1, from coordinate 84,968,285 downwards.
AGTTCTTATGGTAACTCTAGGAATATCAGCCTACGTTTCGTTCCAGGTAAAGTTCTTTCCATCATTCAGTTTAATAAAATTAAAAATTTGGTGAATGGACAACTGCGTTATGAATAGTGTGGATTAAAAAGTTGTAGGGGATGTATTGATCAGAATTTTTTCACTTAGGCAGATTATTGCGAGAGAATGTTTAGAGTTTTAAAATCCTATGGTTGCATGGGTGGTAATTTTAAAAAGGCTTTTAATTATCTTAATTTGTGGTTGGTCGTTAAATCGTATGGTATACCTGAAGGTTAGTTAGCGTAATGAAAGCTCTTTATAATAATATATTATAAAGAGCTGTAATAATTATAATGCCTTAACTGGCATAATGGTTAGGCAGCTAGCGACTGTTCCAGCAAGGCAAACTTTGTGTGTTGTGTTAGCTCTAACTAAGGCAGTGGTCAGCAGTGACTTCGGTCGTAGTAGGGCATGTCCTTGTATGAGAAGGCCTGTAAAAGCTAGGAGTAGCTTCTAGGATTCTTCTCTGTCCTATATGTCGCAAATAAAAAAAATAACACTGAATGGCATTTGAGAGCTGGTAAAGCTTGTAGCAATTGGTTCAATATTGCTACAAGCTTTACCTTTACGAATTTGACAACGGTGCATTTTTGTCTACTTTTCTCTTTAGTTTTCCTATTGAATGTGTTTTGCGGAATTCTTTGGAAGGTGAAGATTTGGCTTTAAATTGTCTAAAAATTTGGAAATTTCAGATTTAGTCCTTTTGGAAAATGATGTTGATGAGACGAACTTTGTCATTAGAGCTGTTGACGAAACTGGTATAAGAATAGGTCTTGATGATAAACAGAGAAGAAACTAAAGTTATTGAAATTGATCTTGAAGGTTTTGCTTTTAATTCGTTTTGAATGGTTGACTCTTGAGTAAGTGTCTAAGTTAAAATATCTTATGAGTATGTTACAAATACTGGCGATGTGTGCCATAATAAATAGAAAAATTAGAATTGCAGCTGGGACTTTTAAGAATCTATGGAGAGTGCGGAAAAATAGACGTTTATACCTAAAAACTAAAATTAGACTGTATAATAGTTTGGTTTTTCCTAATGTTAATTATGGTAGCGAAACTTTGACCTTTTGTAAGCATGTAGAAAATTCGATGTCTTTGATTGTAGCTGCTTAAACAGTATTTTGGGTGTTAGGTGTTGTGACTTTGTAAGTAATGATGTTGTTAAGCAAAGGAGTCGGCAAACACCTCTGAGTAACATATTGTGTTGAGGGAAGCTGCTTTGGTTTGGTCATGTTGCTCTTATGCATAACTATTGATTAGCAAATAGAGTTATGAACAGTGTGTCTAAAGGCCTCAGGAAAAGTGGCAGACTTAGGATGCGATGGGCAGACAATGTCAAACAGGACCTTGTTAGAATTGGAGTACAGTAGCAGGACAGATATGCTTGGAGAATTAAACTGTACGGTCTGGTTGTACATTCCGTAGCCCATGGCTGCTTGAGGATGATGATGATGATGAGCCAAATGCAGCAGTTGTAGCTAGGGATAAACATATTTGGAGAAGACATATTTGGACGTCTGGTTAGAACTCTGTAGCTCATGGCTACTTGAGGATTATGTATATATGTATGTAAATCATAATAATGTAGACTTGTGGATATCGAGAAATTGTTTTCAGTTCATATTTTGTCTTTTGAGGTTATTTAATATGTTTAAAGTACAGAGATGCCTTATCAAATGCACGACCAATCAAATTGGCGTGTTCCTCAGATTTGATGTTTTACGGTGGTATTCTGCTATTCCTAGAAGATATTTCGTTCAGGCAAAGAATATATGCAGACAAAAGAGGACAATTGGCGGAAGCATAAAGGGCGCACTCATGTGGTAAATTTCAGTAATCGGTTCAAAGTCACAAAAAAGCTGACTTTTAGGGGTTAGTCAAATCATTTTTATTTCAAAATAAATCATCAATTATATTACATTTGCATATTTAGTTGCGTTGTAGGGTTATTGAAACTAGGCATATTATAGTATAATAGACATTTAATTTTGAACTTTACAAATTAGAAACTGTAGAATTAGAACTTTACAAAACGTCTTAAAATTTATTGCTGGAAATATTGTTGTTTATAAATAAATATAAACGACTGTGATTTACACAGAATATTAGTAGCAACAATTTCTAATGTAAGCTTTGTAATGCGTTTAGAGATTGCTACGAAATTCTAAAATGTTTTAGCTCTAAAACGTTTAAATATTTAAGGAACAATCAAGGAACCTTTTCTAACTCAATGTACAACCCTATGAGGCAATTCCACTTTCAGATGCACAAGTTGACATTAGTTTGATGAATCCTCCTCCTCTTTATAAATTATACATTCTTTGCTTTCAGGGAGAGGTTGTTGGTAAGAAAATAGCTTTCCAAAGAGCCACAAAATTAAGATATTTACATAAATGAATCATATATATGAAACTATTGGGCCGCCTCCAATTACTTTATTTCAGTTTGGTTAAATAAAAATGCATTCAATGTTTGAATTTTCTGTACTTTACACATTACCCCCAAAAAAATGGATTACGATATTTTTGTATTTACTAGGATACTAATTTCTGTCTTGAGATGGCGGTACCGGAATCGAAAAACCAGTTTGATTTCCGAAAGAGTCTCTTCTTAAGGGAAGAATTCAGTGATGCCGAAATATTGGTGGAGATGGGAAGTTCTACTTGCAGATTTCCCTGCCAAAGGATTATTCTTTCAGCAGCCAGTGAAGTATTCGCTAAGATGTTCAGTTCGAAACTCGCTGAAGGAGAAACCGGTAAAGTCACTGTAAACGATATTAGTCCTGATATCATATTAACCATTCTCAGGTAAGTCAATGAAATTTTTCCCCCGCTATTTTGAAAAAAAATCTATGGCGGTAGTTATGCGCCAATAATTTATTTAACAAAGATTTTCTTTCCTTCAAAATCGAAAGAGTGGAAGTCTTAGATAATAATTGATAAATTTTTATTAATCATTCTGTATATATTCCCCAAATAATCGTTAAGATTTTACTGATGAGCCGCAAAACATAAAGCTTATCTGCAGGATACAGACTAAATTGTCTTTCTTTTACGTAGATTTTCAAGTATTTATATATATTCTATTTAAATATTAGCAACTCTGCTATTATGACATGAATATTGATATTCTTTTTAACGGAAAGAGATTTAACGAAAATTCTCTCTTTCAAATTTAAAAAAGATAGAAATTCTTAATGCAACCTCCTCGTAAAAAAAAAAAGATTTGAAGGGAAAGCGATTGTATTTCCGCTGTTTCGGAGTTGTCGCTAATCATGGCGAAGGCTGCAGCGCCTTTCACATAACTTGCAGCTATATCGAAAACGTTCTACCAAAATTAAAAGCGTAATATTTCATTAGCGTTGTGAAAAATTCAAATGAAAACAGCCAGAAGTGGTGGCAGGTTATTTCCGGCAAAGAATTTAACACTCATCTAGAACGCTAACTAATAGCGGAAATATTCACGCCCTTATTAGCTGGCATGTCAAGATCTGCGTGAACAAAATGGCGTGACCACTTAAATAATAGGAGAGCATAATTTTTCTTCGTGACCGAACTGTTGTACATTTTCAAACCTTTCTAACCAATAATTCTTCTTTTCCCCAACTATTGCAATTACCGTTTTACTCTGATAAATTATCGGAGAGGCAAAACAACGTTCGTTGAAACGAGATTTCATTCTATGTTGTTGTATAAAAGAATTAATAGATTGCCTTCATAGGGTATTCTATTATATTACAAGATTTCCTTGTGTCGTCCTTAATATCCTAGATCAGCAGTTCCCAATCTTTTTCTGTGCTACTAACCCCTACGAGCCGTCCCGTGGCCGAGTGGTTAACGCGATTGGCTACTGATCTACGGGACCTGGGTTCGAGCCCCGGGTAAGGCATGGATGTTCGTGTTGTTTTTCTGCTGAGGTCCTGCCATCCTCTCAGATCTTCTACTGTGGCATATAAACTGACAGGCTCCTGTCAGACCTCTGTGGCAAGCAGCTGCTTGAGGGGGTATTTATTTTTTTTTTAACCCCTACGAAGTCTCATTCTTTCTGCGGACCCCTACTCAGTTTCATTCTTTAAGCTGCTACCCCCCACTAAGTTTCATTCTTTACGCGGCCCCACGACGAAGTTTTATTTCTTCTACGTCCCCCTTGAAAATTTCATTCTTTCTGCACCCCCCATAAGTTTCATTCTTTTTGAGGACCCCCTACGAAATTTCTTCTTTCTGCAGGTCCCGATTTGAGTCCCAACTGGGCAAGAGTTAAGATTTATCTCCACAAAACTCCCGCCCCTGTCCTCACTTAATAGGGGACACTTATGGGCTTGGAAAGGTCTCCTTCCGTCGGATGAAACGTCAAACCATGGCCTTGTATGCAGGGAGAGCCATATCATTGCAAGTTAAAGAACACGCTGGAGGCCTTGATGGGTGGCTACCATCTGACCATTTGGTCCCCTTTCCTCAATTAAATTTGAGCCCTTGGGGTCCTTGTGAACTAGCCATTTAACCCATTATGTGCAAAACGCGCCGCTCATAGACACCCAAACCTGGCCACTGCAGAATAATGTCATGCTGATGTCTGTCGGACATCAGCACGTCCAACAGTTCCAACATCCATCCAACAACACGCCCAACAGTTTATGCATCCCGATAAATATGGGCAGCGACACGACATGTATTCCATCCAGCTTCAAATCGGCTTATAATTCATCCTCTCTCAAAAACATCCAAATGGCGATAAACCTGCCGACGGCGTGTGCCAGGCATTTTCGGTCTTCGCTGAACAATTTCTAAGTGGAACCACCAAATCTCAACCGTTCGCACGACTTCCATCTGCATAAACACAATACCAACCCTGTTCCTTCTTGCACCTTTTATCTCTTGAGTCACACAGGTCATTGGCTCCTGATTATCATCATTTGCATATCTCAACTGCGCACACCCATCCTTCTATTTGCATGTTTGTACGACTGGGTGGGGCACTTTCAATATCTAGCAGTATCTCCACAAAACTCCCTGCCCTGCCCTCACTTAATAGGGGACACCTATGGGCTTGGAAAGGCCTCCTTCCGTCGGCTGAAATGTCAAACCAGGCCTTGTATGCAGGGAGTTTCTAGAGATATCCACAATTTTGCACAAGCTTGCCAAATTCAAGATTTAAAAACTCAGAAATCCATGGGTGTTATAAGACGAAATTCTATTTTAGACGTTGGTTAAAATATGTTGCAACAAAAGGTTTTTCGCAGAAAATGAATGGATAAAGTTTAAAAGGTTTAAATGACATGAAACTTTAAATCTCCTATTAAAAAAAAGAAACCATTGTCCCAATGCCGAGTGGTTAGCATACTTGGCTATTGATCAAAAGGACCTGAGTGCGAATCCCGGATAAGGGATAGATTTTTTTTCCAACGATTTTTTTCATTGTTACGATTTTGCCTAGGTCTCGTCTTCCTTACGTATATCCTACGGGGTGATTTTAACTGAGTGATTCCTTCTATACCTCTGTGGCAAGCAGGTGCTTGAGTTATAATTTACTTTTTTTAATTAAAAAAATGGCGTAATTTTTTTAAAGTATTCTACAAAACCTTTTTAAATGAGGCCAAAATTAAAATTTTTACATAAATGGAATACCGGTTTTAAAAGCTCAAATTTTGATGATTTTTGTCTCTTTTTGAATGAATTATAGTTTTATTATTTTAGAGAAAAACAAAATATTTTAGCTTTGTTCTTTTGTCTGCGAGTATTACAAATACACCAAATATCATTGAAATCAGAGTGTTGATTGTACCCAGCATTCCTTACACCCAGCTATTCATTACTACACTACTATTTCATTTCTGTAAAATTGTTTAAAATTACCCTGGCAAAAATAAAAAAAAACACCATTAACAATTGAAGCGTAATATATGATATTTATTTAGTAAAAACAACTGGTTGAGAAAGGACAATGATACCACGTTTGAAGTGATTCAATGTTTATGTTACCTTTTAATGAGTATTACATTTTACAGAAGGTACATTTTAATAAGGTGTTGAACCTCCTCGAACAGCAATACAAGCTTCCAATCTGGCATGCAATTGGTCGTACAAATGCTGGATATCACGCTGGGGGATACCATTCCACGCGCTTTCAACTTGGATGCGTAATTCAGCGACGGCCGTTGCCTGCCGCGGTCCGCGGAAGAGTCTTTGTCGGATCCAATCCCAGACATGCTCGATTGGAGACAAGTCCAGAGAGCGTGCTGGCCAAGGGAGTTGGTGGACTGCCTGAAGAGCATGTTGAGTTGCCCGGGCGAAGTGTGGGCGGGCGTTATCCTGTTGGAATATCGCATTTGGGATTACACTCAAAAATGGGAGGACAACCGGCTGTACGATGTCCTTACGTACGTATTACTATTCAGTGTACCCTGTACAAACACCAGACACATACGATAATAATAGCTAATCGCTCCCACACCATAATGTCCGGTGTGGGACCTGTGTGTCGCAGGCGGATGCACGCGGAATAAGCCGCTGACCTTGTCGCCTTCACATGCGTAAACGACCATCAGACGCTCCTAAGCAGAATCGGCTTTCATCACTGAAGATTGCCATTCTTCCCTCCAATGAACTCGTTCTTGACACCACTACAAACGTGCTCGACAGTGAAGAGGTGACAGTGGTAACCGTGCCTGTAGTCCTGCTTCCAAAAGTCGATTGCCTATCGTTCTTGTAAAAACCCTTGGTACGACAGAGGATCGAATTTGTGATGGAGTAGCTGTCCGCTCTGCTACCGTCGCCCTCCTCATAGGCCGATCCTCTTGTGCGTCCGTAACTCTGTGTTGCCCGGAACAATGTCTGCAAGTGTGCGAATGCTTTTCTGTCCATCAACGCCTCCATCGTACCATTGCCGATACCTCTCGTCCAATGTGGTGTGCAATTTGACGAAAAGACAACCTGCTTCCCGAAGATTCACTATACGAACTCGCTCAATCTCCACTAACTGAACAAATGTTGTGCGCCTGCGTCGTCCCGGGGCTGGGGTGGCTCAGTCGGTAGCGCGCCAGGCTCGTAATCTGTAGTTCCCAGGTTCGAGTCCCAGCTGGGTCAGCGTTGAGATTTATCTTCGCAAAATTCCCAGCCCTGCCCACGGTCAGTAGGAGACACCGATGGGCTTGGAAAGGCCGCCGTCCGTCGGATGGGACGTTAAGCCGTGGTCCCGTGTGTGAGAGAGCCATACCCTGTGCACGTTAAAGAACACGCTGGATGGCCTTGACGGGAGGCTACCATCTGTCTCCCAACAGCTGTTCCAGTGGGTCTCCTCCCCCAACCTTCTCTGAGCCTTCGGGGTCCATGTGACCTGGCCATTTAGCCCATGGTGTGCAAAAAAGTGCCGCTCAGAGGTAAAACAACCCAACCCAACCCTGCGTCGTCCAGGCATGGTAGCTTCTTCAAAGAGCACTGAACAACACGACACAAGACGAATAACTTCTTTCTTCATGCTTAAATATATGCGCTGCATACATTTACACGTTGTCGTCTTCCGTGACGTAATTATTTCATCACTTTCAATCTTGGATCACGCTTCCTGCTACCCTTAACTATTAACATTGACGTTCCTAAAGGAATTCCTTTTTGGTGTTAGTTTTTCAGTTTCAGCCAGTGTATATAACATTCAAATGTAACGTAAATGTAATGATAATGATTTTCTCATTTTCAGGTACATATACAGTGGACGCATCGATCTTGATAACTGGAAGACAGCTATCGAGGTACTGCAAGCTGCTCACAGATATGAAATAATATCTTTAGTTCAACGTTGCGAAACCTACCTTTCGAAGAAGTTGACCCTGAAGAATGCTTGTTTCATCCTTGACATTGCCATGTTGTACGATCTGGTTGAGTTGAAAACGAAGTGTTTAACATTCTGTTCTGATGGAGGATTTGTCATTTTAAAAACAAGAGCGTTCACAGAACTAAATGCTTATTCCGTGAAGCAGATATTGTGCATGCAGGATTTGAATGTCGAGAGTGAAATGGATGTTTTCAAGGCTCTGTGGCAGTGGGCCACTATGGAGTGCTGTAGAAGGCATAAGAGAATAGCGGACTATAATATTGTTGCTGAGTTTTCGATATTCTCCGAATATGTCGGGTTTGAATATATGACTGATGCAGATCTGGCTTTATTGCCAAAATCGGTGCTGGAATTCGTCTACGAGAAACGACGCAAGAATATGCCTAAAGGAGGAAATAAAAGGAATACCCCTGGTCAAGTTGAAAAGAATGAATCCACCACAGCTGTCGAGCCAAATGGAATTTTCCTCCAAATTGTCAAAGAGCGAAAAGTAAGCTTTCCTTTGAACTTGGCTCATTGCTGCATCACTGCAAATTTTAAACTGGATATTTCTCCAACTACCTCGTTCAAGGGAAATTACATTTCACTTATAAGATTTTCCCTGAATACGGATGCATACCTTTTAGATTTCACTGTAATGCCTCTGAAGGATGCACAAGCTAAATGTTATTTTCAATCGCTTCACTTGTCCAGCAAAAACAAAATCGTAGCCCAGTGGTCCGCACAAGCTGAGAAGAAAACACTCGAGTTAAAAGATATTGGTTCTCATTTTGCCACTTTGAAAGATAATACTCAAATTCACGAGTTCCGATTTGAAGCCAGTGCACTGATTCCGTTGGAAGCCGATGTGGAATACACCATAGACGTTGATCCTGAAAATCATCCATTGTCTTGGCCTCGTGTTTCCTCAATCACCACAAATAAGGCTTGTGACGATGACATTGAAGTACTTGTTCATTCCCGATATTGTTTTGCTATAACTGAGATTAATTTTCTTCCAGGCGGTTGAGAATAAGAGAGATGAATAATTAAGAGTCCTATGATACAATGGATTCAATTTTGGTATCAGCAAATCTAACAGCTTTTCATAACCTATTTCAGTAGTTTTAATAATCTATATATTAAATTTTGTTCCACTTCGTCCCATTTTTAAACCAAATAAATTAGATTAATTTTGAGAGTTGTTTGGCTAATCTCATTCATTTTCTCTGTGGCATAGTAGCAAGTGAACAAATGTAGTCCAATCCCTCAAAACTAATATAAAGGTTATTTACCACATCCGGTGAGTTATTTCTTGAATTCACGCCTAACAACACGAGTATCTGAGTGTATATTTTCTACACATCCTCAGAATTGTAAATTATTGATTACTGACTTACTTGTCACGTTGAAATGCCGTATCGAAATGTTTCAGTACAACAGTAATTCCCTAAATTTCAGGTCGATGAGTACCCGGGCATCTTTGATGATCAATTAATACATAATCAGTTCTATTCTGATACTAGAAATCAATTGGTTCCTTTGGCACCTCTTGATTTCTAGACCGCCACTACGACTTCAGTTTGACCTTGAACAGGAAATAGGATCTGGATATTTTAATATTTATGTCTACTGTTGGAAATAGACCTGTTCACCAATTTTTAGTTCTCTAGGAAAGTTATATAGAAATGTGACCTATGACCTCGAAAGACCCACTGCATCCAAAATAGCGCGTTTCAGAGATCTATGACCAGCAATACTTATATTCACCAATTTTTAGCTCTCTAGGAAAGTTATCTAGAAATGTGACCTATGACCTCGAAAGACCCATTGCATCCAAAATAGCGCGTTTCAGAGATCTATGACCAGAAATACTTATATTCACCAATTTTTAGCTCTCTAGGAAAGTTATAGAAATGTGACCTATGACCTCGAAAGACCCATTGCATCCAAAATAGCGCGTTTCAGAGATCTATGACCAGAAATACTTATATTCACCAATCTTTAGCTCTCTAGGAAAGCTATATAGAAATGTGACCTATGACCTCGAAAGACCCATTGCATCCAAAATAGCGCGTTTCAGAGATCTATGACCAGAAATACTTATATTCACCAATCTTTAGCTCTGTAGCACCAGTAGAACTAAATCCGACCAAATTTTGTAGCGTTTCCTACATTACACCCGAAATAACTCTAGACATAAATTTTTAGCTCTCTTGTACTGGAAAATCAAAATTTGATTTTTGACCTCGAATGCCCTTCGGATTCGAAAATTCGTAACGTGTCGGACATTTACAAACCCGAAACACCACCAGACATCAATTTTCGCATTCCCTCGTTTATCAGGGTTGATCTCTATGTGACCTCTATTGTACCCTGAAGGACAAGTTGAAAGTAAAATTTCAGATTCTCCTCGAAATCTACGATCCGGATTAACCCCTAGTTGCAAACCGGAACAGCGTTCCTACTCATTCTCAAGGGCTGCTCTCTCTTTCCTTCAGGGTTGCTTTCAGTAATTGTTTCCCCCTCATTTAGAGAGTCATGATTCATTACTGCAGTATTTCTCAATTTAATTTGGTTATGTAACCTTCTCACATTCGGAAACATTTTGCGGAATCCTTAAGAAAATTATTATACATGAAGTTAAAAAACTAGATCACAAATAAGAAAGGATTATGATAAATGCTAAACAAATATATGAGTTTAACATAATATTTAATTGCACATAGCTAAGAACAAAATCGCATTTCATGCAGCCTAAACTAAAAATGAAGCTTAAAAGCTTCATTTTTAGAATTTTAATGAAGCTAAAAATGAAGCTGCCTTCTCTTTGAAAGTTTCAATGAGAAGAATAGGCTCTATTTTTTTTCCACAAATTCTTTTTATATTTGGTTTGAGCTGAATTCCCAAATCTTGTGCCGAATTAGTTTGTTTCTGTATTTTATTTTTGCTGCTGCTTGTATTTATTCTTATACGGAATCAGTATAAATATAATATATATATATAATGTTAAGTGTATAATAATAATGTTTAAATATTGTAACGAAATTTTTTGCGGGAATTCTTATTTTTATTTCAAGCAACCAAAGGGTTTCGCGGGAAACATTGCATTACTGCTTTCGAGCTGGATGTTTTGCCTCCGAGCAGCACCTCCAAGTCACAAGGGATCTGAGAAAGTTGGGGGTACGAGAATCCATTTTATAGCGGTTAGGAGACAGAAGCTTCCCGTCAAGGTCATCAAGAGTGCACTGGGTATGACCAGGACGTTCTAGACGCTCATCGCCATTCCCTTTCTCTGCGAAGACAGGCTGAGGTACCGACTAAGCCATCTCCGCTCCCACTCTTCTGAGGACACATATATATAAATTTATTTGATTAACTTTTGTGGGATTGTATAAATTCCGCAAATGGGGAGATTCAAGAGAAAAAAAAAATCTTTTTCTGTACTATAATAGAAGGAATGAAGAAGGCTGTTAGAACGTAGTGTTCATTACACGTCGCTTTAATTACTATGCGGTGAAACGAAAAAGAAAAACTAATTTGTAATACAAAATAAACCGATATTAATATGACTTAAACTTATATTTTGCTAGTAGGATGGTAGACATGTCTTTATTTAGGTACAGGATGCTTAAGGCACGTATACACAGCTGTTTTAACAAGGTAGCAGCAGAATCGAGACCAACTCTTTGAAAAATGTTTATGGAAATCAATGACCTCTAATTCTGTGTCAAAGAAATCATTGAAGATTCACTTTCTTTACTTTTGCGCTCATTGCTTTGTGTTTCTTATTTTTACATATACTTACATGAAGACCTACATTTCAATTAGAAGAAGATGAAGTCATATAGAGCATAATTATTTTCGATAGCTTATGAGCATCATTTTCTGGTGTCAAACTCTTCAACCATTTAGTGGAAAAATATCAGAGTGCAGAAACATTGTTGAAAAACAATTAGTAAGGAAAATCGTTGGCTTCTTTTTCGTTGGCTTCTTTTTCTGTCTCTTAGTCACTGGAAGGAGAGCTATGCACCAATCCCCTGTGATGATGCATAGAACCGGCCAGGCCTAGCACCTAATGTCCGACCTCGCCTTCTCGTGGTGCGGACCGTTAGTAACTTTCAAAAGAGATACTCTCTTGTGGAAGTGAACGGAAGGGGAGGGCTGCCAGATTAGTGTGGCCTACTGATCTGGAAAACTATGGCTACTTTTCTTTTTTTTCTACCCTGCTGAGGAGTGGTCAACCACACAGGGTCCTGGTGCTGACCATATAAACCCACTGGACAGGACAGATATATGGCTCTGAGCTTGATTATGGATCCTGATTCTGCTGCACTGGTGGGCTTCTGTGGAGGGAAAATCTTCCGCTGTGTTTTCTGTTTGTGGGTTGACAGCCCCAAGTGAATAGATTCACAGGATATGTTTATCAGCTGGTGGATAATCCTGAGCAGAAGTCATCGCAGGCACCTCAACTCTGCTTCTATTGGCATCGTCAAATTCTACATTGGAGGAAGTCTTCCAGTGTAGATGGCTTCAGCCTTTAGTGGTGGGGGAACGGGTCTTTGCCCCATGTCTGCGATTAGGGGGCTGTTTGATATTGTCGGCATTCCCTCTCTCAATAAACATAGTTTCTTTAAACATCCCACTAACCATTTTCTCTCCATAGGTAGTTGGAATGTGAGGACTCTGCACAGAGCTTTTTCTCTTGATGTCCTCACACAAGAATTCCACCATTATAATTTAGATATTCTCGGCTTGCAAGAGACCAGATGGACAGATAAAGGTCAGATTCTTAAAAATAATCTTAAATTTCTCTTTTCAGGGAGGGACGACAAAAAGCATCACCAAGGCGTGGGTCTGCTTCTCAGCAGACACGCTAGCGATGCTCTTCTAGGATATGAGTGCATTAATGAAAGGTTTCTTACAGCAAAATTTCAGACAAGCGTTAAAGACTTGAGTGTTATCTGCTGTTATGCCCCCACTGAGGATGCCGATGAGAATGAGAAGGATAGGTTTTCTGAACAACTTCAGGATATTTTGAATTCTGTCAAGAAAGGAGATATTTCCCTTGTTCTTGGTGACTTCAATGCCAAAGTTGGTACTGACTCTGACCTCTGGGGAGGAGTAATAGGCCCTTTTGGTATTGGTAGCTGCAATGGCAATGGGCAACGTCTCCTACAGGTAAGTAAACTCAATGGATTCAGAATAACTAACACATATTACAAACACCGCGACATACATAAGTACACATGTGTTTCACCTGATTTGCTGCATAAGAATATGATTGATTACATATTAATTAACAGCAAATGGGCTAGTTCTGTTAGGAATACCAGGACATATAGGGGAACTGAAATTGGATCTGACCATTACCTTGTTAAAAGTGTGTTGCAAATTAAACTTAAAAAGTGTTGTGCTAGGGTTAAAAAATTTACTTTTAATACAGAAGCTCTGAAAGATCCAGTTATAGCCAAAGCTTACCATGATAGGTTACTTAGTCATTATGACAGTCATGGTTTGCTTACTACTGAAGTTGAGGAAGAATGGGATCATTTTAAACAGGCTTTTTTGGACACTAACAGTACTCTTTTAGGAAAAAAGGAGCAGAAGAGGCAGAATTATCTGAGTGATAAGGCACTTGAGCTTATTTCGGAAAGAAAGAACTGCAGGAATGTCTTTAATCAATACCCTACTAGTCCTAATAGAAAGCATTACAGAGAACTTAATAAACGTGTAAAAGATCAGTTAGCTGCTGATAAGAATCTTTGGCTTGATGGTTTGGCTGAGAAAGCCGAGGAAGCAGTTAGACAGCACAACAGCAGAGAGCTGTACCAGATAGTTAATGTTTTGTGTGGTAGAAAACGGACAGGCATACAAGGATTGAAGGATAAACAAGGTAATGTTATAGAAGGGGAGGATTCTGTCATGGCTAGATGGGCTGAGCATTTCAGTGATGTTCTAAACAATGCGGTTAGTTCTATTCCCATTGTTTGCAATGACGATAGATGCATTGGCGGCTTTAATGTTGGCCCTATAACACAATCTGAAGTTATTTTGGCTGTTTCTAAACTTAAATTTCATAAATCCCCAGGGGTAGATGAAATTACTACGGAAATGCTTAGAGCTGGGAATGTTTCGGTTACCACTTGGATGACTGAAATTCTGAATATCTTTTATGATAAAGGCATGGTTCCTAAGGATTTTACCAGAGCTATTATTATCCCTATTTTCAAAAAAGGTGATCACAGTTCTTGTGATAACTATAGGGGTATCAGCCTACTCTCTGTTCCAGGTAAAGTTCTTTCCATGATTGTGCTTAATAGAATTAAGAATCTGGCTGACAGTCAATTGCGTGATGAGCAATGTGGATTCAGAAGTGGTAGGGGATGTGTGGATCAGATATTTTCACTTAGGCAGATTCTTGAGAAATGTTTAGAGTTTCAGAAACCTTTGGTTGCTAGCTTTGTTGATTTCAAAAAGGCTTTCGACTCTGTTGATCGTCATAATTTGTGGTTGATTGTGAGATCATATGGTATATCAGAGAAGTTAGTTAACATAATGAAAGTTCTCTATAATAACACTGAGTCATGTGTGAGAGTTGGTAAGTCGTGTAGCAATCGGTTTAGCATTACGTCTGGTGTTCGACAAGGGTGCATTTTGTCTCCTTTTCTCTTTAGCTTGGTTATTGATTATGTTATGCGAAATTCACTTCAAGGGAAAGATTTTGGCCTTAAATGGACTGGAGATACGAAAATGTCTGATTTAGATTATGCTGATGATTTAGCCCTTTTGGCAAATGATGTTGATGAGATGAACTCTTTCATTCGAGCTGTTGATGAGACTGGTAGTAGAGTAGGTTTGGTTATAAACAGAGAGAAAACTAAAGTGATGAAAATTGGTAAGGCAGGCTGTGATTCGGTTAATCTGAATGGTTGCAGTCTTGAGCAGGTGTCACAGTTTAATTATCTTGGGAGCTATGTAACAGATAATGGTGATATGCGGCATGAGATTAACAGACGAATAGGGATTGCTGCCGGGACTTTTAAGAATCTATGGAGAGGTGGAGAAATAGGCGTATACACCTAAAGACTAAAATTAGACTGTATAATAGTTTGGTTCTTTCTAGGGTTAATTATGGTAGTGAAACGTGGACACTTTGTAAACAAGATAACAGGAAACTAGATGCTTTTGATTCCAGATGCTTATGCAGTATCTTGGGCATTAGGTGGTTCAACCTTGTAACTAATGATGAGGTTGGGCAAAGGAGTTTGCAACCTCCTTTAAGCAGCATATTGTGCAGAGAGAGACTCCGTTGGTTTGGCCATGTTGCTCGTATGAATAATTATAGATTGGCGAATAGGGTTATGAACAGTGTGCCTAAAGGCCTCAGAAAGAAGGGGCGACCTAGGATGCGGTGGGCAGACAATGTCAAACAGGACCTTGTTAGAATTGGTGTGCAGTGGCCAGATGCAGTAGATGTAGCTCAGGATAGACTTGCTTGGAGAACTAAATTGCACTGTCTGGTTGGACCTCCGTAGCCCATGGCTGCTTGAGGATGATGATGATGAAACGTTGTTCAGTAGGTTCCTCTCCTCTAGCAAGTTTTGACCTCTTTGGGGCCTGTGACTCCAAGAAGTGGCCCTATTTAGGTCAATGGGGACCCCATTTAGTGTTTGTGGGACAAAAACATCGCTTGAGATAAAACAACCGTAACCGAACCCTGCATTTGAAATTTTAAATTGCATTCTATGTGTACTTTTCTTAAGGTTCCTGTAATGCTTCTGTTAAGACTAGTAAGGTTATGATTCAGATTATGTCAACCATCACTGTATCAGATATTAGTTGTTTTACTTCATTGTCACTCAAATGACACTTTTCTGTTTTTACCAAGAAGAGTATTGTTGGTTTTAAACGAAGTCTGCTTGAAAATACTCATAATCTTTCTCAACGTCAGTTATAAGCAGAAAACCTTTGTAAAATCATAAGAAACCTATTATGCTGAGCTGTTTCTATTACTGGGTACGACACTTAATACTTTTATACTTGACACAACACCTTAAGAGCTTAAAGTTGCAAGATATTTTTAACCAGTAATAACAAAAGTTCCCTATAAGACTTGGTTTCCCTACCAGAATTGGCATATTTACTAATAAATGCATAATCAACCATGTTCCAATCAAAGTCATCAGATGATATATATATATATGTTTCCTTATATATAACTTTTATTTCTAAAGTGACTCTCAGTTATTCTCAAACCATTAAATTTATTTACCTACAGGAGCTGTTCATCAGTGATGTTACAAATACCAATAGTAGTATCTAAAACGAAAGTTCTAGTCCAGTTAAAGTATAGGAAAGTACATGTTAATTGAATGGGAACATTTTCGGGAGGTGAAATCAAATTAGTTTAAATTATAAGAACGCATATTGCCCCTGGCGAATACGGGAATCTCGTTTTCAAAGATAATGAAATTTTTCGTTTGCCTCTTATGCACTTTTTAAAAGTTTTAATTCGAATTAATAGATGATTGGGAAAATGCAAATAGTATTGTATCCATAATTATTCAACATAAGAAAATTTGTCTTCTAATCCTTCATTTAAAACGTTCCTTTCCTCACACCCCTCTGAGAAAAAGGGGGTAGATTGTTGTTGTCAGTGGCATATCTTTCGATACTTTTCCAGAGAAATTTCAAATTTCTGCCATAAACAGAACACTTGAAATATTCGTTAAAAGTTTCACCTTTTCCATATTTAGTGCCTTCTAATGACGTAAATTAAAATCACCTAAGGATTTGTGAAATGCGAAATATTTTATTAGTACCAATCCAATTAAAAAAGAATTTTTAAAGTTATCTCTGAAAACAAAACAGGTGTATTTCCCACCCTTGGGTGTGAGCGTAATTTACATCTTATTGTTGCAAATGCAAACCTCATAACCTTCATATTCTACCTTGAAAAATTTGTTAAAATTTTTACATCTTTAGACGGCGCAATTAAAACTTTTGACAGATTTGGAAAGTGAGGATCCGTAATATTTCATCGATACCTAATCAACATTTAAGAATTTTTCTTTTTCTCTGAAAACAAGAAACCTTGGATATCTGCAGACTGATAGACAGACGGAAAAGCAAAAATATTATCTCGTTTATTTTTGAAATGACTTAGATGACTATGAAATAGTTCATGACTATGAAAACAGAATAATTAATGTTTTAATAAAGAGGAACGACTTCAGTGGACACTTAAAATGATAAACATTTCATTCATTTCTTACATACATATAAAGGTAATGAATTAAAATACACTTTGGCCTAAGAAAGTAGAAGTGTTATACATAAATTATTTTTTAACGAATGGAATTGCATATCTTAAGTCACTAAATTTACTATTATAATATAATTCTTTTACAGTCGCCAATGAACTGTTAAAGTATAAAAAAATTAGCATTCTAAATTGTATATATAAAATTAGCAATTCTAAATTAATCTGAAAGATATTGTAATTTAGGCATTTATTTCCTTAGATATTTACACAATGTCTAAGGAAAAAAAATGCCTAGATTACAATATTTTTCAAATTGCCATAAATTTCTGTCGTTACTCTTTATTATAGAATTAATTATTCTGTTTTGAAAAGAAACAATACTGTCTAAATTTGTAATACAATTGTGAGTTAAATTTGTAATACAATTGTTGAGTGGTGCAAATTATCTAAATTTGTAATACAAATTTAGATAATTTGCACCACTCCAACTTAAAATGTTGGGCAGGGGTGGCTCAGTCGGTAGCTTGCCAGGCTCGTAATCTGTAGTTCCCAGGTTCGAGTCCCAGCTGGGTCAGCGTTGAGATTTATCTCCGCAAAATTCCCCGCCCTGTCCACGTTTAGTAGGGGACACCGATGGCCTCGGAAAGGCCGCCGTCCGTCGGATGGGACGTTAAGCCGTGGCCCTGTGTGCGGGAGAGCTATACCCTGTGCACTATAAAGAACACACTTGACGGGAGACTACCATCTGTCTCCCAACAGCTGTTCCAGTGGGTCCCCTCCCCCAACCTTCTTTGAGCCTTCTGGGTCCTTGTGACCTGGCCATTTAGCCCATTGTGTGCAAAAAAAGTGCCGCTCAGAGGTAAAACAACCCAACCAACTTAAAATGCGATGTTGGATAACAGACTGTATCCATGAAAAATAAAGCATCTATAATATTTTTCAAGCAGTAAAATTTTTTTAACATTAATCTTAGTTTATAAGTAAGATGCTTTATTGCTGTTTCCATGTTAAATTATGATCAATTAAAACACCGAGATATCGAAAATTGTAAACTTTCCCCTTTCCCAATTTGAGGACAAAGACAATTTTCATTCTTTACGTTTTGGTTTAGGTATCTCTAATAGGACCTCATCAATTTTGCATCTTTTGAATTTTTTAAACGGAATAGGATATATTTAGTTTTAGACACATTTATAAATAATTTATTATTATAGAACCAGTTTGCAATTTTTTCAAGTTCTGAATTTACTAAAAATTTCAATTCTTCAAAAGTTTACTATTAAAGGTCAAAACCGTATCATCAGCATAGGTATTAATATGAAAATTCAGGTTTTTATTACAAAAATTAAATATTAGAAACAATATCGGGCCTAGAACAGATATAAATATTATAAATATCAATATAAATTTGAAACCATATTGACGGAATTATTTAAATTCATTTTTAAGACGTACTTATTTATTTTTAAGACATGTAGTATATTTATTAAAATAATACTTCTTATTTCAGTTAACTACAAAGGTAAATTCTTTTGTCTAGCATTGCTGTTGTTAAATGTTCAAACCTCCCATAACTCTTTAAATACTGAAGGAATATTCTTGAAATCCGATATTTAGATAGAACTGATTGATACTTTTAATTGACCTTTAGTCACATTTCTCATAAAACTCTTTATTTAAAAAGTTATTGCGCTAGTAGTGTCCTATTGACATAACATGTGGTGGGGTGTTATAACTCATATTTATACAGTTTCATTCTTCTTTTTTAAGATCTCGGAGGTTAAGCGAATAAAAAAATTGTTTCTGCGGCCTTTATGACACAAATACGTTTCAAAATATAAACTTTTATTCATTTAGTTATAGTAAGAAAATTCAAAGACATAGATTTAATATTCTACGACCCTTTCTAAAACTTTGTGGCCCTTACTTTGAAAAACCTTGATCTATGTGGATTGAAATTTAGTGGTAAAAAATCGAAATTTGACCTAGTTCTCTAAAGTTTTGATAATATACAGGTACTGGACAGAAAAATGGAAACAGTTTCGTATTATTTCAATAGAAAATCGCATTCAGAGCTCAATAACTTCTTCGAAATGATTTTTAATGAAAATTATGTCTAAAGATAAAGAACTAAGTGAAATGCATCTAAATATCGTTTGTAAACAATATTTGTTGCGTATTCAAAGAATTATGAAAGCTAAAACATTTAACAGGCTAAATAAAAAACTGATCCTAAAAATAAATTGATAAAAAAAATAAATTAATCCTAAAAATTAATTAAAATATTAAAATTGGATAAGAGATCAGAGATCATAGTTGACTCTAGTGGAATCAACTATGATCTCTGATCTCTTGACTTATTTTAATTAAGCTTTGGAGTCAATTTCTTGTAACCTGTTAAATATTCCAGCTTTCATAACTCTTGAATACGGAACAAATATTGTTTAAAATCGTGATTTAAATAAATTTCATTGATATCTTAATCTTTAGATATATTTTTCATTAAAAATCATATTGAAGAAGTTTTTGAATTCTGAATGTGATTTTCCTATTGAGATAACATAGAACTGTTTAGTAGTAAAGAATCACAGGGTATAATATCCTGTAGACATCGAACTCATGAAATAAAAACACTTTATATTTTTTTCAGCTTATTATTTCGTGAATTCCATATCTACAGGACACATCCTGTGATTCTTTACTACTGAATTATTGATTTAACGCCATTCCATCTCTAAAGTGACAACACAGTTATTCACTTTCTCGGATAAATGGCGCGACTGTTGCAAATCAAATAAAATCCAAAAAGTTTATAAAGTCACACAAGCTAAGAAAAGTTAACCATTGATGGTTGTATTAGTTAGCATAACTGGCATGTTTCCAACAGACGTGGGTTCGAATCCCACTCATGGCAAAACTATTTTTTTTTCAGCTTATTATTTCATAGAACTGTTTCCGTTTTTCTGCTCAATACTTGTAAGTACATACTGTTTTCATACCCGACTGTCGTTGCACTCGTATAACTGGGTAGCAAGTTGAATCTTATTATGTGGCTTAGATAGTATCTCTGACAAACAAAATTTCGGAAAGGGCAAACATTGACATGCCTTCTTTCTTATCCAGAATTGGACTAGAACTTATGATTGGCCAAGAGTAGAGAAGACTAATATTTATTTCTTCTGATCAAATATGCTCCGGATTTCTCATAGGATATTTTCGATATTAATTTTTTTTTCATATAGAGTATATCAGAAAAAGAGTGTATGAAAAGGGTCTGAACTGTAGCCTTTCTTCTGATGAAATATTCACTTAGAATTTCTTTTGCATCTAAGAGATTGTGGTGAATAAAGTTGTCACTTGAATTCACCTCAACAACTTCTTGTACTCTTTCAGAAGAAAACCAACACGGAATAATGTGCTGCAATAATAGCAATTCATATTGTTCGAATCCAAGGAATCTGTCATCTTATGACCCTTATGTGATGTACGTCTTGTGAATTCTCATATAGCGTTGTCAGAATATACGCATGGGGAAAACAATTTTCAGAAGAATATAGAAGATGACAGAATGATGTATTAGCCGCTTTGGATCGTGGCCAGTATGTCTGGAGAAGCAGCAAATGGGAAAGAGGCCGTACTACGTCTCTCATTATAACCAATAAGATAAAAAAAACCTTGTTTTTAATTTCGTCTAAAGGACTTTCTACTTTTAACGATATAAGCAGGTTCGAATAACGGTCGGGTTAACAACAAAAGACAAGCACCATCCATTGTCTGTCTGAAACTCTGTCGCAAACTTTAGATACCTCAAATGATTTATTAAGCGACAAAAATAACTGGGTTGTAGAAAGGGCCATATCATAAGAAATTACTTCACACTTTAGGCGCAAAATTGGTCTTTTCCTATATCTATGTGAGTTACTACATATTATTTGAAGAATCAGAGATTTTCACATTCCACTTAAACCATTTGAGTGAACTTTAATTACTTAATATTGGCGAATTGGATGTACGCTTCACATTACAATGTAGGCAAGAAAAACATAATTCAGTTTGCTTTAGAGCTAGCAATTGTATTTTGTGAATTGAATGTATTTATTTGTGTGTTGAATGTATTTTGTTTTTCAAAAGGATAGCTGTCTTATTGACTTACTGCAGTGAGAATTACGATTCATTTGTATCTCTTGGAATTTTCTGTTTGTTTACTTGTTTGTTGCTCAATAATCCCTCTTCAATCATTTTCGTATTTTTATGTAAAAGTTCTCAGATTCGAAGAATAATTAGATCTGTTTCGCGGAACAAAAACGATTGTTGCAATCAATCAAACACTATGCAACTAACAGTTCATAATTAATCAATATCGCGTGTGGCGAATATGGGAATCTCGTTTTTAAAGAAGTTTTGTTTCCTTAAAATCCGGATATTAAAACAACGGAATTATAACAGAAATATTGTTTGATCATGTATTTAATTAATATAAATGGATTCCATAATAGACAAACATAGATAAGCGCCTGTAGGTAACGTTTTTACCATTTTTCTGCCTTTAACATCTAACAGTGGAAATGCGAACTAATGATAATTACAAAAATGCAAATGGTAATGTTTAATAGCACTGATAAAACACAGAGAGAATTTTTCATCCATCTTTTGGGGGCGGGGGTGGCTCAGTCGGTAGCGCGCCAGGCTCGTAATCTGTAGTTCCCAGGTTCGAGTCCCAGCTGGGTCAGCGTTGAGATTTATCTCCGCAAAACTCCCCGCCCTGCCCACGGTCAGTAGGGGACACCGATGGGCTTGGAAAGGCCGCCGTCCGTCGGATGGGACGTTAAGCCGTTGCCCCATGTGCGGGAGAGCCATACTCTGTGCATGTTTAAGAACACGCTGGATGGCCTTGACGGGAGGCCACCATCTGTCTCCCAACTGTTGGGAGACAGATGGTAGTCTCCCGTCAAGGCCATCCAGCGTGTTCTTTAACGTGCACAGGGTATGGCTCTCCCGCACACGGGGCCACGGCTTAACGTCCCATCCGACGGACGGCGGTCTTTCCAAGCCCATCGGTGTCCCCTACTGACCGTGGGCAGGGCGGGGAATTTTGCGGAGATAGATCTCAACGCTGACCCAGCTGGGACTCGAACCTGGGAACTACAGATTACGAGCCTGGCGCGCTACCGACTGAGCCACCCCCGCCCCCTTATACTATGAACAAAATGATTTAATAATTAGAAATGATTACAAACCTAGGAGAGGTCATCGAAACAATGGATAAACTCTCCTCTCCTGAGTAAGAGCTCATCTCATCTAACTCTTACAATTTAACTAACTCTTTTACAAAATTGATCAAAGTCTTTAAGGCCTTCTCTCTTGCCCATGACTGATTGTAGTTCCACTACGTTTGTTGCTACTGTCTCTTAATTTTACGCGTGAAGCTGATCTAAACGCTTATATAACTTTCTTATTTATAGGAAAACAAGGGACTAGGACAACACTACGTCTTATTGTGATCGTGTCCTTGGCGGTTGTTGGTCATCACTTAATGAGGGAACGAAGGTAAAGAGAACATTAGTCCATAATTGTGTCTGATGGCTTCGCCAACGCTGGCAAAGTTCTGCGCGACGGCGCTTGCAGCGGAAGTGAGGGCACAAATCAGCAGGCGAGGGCCCACATCAGAAAGCGAGAGCACACATCAGAAAGCGAGAGCACACATCAGCAGGTGAGGGCGGCCTCATAGTCTTAGCCGCAGTCTGTCGGCGTCTCTGAACATCAGATCATCAAGGCGTCACTTTCCAGCGTCTGTCAAATTATAGATCACAATCACCATCACAGAGCGACATGTCCTATAGCAGAGCAACACGAACTTTTTCGGAGAGTCAGGCGCGCTCTCCCGGAGCGTAAGCACACTCGCACGCCTTTTTATCGTTTTCCCTTTCCTCTCCCTCTTCAAATGTTTTCGGTGCAAAATTCTTCGCTAATTCCTCTGCTTTTTTTTTCCACTTTCCTCATTGGTCGCCCCTCTTGTCCCGTCCATAGTCCCGTTCATTGAGACCAATGTAGGGCTCCCACAAATTTACATAGGCCCACGTGGTCTTGGACTTTTTTGGAACGATCGCATCTGTAGCTCCTAGATATAAATGTTTATGATTTTATGCGTCTGCAATTCCCTCAAATTATTGTAGGAGGCCACAAACGTCCCAATCAAACCAGACGGAGCGATTGTATTTCGCCTCTCTTGTGTGCTAATTGGGGTTGATGCTACAGGTGCCATTTTATTGGGGGGTTGTCTGTCGTGACTTATCTCTCGATGCTGTGGCGGCTCCGTTGAAGCAGGGTCCTGCAGAGAGTTTTATAGTTCTTTTTTATTGCTTCCCCAGAAACGGGCGATGCGCTCAACAGGGTGCGGGGTGGGTAGTAACCATTCCTGTGGTCATCCCCATCTTCCTCTCGGGCAAAGAAATCTTTCGCATTCCCACGGCCTCCCCTCCTTAGGAACGAAAAGCAGATTCACCAAGCGCAGATGAGACTTACAGTTCTGAATATTCCCTTGAAGTTATGAACGGATTGGAATAAGCTCCATAACACTTTAATTAAACCCTCCCTTTGTAGAAGAAGTAGCAAAGGCTCATAACTTGTTTCGAGTTGTGTAGGCATATCTCGTTTCATGAGTTACTTCCCACTGGGATCGGTCCAAGGTTGCCAGATGTCCTGATTTGTGCGGGACGATTTGCATAGGAAATCTATAATAATTAAAATAAGCGTAAGTAAAAAAATAAATCGTAAGTAAAATCTGCGGACCAAGACCTGGACTTCGTGCTTGTCTTCACAGATAGCTCGAAGTCTGGCATGTCTGTGCAATCTGCCACGATCTGCTGTGATACCATCACTGCAGATCAGATCCCACCGTAATATTCCATCTTCACCGAAGAGTTGCATGCTATCTGTACTGCTTTGGGCCACATAATGACTAAGCGTCATTGTCGATTTCGTCGGTTTGTACTTTATACCGACGCTTGGCTCGCTACCTCAGCTTAGCTACCTAGCATCATCCTGTTATTTCAAAGATCTTCTAGCAGCTCCATCATCTGGTAGCTACAACACCATCTTCTTCCATTGGATGCCCCGGTCACATCAGGATCAGAGCAAATGAATTGGCAGATACCGTTGCAAAGTCAGTCACTCCCCTTTCCGACTCTCCACTACTGATTCCATACCTGTACTTCTGTCAGTGTTTCTCGATCGAGCTTCAGGGATCTTTGACTGAACAGATTGGTAACAAACTTTTCGAGATCAAACCGTTTGTCAAACAATGACAGTCATGTTTTCACAGGTACCGCAAGGAGGAAGTTGTACTTGCTCGGCTCCGTTTAAGTCAGTTGTTTATTTCACATTCTTTACTTTTACGGGCGGAAGATGAAACTAAGTGTAAGTTTTGTGACACCATTTTAAGCACCAACCATATTTTAATTGACTGTATGCCTTTATCTTTGAACGTCGTTTTTTATCTCTTTTCAAAGAAAACGAGATAACAGTTTCGCTTTGTCTTATGTCTGTCCGTCTCTAGACATCGAACTTTTTTGTTTCATCATCCTCAAGCAGCCATCATCCTCATCCTCAAGCAGCCATCATCATCATCCTCAAGCAGCCATCATCATCATCATCCTCAAGCAGCCAGTTCCATCGAAACCGCACAATTTAGTTCTCCAAGCATATCTGTCCTGTTTTACATCTGCTGCATCTCTCCACTGCACACCAATTCTAACACAGCACGTCCTGTTTGACATTGCCTGCCCACCACATCCTAGGTCTTCCCCTTCTTTCTGAGGCCTCTAGGCACACTATTCATAACCCTATTCGCTAATCTATAATTATCCATACGGGCAACATGGCCAAACCAACGGAGTCTCTCTCTGCACAATATGATGCTTAAAGAAGGTTGCCGACTCCTTTGTTTAACTTCATCATTACTTACAAAGTTGAACCACCTGATTAATGCCCAAGACTCTGCGTAAGCATCTAGAATCAAAAGCATCAAGTTTCCTGTTATCTTGTTTACAAAGCGTCCAGGTTTCACTACCATAACTAATCCTAGAAAAAAATATATTACAGTCTAATTTTAGTCTTTAAGAGTATTCCCCTATTTCTCCACACTCTCGATAGATTCTTAAAAGTCTCGGCAGCAATCCCTATTCCTTTGTTAATAATCATGCCGCACATCATCAGTATCTGTTGCATAGCTCCCAAGATAATTAAACTGAGACACCTTCTCAAGAGTGCAGCCATTCAGATTAACTGAACCAATGCCTGCCTGACCAATTTTCATTAATTTAGTTTTCTCCCTGTTTATAACCAAGTCTACTCTACTACCAGTCTCATCAATAGCTCTAATGAAAGAGTTCATCTCATCAACATCATTTGCCCAAAGGGTTAAATCATCAGCATAATCTGTATCAGACATTTTCGTATTTCCTGACCATTTAAGGCCAAAATCTTTCCCTTGCAGTGATTTTCGCATAACATAATCAATAACCAAATTAAAGAGAAAAGGAGACCCTTGTCTAACACCAGAACAATACTAAAAATAATTGCTACAAGCCTTATTAATTCTCACACATGACTCAGTGTTATTATAGAGAGATTTCATTACGTTAATGTGGCGGGGGTGGCTCAGTTGGTAGCGCGCCAGGCTCGTAATCTGTAGTGCCCAGGTTTGAGTCCCAGCTGGGTCAGCATTGAGATTTATCTCAGCAAAATTCCCCGCCCCTGCCCACGGTCAGTAGGGGACACCGATGAGCTTGGAAAGGTCGTCGTCCGTCGGAAGGGATGTTAACCCACGGCTCCGTGTGCGGGAGAGCCATACCCAGTGCACGTTAAAGAACACGCTGGATGTTGTTGACGGGAGGTTACCATCTGTCTCCCAACAGCTGTTCCACTGGGTCCCCTCACCCAACCTTCTGTGAGCCTTTGGGGTCCATGTGACCTTGTCGTTTAATTCATGGTGTGCAAAAAGGTGCAGCTCAGAGGTAAAATAATCCAACCCATTATATTAACTAACTTGACTGGTATGCCATAAGATCTGACAAAGAACCACAAATTATGACGATCAACAGAGTCGAAAGCTTTTTAGAAATCAACAAAGCTAGCATCCTAAGGTTCCTGAAACTCTAAACATTTCTCAAGAATCTGCCTGAGTGAAAATATTTGATCTATACATTCCCTACAACTTCGGAATCCATATTGCTCATTATGCAATTGAGTGTCAACCAGATTCTTAATTCTATTAAGCACAATCATGCAAAGAACGTTAGCTGGAACAGAAAGTAGGATGATACCCCTATAGTTATCACAAGAACTGCGATCACCTTTTTTGAAAATAGGGATAACAGTACCTCTAGTAAAATTCTTAAGAACCATGCCTTTATCATAAAAGATATTCAGAATTTCGGTCATCCAAGTGGTAACCGAAACATTCCCAGCTCTAGTATTTCCGTAGTAATTTCGTCTACCCTTGGGGATTTATGTAGTTTAAGTTTAGAAATAGCCAAAATAACTTCAGATTGTGTTATAGGGTCAACGTTAAAGCCACCAATGCATCTATCATCATTGCAAACAATGGGAGTAGAACTAACTACGTTGTTTAGAACATCACTGAAATGCTCAGCCCACTTAGTCATGACAGAATCCTCACCTTCTATAACCTTACTTGTTTATCTTTAAATCTCTGCATACCTGTGGGTTTTCTACCACACAAAACGTTAACTATCTGGTACAGTCGGTCAAAAAAGTATCCGAACGCTATGGTTGTATACAAAATAAAAAAAACAACAACTAGCAAAGATTTTTTTAGAAATTAGTGATCTGGCAATCTTCGTGTACAGTACACGAAGGTTGCCAGATCATTAATTTCTAAAAAAAACGTTGCCAGATATTTTTTTTTGAATTTTGTATGCAACCATAGCGTTCGGATACTATTTTGAGCGACTGTACAGCTCTCTGCTGTTGTGCTGCCTAACTGCTTCCTCGGCTTTATCAGCTAAGCCATCAAGCCAAAGATTCCTATCAGCAGCTAACTGATCCTTTACACGTTTATTAAGCTCTCTGTAATGCTTTCTATTAGGACTAGTAGGGTATTGATTAAGGACATTCCTACAGTTCTTTCTTTCTGAAATAAGCTCCTGCCTTATCACTCAAATAATTCTTCCTCCTCTGATCTATTTTTTTTCCTAAAAGAGTACTGTTAGTTTCAAGAAAACCTGGTTTAAAATGGTCCCATTCTTCCCCAACTTCAGTAGTAAGCAAACCATGACTGTCATAATGACTAAGTAACCTATCATGGTAAGCTTTAGCTATAACTGGGTCTTTCAGAGCTTCAGAATTAAAGGCAAAAAATTTAAACTTAGCACAACACTTTTTAAGTTTAAGTTGCAAGACGCTTTTAACCAGGTAATGGTCAGATCCAATATCAGCTCCCCTATATGTCCTGGTATTCCTAACAGAACTTGCTCATTTGCTGTTAATTAATACATAATATATCATATTCTTATGTAGCCCATCAGGTGAAACCCATGTGTACTTATGTATGTCGCGGTGTTTGTAATAAGTGTTATTTATTCTCAAACCATTAAGTTTACTTACTTGTAGGAGACGTTGAACATTGCCATTGTAGCTACCAATACCAAAAGGGCCTATTAACCCTCCCCAAAGGTCAGAGTCAGTACCAACTTTGGCATTGAAGTCATCTGCAACAAGGGTAATATTTCCTTTTTTGACAGAATTCAAAATATCTTGAAGTTATCTGTAAAACCTTCGTTTCTCATCCTCATCCTCAGCAGGGGCATAACAGCAGATAACATTCAAGTCTTTAATGCTTGTGTTTTACTGGGTGGATGAAATTGATATATATAACCCTCGCTCCGTAAGTAGTATAGTGCCATTCCACCGATCCCCCACTAGTGCTTTCCCCTATGACGTCACCGACCACGCCCCTATGACGTCACCGACCACGCCCACTTCCCCCTCCCCTATGACGCAACATGACGTAATCATTACATAATCATTATGTAACATGCCACGCCCCTTTATTAATAATTCCTCCCCCTTTATTAAACCCCCTCCCCCTTTCCCCCTCAGTGGCGCCACCTGTTGACAGTGAGAAGTACTATTTTCCCAAAAACCCCTTTATTTTAAGTCTAATTTCTCGTTTTCGGACCCCACGGTCGACCTACCTATATTTCATGCCCTCCCTCCTCTTGTAGACCCCCTGGTTGACCTTTTAAGCCCTTCCTATATTTTAAGGCCACTCCTTCACTCGGCTGATGCAAGTCTCAGAATAATTGCATGGAACGATTGACTGGTCTCAGAATAATTGTACAGAAAGGAATGATACAAAATTCCTTAGTAATTAAACACTCATCAAAATTCCCTTACCTCTATTAAAAATCATCCTACAGTTGAAACTCATTTTACTCTTACTGTTTCCATAGAAAATACCATAGGGTGAAATTAATAATGGTTTAAATAATTCGTAGGGATGACATGTTAAATCTGCTTTTAGAACACACGTCTGCAGTGGAAAAATTTTCAAACTCCGTTAATTAACTCCCTAGTAATTAAACACTCGTCAAAATATTCCTCACCTTTATTAAAATCACTCCACGGTCAAAATAAAAATCAGTTTTCTGTAGATATGTTTCACCGGAAAAAAAAAAAAAAAAAAAATCGTCCCTCGCTCTGTGGATTCCGTCCGACTGTCTTGGGTTCCCGGACTATACCGTGTACTTGCTGTGGCTTAGATGCGGGCCAGACATTTCAGATATTAACCTAGCATTCTTTATATCTAGCTTTTTCTATGTATTTCTTACATCAAAACCAACACTAGCACTGAACTCTTTTGAATGCGGATCTCAAATTGTAAATCAAACTCACAAAGCTGTATTTATCCCACCAAGACGGCTAAACGATTTTCTTATAATTAAAATTCCCTAATAATTAAACACTCGTCAAAATATTCCTCACCTTTATTAAAATCACTCCACGGTCGAAATAAAAATCAGTTTTCTGTAGATGTGTTTCACCGGAAAAAAAAAAATCGTCCCTCGCTGTGTGGATTCCAGGACGCACGGGAATACGCCGTGTACTTGCTGTGGCTTAGATGCGGGTCAGACATTTCAGATAATAACCTAGCTTTTTCTATGTATTTCTTACATCAAAGCCAACACTAGCACTGAACTCTTTTGAATGCAGATCTCAAATTGTAAATCAACTCACAGAGTTGTATTTATTCCTTAGTAATTAAAACTCTTTGCTGTTCATTTAGCCAGGACGACTAAACGATTCCTTTATAATTAAAATTCCCTGCTATTAAACTCCCTAGTAATTAAACACTCATCAAAATTCCCTTACCTTTATTAAAAAAACCACTGTACGGTTGAATCAGTTTTCTGTATATGCGTTTTATCGAAAAAAAAACTTCTCCCCGGTCGAACGCGCTACCTCAGCTTCATTCTGTCAACTCCTTGAACAAGAATCAACCTGCAATGGAAAAGCCTCTGTTCCTACATTCCTGAAGTCGTACGTGTCCGCTTACCGGTCAGGTAGCAATGAAACATCTCGTGACACAATCGCCCGGGAGGTTGAGTGTCCAGCGCTCAGTGTTGTTTAATCATACGTTGTTGTTCTCTAAGGGTAGGTGACGTCACAACAAGGGGAAAGTAACGTGGAGTGACCAGCGAGTGACACGTATCAGAAGACTGAGCACTGGGGATGTTTAACCTTCAGTATAATTTTACACAGTGTGAGGGATTAACAACTCTTATAGCATAGTTATTGCGGGTAGGCTCCCTCTCCCACTTTTAAAATTTAGATCTTACACCGACAGTCTTTTCATATACGTATTTTTATAACCATTTTAAAACCAACACTTATTTCTTTTATCCCTAGCGATTACTGGTTGTTGCATTTTTTACTAGAAGAAACCCTACCCCTGCAGTAGCAGCCCCCGCAGAAAATAAAAAATGCTATCGGGCGAAAAATTAATAAAATCTGATTTTATTCGTCGTGATGAAAAATATTGATGGGGTAATAGGTTCGACTTAAAAGACTTCGTGTTCGTATCCTCACCACGGACAACCTATCGCTGACGGACGGTTAAACCCTACGAAATTATTCCAAACGGGGAATCACAAGGTTTTTATTGACGAATGAATCTTGGACCTGTACTGCTTCCGTACATCGTGAAAACCCACTCACAGCCTTGATCCGTGTTCCCAATTTCCTTTACTAAGTCACTTCAAAAAACATTGTGATTGCAAAAGTATGACTAACTGTTTTATTACGCCACGTTTTAAAAATACTTATTATTGTTGTAATCCGCGGTACGGGAGAGTAACACTGTTCGAAGAAAAATCAGGTAAAACAGTTTTTAAAAAAATCGTTTCCTCCGTCGTTTGCGTATGTCTCATCACGCGGGTGAAAAAATAGCTTTTTTTTTGTACGAGGTAGAATGTTAAAAGTACGTCGTGTGAAAAACTTTAGTCCCATCACGAATGCACATTAATGGAGTAGGGAGGTCGTAGTTTAATACTTCAGCTATAAAAAAATAATACAATGTCTCGCACACACCTCTCAACTTGTCTACACTAATCCGCTGAAATTTAATTTGCAACGGAGGCTGATACTTCGAATCCGCTATATGTTCCGGAGCTGCAGTGGAATGCATGGCCCCTGCTGAATGCTACGCTATCAGAAGTCCATGTGGCTGTCACGTTCTCCAAGCGCTCAGAATATTACTATACTTATAACTGATCTAAAGTCCGTTTTAATCAATACTTATTTCTTTCAACTCTGCGACTATTGGGCTGGCACATTTTCACTAGAAGGACCGCCTCACAGTGGCAATCCCGCAGAAAAAATTAATAAAAGGAAAAAATCTGATTTTATTCCTCCTGATGAAAAATATTGAAGGTAATAGGGTCGACCTAAAAGGCCCGTGTTCGGATCCTTGCCCCGAATGGTTTTTAACAAAAGTCCTACGAAATTAAAAACTATCCCGTTACACGACGGCGTTGTTTAAAAATACTTATTACGGCTGTATCCTCAGCAAACTCTTTCCTAGGAAGTAACGCTACTCGATGCAGCCCCAGTTACATGCTTTTACCGGGTAAAGACTGTGCGATAGCATTTTTTATTTTCTGCGGGGGCTGCTACTGCAGGGGTAGGGTTTCTTCTAGTATAAAATGCAACAACCAGTAATCACTAGGGATAAAAGTAATAAGTGTTGGTTTTAAAATGGTTATAAAAATGCGTATATGAAAAGACTGTCGGTGAAAGATCTAAATTTTAAAAGTGGGAGAGGGAGCCTACCCGCAATAACTATGCTATAAGAGTTGTTAATCCTAACACACTGTGTAAAATTATACTGAAGGTTAAACATCCCCAGTGCTCAGTCTTCTGATACGTGTCACTCGCTGGTCACTCCACGTTACTTTCCCCTTGTTGTGACGTCACCTACCCTTAGAGAACAACAACGTATGAGTAAACAACACTGAGCGCTGGACACTCAACCTCCCGGGCGATTGTGTCACGAGATGTTTCGTTGCTACCTGACCGGTAAGCGGACACGTACGACTTCAGGAATATAGGAACAGAGGCTTTTCCATTGCAGGTTGATTCTTGTTCAAGGAGTAGACAGAATGAAGCTGAGGTAGCGCGTTCGACCGGGGAGAAGTTTTTTTTCGATAAAACGCATATACAGAAAACTGATTCAACCGTACGGTGGTTTTTTTAATAAAGGTAAGGGAATTTTGATGAGTGTTTTATTACTAGGGAGTTTAATAGCAGGGAATTTTAATTATAAACGAATCGTTTAGTCGTCCTGGCTAAATGAATAGCAAAGAGTTTTAATTACTAAGGAATAAATACAACTCTGTGAGTTGATTTACAATTTGAGATCTGCATTCAAAAGAGTTCAGTGCTAGTGTTGGCTTTGATGTAAGAAATACATAGAAAAAGCTAGGTTATTATCTGAAATGTCTGACCCGCATCTAAGCCACAGCAAGTACACTCGGTCAAAAAAGTATCCGAACGCTATGGTTGATTAAGGAATTCAGAAAAAATATCTGGCAACGATTTTTTTAGAAATTAGTGATT
The DNA here is from genome assembly GCA_038380435.1 of Ryuthela nishihirai. NCBI lineage: Eukaryota > Metazoa > Arthropoda > Arachnida > Araneae > Heptathelidae > Ryuthela > Ryuthela nishihirai. The sequence continues at coordinate 84,936,010 of JAWZYU010000004.1, read as the reverse complement.
AGGCTACCTTCGTGTACAGTACACAAAGGTTGCCAGATCATTAATTTCTAAAACAATTGTTGCCATATATTTTTTCTGAATTCCTTAATCAATCATAGCGTTCGGATACTTTTTTGAGCGACTGTACACGGCGTATTCCCGTGCGTCCTGGAATCCACACAGCGAGGGACGATTTTTTGTTTTTTCCGGTGAAACACATCTACAGAAAACTGATTTTTATTTCGACCGTGGAGTGATTTTAATAAAGGTGAGGAATATTTTGACGAGTGTTTAATTACTAGGAAATTTTAATTATAAGAAAATCGTTTAGCCGTCTTGGTGGGATAAATAGAGCTTTGTGAGTTTGATTTACAATTTGAGATCCGCATTCAAAAGAGTTCAGTGCTAGTGTTGGTTTTGATGTAAGAAATACATAGAAAAAGCTAGTTATAAAGAATGCTAGGTTAATATCTGAAATGTCTGGCCCGCATCTAAGCCACAGCAAGTACACGGTATAGTCCGGGAACCCAAGACAGTCGAGCGGAATCCACAGAGCGAGGGACGATTTTTTTTTTTTCCGGTGAAACACATCTACAGGAAACTGATTTTTATTTCGACCGTGGAGTGATTTTAATAAAGGTGAGGAATATTTTGACGAGTGTTTAATTACTAGGGAGTTGATTAACGGAGTTTGAAAATTTTTCCACTGCAGACGTGTGTTCTAAAAGCAGATTTAACATGTCATCCCTACGAATTATTTAAACCATTATTAATTTCACCCTATGGTATTTTCTATGGAAACAGTAAGAGTAAAATGAGTTTCAACTGTAGGATGATTTTTAATAGAGGTAAGGGAATTTTGATGAGTGTTTAATTACTAAGGAATTTTGTATCATTCCTTTCTGTACAATTATTCTGAGACCAGTCAATCGTTCCATGCAATTATTCTGAGACTTGCATCAGCCGAGTGAAGGAGGTGGCCTTAAAATATAGGAAGGGCTTAAAAGGTCAACCAGGGGGGGTCTACAAGAGGAGGGAGGGCTTAAAATATAGGTAGGTCGACTGTGGGGTCCGAAAACGAGAAATTAGACTTAAAATAAAGGGGTTTTTGGGAAAATAGTACTTCTCACTGTCAACAGGTGGCGCCACTGAGGGGGAAAGGGGGAGGGGGTTTAATAAAGGGGGAGGAATTATTAATAAAGGGGCGTGGCATGTTACGTAATGATTATGTAATGATTACGTCATGTTGCGTCATAGGGGAGGGGGAAGTGGGCGTGGCCGGTGACGTCAAAGGGGCGTGGCCGGTGACGTCAAAGGGGGAAGCACTATTGGGGGATCGGTGGAATGGCACTATACTACTTCCGTATTTATTTTAGCCGTGATCGTTTTTTTTATACATTACGTTGTTCCTTCTTTAAAATATTTGAGTCCAGTGTCATACTGGGGAACAGAGATATCCTCCCATACAAAAGGCAGGTATAGCTTTTCAACAAATACAAAAACATTTTATTTACAGAGCTATTCCATTTTTAAAACACATTCTTTGATCTTAGTAACTTTCATAACTTCCATAGTACATGTTCTGTCCCTGTCTACACTAAAACTAAGCAAATCTTTCGTTATTGGAAACGTTCATACTTGACTCACTATCGTGGTCACTTCTGTAAACTATAACGTTGGTGCTCACTGTCCACCACTTCTCTCCACTCTCCAGGATTGATCTGCTGCTCTCCCAGACTAGACTGCTGATGGGTGTCCTTGCTCTCTTGAGCACACAAAGGGACGCTATCCAAAGAGTTTGATTGATTCCCACAATTCTCTCTGCTAAGGGTAGGGGTGGTAAGGGAAGAAAATTGACAGTTCTTGTCCCGAAACCGCGTGGCTGTTCCTCTGTGGGAACCGTTGAGCATTGGTTCAGGGGAATCCTCCCGGGCATCCAGTGTTGCAGCGTCAGGGTCTCAGACTTGGCGCCAAACGCCAATTCGAGGCTTTTCATGAGATGAGAGGGAGAACTTTTCATGGATAAGAGGAGCTTTTCATCAGATGAGAGGAGCCTCATTTTGTACACATTTCTTGGATTAAGCTGGCAGGTAGGCAAGTAAATGGCTTCGTCATGCTATGCGGTGTTTCAAACGGAATTGTCCGCCAAGATAATCCTCCTCATGGCGCCAGAATGTTAGACACAGAAGATGAAGGCGAATTACAATAATGTCGAAACAGTTCTAGGTGAATATCAAAAATTCACATAGAACAATTGTCTGAAATTTTGCTGTAAGAAACCTTTCATTAATGCACTCATATCCTAGAAGAGCATCACTGGCGTGTCTGCTGAGAAGCAGACCTACGCCTTGGAGATGCTTATTACCTTACCTCCCTGAAAAGAGAAATTTCAGATAACTTTTAAGAATCTGACCTTTATCAAGCATTTATTTTCAAGCCGAGAACATCTAAATCAAATGACTATTGCAAACGATGTATTTATGCTAGAAATTTGATATTTTAGTGGTAGAATGTGAAGGTCATGATGTTTCCATTGCCAATAATGAATTGACCTTAGACCTAGGGTGGGTAGGAAAACACATTTGTTTTGTTTTAGCAGATAATTGTTTGTATTTAGAGATAAATGAAAAAGTTCTTTTAGAGTTAGATAGGAATTGATAAAATATTACAATTCTCACTCTCAGAATCTTTCGAACACTATAATTGCGCCCTCTAACGGTGAAAAAGATTGGAAATTCCGAAATTTCAAACGAATATTGCAACGATGTATTAATGATAGAAATATGAAATTTTGGTGGTGGAATGTGAACGTCATTAAATTTACATTGGAAACAATAAAAATGATAATTAGAAAATAATTTTTAAATTTGATTGGTACTAATGAAATATTATGAATACTATGAATTTAGTACTATGAATATTATTATTTTATGTTGTTAAGAGTCACTGGATACGCATCTGACTGGAGTGTCCGAGTTTGGCCGGGGGGGGGGGGGAGAGGGAGGGTCGGCCTCTCTGTGGTAACATATTTATTGCTTTGGTCGGGGGAACGTAGGCCTGAGGTGCCTGTAGTCAGTTGAGGCAGCTGCTAGATCGGTGGACTGCCGATTGAATATTGCAGTGGTATACTTTGTGACTTTTTATGTGACTTTTTTACTTTACTATGTGACTTTTTTACTTTTTGACCACATATTGATATATAAAGAAGCATATAATATAGAATGTAGGTATTTAGATTTAAAGAATAGAATGTAATAAATTTAACTGCGGTTAATATTTTGAATTTTTTGACAAAACGTGATTAGAAAATATTTTTTTTTAAAGTATTACGTCTACAGCAATGCTGTCCAACTTCTCTAAGACTGCGGGCCAAAAAATAAAAATATGATAGGATAGGTAATTGAAAGGTCAGTTCTTGTAACCTCAAAAAATTATTTTTATTTATACGAAAAGTAATATGTAATAATAAACCTCAAAAAAACCTCAAAAAATTATTTTATTTATACAAAAAGTAATAAGTAATAATAAACCTCAAAAACGTCAAAAACTTTTTTTATGCAAAAAATAATAAGTAATAATAAACCAATATAAATTTTCTAAACCTTATTAAATATTTAATAAATTTAATGGGAGCATTGTGGCCGTAGTTGTTGGGCAATAATTTTTTTTACGTCCATATCGATATTTGTTGTTGCGAGCCGAAGTATATGTTCAAGTGTAGAGTCTTTCAAGCAGTTTCTGTGTCTTGATTTTATATATTTCATGTCAGAAAATGAGCGCTCGCAGATATATGTACTCCCGAACGTAGAAATTATTTTGAGTCCGTACTCTCATTTTTGGATATTTTTCTTCAGTCCAAAATTTGAACAATTCTATTCCAGTTTCTCTGTTAGATGCAATAATTGGGTCGGCCTGAAGGTCACACAATTCCATTTGATATTTAGAATCTACAGTGCTAATATCAATATTTAATGGATTACTGAATAAATTTAAGCTTTGCTTAAGGTATCAAAATGTCAAAATCTTCTATTAAAATATTCAATTATGATATCTAATTTAGGAACAAATTTTTAAAAATTAACTGTATTACTAAGTTTCTTCAGTTCTTCGTGGAACCCTTTACAAGTTTCAAAATGAATTAAATTGTTTTCCTGCAAATTTGACTTCAACAATTGTAGTTTGTTTCTAAACCCAGTAACATGATTATAAAGATAGCACACGTTTTGATCTTTTCCTTGCAAGGATTTATTCAAGACATTTAAATAATCTGTAATGTCTGTTAGGAAAGCAAGTGAACATAAAAAATTTTCATCAACAAAACTTGCTATTAAATCTTCATCGGTGCTCACTTATCTGAGAAAAAGACGAATTTTTTTTCGAAGTGTAAAAAATCTCTTGAGGCATTTTCCGGTACTTAACCAGTGAATATTACTATGTAAAAGCAGATCGCCTACTCAACATGCAGTTCGTCCAAAAAAGCTTTAAATTTTCTGTGTAAGAGAACGATTTCCGCCACGAATTAAATTGGTAATTTTGACAACCTTTTCCGTTACGTCGTTTAGTCTCAGCGAAATGCCACACAATGTCTCCTGGTGCACAATACAATGCATCATTCGACAATGCATGCGCAGTGAGAGCGATTCGTGCTGTCGTTAGATGCTTCTCATTACTGCAGCTTCATAAAAACATTTGTTTGATGACGTCACACCGCTCTTAAAAGGTTTCAGAAGTTTGCCGATCAGCTTAAGAATGTTTTGTAAACTTTATAGAATGAGTAAGTTGAAGACAGCATGTAAAGTAATATAAATTGACAAAAAATTATAAGGTGGTTTACAGATATTTATTTAAAATTTCATGTAAAAACTTGACTTAGTTCGCGGGAAACAAAAATCCTGGTCTACAGTAATGAAATGTTACAGAAGGAAGAGTAGCGACATCAAGTGTCTGTAAAGCGATATATTACATGGTTAAATTAATAAAAAAGTGCAAGTAAAAAAAACGTATGTCTAAAAATATTTTCTTTTTTTCTATTTTTGACTCAGCCATAAATTATTTTTAAGTTTTTGTAATCTACTACAATTTCTCCAGCTGAAGTAATCTTTCATTTCTGAGTAATTAGGACCCAAAATATTTACCATTGCAAGTATATGGCTTTCACTTCCCCTTAAGCCAGAAATGAAAATTATTTTTAAACATATTTCTATCATATAAATATTAAAAGAAAAACTACAACTATAACGACTGTGATGTAAAACCTCTTATCCATACTTCGCCAGTATTAGTCGGAAATTTCACAGGAAGTTTTCGTATTTATTGCAATATTCTGGATATCAGGTGATGTGATGTGATAAAATGTGATAAAATGTGATGGGAAGGTTAGAAACCCTTGAACAATGGGCTTCCTGCTATCCCAAACAAAGAATTGGACGTGTAAATCACAATGTAGAAAATAAAAATAATAGTTTTTCTGAATTTTTTTAAAAGTTCCTACTAATGCAGAGTAGACTTTCTGTAATCTAATACTCTTGGATCTTAATTTCTTTTCTTTTCTGCGCCAAAAGAGATTTCAAAAACAAAATTAACACTTCAAACAAGGTATAAAAAATAACAGTCAGAGTTCTTTCTTCAGTTCCACCACAAAAATAACCATGAGGTTATCACTTGAGATACTGGCCACTAGAGAAAGTTTGTAAGCAAACACATATTTTTCTTGAAAGGATATCAGGTGTAACTGTCTTTAAATTATAGATCTTGATAATCTGCACCCGTTTTGAGGGCAAATGCCGTTAAACATGGAGGGGAGGGCAAATGCCGTTTTTGCATTCTGACATGCCGCTGACCTCTGCAAATTGGAATACCCCCTTTCATTACAGTTCCTGGAAAAACAATGGTATCGTTTCAATCCAAACTCCATCAGTTTTGATGAATATATTCTTTATGAGTATCCACTTCTCAGAAAATTCGGATGAGGAGATTTTTGATGTGTTTGAGGTACGCCACTTGAGTGAGTTTGCAAGCATTTCGTTAATCCTTTGTAGGTATATACAATAATGGATTTTACAGATACTTCATTAAAAAGCTTAAAGAAACCATTAGATAGGGTATACTCACTTGATATGGAAATTTACCGACTTTCAAGTAAGAAAAAACCCTAATTCCTTAAGGTGGTTATAGTCTTATTACCTAAATTTATGCAAGGGCCATACTTAGTCAAACCCATTCCAGATAAAATCCACGATATGTGATTGCCACGAAATAAAATTTTGTTAATTAATTATTAGTATTATTTTAATTTATATTCTGACTGGTAGTTGTAAAGAAGCAAACTTGCGTTGTGCATCTATTCTTTTATAAAGAAACAATTTGTATTATATTTTTGAACAATAAATGTAATTTTTTCCCTATGCTATTGACTTGTTTTGCTGCATCTTATTTAAGTTCATCCTATTTCCAGAGCTGGAAATCAGAACATATTTTTGTTTTGTGAAACATTTTCTTCTTTAATTTTCCAGATAAAGTTCATCTCAGAAATAGATATTTCATTCCCAGCTAATCAAATAAAAGTATCAAGATATCTTATATTTTATGTTATTTAGGCTTTTTTCTCCTTTGCTCCATTTCTCGAACGTGACAGAAGCAACAAAAGTAGTCATTTTTAAAAGAAACAAATTTCCTCAAAGTTTCATTAAAGACACAACAGAAAACTTAGTTACTATTTCATATTTAACTTATTTAAAAATTTCTTATTTTAAACATATTAAATATTTCGTTGAAAGGCGTCCCGTGGCCAAGTGGTTAGCGCGCTTGGCTTCTGATCAACGGACCCTGGGTTCGACCCCTTTGTAAGACATGGATGTTCGTGTTGTTTTTCTGCTGAGGTCCTGCCATCCTCTCAGACGTTCTACTGTGGCATATAAACTGACAGGATCCTGTCAGACCTCTGTGGCAAGCAGCTGCTTGAGGGGGTATTTATTTATTTTTTATTTATTGCTAATATCTGTATTCTTACGGTTTTGACCAAAAGGCGGCATTTACTAGTACGTGTTAACCTCGAAATCATTCTTTTTACTATAATTCTTAATTAACCTAATATGTACTTAATACATGTTCGAGGGATATTGCATAGTCGTGCACACACCAAAAACAAAGCGATAAAATTAAGATACTGTTGCACACACACCTCACGTTGCTTAGTAACCTTTGGGCGTACAGGGTACGATTCCCTTGGCCGCTGTCACATTTTCTATTCCTCTCCCTCTTTTGATATTTTCGTCATTTTCATCATCAACGAGTGACGCCGAGCAAAAAATCAACCGAGCGTAGCTGGAACATCCGTTGGCCCCTGTGGACTGCAATACAAGTGTTTGTCAAAACACTTTTATTTCAAAATAAATTTTTATTTGAAAATTTTTATTATAAAAATTATTTTTTTATTTTTAAAAACTTTTAGCAGGTCTTTCAAAATTCTTCCTTTAATCTTATGGTTCTTTTTTACGAGTCCTGAATCTACTAATGTCCCGTTACACTCTGGGGCGGGGGTGGCTCAGTCGGTAGCGCGCCAGGCTCGTAATCTGTAGTTCCCAGGTTCGAGTCCCAGCTGGGTCAGCGTTGAGATTTATCTCCGCAAAATTCCCCGCCCTGCCCACGTTCAGTAGGGGACACCGATGGGCTTGGAAAGGCCGCCGTCCGTCGGATGGAACGTTAAGCCGTGGCCCCGTGTGCGGGAGAGCCATACCCTGTGCACGTTAAAGAACACGCTGGATGGCCTTGACGGGAGGCTACCATCTATCTCCCAACAGCTGTTCCAGTGGGTCCCCTCCCCCAACCTTCTCTGAGCCTTCGGGGTCCATGTGACCTGGCCATTTAGCCCATGGTGTGCAAAAAAGTGCCGCTCAGAGGTAAAACAACCCAACCCCGTTACACTCTGCATTGTCGTTCTTAACGGTCAACCTCTAGCATTTTCCTTAATCACAGTCTCAATCGACCATTGTCTTTCAACCATCTAAACTCGTTCGTATTCTTGTCGTCGACCTCAGGAGGAAGGAACTTTCGTTCGCATATCGAGAACATCTTCATTTAAATAGGCGCCACGTGACTGGAACCCCGAGTAGAAGATTATGCCATTCTGGACGTCAGTCACAAGTTCTGACTAGCCGCCGCGGGTAGAGAATAATGTAAATAATTGATATCTGCGTTAGCATTTCGGTAATCCGTTTAATATGATTCGTAAACGCAATTTGTAGTTAAAAAAAATAATGCTTTAAGAAATGCAACTTAAGAAAAAATGAGAACTAAAAATATCACAGATCATCCTAGGGATTCGCTATCGGTTGGGTTGTTTTACCTCTAAGCAGCGCTTTTTTTACAGGGGGCGGGGATGGTTCAGTCGGTAGCGCGCTAGGCTCGTAATCTGCAGTTCCCAGGTACGAGTCCTAGCTGGCCCAATGTTCAAATTTGTCTCCGAATGTTCAAATTCCAATGTTCAAATTCTGTCCGAAAACCCCCATCCTGCCCTGGGTCAGTAGGGAACACTGATGTGCTTGGGAAGGCCACCGTCCGTCGGATGGGCGTTAAGCCGTGGCCCCGCATGAGGGAGAGACATACCTTGTGCACGTTAAAGAACACACTAGATGGCGTTGACGGGAGGCTACGGTCTGTCTCATAACAACTGTACAGTTGGTCCCCTTCTCAAACCTTTTCTGAGAGTTTGGGGTCCTTGTAGCCTGGCCATTTAGCTCACTGTGTGCAAAAATGTGCCGCCTAGAGGTCACACAACTCATCCTTAAATTTCGACAGTGCACGTCTTACATTAACGATGAGTATTTTTCGTGACCGAAAAGAAATGAATGAGAATTTAAGCTTATCTGAAATAGTACAAATAAAGTATAAGAGAATATTACTTTAAGGTTTATTATTGGTGCTAAACTGAAGTTTGAAATAAATATGAATGAATAAAACTTTCAATGTAAGTTTTATTAATATTTTGAAACTTATCTCTCTTTCTTTCTCTCGTTTTTGGTCTCTATATTCATGGTATCGATTTACGTGGAGATTTTCCGGAAGCTAACTATCGTCCAATTGAAGGGATGGGTGCATTTGGTAAAGAAATTGCCTTACTTGTCATTAAAATTCCCGCATCTGTTTCGATAACATTGTTTACTTTTTCTTCATGGTTGCAAAAGTAAACAAATTTCTATCTTCCTTATGAAATTGAAAGGAAACTACCGCGTATAAGGGCGCACTACGGTTTAATGTGGTCCCTGTTAGTAATCTTTCTGCTGTGGTGTTTTTTCTTTGTAACATCATCACCTTTACTTAAATAAAACTCTTTTAACAGTTGGGTTGTTTTGGTTCTGATTGGCACTTCTTTTGTACACAATGGCCAGGGTCACAAGGTCCCCAAAGGCTGAGAGAAGGGGACTCCATTAGACAGCTGTTAGGAGACAGATGGAGGTCTCCCGTCAGGGCTATCTAACGGGTTTTCTAACGTAAAAAGACTATGGGTTTTTTACACACGGAACTATGGCTTTTCGTCCCATACGACATACGGTGTCCTTTCCAATCCCATCGGTGTCCTCTTTCTGAAGGAAGGTATAGTGAGGGTTTTGGTGGAACTCGAATTTAGGAACCATAGATTACGAGCCTTGTGTGCTCCGAATGAGCCAACCCCCGTCTTTCTCTTAAAAGTCATTAGAAAGAAATTTAAACTTAGAGAGAAAACTTAATTGACAAGAAACTTAATTGAGCCTGAAATGGGTATAAGGTATAGGGGGGCAAGAAATGTAATTGAACATGAAAGGGATAAAATGTGTAGGGGGCGAGGAAAGAAACTCAATCGGCCCTCAAATGGGTAAAAGGGGTAGAGGAAGTGGGCATGAAACGTAATCGAGCCTAAAGTGAGTAAAATAAATGGGTAGGAGGCGGAGCAAGAGCTGGATTTTTCATAGTAGAATTACATTTTCCCTTCGTTTCTTAAAATTTTATTGAAAAGCGCTTGAAATATGCACAACTTTAATATTATTTTGCTTCCATTACCCTTACTACAATTTTTAAGGGGGTGTTGGAGGACATGGACCCTTGACCTCCACCGTAGATCGGCCTTATTTCGGACATTTGTAAGAGATGATTACTGAGAAGCTTTCTTGCAATTTACTTCACTTTTAAGCCAAATAAATGAGATTGAGACCATGACGTTGACATCATACTTCGAAATTATTTATTCATGTAGTAAGCTTTCACCGATAGAAAAAAATTAATTTATTTATTTAAACATTAAAAGAATTACAGATAGATTACTAAAGTTGTCTGCGCACACGGATGCATTTTCTATCAGTCACTTAACGTTGTTTGCAAATTATGGAAGCAAAGATTAAGTCGCATAGAAATTAATCGGTCTTATTTTTACCACGAATTTAAATCCTTTACATTAATTAAAATTTTAATTAGAAACTCAAAATTTTTTGCGTCAGAACCTGTAATTGCTTTTACGTTTTCGCAACTACGTTGGTGACGAAAAGTAAATCTTAAATCCATTGGGACTTCAAAGGAAAAAAAAAAGCATTTCATGGTCTATAGATAATAGGATTAATGAATTCGTGGACTCTAGGAAAACAAGTTGTTTATAAATACAGTTCTTAGCGTATCTATTTGAGGAACATGTAATGAAAGGCATTCTCTTGCAGCACGCTCCGTCATTTGTGCTAATGAACAAAATTTTGAAATACCGATCGCAATTTTCACAGAGTGATTAAAGATGTTGAAATTATGGCTTTTAAGCATTTCAGTAATTTATAGCAGAGGTCTGAAACACTCGCAGAGCAGAGCCATTTTGTAGGGCCTGCTAGCGATGCATTCGATCATAATAAAAACTACATTCCCAGTTACAAAAGTGAATAAATGCATTAGGCAAAGTCACTTTTCATTTTTGGGGTCTAGGATAGTAAATTTATTTGATGTTGGTTCAAGAAATGAAAAACGTTAGATTTTGTAAAAAAAAAAACGACATTTGAATATATATATATTAGGTTTTAATGACTGTGAAATGTTATTAGAATTTATTCGATTTCAATCACTTATATATATATATCATAGAATTAATTAATGGAAAAATAATTTGATTTTAAAACCAATAATTAGTGAGTTGGTCAGTATTAAAGGATAACAGTTCTCGATCCGGTAATGAAATAAATGTACAGTTGATGCCAATTTCATTTTGCCAACCAATCAGCATCTTGTAACCTGAAGGGGCTTACATAACCCCTCTTGGAGAAATGTGTGGATCGTAATTTGTTCTAAGATATATATTCTATTATAATTTGTATTTCCACTTTACTCTAGTTCAATGAAGACTTACTTACTTACCTACCTACTTAATTTCCAATCTACTTACCTACCTACCTACTTACTTACTTATAACCGTGGTAGTTGGTTGGTTGTTTTACCTCTGAGCGGCACATTTTTGCATACAATGAACTAAATGTCCAGGTCAAAAAAAGGCCCCCAGGGCTCAGTGAGGGTTGGGAGAGGAGACCCACTAGATAGCTGTTAGGAGACGGCAGAAATTGGTGTCCCCTTCTGCCCGAGGGCAAGGAGGTGAGAATTATGGTAGCGAACTATGGCTTACTATACGCTTACTATACGCGAACTATGGCTTACTATACGTGTGGCTTACTATACGCTTACTATACGCGAACTATGGCTTACTACACAGTTTGGCTCGACTGCAATAATCTCACTCGTGAATAGATAATATGATCGCTTTCAGCTGAAGTATCAAAATTTAAATTTAGGTTTATGTTTTGGTATTAAAAGCATTTAAAGTTTAAACGATCAAACAACAAAATAAGTAATTACGTTTTGCTTCTAATCGCTCAAAATAAGATGCGTCCTCTGTGCAATATGTTGAAAAATTGTCAGAACACTTCCATGTTATGAGAATGGAAAGCCACTTTCAAAGCTCCCTAACATTGAAAATAAACCTTTTAGGCAAAAACTGTTATTGGTGATAAATTGAAGATCTCATTCAAATCTCTGTAAATATATTTCCCGCAATATTCGTTTAATATATAAAAAATGAATGGAAGCTGAGGCATTTATCTTCAACTTTTGACACTTGTGAAAAAAATGCTTCAATAGATAAAACACAACTCTTGTAACAATTAGTTCACTAAAAAAAATAAATACCCCCTCAAGCAGCTGCTTGCCACAGAGGTCTGACAGGAGACTATCAGTTTATATGCCATAGTAGGAGATCTGAGAGGATGGCAGGACCTCAGCAGAAAAACGACACACACATCCATGCCTAATCCGGGGCTCGAACCCAGGTCCCTTAGAATAAATTAAATATCTGAAGTTTGTATGATGATTTTTTAAGATTTCATCAATTTGGAGGCAATGTGGCAGTGTCAATTTTCAACAATCTTCGATCAATATTTAAAGAGTCATTGAAGCGGGACCATTTAACAGCAGACGACTGTCACATTGCCTCCAATTTGATGAAATCTTAAAAAATCGTGATTCATACTTCAGATATTTAATTTATGCTATTGAACAAATTGTTACAAGAGTTGTGTTTTATCTATTGAAGTATTTTTTTAACAAATGTCAAAAGTTGAAGATAAATGCTTCAGCTTCCATTCGTTCTTTAAATACATTGGGCAACACACGAAAAGGCTTTGAAATGAAAGTAGTCAATCTTTACTAATTTCGAGGTGCTGAACACGAAAACGACAGTAAAATTTGTCGTTTGGCTCATGTTTAGGAGAGATGGTCATGTATAAATGACTCAGTCAGCATTGACTACATAGGTAATCATTTCGCAACGCTGTATTTTAAACTCCAGACTGCAAGATATTGCGTTGTATTGCATCAGCCCGCCATACACACAACCCCGAAGGTATTGCATCATTGATGCAATGTAGTTGAGTCATGACATCGCGGACAAACGGTGATGCAATCGTTAGTTGTAAGCGACGTCTCGTAGGGTGAGCAAGTCTTTTGAGCAATTCCCATTTACCCCCGAGTCATACGTACACAATGATCCTTGCAGTTTTAATCCAGTAGTAGTGATGCGTCGTAACTGTGTTAGTGCAGATACAATTTGCTACATTTGCGGGGAAGTGACTTTTGCAAGCCAGAAAAATCACTCCAATGGTGAAAGCGGCGTATGAGGTTTATTCTGGATGCAAGATCGGGGACCAGGTCAAGGCCTGGGCCCCACACATATGCTGAAGTACGTGTGCAAGAAATTTTCCGAAGTGACTGAAAGCCGAAAAAGTGGTGATGCCATTTGTTATTACTATTGTTTCGAGAGAGCCAAGCAATCACGCAAATGACTGCTACTTCTGCATGGTTCCACCTGTTTCTGGAGGAACCCGAACCTTCAAAAGAATTTTCCATCGAGTCAGACGATGAAGAGGGAGGTGAATGGCGTCGTGTTCACCGCAGCCTTTGTTGTCTATTGATCATCCATATGTCTGCCACGTGCATCATCTGCGCCACACATTCTCGCCGAAGAAGAAATGAACGATGTTGCTCGCGATCTGGAGCTGTCTAAGGCCAAAGCAGAGTTACTTGGATCAAGACTTAAACAATGGAATCTTCTCAAGGAAATGTCCTAGTGACTTCGTTTCGACCTTGTCATGAGCAGTTTGCGACTTACTTCAGAAAGGAAGATGACCTTGTGCTCTATTCCGATGTAGATGGCCTGATGAATGGCCTCGGAATCAAACATGACCTTCAAGAATGGCGACTATTCATAGACTCCTCGAAATTGAGTCTCAAGGCAGTGTTGCTGTGTAATTGAAATCGACTTCCATCCATTCCAGTCGGACACGCTGTTACTATTGTCTGTCTTATATAGGAAAGTACATGAAAGAAACCTACGACAACCTAAAACAGCTGTTGAACTGTCTTCAATACAGCAAGTATGGCTGGCATCTCTGTTGTGACTTGAAGGTAGTGGCTCTGTTGATGGGTCTGCAGCAGGGATATACGAAGTCCTGCTGTTTCTTAAGTGAATGGGACAGCCGAGCAAAGACTTTGCACCAGGTGAAGAGAAACTGACCTCAGAGGAAATCTTTGAAGGTCGGAGAGAAGAATGTGGAACACCCAGCACTGACAGAAATGCACAAAATCTTGCTACCGTCCCTACACATCAAACTTGGTGTGATGAAAAACTTCGTAAAAGCCATGGACCAGACTGCATTAGCTTTGTAGCAAGTACTTGGCTGGCATATTCCCTCGACTCAGCAAAGTGAAAATTAAAAAGGGAATTTTTGTGGTTCCTCAGATCCTCGAGCTGTTCAGAGACCAGATGTTCGACAACCTGCTTCAGGATGACGAGAAAAAGGCTTGGGACGCATTTCACCTGGTGTCAACTAAATTCCTCGGGAATTTCAGGGCTGACAACTACAAGAAACTGGTTAAGGACATGTTGTCTCTGTATCACAGACTTGGCTGCAATATGATTTTAAAGATCCACTTTCTCCATTCCCACTTAGATTTCTTCTCTGACAACTGAGGCATGGTTAGTGAGGAACACGGTGAACGTTTTCACCAGGACGTTGCAACGATGGAGAAAATATACCAGGGACTCTGGTCCACTTCAATGTTGCCTAACTACTGTTGGACGCTCGCCAGAGATGATCCTAAGCAGCTGTACATGCGACGGGCAAAGCGACGTGGTAAGTAGAAGCGGAGTTTTACCGATACATGTCATATGTACGTATTACTCTATTATATAAGAAAGTTTTGCGGATTTCTCAAAAATCGCAGCCAATTTTGCATTTTCATTGTCATATTCGTATTCAGCACCTTGAAATCTTTAAGAAATGGCTACTTTTTTCTCAGAGGCATGACCTTTATGAAAATTTGTTGCCCAGTGAGATATTAAACGAATATTGCGGGAAATATATTTAAAGAGATCTACAATTTTTCGCCAATAGCAGTTTTTGCGTTAAAGATTTATTTTCAATGTTAGGGAGCTTTGAAAATGGCTTTCCATTCACATAACATGGAAGTGCCTGGACACTTTTTTAACATAGTGTATGTTAAGGACCA
This sequence comes from Ryuthela nishihirai, assembly GCA_038380435.1. NCBI lineage: Eukaryota > Metazoa > Arthropoda > Arachnida > Araneae > Heptathelidae > Ryuthela > Ryuthela nishihirai. Next base: position 84,920,971 of record JAWZYU010000004.1, on the reverse strand, counting down.
ACTAATTTGGCCCCTTTATGATTTCAATTTGAGATCCGTGATTTAGTGAAATCTTTGAAGCAGTGATAATCTTTGAAGTTCAGATAATTTACTGATTCGTATTTGAAAACTTAAATACTCAGAGAATGAAAGTAACAGCAACAGAATTATTATTTAATGAATTATATAATCTCTAAAAAGGATACTAAAATGAGTTTTGCATTAATCGTAACCTAACGGATGGGTTCACATTAAACCCATAGTTTCATATTTCTTTTTAATTCAAAATGCTTTCAGAAATTTATTTAGTATAATAGCACCATACAACCCCAGGCCCAATATGAATTCGGAACTGCATCTAAATTTACATTTTAGCGGCTTCAGTTGAACGCAGATATAGCGGATATATATAGATATAGAGGCTTCAGTTGAACGCGATTATATTTTCTACACACGAATGTGATTATCGCATCTAGCCAAACTAATGTAGTAAGCCATAGTTTGCCACCTTAATTCTCACCGCCTTGCCCTCTGTCAGAAGGGACACCAATGTGCTTGAAAAGGATACCGTCCTTATGATGGGATGGAAAGTGGTGACCCCATATACGGGAGAGCCATACTCTGTGCATGTAAAAGAACACCCTGGATGGTCTTGATGGGAAACTTCCATCTATTTTATATATCTGTTTTATGTATCATGATCACAAGTCTCTTAAAGATTTCTTTCAAGATTTTATGCTGCAAATTTTGGGCGCCCAGGAACCTCTCTCACATTCATTATATTGGTATTATGGTACGTTAAAAACTGCCCCCCCCTATAATATCGTTCCGTCTAACAATGTGTTTTCTTGTAACAAACTAACGACGTTAAACGTAGTATGACTGAATAATTTAATTGAATTTTCTTTAGAATTGAAATAGTCATTTGAGATGGGAGTAGAATGCTGCCAGGAACGCCGTAAGCAGTTTTTTCTTTTTGTGTTCGAATCTGATGTACTGTTCTTAACTCACCTAAACACGAAAATCTGCTTTTGTTCCAGTTAATTGGTGTTACGTTCACCATAAAATCACGTTAAATAAGAAAACAATGTAATGTTATGACCTGAAACCACTGTGTGGTGTAAGATACATCATTAACTGGTGTAGGGGCCGGGGTTGGCTTAGTCGTTAGCTCGTCAGACTTGAAATCTGCAATTCCCAGGTTCGAGTCCTAAATGTATCAGGGTTGAGATTCATTACCGCTAAATCTCCATCCTCCTTCTGTCAGAATGCGGCCATCTATGAGCTTGAAAAAACCGCCGTTCGTCGGGTTGGACATTAAGCCATGGACCCATGTGTATGAGAGTCATAACTGCGCACGTTAAAAGAACATGCTGGATGACCTTGATGGGAGGCTACTATCTATCTTCTAACAGAGACCCAGTGGTACTATTTTCTATGAGCCTTGGGGTCCTTGTGACCTGAACCTTTAGTCCATTGTGTGTTCAAAAACTGTAGCTCAGAGGTGAAACAACCCGACCCATTAATAGGCAAAACTTTACAATTTTATTGCAGTTACTTCAACTTTTCTAAACTATCATGTTATGGACATAAGATGCTGCGTTCAATATTTCAATCGAGGGATTTACAATAATGATAATGTGAACGACCTTTAACATGTTTTCAAAGTTATTTTGAAGGCGTAACTTGTGAATCGGTGATAAAGAGAGAAAAATCCAATTACAACGTTGTAGAGCACCATCATATTCGGCTAGAAGCATTAAAAATTTGTAGCTTTAGTGGGCAATTTTATCTGCTGTTGCCGTCACCAACAGTGTTGCATCCCTTTACAAAGTTAAGAGACACTATACGGGCCCGGTCCAACAACACAAGCATTCCAAGTGATTGCTTGGGGCAGCAAAATGTTATGGGCGGAGAGTTAGTAATTGGATGGGCAAGCTGTAATTTCAACTTGAAATAAAAATGTAAGGAAGTAAAGTGTTAAAGTCTTTACATAACTGCGAGCACAGTAATTTGGAAACCATGTTGTTAAAGATTTAACTGGAATTTTATTTCAAATATGGGGGCAGGAAAATATACTCAGAGCAAAATACGTAAAAAGAAAATATAACTTTCCACTTCGTGCAATAGTTTGTATCCATTTTGATAAAAATGCTTCGTTCGATGGTAACTGATGAAAATTTACTATTTTTAGTATCCAGTGTTCTTACTATTCTGGAGCGACACACATCGCTACGCAATATATTACCCTATTTAAAATCGATAAAATTAAAAAAAACATTATGCCTTAAACATCATAAATATCGAAAAGATTTGATGTTCCAAGTTTGAAGGCAGAAAGCAAAACCTATTCAGACAAACATGGTTTGTTTGTCGAGTGTTTGCACGTCCTCATGCGGATTATTTTTGCATAGAAATGTCGCGAGAGAAGTCTGAATTGGGCAGGCCTCTCTTATCATTGTTGGACAAGCTGAAACATGTCAACGCTCATTAGAAATTTCTCAGTAGTCGTTTGGCAACGAGGATGACATTGTGGAAAACGGCGTACCCTCAAAAAATTGTGGGGTACACCGTGAGATAAGGGTTCTCAATGTGGGGTATGCGTACCCACGTTGAGAACACCTATCTTAGATCATTTCAGAAACATTATTGTTTTCACTTTGTCGTCCGTCTGTAGACATTCAAAGTTTTTGTTTTCAGATAGAAATGGAAATTCTTTTTCTATTGGAAGAGTGTTAACCTAACATTAGGTTTCTTCTTTTCAGATTCTATTTATAGCTTAATTTTCGACCTTTAGAGGTAGCTAAATTTGGAAATTGGCAAAATTTCAAACGGCTCTTGCAAATGATCTGGTCGTACTAGAAATTCGAAATTTTAATCATGGAGTTGTGGCAAAGGCATTTTCATTGATACCAGGGATTACCCCCAGTGTCAAAAAAAATCCATTTTGAAACATTAAACAGATGATGGAAAAAATGTCCCTTTGTTTTTTGCCTTTCGAAAAAGTTCTAGTATTTCGGAGAAGCAAACAAAAAATTTTTTGCCGTGGTCGAACTGTTCATTAATGAGAACACTGTTTTGAAATTTTAACAAGAGAAGAATTAAATATTCTTTTTCTGTTGAATGGTGCTTATTTTTCATTAATAAAAACTTATTTTTACTCTTAAGACTTAAAAGGCTGAAATTGTAGTCATTTGTAGGTCAAGGTAAACGCCATTCAAAGCGAGTTGTTACTTTTAATGATGATCAACAGTAATAACGCGCCTTGCCTTGACCTACAAATCCCAAATTTTATCATCTCTCTTACAGAACTTCATTTCATAAAGATACAGAAATCGTCATTCTATATCAAAGGGATATCTTCGAACTTGAAATTTAGACAAATAAGTCTTATACGCCATATTGGCATCCATCTTGTAAATTCTTGTTACCATATATCCTGATATGACACTGTTAGCATTACTGTTATTATGCTTCTGTACTTCTGTTCATTTATATATACATTATTACAGAGTTTTATTAAATTTGTGATACATACACTGTGATTTTACTACACTAATATTTAGTTTCATGTAGTGATGGTGGCAAAGAAGTAACTTCCCCTTCCCAATACCCCAATTTTAAATGAGGGCCGAAGAGACAAATTCTTTCCTTTCCAGAGAGTTAAATTTTGGGGTTAGGGAATATTTTTTTGAGTGGGGGTGGAGGTGATGGGTGATAAGTTGAGGCAGAAGCATGTTCTCTCCAAAGAGAGACCTTTTATTTCTTTCGGAGATGGGCTGGGTTGTTGAACCTCTGAGCGGTGCTTTTTTGCACAGATTGGGCTAAATGGTCAGATCGCAAGAACTCCATAAGCTCAGAGAAGGTTGGGGAAAAGGGAACCAATGCACAGCAAGAGGAGGGGGGAGACATGGTAGTCTCCCATGAAGGCTATCCAGTAGTTTTTTACGTGCACAGCGTATGGCTCTTGTACAACGAGTCAAGGCTTTGTGTCCCATCCGATGGGACATGGTCTTTTCTGCCCTTCGGTCCCCTTTCTCACCGAGGGCAGGGTGAGAGTTCAGATGAGATAAATGTCAATGCTGGCAGAGGCGGGATCGAACTTTGAAATATCAGTGGGTTGGGTTGGGTTGTTTGGGTTGTTTTACCTCTGAGCGGCACTTTTTTGCACACCATGGGCTAAATGGCCAGGTCACATGGACACCGAAGGCTCAGAGAAGGTTATGGGAGGGGACCCACTGGAACAGCTGTTGGGTGATAGATGGTAGCCCCCCGTCAAGGCCATTAATTGGCCAGCGTGTTCTTTAACGTGCACAGGGTATGTCTCTCCCGCACACGGGGCCACGGCTTAACGTCCCATCCGACGGACGGCGGCCTTTCCAAGCCCATCGGTGTCCCCTACTGACAGTGGGCAGGGCGGGGAATTTTGCGGAGATAAATCTCAACGCTTACCTAGCTGGGACTCGAACCTTGGGAACTACAGATTACGAGCCAGGAGGGGGGGGGGGAGGGAAGAATGTGTGAGCAATAGAAAGTATGTTCCTAAGAAGCAAAATTTGGTGGAGGTGGATGTGACGTTAATTCTGCCGAAGGTGCTAAATTTGAGAGTGGTATGCAAAAGTTATGAACACTCAATCTAAAAAGTGAAATTCAGATGGGGGAGGAACAGCTGTACAGTGAATCCATATTCTTTGAGGAGTCCTTGTGATCCAGCTATTTATCCCATTATGGGCAAAATTAATGGAATGTAAAGCAAAGGTCCTCTTTAAATTTTGGCCAAAATATTGAACTTCCAACTGATTATTGTTACAGCTTATTGTTAATTGACTTCCTTTCTGCATTAACTTGGTTGTTTTCTAGTATCAATTAAAACAAATAACTAATAGTTAATCACATGTATCTAATACTCAAATCACTTTAGTCTTCCAATTAATAAGAACTTTTCATTTTTTTAACTTTCGAACAGTAAAATCAATTACAATAAAATACGTTTATTTCAATTTTTTTTGCTAAAAAAAAGGGAAAACCTAATTTTGTTGAGTTCTGAAAAATGTCGAGTAAGTTTGCTACTCCTTTAACGTTTTATTTTCCCTCCTATGGTGAGGATGTGCCGTCCCCGTGGCCGAGTGGTTAGCACGCTTAGCTACTGATCGAAGGTTCGAGTCCCGGGTTAAAGCATGGCTGTTTGTGTCGTTTTTCTGCTGAGGTCCTGCCATCCTCTCAGACCTTCTACTATGGCATATAAACTGACAGGCTCCTGCAGACCTCTGTGGCAAGTAGCTGCTTGAGGGTGTATTTTTTATTTATGGTGAAGATGAGAAGATGGTACAACTATAAATATTTTCAATCTTTGGACCCATTTTAATCAAATTATATTAAACAATAAAATTGTACGACAGCAAATTTATAGGAACCCCCCCCCCCACGAATGATACATCTGATGCCGATAAATGTAGATTAGTGAATAGTTTATTAGACTGTTTGAGAAAACTGGAGGAACAGGGCAAACCTACAGTGTGTTGGGCGAGAAATGTAAAGCAGGACTTTTGCAGAATGGACGACTGCAGGGCAATAGTTGTAACTTAAGATAAACATGTCTAGCTAAATGGATTACAGTCTGCTTGGACATTCGTTGATCGTGTCTTTTTTAGCATTAGATGTGTGTCTATGTGTGCATTTAGTTAATTGTTTTTCTCATCTAAATGTTTCTTTCCCAGATCCAACATTTGCCTCCCTTTCGCACCTCTAATAGTCGTGATGCAAGAAGAATTCGGAAACGTCAACAACAAGGATTGCGTCAAGGAGAAACCAATCGATGAAAAGCACACCTTATAGCAGAATATCATTAACTCATTTATAATTAATTAGTTTCATTAATTTCATTTATAATATCAATTAACAAAAATAAAGAGTTAACCAGCTTCATCTAGTTAAAAAGCTTTACATTTTTTGTTGATAAAAAATCCTCATTTTCATAAATTTAAACAGTAAAATTAATTACATAAAGTAACTATATTTCAATTTATTTACTTTTTTTTTTGTTAAAAAAAGGAAACAATTTTGTTGAAGATCCTAAAAAATGTCGAGTAAGTCTATTAGACCTGTAATGCTTTGTGTGTCTTACTTTGGTGGGGAGGGGGTGGCTCAGTCGATAAGCGCGCCAGGCTCGTAATCTGTAGTTCCCAGGTTCGAGTAACAGCTGGGTCAGCGTTGAGATTTATCTCCGCAAAAATTCCCCGCCCTGCCCACGGTCAGTAGGGGGACACTGATGGGTTTGGAAAGGCCGCCGTCCGTCGGATGGGACGTTAAGCCATGGTCCCGTGTGCGGGAGAGCCATACCCTGTGCACGTTAAAGAACACGCTGGATGGCCTTGACGGGAGGCTACCATCTGTCTCCCAACAGCTGTTCCAGTGGATCCCCTCCACCAACCTTCTCTGAGCCTTCGGGGTCCATGTGACCTGGCCGTTTAGTCCATGGTGTGCAAAAAAGTGCCGTTCATAGGTAAAACTACCCAACCCAACTTACTTTGGTTCAGATGGCAGTTCACCACAAAATCGAGTAGGAGTCATTATGAATCAGAAGTGCCCCGTGAAGGGAAGAATGTGAACATGGCGTCTTTAAATATTTTTCAATTCAGTCGCATGTTCGAATTTTCTTTGCTAAACCTAGTTTGAAATATGGTGATTTGTTTGAGAATGAGATGTGAATGTATGTGAATTTTGTCAATTGTTTCGTCATACGAACTTTTCTTTCCCAGATATAACATTGTCTCCCATACGTGCCTCCTAGATGCCAGATGCAAGAGAAGAACAGTCCGGGTCAGATGACAAGTTCACCTCAAGTTCCAGTAGCAGTCACAGGACCCAGAAGTGCCCCGTGAAGGGAAGGATGTGAATATGCGTTATAATAACGGTACGTCTTTAAATATTTTTAAATTATTCGGTCCATTTTAATCAAATTTATTGGATTTGGGTTGTTTTACCTCTTAGCGGCACTTTTTTGCACACCATGGGCTAAATGATGAAGTCACAAGAACCCCAAAGGCTCAGAGAAGGTTGTGGGAGGGGACACACTAGAACAGTTGTTGGGAGACACATGGTAGCCTCCCGTCAAGGCCATCCAGCGTGTTCTTTAACGTGCACAGGGTATGGCTCTCCCGCACATGGGGACACGGCTTAACATCCCATCCGACGGCCTTTCCAAGCCCATCAGTGTCCCCTACTGACCGTGGGCAGGGCAGGAATTTTGCGGAGATAAATCTCAATGTTAACCCAGCTGGGACTTGAACCTGAGAACTACAGATTACAAGCCTGGCGCGCTACCGACTGAGCTACCCCGCCCCAGTTGTTACTTAAGATAGATATGTTTAGCTAAATGAATTAGTCTGCTTTCACTTTCATCTATCATTTCTTCTTAAGAATTAGCAGTAGTTTGTGTATTTTGTCAATTGCTTTCTCATACGAACTTTTCTTTTCCAGATATAACATTGTCTCCCATACGTGCTTCCTAGAGGCCAGATGCAAGAGAACAGTCCGGGTTAGATGACAATTTCACCACAAGTTCCAGTAGTAGTCACAAGACTCAGAAGTGCCTTGTGAAGGGAAGAATGTGAATATGGGTGACAATAATGGTTAAGTCTTTAAATATTTTTTAATTCAGTCGCATGTTCGAATTTTCTTTGCTAAACTTAGTTTTGAATTATGGTGATCTGTTTCAGAATGAGATGTGAATGTATGTGAATTTTGTCAATTATTTCCTCATATGAACTTTTCTTTCCCAGATATAACATTGTCTCCCATACGTACCTCCTAGAGGCCAGATGCAAGAGGAGCCGAGTCCAGAGTCGTCCACCTCGAGAATATGATGGACGTATATGACATGTGGTGGCACCAGGTGACCTGGTAGTTTTGTGGTGACCACCCCTGTGTATATTTAGGGCGGTACAAACACTTAGGCCGTGATGCGTTCACTTGTTGCACAATTCCAAGACAAATTGCCGGACCCACAACCAAATTAACAGACATTTGCAATAATGAAAACTGAGATAATTTTACAGTTAGCAAAAACACAACATTTATTAACAAAATTACTTTCAGATATTTCACACATGTAGGTCCACTCATCGGACAATTTCATCAGGCGGCCTCAGCACAACACTTCTCAATTTACGGGGCTTACCCCAGCGATAACGCAGCACAGTTCATGAGTTACTTGAATACAGTTTCAAAAGGTGAGCCGACGACACCATGTATTAGTTCCATACATTATATAAAGGCAAGTCCCAGATGTTCCGCAACATAAGGCTGCACTACATCTATAGGGAGAATGCCAGAAACACCACTACCTACGCCGGGGCAAGACAGTGCCACAAGGACACAGCTCATCCACGGCTACCTATGGCGAACAATCCTATAGAAGGAAGGTTCATCCATCGGTCAAAACCTAAATTTAATCTGTTCCCCGGTTAGCCACAAAAATGGTATATAGAACCGAGTTGACTCGGCTCCCGGGGTGGAGACTCTTAGTCTGGCTTTTACATCGATAAGCCTGTCAACCGGGCCATATTCCAGTCGCAAGCCTTCAACTTCGTCCTCTCCATAGTGCCACGCACCAGCTGCCCCCCAGAAGCAGTCTGTACCCCAGCTTTATTGAGGCCGTACCGATGAGCCCACTGGACCGGTGCACCCCAACACCAGTCCGCAGAACCCTCAGCCACAGCCCCAGTCGGGGCTGCAACCTAAAGCTTCCCTGAGTCAAGTCAGTAAGCCCACAAGTCTGGCTCTCTTACCAGTCTGCAGGCCCCAACCAGCTCTGCCACCAAAGGTTACATCCCATCGTGCAAATGAGGAAACAACGAGCCGTGACCCTACATCACAGAGGTACCATTCAGCCTCCCCCCCACCACGTCAAAGTGCTCCCCTATCGGGGGGGGGGGGAGTTAGTTCCATACAGGCCACGTGACGGCGGTAGTAATGTAATTGAGTGGGAAAAGTTAAAACCAGAATAATTGAATTCGACCCTACCTCCTCGTTCTGTGCAGGCTGATCCCAGGGGACGACATTGCAGGTTGACTAGCCACTTTCCGTGGCCACAGGTGTTTTCCTCCTCAGCCGCTCGACTGTGTCTCTCAGGGCGCTAACGACAACTCTCCTCGTTTCCATCTTTCCAGCGGTAGCAGCTCAAGACTTCCTTCCTTTCGGAGCGACGAATAACAACTGATACTTTTTCGCTTGTTTTTTCGAGGCACACTGTCCAGTCCCCCTGGCAGAGGTCACCTACGCTCATGCGTGTCTGTTCGTGATTGGCCAGAGTAGCCGAGGTGCGAATCTCAACTCCCCTCCAGCCAACGTTGTTTACCAGCATGTTACGTAGTCCCTCTGCCATCTGGGGTTTCAGGCTCAATCTGGAAGATTCTGTGCCTGCGGCCGAGTTCCTCTTCGTCGAACTGGACACAAAAATGGAGGCAAAATGGAAAGGCACTATCGGAACGAGAATAAGGGCGTCCATGACCCTCCACGCCAAAAGTCGTGTCCTCATGATAAAACAAATGTGGGTACGACAGTTTCCCCATAAAGAAGGTACGTCTCTATCACTTACTTTGTTTAGAACCATTCATTGCCGGTCACTTAGCAGTACTTCCTGATTATCGTCCATTAGTTGGGATAACTCCACTAATGGACGGAGGAGGATGTTGCTTACAGAGAAGTGAAAATACATTATGGTTGGGGGACTTCTGTCTTTAAGAGCGGATGGGAGCAAGCTTTAATCTTTTTTTAATTAGATCTTACCAAGATGGTAGAAAATATTCCATTAAATTCGCTCAACAAAAAATAAATTCTGATTTATCCTATAATAGAAATGTTATGGTGTTTAGATCCCTCTTTTTCCTTCCACGCTAACTGCCTATGTGTGGAGGGGTTTTCTCCTGGTTACAGCAAAACACTCTGACATGGATGGTGCCTTGACGTGGCGTCAGAGCTTTTCACTAAACCATCCGGCACACATTTTTCCAATATCACAGTAAGGGCTATAATCATAAAAAACTCTACTGTGTGTCAGAGTATATTAGAAGGGAAAGCATGAACCCATAGCCTATCCCGAAATTACATTATGGGAAAAAAATCCCAGAATTCGAAACGCAAAATGAGTATAATTAATTTAGCATTCAGATAAAAATTATAATATGCCCTTCACCTAGAATACACAGTTTGAATTGCTGTCTACATTTCCTCCTAATTAGCATTGCACCTGAAATCTGTGTGCTATTTGATTTCTACTTAACTGAGTTGTGGTAGAGACAATAATGAGAGAGTTGAGATTCGGTTTCACTATGCCAACAATCCTCTATTTACACTGACAATAAAATATTTACCATACCAGGCCCGGATTTAGAAAACAATTGCAGGTGATCTGGACAAAAAATGTTAAATTGAGTGAGGGGGCAAGAAAGTGGAATTACATTGCAGTAGAGCATTCCCCCCCCCCTCCATTTCAGGGATCTATAAAAAAATTCTAAGAAAATTGATAAAATATACGTAACTTGAACAATTATTTGCTCCAATTAAAAGCCCTGCCAAAACCAGATCCATAGCCTCCCCCGTCTCCGGATCTGGCCCTGTTCCAAACCGATTTGAAATGTATGCATATGAAAATGTAGCAATTTTTAATCAGCATAGAAAATCTCAACTCTTACATTATACACTGTCAGGCTGGATTAGCTTGGGTAAAGGTAATCCAGCCTCTTGTATATATCGTATATCCTTGCTTCGTATATTATTTTCTATTTAACACTGAGGGATATGCAATGTAATATGTCTTTAGTTGCAGCAAGGCCATGTTAGTACAGTTCTTGCTGAAATAAACTATGTTAAAAGAAGTAACCGAACACCAGAGTGTTTGACAAAATGTCGCATTTATTGAAATTTCAGAAGGGTTTCGGCCCACCTTTGACTGAAATTACACTCTACTCTCTTTTTTGGATAGTTTTTTTTATAACGTGCGGTTGGTATTTTGCGCCATTCGTCCTTCAACATGGAAGTTAGTGTCGACAGGGAAGTGAGAGGTGTTGGTAAGGTTCGCAACCGATGTTCGAGTTCATCCCAAAGGGCCTCTGTTGGATTCAGGTCGGGGATGATTCACACCTGAGTCATAAAACCACTGCTGAACGGACCTTACAGTATGACATGATTGCGTTATCATGTTGACAGAAGTATGGCCCCTCTCCATATTACTGGAACAGTGTAGGTAGCGCAGAATTGTCTAGAACGTCCACGTACATCTCGGAATTCATGCTACCAGCTATAGGAACCATGCCACGATATGCAGCTCCAAACCATCACTGAACTTCACAGACGGGATGATACACTGTGGCAGGTAACGTTCACCAGGCATTTGCAATACCCAGCAGCGACCATCGGATCGGAACAGCGTGAAACGTGATTCGTTGCTCCATAAAATTTGCTTCTATTGGTCCAGCGACCAATTCCGACGAGCTTTGCACCAGGCTAGACGTTGTTGTGCATGTTTAGGAGTTATCAGTGGTTTGTATGCAGCTGCTCGGCCATGGAAATTCAATGTATGTCACTCCATACGAACCATCCTACTGCAAACACTAACACCTGCGGACTCTTCAAACGTTTTGGTAATGGTAGCAGCAGATCAATGACCAGAAGAACATACCACATGTTTCAGAGCTCTTCGATTCCTTTCTGTTAGTTTTTGTGGTCTGCCTTACTGTTTCTTGACTGTCGTGACATCTTCATGTTTCCATTTAGTAATCCCATCCTGCACAGTTGACCTACGATGCTTTAATTTGGCCGCAATCGCACGCACAGATAAGTTACTCAAATGGCATCCTATAATGACCCCTCTCTGGGAGTACGTTAACTCAGGACGTTCACCCATGTTTCGTATCAAGGTCTCCACTGAAACCTGTTCTGTGCCAAAGCTCTTCTTATACCCAGCTAGTAACGATCACGTAATCGGAAATTACGTTTTCGCTTTGCCACTCAAGTGTCCGGACACTTTTTTAACATAGGTATTAATTGATGTAGAAGGTCTGTGAGAGGGAGTCCCATCCAACATGGGGTGTCCTCTGACAGTTTACATTGACCGACAGTTACATTGACGACTGACAGTTTACAGCGTTCTTCCACGTGTCCTAAAGTTTGTAGAAAAGAAGGGGAGAGAGTTGACAACGTGATAGTGCCCAGATGAGGAGCGAGTAAGATGCAGAGAGATTTAGCTCAAAAGTGCTGACGGAACTATCATCGGACGACTAACTTCTTGGGTTCTCAAGAAAACAGCTGAACTGGGATAATAAGTTGGTATTGTAGTTCATAGCAAATGAGGTCGAATATATCTTTGTCATGCAGTCAATGTTTATGTGTTAACGTTCAATAAAAGATTATTCGCTTTCTTAAAGATTGGAGTCGCACTTAGATGTTTTCAGTATTGAATCCCTGCATGTGCGTCGACTTACAGTAGCCATAACGACTCTTTCACTCCTATCGCGTATTGCGATCGAGCCAAGTTTCAATTTCCATCAGCTCTCAATAGGGGACTGCTTTCATAATCACATGGTGGTGCTTCGTTCGCCAGTCGTCTGATACCGTCTGTCACCGAGCGGTGCTAACGACATCACGAGCCTTCACAAAGTGATCCCAACTGAGAAATCATCACAACTATCTGCAAAAGAATGTCTTTAGGTAGCCACACAGTTCAGACTCTCTCGTACTGTGTTTATGTATATACACCATTTCCGCACATTTCCCAGATTTCTAACAATGATAGCCCTAAACGCAATTCTTACAACAACTATGTAGTATTCTACTTATTACAGCAGTAAATTTACCGATACTTGGCGTCATAATATTCCCATGAATTTAACTATACTGTAGTTGCAAATGTTAACTAGTGATAACTGGAAGAGGAGCTGTGCACTATTCCTCTGTGATGATTTACAGAACCTGTAATCACTAGCCAGTTAAAGAATTAATTATTAAAATCAGTGAGATGAGTATAAAAAAACACTAAAAATGTTTCCAATATTACTATTTTTTTTAATTTTTCCCTATTCCTTCGATGCTCTTATATTAATTTTTAGCTCGTTATTCTGAAAAACGAGCTACGGTTTTCACTTTGTCGTCAGTCTGTCCGTCTATAGATATCGAACTTTTTGTTTTTAGAGATAATTTAAAAAATTATTTTTGGATTCGATACGTATTTACTAAATATTACGATTCGCACTTTCAGAATCGCCCAAATGCTGACACTGCGCACTCTAACCGTAGAAAAAGTTGAAAATTCCAAACTAATATTTCAAGAGATGTAATATTAGAAATTTAAATTTTGCTTGTGAAATGTGAAGATCGTCTATTTTCGATATCTCGATAATAGACGATATACATCGTTATCTCGATAACAATGATTTTAATTTTACACCCAGAGGAGTTGGGAAAACGCAATTTTTGTTTTATACGATAATTGTGTTTAGAGATAAGTAGACTCCCTCTTATCCGGCCTTTACGGGACCGGACCTCTGGCCACATGAACGAAAGGCCGGTTAATCCGAAAATTGTGTCAGAAAATAAATAAAAACGGGAAATGACAAAAATAGTAACTGTACTGTATTTTAATCAATAATTTGTTGTACAATATTAACAATTCACTCACTCACTCACTTGAAAAAGTCCGTGATTTCGTTTCTTTGAACTTAACACTTTTTTACCTGCAAAGTCTTGCCATTTTTTAATAAGCATCACATCAGTCGCAGATGAGGCCTGTTGTTGTTCAATGTATCTTACTGCAACATCAAAAGCTTCTTTTCCTTCAATATGGCTAATTTTCCCTTCTTCCTCTTCTTTCTCTGCTCCTTCATTCTCCGCTTTATTGTTTTAAATCCTGATGCTGAGGTTTTTTGCGCTGTCACAAACGTTTTCGTTGGAAGAAGTTTAAAGTTTAACCCAGTCTCATCTACGTTGTAGATTTGTTCTGCGAATAGGCCTTCTTCTTCAATAAGCACTAAAAGGTTCTCTGAAAATTCCTTTGCTGCTAAAGTATTAGCTGACAATTTCTCATCACAAACACCAAGGTAATGAACACCATGCCGTTTTTTACAGCGAGAAAACCATCCCTCGCTTGCTGAAAAATCTCCCCTATTATCAATCTTTAGAACGAAGGATTAATGCTTTTTCTTTCAAGATTGGCTCACTGATCGGCGTTCCGTTTCGACGCTCTTGCATGAACTATAACCGAATACTATAATACCATATCCCCAAAAATAAGAGGGTCCTTAAATAATAGGGTCCTAAAATAATACCTAAAAAATAGGGTCCTTATATGAGACAGATTCAATAATGTCAGCCCCGGTCCAAAACATTTTGCCTCCCCAACCAAATTTCATTTTTGTTGCCCAAAGTAACTTTATTTTTACCGCTCCTCCAATTTTTTGCCACTTAAAGAAAATTAAATTTTTTAATCTCCTTTTCCAAAAAAAAAAAAACAGATAATGTTTTCACTTTGTCGTCTGTCCGTTTGTAAACATCCAATCACTCATCGACAATTTCATTTTTTAGCTGTTTAAGAGTGCATCGAGAAGAAAGCGTTTTTTAGACTCGACTTGAGTGCAAAAATCTTGTAAAGATTTTCTATTCCTTCTCCAGTCATTTACCGTGCTTTTACCAACACCTAGTTCATCACAAATATGCTTTACTGGATCACCTTTGTCAATACGTTCTAACGCTTTTAATTTCATCTCCATCGTAACGACATTACCTTACGTTTGCAGCCACTCATTTTGTACCACACAATAATTAATAGATCACAACACACATTTCTGTATACACACAGTGCACTGTTGGATTGGATTGTTTTACCTCTGAGCTGCACTTTTTTGCACATTATGGGCTAAATGGCCAGGCCACAAGGCCCCCGAAGGCTCAGAGAAGGGGTCCTAGAAGGTTAGGGGAGGGGACCCACTGGAACAGCTGTTGGGAGACAGATGGTAGCCTCCCGTCAAGGCCATCCAGCGTGTTCTTTAACGTGCACAGGGTATGGCTCTCCCGCACACGGGGCCACGGCTTAACGTCCCATCCGACGGACTGCGGCCTTTTCAAGCCCATCGGTTTCCCCTACTAACCGTGGGCAGGGCGGGGGAAATTTTGCGGAGATAAATCTCAACGCTGACCCAGCTGGGACTCGAACCTGGGAACTACAGATTACGAGCCTGGCGCGCTACCGACTGAGCCACCCCCGCCCCACACACAGTACATTGTACATTTTAATATTCACAAAGAGGAACTGAAGCAAATAGGCACTGTACTATAAACAAAACACTCGTCGACTTGCTTCCGCATCTTGGAACGGCCGGTTGAAGTCGAGGCCGGTTGAGCCGAGATCGGATAAGAGAGAGTCTACTGTAGTAAGATCGCTTGACTCTCAACTGATGGCAAATCATCCAATAATTCGATATTTCTTTTGTACTGATTTTTATCACTGAATTGCTTGAGATGACAAAAACGTAAAACCAGTTGTAACAGAAAATAGAAGAATGCATATCACTTCTGGCGAATACAGGAATCTTATTTTCAAAGAGAATGAAGTTTTTCGTTTATGTACTTTTGCACTCTCTAAAGATTTTAATTCCAATTGCTGGATGAGTGAAAAAAATGCAAATTGTGTATTTTATTTATAGTTATAAACACGAAAAAGCATTTGTCTTTCATTCCTTAAAATTAAAAAAAAGTTACCTTTCTCACACTCCTCTGAAATAAGGGAGCAGATTTTTGTTATAAGGGGAATAACTCTTGACATGGTAGAGTCATGAAATCTGAAATTTCAATGGTAGACATCGAAATTTCAGATTTCAAAATAAACAGATCACTTGCGATATTAATTTAAATCTTCATAATTTTCATTTTTTTTTACAGTTTTAGAGAAAGGAATTAAAACTTTTGAAATTTCGGAAATTGCAAATGATAATATTTAATCAATACCTACCGAACCCAAAAGGGATTTTTAATTTATTCTTAAAATAAATACCCCCTCAAGCAGCTGCTTGCCACAGAGGTCTGACTGGTGCCTGTCAGTTTATATGCCAGAGTAGAAGGTCTGAGAGGATGGCAGGACCTCAGCAGAAAAACGACACAAACAGCCATGCCTTACCCGGGACTCGAACCCTGGTCCTGTAGATCAGTAGCTAAGCGCGCTCTCTCGCTTGGCTACTGGATACTCGGCCACGGGATAGGTTATTCTTAAAAGCAAACAATTATTTCTTGCAACAAAAGTTTTGTTCTCCCAGGGGGTAAGGGGTCAATTCATTGCTGCCAATGGAAACTACATGACCTTCATATCCCACCACAAAAAAATCAGTTTTATAGCATAAATAAATCATTTGCAATATTTGTTTGATATTTTACGATTTTTCAAATTTTAACACTGTTAGAGGGCGCAATTTAAACTATTAAGAGATTCGGAAGCTTGAAATATTGTAAAAAGTGCAAAATTGTAAAAACGAACCATAATGTTTTATCACTATCTCTCAATTTAAAAATAATTTTTAAATTAATATTCATAATTTCTATAGAAACAAAAAATTTGGATGTTTACAAACGGACAGACGACAAAGTGAAAATATTGTCTGGTTTTCTTTTTGGAAAAGGAGATTAAAAAATTAAATTTACTTTAAGTGGCAAAAAATTTGGAGGAGCGGTAAAAATTAAGTTACTTTGGGCAACAAAACTGAAATTTGGTGGGGCGACAAAATGTTTTGGGCCGGGGATGACATTATGGAATCTGTCTCATATAAGGACCCATATTTTAGGTTGTTAGAGGTGCAAATCTTGAGCCAGTGGATTTTGATTAAAATCCAGGAACATCGTTATTTTTCCATGAATATATATTAGGAACACACGTCAAATGATTACATAAACTTCACAGATGAACATAGCATTCCCACAGTTTATATGGGCACTGCAATAACCGAATACATAAGATGTGAATACATTGATAGAGAGAGAGGATACAGAGTTGGCTAGTCGGTAGTACGTCAGAGTCGTAATCTTATATTCCCAGGTTTTGAGTTCAACTGGCGCAGATTTCAGAATTTCCTCCGTTAATCCTGGTTATCCTCTGAAATATTTAGATTTTTACCTAAAGGCCATTTGGTAGAATACAGTGTATGCCATAAACAGAACTGCGGAGAGTTGGGTTGTTTTACCTCTAAGCGGCACTGTTTTGCACACCATGGGCTAAATGGCAGGTCACAAGGCCCTCGAAGGCGCAGAGAAGGTTGGGGAGGGGACCCGCTGGAACAGCTGTTGGGAGACAGATGGTAGCCTCCCGTCAAGGCCAGCCAGCGTGTTCTTTAATGTGCGCAAGGTGTGCTCTCCCGCACATGAGACAACGGCTTAATGTTCCATCCGACGGACGGCTGCCTTTCCAAGCACTCGGTGTCCCCTACTGACCGTGGGCAGGGCGGAGAGTTTTGAGGAGATAAGTCTCAATGCTGCCCCAGCAGGGACTCGAACCTGGGAACTGCAGACTACGTGCCTGGCGCGCTACCGACTGAGCAACCCCCGCTCATATTGTCATTAGCCGGGTGGGATCTGAACCCACGACCAACTGCGGAGAACTTGGAAGTTAATTAAAAAATAACCTGTGCAGCGATCATTCCTGGCACCTGCAAGAAATGTTTAGAACCGCAACAAATGTTTACATCCATAAGACATCGTTCCCAATGTTATATTGCTGTGGGGAATCGTTACATTGACAGCAATAAAACATTGATTTTATGTATAAAATTATATGTTCTCAAAATGTTAACCATAGTGTAAACCACAACAAGTGTTAATCACATTGTAAATATTTCTCCGTTTTTCATGTCTTGAGCGGTGTAGAGTATATTTTTGAACCTTCCTCTCACTCACTCAATAAATAAATATCTTGATTAAACGCCACTTGCATGATAGAAGTTGCGTTGTTGATAGAAGTTGGGCTCTGTGCAGCACTTCTGTGTTCACAATGGATTGGATCGTTTTACCACTGAGATGCACTTTTTTGCACACAATGGGCTAAGTGGCCAGGTCACAAGGATCCCGAAATCTCAGAGAAGATTGGGGCAGGGAACCCCCTAGAACAGCTGTTGGGAGACAGATGGTAGCCACCCGTCAAGTCCATCCAGCGTGCTCTTTAACATGCATAGGTTATCTGATATGTTTATCTTTAATTAGGATAAAGCGTGGCTCTCCCGCACACTGAGTCACGGCTTAACGTTCCATGTGATGGAAGGCGGTCATTTCAAACACATCGCTGTCCCCTTCTGATCTAAGAAAAGGCGGGGAGTTTTGCGGAGATAAATCTCAATGTTGACCCAGCTGAGACTCGAATCTGGGAACTGCAGATTACGAGCCTGGCGCTCTACCGACTGAGCTATCCCCGCCCCTGTGCGCACATTAGACTAATTGGCCGGGCTACAAGACCCCAAGGCTCAGAGAAAGTTGGAGAAGGGGACCCACTGGACAGATGTTAGGAGACCGACGGAAGTCTCCTGTCAAGGATATCCAGCGTGTTCTTTAACGTGCCACGGCTTAACATCCCATCCGATGAACCTTTCTATAGTGGTGGTGGTGGTATGTGTGTGTGTGAGGGGGGGGGGGGGGGGTGCTTAACAAAGATAAATCTCAAAGCTAAATAGTTTGAAACTGAATTTAGGAACTGCAGATTGCGATCATGGCACGCTTTTGATTGAGCCAATTACCTTCATCATAATAGCGGATCTCACAGTTTACATTACTTAAGTGCACCCCTACCAACTTCAGCTGTAACGGCTTAGATCAGAGAGATTATATTAGGCCCCTTAGTTTTGCGCACTGGAATGTAAGATGGTTTTGTATCGGTTTTTGCTGGTAAAATTGTTCAATAAAACTATAACAATTGTTTTAATAGATCTAACCTAATTTGATGGTGCACTACAACTTTGTAATCTTCAACTGTTCGCAGGTTACCTAACGTTAAATTGCAATTATAATAACGGTGAAAAACATGTTGGAATTAGTTCACATCAGCATTATTATATTTCTCTTTTGTATCGAAATATTTGTCGAATATGGAGTATTTGTATGCAGTATCGCATGGCCGAAACGTGGTAGTGTGGAATAAGTGAAAATAACAGAAAAGAAATTTATTCACCACTTAATGGTGTTACCTTACACCACAAAACAGTTGAAGATCAAAGCATTACGCAATTTCTATATTTAACATGATGTTTTGATGGAAATGTAGCACCAATTATCTTGACAAAAAGTAGATTTTTCGAGTTAATAAGTAGTACTTAAAAGTACTAAGTAGTACATAGCAAACTCTGAAAACCCATTTGCACTCCTGGTTGTGGGAAAGCCCAAGAATTTTCGTGAATCTATTTCCTATCGTTAAATACACTATGTTGAAAAAAGTGTCCGGGCACTTCCATGATATGTGAATGGAAAGCCACTTTTAAAGCTCCCTAACATTGAAAATAAACCTTTTACGGAAAACGTCATTACACATAAACTGAAGATCTCGGTCTGAGCTCTCTAAATCTCTATTTTCTATAATATTAATCTAATATTTAAAGAGTTATGGAAGCTGAAACATTTAAGTGAAATATTTGCTAGTTTTGAAACTTTGCTTCAAAAAGTTAAATCACAACTGTTATAACAAGTTGTTCGTAATATAAATGCTATATTTGAATTTTGTGTAAGAATTTTTGAAGTTTTCCTCAATTTGGGAGGAAAATGGTTTAGAAGTGTGTGTGATAACATTTGTTGTTAAATGTTATAGCTTCCATAACTCTTTAAATATTAGATTAATATTACAGGAAACAGAGATTTAGAGAGCTCTGACCGAGATCTTCAATTTATGTCTAGTGACTTTTTTCCGTAAAAAGCTTATTTTCAAAGTTAGGTAGATTTGAATGTGGCTATTCGTTCACTTAACATAAAAGTGTCCGGACACTTT
The DNA here is from genome assembly GCA_038380435.1 of Ryuthela nishihirai. Taxonomy (NCBI): domain Eukaryota; kingdom Metazoa; phylum Arthropoda; class Arachnida; order Araneae; family Heptathelidae; genus Ryuthela; species Ryuthela nishihirai. Next base: position 84,900,996 of record JAWZYU010000004.1, on the reverse strand, counting down.
TTTCAACATAGTGTATACGAGATGAAAAATAATAATAATAAAAAAAAAAGTCTCGAACTGGCGGAACCGCAAGTTTCAGACTTTTCAGTGTAGTGAGACCTTTCGAAAGAGGAAATCTTATCGATTTTCCTTTGAGAATTAAAAGAGTTATGGTCAGGCCTGGAAATAAGAGGAAACACAGGTGGACTGCACTTTACCTGTCGTGAGAGTTTTCATAAGATCCTTATTTAGAGAGTTGTGAAGCTCCAACGTTGCTCTCCACTGAGGGTATTTTTTATTTCTCCGCTTAGTGTAGAAGACGGGAAATTTTATTTCATAGTTAGGTCTTTTATGTTAATGTTTTGATACTCTGCAAGTTTGTTAGAAATATTTTTTGTGTATCTTTCATAATTGAACAGATAGCGAATGGATGACCTTGAAAAACTGGTTTAAGGCCATTTATATCAGAATCAATGGATTTATATAATTTTTTTTTAAGAAAGGGTACTTCCCTATACAAAGGACGGACACAACTTAGAAACTCTATTGGGCTTGTCCTGGTTTCTCATACAACATACAAACACAAACACAGGCCCACTGATTAAATATTCAGGTACTCTAAACCACTAGACCAAGTATTTTCTCCATGACATTTACTATTGATTCCCCGCTACCAATTTCTGGTATTCTTTGCTCAGTGTCCAGACTTTTGCTTCACCCTGTACATGATTTTTTTCCAAGCAAAAAAAAAAATGATGATGTACATGATACTCAGTAAACAGACATATATGCATAATAAACACACACATATATAGTCCCAGATGGGTCAGAGTTGAGATTTATCTCAGCAAAACTTCTGACCCTGCCCACGGCCAGTAGGGGACACCGATGGGGTTGGAAAGACAGTCCTCCGTAGGATGTGACGTTAAGCCGTGGTCCCGTGTGTGCGGGGGGAGAGCCATACCCTGTGCATGTTAAAGAACACGCTGGATGGCCTTGACGGGAGGCAACCACCTGTTTCCCAACAGCTGTCCAGTGGTCACCTCCCCCAAACCTTCTCTGATCCCTCAGGTCCTTGTGACCTGCCCTTTTAGCCCATTATTTGCAAAAAAAAGTGCCGCTCATAGGTAAAACAATCCAACCCAACCAACGTATATAGCAAACAAATATGCTGCACATGAAATAATTAGTGAAAAAAAAAAGACAACAATATTTTTCAACTATTATTTCAAGTGTTTCTTGTGTATAGTACTTTTTCCTGTGATACTTTATAACCGAATGTTGCACATATTTTGAAAGAACAATTCCTTATAAAATATGCCCAACCATCATTCTAGTCCAATGTAGTTGACTTGGTCTCGCCTCGCCAATAAGATTTTTTTACAGAACTAGTCATGAGTCGAATCCTGTCTGTGACTGATATTTTTTTCTGTATCTGATATAGACGTCTATGCTGATCCAAATGATGCTGTTGGAATATCGAATTCCTTTATCCAGTGTTGCAAAAAGCCATTTCTAGTTTCTTTGACTGTAGACAAAACATTCCTTCTTCTTTTTGGTCTATTGTTCTTATTTCGGTGTGCATGGTGTAAAAGTGACAGAATAAATAACGGAATTTATAGTTCTCAACCAAAACTTTAGCTGTTATTTTTCGTTTTATCACCAGAGAAAATACTGACAGCTGTTTCATCCATTCTCTGAGCATGGACAACATTACGTACATTTTTCTCCTTGTTTTCAGGGAGCTTTGGAATAGAAATTGGTTTCTTGCCAATGGCTGGATTGTTTCAGAATTGTTCTCTGCTCGGGTGAAAGAAAATATGTTTTGTAGCTGCGTTATAAAATAATAAAAAATGCAGGCTTAGAATGAAATTCAAAGTTTTTGTGTAAGCTCCAAAAGTGAATGATTTTTTCCCTCTCTCAATTATAATTTTGAAAGCTTTCCTCAGGCAAGTGAAATATTTGAATATGAGTGAAAAAAAAAGGAAAATATTGTTGGTAGTTAGCCAATAAAATAATTTTAGTTAATGTTAGAACGCAATAAACAAATGATGAAAGTTTTCGGTTTCTAGAAATATTCTGGTAGAACATAAAAAAAATTCTATTAAAGACTAAAAATAAAAATAAGTACCCCCTCAAGCAGCTGCTTGCCACAGAGGTCTGACAGGAGGCTGTCAATTTATATGCCAGAGTAGAAGGTCTGAGAGGATGGCAGGACCTAGGCAGAAAAACTACACAAACAGCCATGCCTTATCCGGGGCTCGAACCCAGGTCTCTTAGATCAGGAGCCAAGCGTGCTAACCACTCGGCCACGACGCTACAGAATTAGATATCTGCAATATGTGAAAATTAAGATTAAAATATATCAGAGGATTCTGCAATAATGTAGAGCAAGGGCTCTACGAAATTTGTGCTATCTTGGACCATAAATGTATTCAAAATATTGGATCTAATAATCACAAAAGATACACTGCCTTGCAATTAATGAGAATTTATAGAAAAAAGGGTGTAACGACACTGCTCGACAATTGGTCGATTTCAATAACGAAAGGTAGGGAGGGATATTATTCTCAACAACGTAGATGGGCTAAATTAATATTGAAAGTATAAAGTTCGATCATCTTATCATTGAAAATGTCCTAATGTTGTCAAAAAGTTCAAAAGTGATATCTCAGTCGGGACACAATTTGAAAGCTAATAAGGAGTGTGTGTGTGTAATCGCCTCACACAGCAATATACGCTTTACAACGGGTCCTCATGCTGCGAACGAAGTTATTCAAAACTGCAATAAGTACGAGATTCCATTCACATACAAAATCCACTTGCAGATCGTCTTAGGTAGAAGGGAAACACAGGGATGCAAGCTGTCTTCTTATAGCATCCAAAGCAAGCTTATGGGATTGAGGTTGGGAGAACGTGCTGGCCACTGCTTACGCTGATGGTGTTCACCTTTTGGTATTGGTCGACTATTCGAGCTATATGTGGGAGGTCATTATCACCCTGAAAAATGAATATTTCCCTTATTGCACCTGCATAAGGTCGCATATAAAGGTCATGGACCTTCTTTTTGCACATGTAAGCTATCATCGTGTAGGTAAGAATCAGGCAGTGATCTGTGCGAACGCCTAGTGCCTGTTAAGATCATGATACTGCCCTCACCATAAGCTTATCACTCGACGATGTTTGATGGATGGTGATTTGTCTTTGTTACCTCCAGATCAGTAACCGTCATGTTTTGCGCTGTCGGGGATGAATCTGGAATCATCGGTAATGAGCTTTGTGTGCCATTGATCATCGGTCAAATCATGATATTGTCTACCGAGTTCGTCGCTCCATTTTGTGGCGTGGAGTGAGGGCACACAACGTACTGGTCGGAGAACGTAAAGTTTGTCTTCATGAAGCCTCCTGTTAATGGTGGAGGTTGAAACTTTTATCCAGTAGCCCACAGAGGTGTGAACGCAGTTGAATCAATGTTGTGTAATCGTTCCAGGTGTAAGTTGAAAATAGCTGTATTCATTTGTTGTTGTTACCCTTGGGTGATTATGGTTTCAAGAAAACATTATTTGACTCTCGAAATCATTGACCATATTGAGAGCCATGGATCATCCATCAGCGTTGACTACGAAAGATCTCATATTGTGACTATCATACTACCTCTACTTGTGATAGTCCTCCTTCAATTCGTTCCATAGACCTCATTTGAAACTTTCTAGTAAATGTCTATGTTATATTTTGCAATAGAATATAACTTTAGAGCGAACAGAATGCTAGCCAAACGTCGAAGACGTAGCGGAGATTCGAGAGCATTTATAAAGACAAGGCGATGTGCCTTTCTGTATACGCGGAACATTAGATCTCGTGTCTCTGCTACATTTATTCTTATAATTAATGAGAAATTGGTGTGGCTCCAATTGTGGCTGAAATCGAAGGGATACTCAACATTAAATCATTTATATTTTTGCTGCAAAATCGTGAAATATTGTGGTTAACACGCTTGGCAACTGATCAAAAGCGCCTGGGTTCGAACTTCGGGTAAGTCATGGCTGTTTGTGTTCTCTTCTTGCGGAGGTCTTCCTCACAGATCTTCTCTATGGCGTATTAAACTGATAGAGGAAACTGATATTAAGCTGATAGAAGTGGCTCAGCGGTATCACGCCAGACTCGAAATCCGCAGTTACTAGGTTTGAGTACCAGCTTGGCCAGCGTTGAGAATTATCTCTGCAAAACTCGCGTCCTGCCCACGGTCAGTAGGGGACACCGATGAGCTTGGAAAGGACGCCGTCCCTCAGATAGAATGTTAAGCCGTGGCGCCGTGTGCGGAAGATCCATACCCTGTAAATGTTAAAGAACACGCTGGATGGCATTGACGGGAGACTACCATCTGTCTCCGAACAGCTGTTCCATGAACCCCCCCACAACCTTCCCTTCTTTCATAAACCTTCCCATAATTGACGGAAAGCTTTATCCTCAGAGATGCTTCTATTGGAAAGAATTATCCTCAGATATACATCTTCAGCTTCCAAAACAAGTGAAAATCTGACAGTGCCAATTATCTGCATTGTATGGTGGGTTTTGAACAGGTGTTGATTGCCAGGTTAGAAGGTCTTCATACACGACAATTTTCACACACAGTTTCCTCACATATTCACTTATAGGACTTCTGAACAGTACACAGCCACAAACTGTTCATGGATTTCCACAGTTGAGCGGAGCGTTCTGTGGCTATAGAAACCGCATTACTTCTCGAATCTCCAGCTTCGTACATATGCATTGGATTGCAAGGCCCAAAACAAGAAACAAAAATAAGATGGATGGGCAACCGATGCAATCGAGACGAAAATGATAAGTGGGGATGCAAGATAGTGGATTTTTATTGTAGTTTACTATTTCTCTCTTCATTTCAGAGGTTTTTTAAAAATGACTAAAAAATGCGCGAAATATGCAGAAATTTAATGATTTTTTTGGCTTCCATTATTACCCTGACTGGCATTCTCAAAGGTGAGGGGGCGTGGTCCCTTCCCCCTAGATCCGGTTCTGAAAATACCTAATATATCGTCGTATGCATCATTGTACAGTTCCCAAATTTAAAATTTTATATTCGCTGCACGTAGTTATCGTAGAAAGGGTTTTCAAATTGTTGTTTGTCAATTGTTGTTTGTTGTTGCAGTTCTGTTTTGCCGTACAGTTCGTGCCAACAAACGCTGTCTATCAGAGCCTCTTTCCTCCCATATTTGTTACGATTGGCGGACATTTTTTGAGACCGTTGCCGTTCTCCTTACACATGGGATATTGTGCCCTGTAATTTTCCCCTGAGTTCCATAATTTCCGTTACGGGTACTCCGGCCCATCACGATACAATGATGAGCCCCTTTTCGAAGATAGTCAGCTCAGCCTTTTTCCTTATTCACTCTTGACTTTGCCTTTCATCATGCCTTTACGGCTTTTGTACGACTTCATAGTGACCTTGATTACTTAAGAAGTCAGTAAGAAAATTTACATTCATTGGCAGCAGTGTTAAGAAACGTGTCTGGTAAGCATCCAGCAGTGTAAGAATCCCAGGTTAAGAATGACCAGGCAGTGTAAGTGTTTCACTTTTTCACGTACATAATAATATAATACATAACATTATAAGATAAATTTTAAATATTTTGACTCTCAGCTTTCACCTGGTTATTGACCAGAATCTCTTGGTCAGTTTTTCAAGATCTGTGGCAACTGGCCCAAATGACGGATGCGATTGCGATTCCAAAGAAATATGAATAAATTAAAAAAATTAAGAAAAATTCGTATCTTTTCTATATGCGCCCGAAAATATTAGAAAAAAAAAAAACTAATGCATATCGATGATGCAATCAGTCACTGAATTCGTATTCACTTCAGAGGATTTTGGGTTGAATTGTTTTACCTCTGAGCAGCACTTTTTTGCACACCATGGGCTAAATGGCCAGGTCACAAGGACCCCGAAGGCTTCACAGAAGGTTGGAGGAGGGGACCCACTGGAACAGCTGTTGGGAGACAGATGGTAGCCTCCCGTCAAGGCCATTCAGCGTGTTCTTTAACGTGCACAGGGTATGGCTCTCCCGCATACGGATTACGTTTATTTTCTACTTTTTAGGGCGCTTATAGAAAGAGAGGTATTTTCTACTTGCATTACGTTTATTTTCTACTTTTTAGGGCGCTTATAGAAAGAGAGTTATTTTTAAAAAATTTTTATTTATTTTTATTTTTTCTTTGTCACTAAAAATACCTACTTTTAGCACATTCATTTGATATATGACTCATAATCATCCATTGCATTTTTTTCTCCCTATTTTTTGGAGTCCTCTTTGAGGTAGCCCATGACATTTTGAGATATTGAGATATTACTCATTAAGGACGACCCCCGAGAAAATCAGACCCCCGCCCTTTATCAGGGGGACAACGATGAGGGAAAAAATTTGAAATAGTTTACGACGGTCAAATATGAGCTTCAATTTGACATGTAAATCGTAACTGTAGTCGCTCGCGTTCGGAAGACATAATAGTAGAATGACTTTCACATTTCCCTTTTTTGGGGGGGGAAGAAAGCAAGGGGGCAAATTTTTTATTAACTACTGGTATTTTGGAGATATAATGGAACAATCGCTTTCATATTTACCTTTTTCTAGGGGTGAAGAGTAGCCATTCCATTGCCGAGTGGTTAGCACGCTTGGCTACTGATCTAAGAGACGTGGGTAAGGTATAGATGTATTATGTTGTCTTTCTGCTGAGGTCCTGCCATCCTCAAAGACCTTCTACTATGGCATATAAACTGACAGGCTCCTGTCAGATATCTGTGGCAAGCAGCTGCTTGAGGGGGTATTTATTTTTTTATGGAGGAAGAAAGCGTGGGGGCAAGTTTTTATAGCCTATGACACTCCCCGCGTCACAAGCTTTCATTAGACTCATAAATCATTAAGTTTCTCCATCGCATCCGAAAGAAATAGTGGAACACTGTTTAAACAACCGCAAACCGATAACGAATAAATGGCGAGCGAAAAGCAATAGGAAGAGAGGTAAAAACGTTCCAAGAGTGTCCAAGGGTTTTTCAAAAAAAGTTCCCATAAAAAGTCCTCATATTATGCAAATCGCTCTATGACAATACCCTTAATTATTGCTTCATATGTTTTTTTAACAGGGTCAGAAATCCGAATGTATATTTACTAAGATTTAAAAATGTTTAATCAATAGCTTCAATTGTTCAAATGTTAGAGATCCGCAATAATCAGACAAATGACATTGCTAAAGTATTTTCTAGTTCAGGAATCTCCCTTAAATATACTCTTACTCAAAAATTTCTTACCTTACATTTTTGAGGAAGTTAGTGGTTAGCGTGCTTGATCTACTGATCTAAAGGACCTGGGTTCGAGAGGGGCGGGGTTGGTTCAGTCGGTAGCGCGCCAGGCTCGTAATCTGTAGTTCCCAGGTTCGAGTCCCAGCTGGGTCAGCGTTGAGATTTATCTCTGCAAAATTCCCCGCCCTGCCCACGGTCAGTAGGGGACACCGATGGGCTTGGAAAGGCCGCTGTCCGTCGGATGGGACGTTAAGCCGTACCCCGTGTGCGGGAGAGACATACCCTGTGCACGTTAAAGAATACGCTGGATGGCCTTGACGGGAGGCTACCATCTGTCTCCCAACAGCTGTTAAAGTGGGTTCCCTCCTCCAACCTTCTCTGAGCCTTCGGGGTCCATGTGACCTGGCCATTCAGCCCATGGTGTGCAAAAAAGTGCCGCTCAGAGGTAAAACAACCCAACGCAACTGGGTTCGAGCCCCGGATAAGGCATGGATGTTTGTGTCGTTTTTCTGCTGAGGTCTTCCATCCTCACGGACCTTATACTTATGGCGTATAAACTGACAGGCTCCTGTCAGACCTATGTGACAAGCAGCTGCTTGAGGGGATTTTTTTAATATTTTAGTAATCAGAACGGAGGCGTAAAAATATTAACCACAATTATAATTTACGTTTTTTTTAACATTTTTTTAAAATTTTCTTTAAGGAAAAAGAAAAACATTCTATACCGGAATGACGTTCTGGTTCATTCCAAGTCTACCCAGCCTCTTACACTCCACTCCTTTCGTATTTTTTTTTTTGTATCAGGATTTCTACCCCCCCCCCAACACACATCCCTTTTCTCGTGTGATCAAAGTCAAAACAGAATAGAAAAGCATGAGCTCTGGAAAATAATAATCATGTTTTTAAAACTGCAAGCCAAAAAAAAGATTCAATGTTATTCTCAGCTTGTCTATTGCATTTCTCACCGATATTACCCGATTCCAAAACGTTTGAGTGAGTTAGGCTCAACTCCACTCTGCCATTGACTAGATTACAACAAGGCAGGATCAGGAATTCCTCCTAACTTGTAGGTAAACTTCGATCCTTTTAAGTAACGGTAAACGAATTCATCACGTGCATTGCGTCCTTCATCAGATGACAACAAACAGTCTCAATGCATTCCACGCTGGCAGCACGCAAGGCGAAGCTGTTATAACTCCTGCAAATAAAGTGAACTGTTGCCACAATTAGCCCAAGGCCGTGGATTAAATGCATGTGTGGTTTTAAGCAGAATGATTGCCGGCTGCCTCTGCGACGTTCCCTACAGTTTCAGTTTACAACGATAGTAATCATTATAACAAGCACTTTGAATCGATAGCAGAGAAGTGAGATTGGCCAAGAGCTACTTGTTAAGGCTCCGATCTGTGTATGAAAGCAATGAGCATGAATTTAATGTGCTTCCACGTTTACACAGATTGCTTTGCGAAGAGGTAGCTTTTGTAGCATACATTCTGTATTGAACGTAAACAAAAGCATTTAAAGTAAATTTCGAAACCACGAGAGCATCAGACAAAAGTCGGAGACAACAACTTGGTAATTTTCATTCTCATTTTATTTCGGGTAATTAATTCTGCAGAGCACATAAAAAATCAATTTATGCTAAAGATCAGACCGATAATCAGCTGTTTTATCTCTAAGCGACACTGTTTTCTACACAATGGGATAAATGGTCAGGTCACAAGGGCCCCAGGGGCTCAGAGTTGACTGGAGTAAGACTATTAATTTCAAAATTACTAGGATTGGATTATTTTACCTCCGATCAGCACTTTTGTTGCACACAATGGGTTAAAAGGCCAGGTCATAATGACCCCAAAGGCTCAGGGAAATTTGGGGAAAGTAGACTGGAATGGCCTCTAGGTTGGGTTGTTGTACCTCTGAGCGGAACGTTTTTGCACACAACGGGTTAAATGACCAGTGACCTCTGGAGTGTGGTGGCGATGTTCAACACCCGATCTTCTTTTTAAATTTTCTTTAACTAAATATTTCTCTTTCCTTCATCTCTGATTCTAGGTGGGGCGGGGGTGGCTCAGTCGGTAGCGCGCCAGGCTCGTAATATGTAGTTCCCAGGTTCGAGTCCCAGCTGGGTCAGCGTTGAGATTTATTTCCGCAACATTTCTCGCCCTGTCCACGGTCAGTAGGGGACACCGATGGGCTTGGAAAGGCCGCCGTCCGTCGGATGGGACTTTAAGCCGTGGCCCCATATAAGGAAGAGCCATACCCTGTGCACGTTAAATAACACGCTGGATGGCCT